>OZ038514.1:68580484-69780484 GCA_964036315.1 Acanthosepion esculentum
TGTGCAGTTTTTCGTTTAGTCAATGTTTACCGGGATTTTTCATTTGGTCAGATAGTAAAAATTACAGCTTTCACCATGTGCGTGGTATGTCGTCTGACAATTTACAGCGTCCGAAATCCAGTGTGCACAAGAAGACTGCATTTGCAATTATTCCTTTCTATAGAATCCACATAATATCGGTGTCAAATTGTCGAGAATCTCGTGCGCTATCTATAATTACAAAACTTTTGTCTCCATCTTGAATAGAGTCGGGGCTAAATTCAACGGTATGTGCTCTTGTGTTAGTTCATTTGAGGAAATTTTCATTTGGCTTTAAACTGGGATATCAGTCATAATTCACTTGTTTATAACTTTTTTCCAGTAAAAGAAATCTATTCAAAATTGGTATAAAATTGTGTGCATTTTTTCGTTTAGTCAAAGTTTACAGGGATTTTTCATTTGGTCAGTAAAAATTACAGCTTTCACCATGTGCGTGGTATGTCGTCTGACAATTTACAGCGTCCGAAATCGAGTGTGCACAAGAAGACTGCATTTCTAATTATTCCTTTGATAGAATCCACATAGTATCGGTGTCAAATTGTCGAGAATTTCGTGCGTTATTCATAATTACAAAACTTTTGTCTCCATCTTGAATAGAGTCGGGGCCAAATTCAACGGTATGTGGTTTTGTGTTCGTTCATTTGAGGAAATTTTCATGCGGCCATAAACTGGGAGATCAGTCATACCTCACTTGTTTATAACTGTTTTCCAGTAAAAGTAAACTTTTCAAAATTGTTATCAAATTGTGTGCATTTTTTCGTTTAGTCAATGTTTACAGGGATTTTTCATTTGATCAGGTAGTAAAAATTACAGCTTTCACCATGTGCGCGGTATGCTGTCTGACAATTTACAGCATCCGAAATCCAGTGTGCACAAGAAGACTGCATTTCTAATTATTCTTTCTATAGAATCCACATAATATCGGTGTCAAATTGTCGAAATTTTCGTGCGTTATCCATAATTACAAAACTTTTGTCTCCATCTTGAATAGAGTCGGGGCTAAATTCAACGGTATGTGGTCTTGTGTTCGTTCATTTGAGGAAATTTTCATTTGGCTTTAAACTGGGATATCAGTCATACTTCACTTGCTAATAACTTTTTTCCATTAAAAGTAAACTTTTCAAAATTGTTATCAAATTGTGTGCATTTTTTCGTTTAGTCAATGTTTACAGGGATTTTTCATTTGGTCAGATATTAAAAATTACAGCTTTCACCATGTGCGCGGTATGTTGTCTGACAATTTACCGCGTCCGAAATCCAGTGTGCACAAGAAGACTGCATTTCTAATTATTCCTTTCTATAGAATCCACATAATATCGGTCTCAAATTGTCGAAAATTTCGTGCGTTATCCATAATTACAAAACTTTTGTCTCCATCTTGAATAGAGTCGGGGCTAAATTCAACGGTATGTGCTCTTGTGTTCGTTCATTTGAGGAAATTTTCATGCTGCCCTAAACTGGGAGACCAGTCATACTTCAGTTGTTTATAACTTATTTCCAGTAAAAGAAATCTTTTCAAAATTGATATCAAATTGTGTTCATGTTTTCCTTTAGTCCATGTTTACAGGGATGTTTCATTTGGTCAGATAGTAAAAATTACAGCTTTCACCATGTGCGTGGTATGTCGTCTGACAATTTACAGCGTCCGAAATCCAGTGTGCACAAGAAGACTGCATTTCTAATTATTCCTTTCTATAGAATCCACATAATATCGGTCTCAAATTGTCGAAAATTTCGTGCGTTATCCATAATTACAAAACTTTTGTCTCCATCTTGAATAGAGTCGGGGCTAAATTCCACGGTATGTGGTCTTGTGTTCGTTCATTTGAGGAAATTTTCATGCGGCCCTAAACTGGGAGATCAGTCATATTTCACTTGTTTATAACTTTTTTCCAGTAAAAGAAAACTTTTCAAAATTGGTATCAAAGTGTGCATTTTTTCGTTTAGTCAATGTTTACAGGGATTTTTCATTTGGACAGATAGTAAAAATTACAACGTTCACCATGTCAGTTGTATGTCGTCTGACAATTTACAGCGTCCGAAATCCAGTGTGCACAAGAAGTCTGCATTTCTAATTATTCCTTTCTATAGAATCCACATAATATCGGTCTCAAATTGTCGAGAATTTCGTGCGTTATCCATAATTACAAAACTTTTGTCTCCATCTTGAAGAGAGTCGGGGCTAAATTCAACGGTATGTGGTCTTGTGTTCGTTCATTTGAGGAAATTTTCATGCGGCCCTAAACTGGGAGATCAGTCATACTTCACTTGTTTATAACTTTTTTCCAGGAAAAGAAATCTTTTCAAAAGTGGTATATAATTGTGTGCATTTTTTCGTTTAGTCCATGTTTACAGGGATTTTTCATTTGGTCAGATAGTAAAAATTACAGCTTTCACCATGTGCGTGGTATGTCGTCTGACAATTTACAGCGTCCGAAATCGAGTGTGCACAAGAAGACTGCATTTCGAATTATTCCTTTCTATAGAATCCACATAATATCGGTGTCAAATTGTCGCGAATTTCGTGCGTTATCCATAATTACAAAACTTTTGTCTCCATCTTGAATAGAGTCGGGGCTAAATTCATCGGTATGTGGTCTTGTGTTCGTTCATTTGAGGAAATTTTCATGCGGTCCTAAACTGGGAGATCAGTCATACTTCACTTGTTTATAACTTTTTTCCAGTAATAGAAATCTTTTCAAAAGTGGTATATAATTGTGTGCATATTTCCGTTTAGTCCATGTTTAGAGGGATTTTTCATTTGGTCAGATAGTAAAAATTACAGCTTTCACCATGTGCGTGGTATGTCGTCTGACAATTTACAGCGTCCGAAATCGAGTGTGCACAAGAAGACTGCATTTCGAATTATTCCTTTCTATAGAATCCACATAATATCGGTGTCAAATTGTCGAGAATTTCGTGCGTTATTCATAATTACAAAACTTTTGTCTCCATCTTGAATAGTGTCGGGGCTAAATTCAACGGTATGTAGTCTTGTGTTCGTTCATTTGAAGAAATTTTCATGCGGCCCTAAACTGCGAGATCAGTCATACTTCACTTGATTATAACTTTTTTCCAATAAAAGAAAACTTTTCAAAATTGGTATCAAATTGTGTGCATTTTTTCGTTTAGTCAATGTTAACAGAGATTTTTCATTTGGTCAGATAGTAAAAATTACAGCTTTCACCATGTGCGTGGTATGTTGTCTGACAATTTACAGCGTCCGAAATCCAGTGTGCACAAGAAGACTGCATTTCTAATTATTCCTTTCTATAGAATCCACATAATATCGGTCTCAAATTGTCGAAAATTTCGTGCGTTATCCATAATTACAAAACTTTTGTCTCCATCTTGAATAGTGTCGGGGCTAAATTCAACGGTATGTGGTCTTGTGTTCGTTCCTTTGAAGAAATTTTCATGCGGCCCTAAACTGGGAGATCAGACATACTTCACTTGTTTATAACCTTTTCCCAATAAAAGAAAACTTTTCAAAATTGGTATCAAATTGTGTGCATTTTTTCGTTTAGTCAATGTTTACAGGGATTTTTCATTTGGTCAGATAGTAAAAATTACAGCTTTCACCATGTGCGTGGTATGTCGCCTGACAATTTACAGCGTCCGAAATCCAGTGTGCACCAGAAAACTGGATTTCTAATTATTCCTTTCTATAGGATCCACATAATATCGGTGTCAAATTGCCGAGAATTTCGTGCATTATCCATAATTACAAAACTTTTGTCTCCATCTTGAATAGTGTCGGGGCTAAATTCAACGGTATGTGGTCTTGTGTTCGTTCATTTGAAGAAATTTTCATGCGGCCCTAAACTGGGAGATCAGACATACTTCACTTGTTTATAACTTTTTTCCAGTAAAAGTAAACTTTTCAAAATTGTTATCAAATTATGTGCATTTTTTCGTTTAGTCAATGTTTACGGGGATTTTTCATTTGGTCAGATAGTAAAAATTACAGCTTTCACCATGTGCGCGGTATGTTGTCTGACAATTTACAGCGTCCGAAATCCAGTGTGCACAAGAAGTCTGCATTTCTAATTATTCCTTTCTATAGAATCCACATAATATCGGTGTCAAATTGTCGAGAATTTCGAGCGTTATTCATAATTACAAAACTTTTGTCTCCATCTTGAATAGAGTCGGGGCTAAATTCAACGGTATGTGCTCTTGTGTTCGTTCATTTGAGGAAATTTTCATGCGGCTCTAAACTGGGAGATCAGTCATACTTTACTTATAACTTTTTTCCAGTAAAAGAAATCTATTCAAAATTGGTATCAAATTGTGTGCATTTTTTCGTTTAGTCCATGTTTACAGGGATTTTTCATTTGGTCAGATAGTAAAAATTACAGCTTTCACCATGTGCGTGGTATGTCGTCTGACAATTTACAGCATCCGAAATCGAGTGTGCACAAGAAGACTGCATTTCTAATTATTCCTTTCTATAGAATCCACATAATATCGGTGTCA
Source organism: Acanthosepion esculentum (assembly GCA_964036315.1). NCBI lineage: Eukaryota > Metazoa > Mollusca > Cephalopoda > Sepiida > Sepiidae > Acanthosepion > Acanthosepion esculentum. The sequence goes on from OZ038514.1 coordinate 68,585,003, forward strand.
AATTGTCGAGAATTTCGTGCGTTATTCATAATTACAAAACTTTTGTCTCCATCTTGAATAGAGTCGGGGCTAAATTCAACGGTATGTGCTCTTGTGTTCGTTCATTTGAGGAAATTTTCATTTGGCTTTAAACTGAGATATCAATCATACTTCACTTGTTTATAACTTTTTTCCAGTAAAAGTAAACTTTTCAAAATTGTTATCAAATTGTGTGCATTTTTTCGTTTAGTCAATGTTTACAGGGATTTTTCATTTGGTCAGATAGTAAAAATTACAGCTTTCACCATATGCGCGGTATGTTGTCTGACAATTTACAGCGTCCGAAATCCAATGTGCACAAGAAGACTGCATTTCTAATTATTCCTTTCTATAGAATCCACATAATATCGGTCTCAAATTGTCGAAAATTTCGTGCGTTATCCATAATTACAAAACATTTGTCTCCATCTTGAATAGTGTCGGGGCTAAATTCAGCGGTATGTGGTCTTGTGTTCGTTCATTTGAAGAAATTTTCTTGCGGCCCTAAACTGGGAGATCAGACATACTTCACTTGTTTATAACTTTTTCCCAATAAAAGAAAACTTTTCAAAATTGGTATCAAATTGTGTGCATTTTTTCGTTTAGACAATGTTTACAGGGATTTTTCATTTGGTCAGATAGTAAAAATTACAGCTTTCACCATGTGCGTGGTATGTCGCCTGACAATTTACAGCGTCCGAAATCCAGTGTGCACCAGAAAACTGGATTTCTAATTATTCCTTACTATAGGATCCACATAATATCGGTGTCAAATTGCCGAGAATTTCGTGCATTATCCATAATTACAAAACTTTTGTCTCCATCTTGAATAGTGTCGTGGCTAAATTCAACGGTATGTGGTCTTGTGTTCGTTCATTTGAAGAAATTTTCATGCGGCCCTAAACTGGGAGATCAGACATATTTCACTTGTTTATAACTTTTTCCCAATAAAAGAAAACTTTTCAAAATTGGTATCAAATTGTGTGCATTTTTTCGTTTAGTCAATGTTTACATGGATTTTTCATTTGGTCAGATTGTAAAAATTACAGCTTTCACCATGTGCGTGGTATGTCGTCTGACAATTTACAGCGACCGAAATCGAGTGTGCACAAGAAGACTGCATTTCGAATTATTCCTTTCTATAGAATCCACATAATATCGGTGTCAAATTGTCGAGAATTTCGTGCGTTATGCATAATTACAAAACTTTTGTCTCCATCTTGAATAGACTCGGGGCTAAATTCAACGGTATGTGCTCTTGTGTTCGTTCATTTGAGGAAATATTCATTTGGCTTTAAACTGGGATATCAGTCATACTTCACTTGTTTATAACTTTTTTCCAGTAAAAGTAAACTTTTCAAAATTGTTATCAAATTATGTGCAGTTTTTCGTTTAGTCAATGTTTACAGGGATTTTTCATTTGGACAGATAGTAAAAATTACAGCTTTCACCATATGCGCGGTATGTTGTCTGACAATTTACAGCGTCCGAAATCCAATGTGCACAAGAAGACTGCATTTCTAATTATTCCTTTCTATAGAATCCACATAATATCGGTCTCAAATTGTCGAAAATTTCGTGCGTTATCCATAATTACAAAACATTTGTCTCCATCTTGAATAGTGTCGGGGCTAAATTCAACGGTATGTGGTCTTGTGTTCGTTCATTTGAAGAAATTTTCTTGCGGCCCTAAACTGGGTGATCAGACATACTTCACTTGTTTATAACTTTTTCCCAATAAAAGAAAACTTTTCAAAATTGGTATCAAATTGTGTGCATTTTTTCGTTTAGACAATGTTTACAGGGATTTTTCATTTGGTCAGATAGTAAAAATTACAGCTTTCACCATGTGCGTGGTATGTCGCCTGACAATTTACAGCGTCCGAAATCCAGTGTGCACCAGAAAACTGGATTTCTAATTATTCCTTACTATAGGATCCACATAATATCGGTGTCAAATTGCAGAGAATTTCGTGCATTATCCATAATTACAAAACTTTTGTCTCCATCTTGAATAGTGTCGGGGCTAAATTCAACGGTATGTGGTCTTGTGTTCGTTCATTTGAAGAAATTTTCATGCGGCCCTAAACTGGGAGATCAGACATACTTCACTTGTTTATAACTTTTTCCCAATAAAAGAAAACTTTTCAAAATTGGTATCAAATTGTGTGCATTTTTTCGTTTAGTCAATGTTTACATGGATTTTTCATTTGGTCAGATTGTAAAAATTACAGCTTTCACCATGTGCGTGGTATGTCGTCTGACAATTTACAGCGACCGAAATCGAGTGTGCACAAGAAGACTGCATTTCGAATTATTCCTTTCTATAGAATCCACATAATATCGGTCTCAAATTGTCGAAAATTTCGTGCGTTATCCATAATTACAAAACATTTGTCTCCATCTTGAATAGTGTCGGGGCTAAATTCAACGGTATGTGGTCTTGTGTTCGTTCATTTGAAGAAATTTTCTTGCGGCCCTAAACTGGGAGATCAGACATAATTCACTTGTTTATAACTTTTTCCCAATAAAAGAAAACTTTTCAAAATTGGTATCAAATTGTGTGCATTTTTTCGTTTAGACAATGTTTACAGGGATTTTTCATTTGGTCAGATAGTAAAAATTACAGCTTTCACCATGTGCGTGGTATGTCGCCTGACAATTTACAGCGTCCGAAATCCAGTGTGCACCAGAAAACTGGATTTCTAATTATTCCTTACTATAGGATCCACATAATATCGGTGTCAAATTGCAGAGAATTTCGTGCATTATCCATAATTACAAAACTTTTGTCTCCATCTTGAATAGTGTCGGGGCTAAATTCAACGGTATGTGGTCTTGTGTTCGTTCATTTGAAGAAATTTTCATGCGGCCCTAAACTGGGAGATCAGACATACTTCACTTGTTTATAACTTTTTCCCAATAAAAGAAAACTTTTCAAAATTGGTATCAAATTGTGTGCATTTTTTCGTTTAGTCAATGTTTACATGGATTTTTCATTTGGTCAGATTGTAAAAATTACAGCTTTCACCATGTGCGTGGTATGTCGTCTGACAATTTACAGCGACCGAAATCGAGTGTGCACAAGAAGACTGCATTTCGAATTATTCCTTTCTATAGAATCCACATAATATCGGTGTCAAATTGTCGAGAATTTCGTGCGTTATGCATAATTACAAAACTTTTGTCTCCATCTTGAATAGACTCGGGGCTAAATTCAACGGTATGTGCTCTTGTGTTCGTTCATTTGAGGAAATATTCATTTGGCTTTAAACTGGGATATCAGTCATACTTCACTTGTTTATAACTTTTTTCCAGTAAAAGTAAACTTTTCAAAATTGTTATCAAATTATGTGCATTTTTTCGTTTAGTCAATGTTTACAGGGATTTTTCATTTGGACAGATAGTAAAAATTACAGCTTTCACCATGTGCGCGGTATGTTGTCTGACAATTTACAGCGTCCGAACTCCAGTGTGCACAAGAAGACTGCATTTCTAATTATTCCTTTCTATAGAATCCACATAATATCGGTCTCAAATTGTCGAAAATTCGTGCGTTATCCATAATTACAAAACTTTTGTCTCCATCTTGAATAGAATCGGGGCTAAATTCAACGGTATGTGGTCTTGTGTTCGTTCATTTGAGGAAATTTTCATGCGGCCCTAAACTGGGAGATCAGTCATACTTCACTTGTTTATATCTTTTTTCGAGTAAAAGAAATCTATTCAAAATTGGTATCAAATTGTGTGCATTTTTTCGTTTAGACCATGTTTACCGGGATTTTCATTTGGTCAGATAGTAAAAATTACAGCTTTCACCATGTGCGTGGTATGTCGTCTGACAATTTACAGCGTCCGAAATCGAGGGTGCTCAAGAAGACTGCATTTCTAATTATTCCTTTCTATAGAATACACATAATATCGGTGTCAAATTGCCGAGAATTTCGTGCGTTATCCATAATTACAAAACTTTTGTCTCCATCTTGAATAGTGTCGGGGCTAAATTCAACGGTATGTGGTCTTGTGTTCGTTCATTTGAAGAAATTTTCAAGCGGCCCTAAACTGGGAGATCAGTCATACTTCACTTGTTTATAACTTTTTTCCCGTAAAAGAAAACTTTTCAAAATTGGTATCAAATTGTGTGCATTTTTTCTTTTAGTCAATGTTTACAGGGATATTTCATTTGTTCAGATAGTAAAAATTACTGCTTTCACCATGTGCGTGGTATGTCGTCTGACAATTTACAGCGTCCGAAATCGAGTGTGCACAAGAAGACTGCATTTCTAATTATTCCTTTCTATAGAATCCACATAATATCGGTCTCAAATTGTCGAAAATTTCGTGCGTTATCCATAATTACAAAACTTTTGTCTCCATCTTGAATAGAGTCGGGGCTAAATTCAACGGTATGTGGTCTTGTGTTCGTTCATTTGAGGAAATTTTCATGCGACGCTAAACTGGGAAATCAGTCATACTTCACTTGTTTATATCTTTTTTCGAGTAAAAGAAATCTATTCAAAATTGGTATCAAATTGTGTGCATTTTTTCGTTTAGTCCATGTTTACCGGGATTTTTCATTTGGTCAGATAGTAAACATTAAAGCTTTCACCATGTGCGTGGTATGTCGTCTGACAATTTACAGCGTCCGAAATCGAGTGTGCACAAGAAGACTGCATTTCTAATTATTCCTTTCTATAGAATCCACATAATATCGGTCTCAAATTGTCGAAAATTTCGTGCGTTATCCATAATTACAAAACTTTTGTCTCCATCTTGAATAGAGTCGGGGCTAAATTCAACGGTATGTGCTCTTGTGTTCGTTCATTTGAGGAAATTTTCATGCGGCCCTAAACTGGGAGATCAGTCATACTTCACTTGTTTATAACTTTTTTCCCGTAAAAGAAGTCTATTCAAAATTGGTATCAAATTGTGTGCATTTTTTCGTTTAGTCCATGTTTACAGGGATTTTTCATTTGGTCAGATAGTAAAAATTACAGCTTTCAACATGTGCGTGGTATGTCGTCTGACAATTTTCAGCGTCCGAAATCGAGAGTGCACCAGAAGACTGGATTTCTAATTATTCCTTTCTATAGAATCCACATAATATCGGTGTCAAATTGCCGTGAATTTCGTGCGTTATCCATAATTACAAAACTTTTGTCTCCATCTTGAATAGTGTCGGGGCTAAATTCAACGGTATGTGGTCTTGTGTTCGTTCATTTGAAGAAATTTTCATGCGGCCCTAAACTGGGAGATCAGTCATATTTCACTTGTTTATAACTTTTTTCCAGTGAAAGAAAACTTTTCAAAATTGGTATCAAATTGTGTGCATTTTTTCGTTTAGTCAATGTTTACAGGGATTTTTCATTTGGTCAGATAGTAAAAATTACAGCTTTCACCATGTGCGTGGTATGTCGTCTGACAATTTACAGCGTCCGAAATCCAATGTGATCAAAAAGACAGCATTTCTAATTATTCCTTTCTCTAGAATCCACATAATATCGGTGTCAAATTGTCGAGAATTTCGTGCGTTATGCATAATTACAAAACTTTTGTCTCCATCTTGAATAGAGTCGGGGCTAAATTCAACGGTATCTGCTCTTGTGTTCGTTCATTTGAGGAAATTTTCATTTGGCTTTAAACTGGGATATCAGTCATACTTCACTTGTTTATAACTTTTTTCCAGTAAAAGAAATCTATTCAAAATTGGTATCAAATTGTGTGCATTTTCTCGTTTAGTCCATGTTTACAGGGATTTTTCATTTGGTCAGATACTAAAAATTACAGCTTTCACCATGTTCGTTGTATGTCGTCTGACAATTTACAGCGTCCGAAATCGAGTGTGCACCAGAAGACTGGATTTCTAATTATTCCTTTCTATAGAATCCACATAATATCGGTGTCAAATTGCCGAGAATTTCGTGCGTTATCCATAATTACAAAACTTTTGTCTCCATCTTGAATAGTGTCGGGGCTAAATTCAACGGTATGTGGTCTTGTGTTCGTTCATTTGAAGAAATTTTCATGCGGCCCTAAACTGGGAGATCAGTCATATTTCACTTGTTTATAACTTTTTTCCAGTGAAAGAAAACTTTTCAAAATTGGTATCAAATTGTGTGCATTTTTTCGTTTAGTCAATGTTTACAGGGATTTTTCATTTGGTCAGATAGTAAAAATTACAGCTTTCACCATGTGCGTGGTATGTCGTCTGACAATTTACAGCGTCCGAAATCCAATGTGATCAAAAAGACTGCATTTCTAATTATTCCTTTCTCTAGAATCCACATAATATCGGTGTCAAATTGTCGAGAATTTCGTGCGTTATGCATAATTACAAAACTTTTGTCTCGATCTTGAATAGAGTCGGGGCTAAATTCAACGGTATCTGCTCTTGTGTTCGTTCATTTGAGGAAATTTTCATTTCGCTTTAAACTGGGATATCAGTCATACTTCACTTGTTTATAACTTTTTCCCAATAAAAGAAAACTTTTCAAAATTGGTATCAAATTGTGTGCATTTTTTCGTTTAGTCAATGTTTACAGGGATTTTTCATTTGGTCAGATAGTAAAAATTACAGCTTTCACCATGTGCGTGGTATGTCGTCTGACAATTTACAGCGTCCGAAATCGAGTGTGCACAAGAAGACTGCATTTCTAATTATTCCTTTCTATAGAATCCACATAATATCGGTGTCAAATTGTTGAAAATATCGTGCGTTATTCATAATTACAAAACTTTTGTCTCCATCTTGAATAGAGTCGGGGCTAAATTCAACGGGATGTGCTCTTGTGTTCGTTCATTTGAGAAAATTTTCATTTCGCTTTAAACTGGGATATCAGTCATATTTCACTTGTTTATAACTTTTTTCCAGTAAAAGAAATCTATTCAAAATTGGTATCAAATTGTGTGCATTTTTTCGTTTAGTCAATGTTTACAGGGATTTTTCATTTGGTCAGATAGTAAAAATTACAGCTTTCACCATGTGCGTGGTATGTCATCTGACAATTTACAGCGTCCGAAATCGAGTGTGCACAAGAAGACTGCATTTCTAATTATTCCTTTCTATAGAATCCACATAATATCGGTGTCAAATTGTCCAGAATTTCGTGCGTTATTCATAATTACAAAACTTTTGTCTCCATCTTGAATAGAGTCGGGGCTAAATTCAACGGTATGTGGTCTTGTGTTCGTTCATTTGAGGAAATTTTCATGCGGCCCTAAACTGGGAGATCAGACATACTTCACTTGTTTATAACTTTTTTCCAGTAAAAGAAAACTTTTCAAGATTGGTATCAAATTGTGTGCATTTTTTCGATTAGTCAATGTTTACAGGGATTTTTCATTTGGTCAGATAGTAAAAATTACAGCTTTCACCATGTGCGTGGTATGTCGTCTGACAATTTACAGCGTCCGAAATCGAGTGTGCACAAGAAGACTGCATTTCGAATTATTCCTTTCTATAGAATCCACATAATATCGGTGTCAAATTGTCGAGAATTTCGTGCGTTATCCATAATTACAAAACTTTTGTCTCCATCTTGAATAGTGTCGGGGCTAAATTCAACGGTATGTGGTCTTGTGTTCGTTCATTTGAAGAAATTTTCATGCGGCCCTAAACTGGGAGATCAGTCATATTTCACTTGTTTATAACTTTTTTCCAGTGAAAGAAATCTATTCAAAATTGGTATCAAATTGTGTGCATTTTTTCGTTTAATCAATGTTCACAGGGATTTTTCATTTGGTCAGATAGTAAAAATTACAGCTTTCACCATGTGCGTGGTATGTCGTCTGACAATTTACAGCGTCCGAAATCGAGTGTGCACAAGAAGACTGCATTTCTAATTATTCTTTCTATAGAATCCACATAATATCGGTGTCAAATTGTCGAAAATTTCGTGCGTTATCCATAATTACAGAACTTTTGTCTCCATCTTGAATAGAGTCGGGGCTAAATTCAACGGTATATGGTCTTGTGTTCGTTCATTTGAGGAAATTTTCATGCGGATTTAAACTGGGAGATCAGTCATACTTCACTTGTTTATAACTTTTTTCCAGTAAAAGAAAACTTTTCAAAATTGGTATCAAATTGTGTGCATTTTTTCGTTTAGTCCATGTTTACCGGGATTTTTCATTTGTTCAGATAGTAAAAATTACAGCTTTCACCATGTGCGTGGTATGTCGTCTGACAACTTACAGCGTCCGAAATCGAGTGTGCACAAGAAGACTGCATTTCTAATTATTCCTTTCTATAGAATCCACATAATATCGGTGTCAAATTGCCGAGAATTTCGTGCGTTATCCATAATTACAAAACTTTTGTCTCCATCTTGAATAGTGTCGGTGCTAAATTCAACGGTATGTGTTCTTGTGTTCGTTCATTTGAAGAAATTTTCATGCGGCCCTAAACTGGGAGATCAGACATACTTTACTTGTTTATAACTTTTTTCCAGTAAAAGAAAACTTTTCAAAATTGGTATCAAATTGTGTGCATTTTTTCGTTTAATCAATGTTTACAGGGATTTTACATTTGGTCAGATAGTAAAAATTACAGCTTTCACCATGTGCGTGGTATGTCGTCTGACAATTTACAGCGTCCGAAATGCAATGTGCACAAAAAGACTGCATTTCTAATTATTCCTTTCTCTAGAATCCACATAATATCGGTGTCAAATTGTCGAGAATTTCGTGCGTTATGCATAATTACAAAACTTTTGTCTCCATCTTGAATAGACTCGGGGCTAAATTCAACGGTATGTGCTCTTGTGTTCGTTCATTTGAGGAAATTTTCATTTCGCTTTAAACTGGGATATCAGTCATACTTGTTTATAACTTTTTTCCAGTAAAAGAAATCTATTCAAAATTGGTATCAAATTGTGTGCATTTTTTCGTTTAGTCAATGTTTACAGGGATTTTTCATTTGGTCAGATAGTAAAAATTACAGCTTTCACCATGTGCGTGGTATGTCGTCTGAAAATTTACAGCGTCCGAAATCGAGTGTGCACAAGAAGACTGCATTTCTAATTATTCCTTTCTATAGAATCCACATAATATCGGTGTCAAATTGTCGAAAATTTCGTGCGTTATTCATAATTACAAAACTTTTGTCTCCATCTTGAATAGAGGCGGGGCTAAATTCAACGGTATGTGCTCTTGTGTTCGTTCATTTGATGAAATTTTCATGCGGCCCTAAACTGGGATATCAGTCATACTTCATTTGTTTATAACTTTTTTCCAGTAAAAGAAATCTATTCAAAATTGGTATCAAATTGTGTGCATTTTTTCGTTTAGTCAATGTTTACAGGGATTTTTCATTTGGTCAGATAGTAAAAATTACAGCTTTCACCATGTGCGTGGTATGTCGTCTGACAATTTACACCGTCCGAAATCGAGTGTGCACAAGAAGACTGCATTTCTAATTATTCCTTTCTATAGAATACACATAATATCGGTGTCAAATTGTCGAGAATTTCGTGCGTTATTCATAATTACAAAACTTTTGTCTCCATCTTGAATAGAGTCGGGTCTAAATTCAACGGTATGTGCTCTTGTGTTCGTTCATTTGAGGAAATTTTCATTTCGCTTTAAACTGGGATATCAGTCATACTTCACTTGTTTATAACTTTTTTCCAGTAAAAGTAAACTTTTCAAAATTGTTATCAAATTGTGTGCAGTTTTCGTTTAGTCAATGTTTACAGGGATTTTTCATTTGGTCAGATAGTAAAAATATCAGCTTTCACCATGTGCGCGGTATGTTGTCTGACAATTTACAGCGTCCGAAATCCAGTGTGCACAAGAAGACTGCATTTCTAATTATTCCTTTCTATAGAATCCACATAATATCGGTCACAAAATGTCGAAAATTTCGTGCGTTATCCATAATTACAAAACTTTTGTCTCCATCTTGAATAGAGTCGGGGCTAAATTCAACGGTATGTGCTCTTGTGTTCGTTCATTTGAGGAAGTTTTCATGCGGCCCTTAACTTGGAGATCAGTCATACTTCACTTGTTTATAACTTTTTTCCAGTAAAAGAAAACTTTTCAAAATTGGTATCAAATTTTGTGCATTTTTTCGTTTAGTCAATGTTTACAGGGATTTTTCATTTGGTCAGATAGTGAAAATTACAGCTTTCACCATGTGCGTGGTATGTCGTCTGACAATTTACAGCGTCCGAAATCGGGTGTGCACAAGAAGACTGCATTTCTAATTATTCCTTTCTATAGAATCCACATAATATCGGTGTCAAATTGTCGGGAATTTCGTGCGTTATGCATAATTACAAAACTTTGTCTCCATCTTGAATAGTGTCGGGGCTAAATTCAACGGTATGTGCTCTTGTGTTCGTTCATTTGAGGAAATTTTCATGCGGCTTTATACTGGGATATCAGTCATACTTCACTTGTTTATAAATTTTTCCAGTAAAAGACATCTTTTCAAAATTGGTATCAAATTGTGTGCATTTTTTCGTTTAGTCCATGTTTACAGGAATTTTGCATTTGGTCAGATAGTAAAAATTACAGCTTTCACCATGTGCGCGGTATGTTGACTGACAATTTAGAGCGTCCGAAATCCAGTGTGCAAAAGAAGACTGCATTTCTAATTATTCCTTTCTATAGAATCCACATAATATCGGTGTCAAATTGTCGAAAGTTTCGTGCGTTATCCATAATTACCAACCTTTTGTCTCCATCTTGAATAGAGTCGGGGCTAAATTCAACGGTATGTGGTCTTGTGTTCGTTCATTTGTGGAAATATTCATGCGGCCCTAAACTGGGAGATCAGTCATACTTCACTTGTTTATAACTTATTTCCAGTAAAAGAAATCTTTTCAAAATTGATATCAAATTGTTTTCATTTTTTCCTTTAGTCCATGTTTACAGGGATTTTTCATTTGGTCAGATAGTAAAAATTACAGCTTTCACCATGTGCGTGGTATGTCGTCTGATAATTTACAGCGTCTGAAATCCAGTGTGCACCAGAAGACTGCATTTCTAATTATTCCTTTCTATAGAATCCACATAATATCGGTGTCAAATTGTTGAAAATTTCGTGCATTATCCATAATTACAAAACTTTTGTCTCCTTCTTGAATAGAGTCGGGGCTAAATTCAACGGTATGTGGTCTTGTGTTCGTTAATTTGAGGAAATTTTCCTGCGGCCCTAAACTGGGAGATCAGTCATACTTCAGTTGTTTATAACTTTTTTCCAGTAAAAGAAAACTTTTCTATATTGGTATCAAATTTTGTTCATTTTTTTATTTAGTCCATGTTTACAGGGATTTTTCATTTGGTCAGATAGTAAATATTACGGCTTTCACCATGTGCGTGGTATGTCGTCTGACAATTTACAGCGTCCGAAATCGAGTGTGCAAAAGAAGACTGCATTTCTAATTATTCTTTTCTATAGAATCCACATAATATCGGTGTCAAATTGCGAAGAATTTCGTGCGATATCCATAATTGCAAAACTTTCATCTCCATCTTGAATAGTGTCGGGGCTAAATTCAACGGTATGTGGTCTTGTGTTCGTTCCTTTGAAGAAATTTTCATGCGGCCCTAAACTGGGAGATCAGACATATTTCACTTGTTTATAACTTTTTTCCAGTAAAAGAAAACTTTTCAAAATTGGTATCAAATTGTGTGCATTTTTTCGTTTAGTCAATGTTTACAGGGATTTTTCATTTGGTCAGATAGTAAAAATTACAGCTTTCACCATGTGCGTGGTATGTCGTCTGACAATTTACAGCGTCCGAAATCGAGTGTGCACAAGAAGACTGCATTTCTAATTATTCCTTTCTATAGAATCCACATAATATCGGTGTCAAATTGCCGTGAATTTCGTGCGTTATCCATAATTACAAAACTTTTGTCTCCATCTTGAATAGAGTCGGGGCTAAATTCAACGGTATGTGGTCTTGTGTTCGTTCATTTGAGGAAATTTTCATGCGGCTTTAAACTGGGAGATCAGTCATACTTCACTTGTTTATAACTTTTTTCCAGTAAAAGAAAACTTTTCAAAATTGGTATCAAATTGTGTGCATTTTTTCGTTTAGTCAATGTTTACAGGGATTTTTCATTTGGACAGATAGTAAAAATTACAACGTTCACCATGTCAGTTGTATGTCTTCTGACAATTTACAGCGTCCGAAATCGAGTGTGCACAAGAAGACTGGTTTTCTAATTATTCCTTTCTATAGAATCCACATAATATCGGTGTCAAATTGCCGGGAATTTCGTGCGTTATCCATAATTACAAAACTTTTGTCTCCATCTTGAATAGAGTCGGGGCTAAATTCAACGGTATGTGGTCTTGTGTTCGTTCATTTGAGGAAATTTTCAAGCGGCCCTAAAGTGGGAGATCAGTCATATTTCACTTGTTTATAACTTTTTTCCAGTAAAAGAAATCTATTCAAAATTGGTATCAAATTGTGTGCATTTTTTCGTTTAGTCCATGTTTACCGGGATTTTTCATTTGGTCAGATAGTAAAAATTACAGCTTTCACCATGTGCGCGGTATGTTGACTGACAATTTACAGCGTCCGAAATCGAGTGTGCACAAGAAGATTGCATTTCTAATTATTCCTTTCTATAGAATCCACATAATATCGGTGTCAAATTGTCGAGGATTTCGTGCGTTATGCATAATTACAAAACTTTTGTCTCCATCTTGAATAGAGTCGGGGCTAAATTCAACGGTATGTGTTCCTGTGTTCGTTCATTTGAGGAAATTTTCATTTGGCTTTAAACTGGGATATCAGTCATACTTCACTTGTTTATAACTTTTTTCCAGTAAAAGTAAACTTTTCAAAATTGTTATCAAATTGTGTGCATTTTTTCGTTTAGTCAATGTTTACAGGGACTTTTCATTTGGTCAGATAATAAAAATTACAGCTTTCACCATGTGCGCGTTACGTTGTCTGACAATTGACAGCGTCCGAAATCCAGTGTGCACAAGAAGACTGCATTTCTAATTATTCCTTTCTATAGAATCCACATAATATCGGTCTCAAATTGTCGAAAATTTCGTGCGTTATCCATAATTACAAAACTTTTGTCTCCATCTTGAATAGAGTCGGGGCTAAATTCAACGGTATGTGGTCTTGTGTTCGTTCATTTGAGGAAATTTTCATGCGGCCCTAAACTGGGAGATCAGTCATACTTCACTTGTTTATAAATTTTTCCAGTAAAAGAAATCTATTCAAAATTGGTATCAAATTGTGTGCATTTTTTCGTTTAGTCCATGTTTACCGGGATTTTTCATTTGGTCAGATAGTAAAAATTACAGGTTTCACCATGTGCGTGGTATGTCGTCTGACAATTTACAGCGTCCGAAATCGAGTGTGCACAAGAAGACTGCATTTCTAATTATTCCTTTCGATAGAATCCACATAATATCGGTGTCAAATTGTCGAGAGTTTCGTGCGTTATCCATAATTACAAAACTTTTGTCTCCATCTTGAATAGAGTCGGGGCTAAATTCAACGGTATGTGGTCTTGTGTTCGTTGATTTGAGGAAATTTTTTTGCGGCCCTAAACTGGGATATCAGTCATACTTCACTTGTTTATAACTTATTTCCAGTAAAAGAAATCTTTTCAAAATTGATATCAAATTGTTTTCATTTTTTCCTTTAGTCCATGTTTACAGGGATTTTTCATTTGGTCAGATAGTAAAAATTACAGCTTTCGCCATGTGCGTGGTATGTCGTCTGACAATTTACAGCGTCCGAAATCGAGTGTGCACAAGAAGACTGGTTTTCTAATTAGTCCTTTCTATAGAATCCACATAATATCGGTGTCAAATTGCCGTGAATTTCGTGCGTTATCCATAATTACAAAACTTTTGTCTCCTTCTTGAATAGAGTCGGGGCTAAATTCAACGGTATGTGGTCTTGTGTTCGTTCATTTGAGGAAATTTTCCTGCGGCCCTAAACTGGGAGATCAGTCATACTTCAGTTGTTTATAACTTTTTTCCAGTAAAAGAAAACTTTTCTATATTGGTATCAAATTTTGTTCATTTTTTCGTTTAGTCCATGTTTACCGGGATTTTTCATTTGGTCAGATAGTAAATATTACGGCTTTCACCATGTGCGTGGTATGTCGTCTGACAATTTACAGCGTCCGAAATCGAGTGTGCACAAGAAGACTGCATTTCTAATTATTCCTATCTATAGAATCCACATAATATCGGTCTCAAATAGTCGAAAATTGCGTGCGTTATCCATAATTACAAAACTTTTGTCTCCATCTTGAATAGTGTCGGGGCTAAATTCAACGGTATGTGGTCTTGTGTTCGTTCATTTGAAGAAATTTTCATGCGGCCCTAAACTGGGAGATCAGACATACTTCACTTGTTTATAACTTTTTTCCAGTAAAAGAAAACTTTTCAAAATTGGTATCAAATTGTGTGCATTTTTTCGTTTAGTCAATGTTTACAGGGATTTTTCATTTGGTCAGATAGTAAAAATTACAGCTTTCACCATGTGCGTGATATGTTGTCTGACAATTTACAGCGTCCGAAATCGAGTGTGCACAAGAAGACTGCATTTCTAATTATTCCTTTCTATAGAATCCACATAATATCGGTGTCAAATTGCCGAGAATTTTGTGCGTTATCCAAAATTACAAAACTTTTGTCTCCATCTTGAATAGTGTCGGTGCTAAATTCAACGGTATGTGGTCTTGTGTTCGTTCATTTGAAGAAATTTTCATGCGGCCCTAAACTGGGAGATCAGACATACTTCACTTGTTTATAACTTTTTTCCAGTAAAAGAAAACTTTTCAAAATTGGTATCAAATTGTGTGCATTTTTGCGTTTAGTCAATGTTTACAGGGATTTTTCATTTGGTCAGATAGTAAAAATTACAGCTTTCACCATGTGCGCGTTATGTTGTCTGACAATTTACAGCGTCCGAAATCCAGTGTGCACAAGAAGACTGCATTTCTAATTATTCCTTTCTATAGAATCCACATAATATCGGTTTCAAATTGTCGAAAATTTCGTGCGTTATCCATAATTACAAAACTTTTGTCTCCATCTTGAATAGAGTCGGAGCTAAATTCAACGGTATGTGGTCTTGTGTTCGTTCATTTTAGGAAATTTTCATGCGGCCCTAAACTGGGAGATCAGTCATACTTCACTTGTTTATAACTTTTATCCAGTAAAAGAAATCTATTCAAAATTGGTATCAAATTGTGTGCATTTTTTCGTTTAGTCCATGTTTACCGGGATTTTTCATTTGGTCAGATAGTAAAAATTACAGCTTTCACCATGTGCGTGGTATGTCGTCTGACAATTTACAGCGTCCGAAATCCAATGTGCACAAAAAGACTGCATTTCTAATTATTCCTTTCTCAAGAATCCACATAATATCGGTGTCAAAATGTCGAGAATTTCGTGCGTTATGCATAATTACAAAACTTTTGTCTTCATCTTGAATAGAGTCGGGGCTAAATTCAACGGTATGTGCTCTTGTGTTCGTTCATTTGAGGAAATTTTCATTTGGCTTCAAACTGGGAGATCAGTCATAATTCACTTGTTTATAACTTTTATCCAGTAAAAGAAATCTATTCAAAATTGGTATCAAATTGTATGCATTTTTTCGTTTAGTCCATGTTTACCGGGATTTTTCATTTGGTCAGATAGTAAAAATTACAGCTTTCACCATGTGCGTGGTATGTCGTCTGACAATTTACAGCGTCCGAAATCGAGTGTGCACAAGAAGACTGCATTTCTAATTATTCCTTTCTATAGAATCCACATAATATCGGTGTAAAATTGCCGAGAATTTCGTGCGTTATCCATAATTACAAAACTTTTGTCTCTATCTTGAATAGTGTCGGTGCTAAATTCAACGGTATGTGGTCTTGTGTTCGTTCATTTGAAGAAATTTTCATGCGGCCCTAAACTGGGAGATCAGACATACTTCACTTGTTTATAACTTTTTTCCAGTAAAAGAAAACTTTTCAAAATTGGTATCAAATTGTGTGCATTTTTTCGTTTAGTCAATGTTTACAGGGATTTTTCATTTGGTCAGATAGTAAAAATTACAGCTTTCACCATGTGCGTGGTATGTCGTCTGACAATTTACAGCGTCCGAAATCGGGTGTGCACAAGAAGACTGCATTTCTAATTATTCCTTTTTATAGAATCCACATAATATCGGTGTCAAATTGTCGAGAACTTCGTGCGTTATGCATAATTACAAAACTTTTGTCTCCATCTTGAATAGAGTCGGGGCTAAATTCAACGGTATGTGCTCTTGTGTTCGTTCATTTGAGGAAATTTTCATTTGGCTTTAAACTGGGATATCAGTCATACTTCACTTGTTTATAACTTTTTTCCAGTAAAAGTAAACTTTTCAAAATTGTTATCAAATTGTGTGTATTTTTTCGTTTAGTCAATGTTTACAGGGATTTTTCATTTAGTCAGATATTAAAAATTACAGCGTTCACCATGTGCACGGTATGTTGTCTGACAATTTACAGCGTCCGAAATCCAGTGTGCACAAGAAGACTGCATTTCTAATTATTCCTTTCTATAGAATCCACATAATATCGGTCTCAAATTGTCGAAAATTTCGTGCGTTATCCATAATTACAAAAATTTTGTCTCCATCTTGAATAGAGTCGGGGCTAAATTCAACGGTATGTGGTCTTGTGTTCGTTCATTTGTGGAAATTTTCATGCGGCCCTAAACTGGGAGATCTGTCATACTTCACTTGTTTATAAATTTTTCCAGTAAAAGAAATCTATTCAAAATTGGTATCAAATTGTGTGCATTTTTTCGTTTAGTCCATGTTTACCGGGATTTTTCATTTGGTCAGATAGTAAAAATTACAGCTTTCACCATGTGCGTGGTATTTCGTCTGACAATTTACAGCGTCCGAAATCGAGTGTGCACAAGAAGACTGCATTTCTAATTATTCCTTTCTATAGAATCCACATAATATCGGTCTCAAATTGTCGAAAATTTCATGCGTTATCCATAAGTACAAAACTTTTGTCTCCATCTTGAATAGAGTCGGGGCTAAATTCAACGGTATGTGCTCTTGTGTTCGTTCATTTGAGGAAATTTTCATTTCGCTTTAAACTGGGATATCAGTCATACTTCACTAGTTTATAACTTTTTTCCAGTAAAATTAAACTTTTCAAAATTGTTATCAAATTGTGTGCATTTTTCGTTTAGTCAATGTTTACAGGGATTTTTCATTTGGTCAGATAGTCAAAATTACAGCTTTCACCATGTGCACGGTATGTTGTCTGACAATTTACAGCGTCCGAAATCCAGTGTGCACAAGAAGACTGCATTTCTAATTATTCCTTTCTATAGAATCCACATAATATCGGTCTCAAATTGTCGAAAATTTCGTGCGTTATCCATAATTACAAAACTTTTGTCTCCATCTTGAATAGAGTCGGGGCTAAATTCAACGGTATGTGGTCTTGTGTTCGTTCATTTGAGGAAATTTTCATGCGGCCCTAAACTGGGAGATCAGTCATACTTCACTTGTTTATAACTTTTTTCCAGTAAAACAAATCTATTCAAAATTGGTATCAAATTGTGTGCATTTTTTCGTTTAGTCAATGTTTACAGGGATTTTTCATTTGGTCAGATAGTAAAAATTACAGCTTTCACCATGTGCGTGGTATGTCGTCTGACAATTTACAGCGTCCGAAATCGGGTGTGCACAAGAAGACTGCATTTCTAATTATTCCTTTCTATAGAATCCACATAATATCGGTGTCAAATTGTCGAGAACTTCGTGCGTTATGCATAATTACAAAACTTTTGTCTCCATCTTGAATAGAGTCGGGGCTAAATTCAACGGTATGTGCTCTTGTGTTCGTTCATTTGAGGAAATTTTCATTTGGCTTTAAACTGGGATATCAGTCATACTTCACTTGTTTATAACTTTTTTCCAGTAAAAGTAAACTTTTCAAAATTGTTATCAAATTGTGTGTATTTTTTCGTTTAGTCAATGTTTACAGGGATTTTTCATTTGGTCAGATATTAAAAATTACAGCTTTCACCATGTGCACGGTATGTTGTCTGACAATTTACAGCGTCCGAAATCCAGTGTGCACAAGAAGACTGCATTTCTAATTATTCCTTTCTATAGAATCCACATAATATCGGTCTCAAATTGTCGAAAATTTCGTGCGTTATCCATAATTACAAAACTTTTGTCTCCATCTTGAATAGAGTCGGGGCTAAATTCAACAGTATGTGGTCTTGTGTTCGTTCATTTGAGGAAATTTTCATGCGGCCCTAAACTGGGAGATCAGTCATACTTCACTTGTTTATAACTTTTTTCCAGTAAAACAAATCTATTCAAAATTGGTATAAAATTGTGTGCATTTTTTCGTTTAGTGAATGTTTACAGGGATTTTTCATTTGGTCAGATAGTAAAAATTACAGCTTTCACCATGTGCGTGGTATGTCGTCTGACAATTTACAGCGTCCGAAATCGAGTGTGCACAAGAAGACTGCATTTCTAATTATTCCTTTCTATAGAATCCACATAATATCGGTGTCAAATTGTCGAGAATTTCGTGCGTTATTCATAATTACAAAACTTTTGTCTCCATCTTGAATAGAGTCGGGGCTAAATTCAACGGTATGTGCTCTTGTGTTCGTTCATTTGAGGAAATTTTCATTTCGCTTTAAACTGGGATATCAGTCATACTTCACTTGTTTATAACTTTTTTCCAGTAAAAGTAAACTTTTCAAAATTGTTATCAAATTGTGTGCATTTTTCGTTTAGTCAATGTTTACAGGGATTTTTCATTTGGTCAGATAGTAAAAATTACAGCTTTCACCATGTGCGCGGTATGTTGTCTGACAATTTACAGCGTCCGAAATCCAGTGTGCACAAGAAGACTGCATTTCTAATTATTCCATTCTATAGAATCCACATAATATCGGTGTCAAATTGTCGTGAATTTCGTGCGTTATCCATAATAATAAAACTTTTGCCTCCATCTCGAATAGAATCGGGGCTAAATTCAACGGTATGTGGTCTTGTGTTTGTTCATTTGAGGAAATTTTCATTCGGCTTTAAACTGGGAGATCAGTCATACTTCACTTGTTTATAACTTTTTTACAGTAAAAGAAATCTTTTCAAAATTGGTATCAAATTGTGTGCATTTTTTCGTTTAGTCCATGTTTACAGGAATTTTTCATTTGGTCAGATACTAAAAATTACAGCTTTCACCATGTGCGCGGTATGTTGACTGACAATTTACAGCGTCCGAAATCCAGTGTGCAAAAGAAGACTGCATTTCTAATTATTCCTTTCTATAGAATCCACATAATATCGGTCTCAAATTGTCGTGAATTTCGTGCGTTATCCATAATTACAAAACTTTTGTCTCCATCTTGAATAGAGTCGGGGCTAAATTCAACGGTATGTGGTCTTGTGTTCGTTCATTTGAGGAAATTTTCATGCGGCCCTAAACTGGGAGATCAGTCATACTTCACTTGTTTATAACTTTTTTCCAGTAAAAGTAAACTATCCAAAATTGTTATCAAATTGTGTGCATTTTTTCGTTTAGTCAATGTATACAGGGATTTTTCATTTGGTCAGATAGTAAAAATTACAGCTTTCACCATGTGCGCGTTATGTTGTCTGACAATTTACAGCGTCCGAAATCCAGTGTGCACAAGAAAACTGCATTTCTAATTATTCCTTTCTATAGAATCCACATCATATCGGTCTCAAATTGTCGAAAATATCGTGCGTTATCCATAATTACAAAACTTTTGTCTCCATCTTGAATAGAGTCGGGGCTAAATTCAACGGTATGTGGTCTTGTGTTCGTTCATTTTAGGAAATTTTCATGCGGCCCTAAACTGGGAGATCAGTCATACGTCACTTGTTTATAACTTTTTTCCAGTAAGAGAAATCTATTCAAAATTGGTATCAAATTGTGTGCATGTTTTCGTTTAGTCCATGTTTACCGGGATTTTTCATTTGGTCAGATAGTCAAAATTACAGCTTTCACCATGTGCGCGGTATGTCGTCTGACAATTTACAGCGTCCGAAATCGAGTGTGCACAAGAAGACTGCATTTCTAATTATTCCTTTCTATAGAATCCACATAATATCGGTGTCAAATTGCCGAGAATTTCGTGCGTTATCCATAATTACAAAACTTTTGTCTCCATCTTGAATAGAGTCGGGGCTAAATTCAACGGTATGTGCTCTTGTGTTCGTTCATTTGAGGAAATTTTCATTTGGCTTCAAACTGGGATATCTGTCATACTTCACTTGTTTACAACTTTTTTCCAGTAAAAGTAAACTATCCAAAATGGTTATCAAATTGTGTGCATTTTTTCGTTTAGTCAATGTTTACAGGGATTTTTCATTTGGTCAGATAGTAAAAATTACAGCTTTCACCATGTGCGTGGTATGTTGTCTGACAATTTACAGCGTCCGAAATCCAGTGTGCACAAGAAGACTGCATTTCTAATTATTCCTTTCTATAGAATCCACATAATATCGGTCTCAAATTGTCGAAAAATTTGTGCGTTATCCATAATTACAAAACTTTTGTCTCCATCTTGAATAGAGTCGGGGCAAAATCCAACGGTATGTGGTCTTGTGTTCGTTCATTTGAGGAAATTTTCATGCGGCCCTAAACTGGGAGATCAGTCATACTTCACTTGTTTATAACTTTTATCCAGTAAAAGTAAACTTTTCAAAATTGGTATCAAATTGTGTGCATTTTTTCGTTTAGTCAATGTTTACAGGGATTTTTCATTTGGTCAGATAGTAAAAATTACAGCTTTCACCATGTGCGTTGTATGTTGTCTGACAATTTACAGCGTCCGAAATCCAGTGTGCACAAGAAGACTGCATTTCTAATTATTCCTTTCTATAGAATCCACATAATATCGGTCTCAAATTGTCGAAAATTTTGTGCGTTATCCATAATTACAAAACTTTTGTCTCCATCTTGAATAGAGTCGGGGCTAAATTCAACGGTATGTGCTCTTGTGTTCGTTCATTTGAGGAAATTTTCATTTGGCTTCAAACTAGGATATCAGTCATACTTCACTTGTTTATAACTGTTTTCCAGTAAAAGTAAACTTTTCAAAATTGTTATCAAATTGTGTGCATTTTTTCGTTTAGTCAATGTTTACAGGGATTTTTCATTTGGTCAGTAAAAAGTACAGCTTTCACTATGTGCGCGGTATGTCGTCTGACAATTTACAGCGTCCGAATTCCAGTGTGCACAATAAGACTGCATTTGTAATTTTTCCTTTTTATAGAATCCACAAAATATTGGTGTCAAATTGTCGATAATTTCGTGCCTTATCCATAATTACCAAAGGTTTTTCGACACCTTGAATAGAGTCGAGGCAAAATTCAACGGTATGGGGACTAGTGTTAGCTCATTTGCGGAAATTTTCATGCGGACCTAAACTGGGTAATCAGTCATAATTCACGTTTTTATAACTTTTTTCCAGTAAAAGAAATATTTTCAAAATGGGTATCAAATTGTGTGCAATTATTTGATATATCTATGTTTACTGGGATTTTTCATTTGCTCAGATAGTAAAAAGTACAGCTTTCACCATGTGCGCGGCATGACGTGTGACAATTTATAGCGTCCGAATTCCAGTGTGCACAATAAGAATGCATTTGTAATTTTTCCTTTTTATAGAATCCACAAAATATTGGTGTCAAATTGTCGTAAATTTCTTGCCTTATCCATAATTACAAAAGTTTTTTCGACACGTTGAATAGAGTCGAGGCGAAATTTAACGGTATGGGGACTTGTGTTATCTCATTTGCGGAAATTGTCATGCGGCCCTAAACTGGGAAATCAGTGATATTTCACTTGTTTATAAATTTTTCCAGTAAAAGAAATATTTTCAAAATGTGTATCAAATTGTGTGAAATTATTTGACTTGTCTATGTATACAGGGATGTTTCATTTGGTCAGATATTAAAAAGTACAGTTTTCACTATGTGCACGGTATGTCGTCTGACAATTTACAGCGTCCGAATTCCAGTGTGCACAATAAGAATGCATTTCTAATTTTTGATTTTTATCGAATCCACAAAATATTGCTGTCCAATTGTCGAGAATTTATTGCCTTTTCCATAATTACAAAAGATTTTCGACACCTTGATTAGAGTCCGTTCGAAATTCAACGGTATGGGGACTTGTGTTAGCTCATTTGCGGAAATTGTCATGCGGCCTTAAACTGGGAAATCAGTGATATTTCACATGTTTATAACTTTTTTCCAGTAAAAGAAATATTTTCAAAATGGGTATCAAATTGTGTGCAATTATTTGATTTGTCTATGTTTACAGGGATTTTTTATTTGCTCAGATAGTAAAAAGTACAGCTTTCACCATGTGCGCGTTATGTCGTCTGACAATATACAGCGTCCGAATTCCAGTGTGAACAATAAGAATGCATTTGTAATTTTTCCTTTTTATAGAATCCACAAAATATTGCTGTCCAATTGTCGAGAATTTCTTGCCTTATCAATAATTACAAAAGATTTTCGACACCTTGATTAGAGTCGGGTCGAAATTCAACGGTATGTTGACTTGTGTTAGCTCGTTTGCGGAAATTGTCATGCGGCCCTAAACTGGGAAATCAGTGATATTTCACATGTTTATAACTTTTTTCAAGTAAAAGAATTATTTTCAAAATGGCTATCAAATTTTGTGCAATTATTTGATTTGTCTATGTTTACAGGGATTTTACATTTGCTCAGATAGTAAAAAGTACAGCTTTCACCATGTGCGCGTTATGTCGTCTGACAATTTACAGCGTCCGAATTCCACTGTGCACAATAAGACTGCATTTGTAATTTTTCCTTTTTATCGAATCCACAATATATTGGTGTTCTATTGTCGGGAATTCCTTTCCTTATCCATAATTACAAAAGTTTTTTCGACAACTTGAATAGAGTCGAGGCAAAATTCAACGGTATGGGGACTAGTGTTAGCTCATTTGCGGAAATTTTCATGCGGACCTAAACTGGGTAATCAGTCATAATTCACTTTTTTATAACTTTTTTCCAGTAAAAGAAATATTTTCAAAATGGGTATCAAATTGTGTGCAATTATTTGATTTGTCTATGTATACAGGGATTTGTCTTTTGCTCAGATAGTAAAAAGTAAAGCTTTCACCATGTACGCGGTATGTCGTCTGACAATCTACAGCGTCCGAATTCCAGTGTGCACAATAAGACTGCATTTCTACTTTTTGCTTTTTATAGAATCCACAATATATTGGTGTCCAATTGTCGCGAATCCCTTACCTTATCCATAATTACAAAAGTTTTTTCGACACCTTGAATAGAGTCGATTCGAAATTCAACGGTATGGGGACTTGTGTTAGCTCATTTGTGGAAATTGTCATGCGGCCCTAAACTGGGAAATCAGTCATAATTCACTTGTTTATAACTTTTTTCCGGTAAAAGAAATATTTTCAAAATGGCTATCAAATTGTGTGCAATAATTTGATATGTCTATGTTTACAGGGATTTTTCATTTGCTCAGATAGTAAAAAGTACAGCTTTCACCATGTGCGCGGAATGACGTCTGACAATTTACAGCGTCCGAATTCCAGTGTGCACAATAAGACTGCCATTCTACTTTTTCCTTTTTATAGAATCCACAAAATATTGGTGTCAAATTGTCGAAAGTTTCTTGCCTTATCCATAATTACAAAAGTTTGTTCGACACCTTGAATAGAGTCGAGGCAAAATTCAAAGGTATTGGGACTAGAGTTAGCTCATTTGCGGAAATTTTCATGCGGCCCTAAACTGGGAAATCAGTCATAATTCACTTGTTTATAACTTTTTTCTAGTCAAAGAAATATTTTCAAAATGGATATCAAATTGTGTGCAATTATTTGATTTGTCTATGTTTACAGGGATTTTTCATTTGCTCAGATAGTAAAAAGTACAGATTTAACCATGTGCGCGGTATGTCATCTGACAATTTAAAGCGTCCGAATTCCAATGTGCCCAAAAATACTGCATTCCTAATTTTTCCTTTTCATAGAATCCAAAAAATATTGCTGTCCAATTGTCGGGAATGTCTTGCACTATCAATTATTACAAAAGTTTTTTCGACACCTTGATTAGAGTCGAGTCGAAATTCAACGGTATGGGGAATTGTGTTAGCTCATTTGCGGAAATTGTCATGCGTACCTAAACTGGGAAATGAGTCATATTTCACTTGTTTATTACTTTTTTCCAGTAAAAGAAATATTTTTGAAATGGGTCTCAAATTGTGTTTAATTATTTGATTTGTCTATGTTTACAGGGATTTTTCATTTGCTCAGATATTAAAAAGTACAGCTTTCACCATGTGCGCGGTATGTCGTCTGACAATTTACAGCGTCCGAATTCCAGTGTGCACAATAAGACTGCATTTCTAATTTTTCCTTTTCATCGAATCAACAAAATATAGGTGTTTAATTGTCGAAAATTTCTTACTTTATCCATAATTACAAAAGTTTTTTCGACACCTTGAATAGAGTCGAGAAGAAATTCATCGGTATGGGGACTTGTGTTAGCTCATTTGCGGATATTTTCATGCGGTCACTAAACTGGGAATTAGTCATATTTCACTTGTTTATAACTTTTTTCCTGTAAAAGAAATATTTTCAAAATGGGTATCAAATTGTGTGCAATTATGTTATTTGTCTATGTATAAAGGGATTTTTCATTTGCTCAGATAGTAAAAAGTACAGCTTTCACCATGTGCGCGGTATGTCGTCTGACAATTCACAGCGTCCGAATTCCAGTGTGCAAAATAAGACTGCATTTCTGATTTTTCAATTTTATAGAATCCACAAAATATTGGTGACCAATTGTCGGGAATTTCTTGCCTTATCCATAATTACATAAGATTTTTCGACACCTTGAATAAAGTCGAGGCGAAATTTAACGGTATGTGTACTTGTGTTAGCTCATTTGCGGAAATTGTCATGCGGCCCTAAACTGGGAACCCAGTCATAATTCACTGGTTTATTGCTTTTTTCCAGTAAAAGAAATATTTTCAAAATATGTATCAAATTGTGTGCAATTATTTGATTTGTCTATTTTTACAGGGATTTTTCATTTGGTCAGATAGTAAAAAGTAAAGCTTTCACCATTTGCGCGGTATGTCTTCTTCCACTTTACAGCGTCCGAATTCCAGTGTTCACAATAAGACTGCATTTCTAATTTTGCCATTTTAACGAATCCACAAGATATTGGTCTCCAATTGTCAGGAATTCCTTGCCTTATCGATAATTACAAAAGTATTTTCGACACATTGAAGAGATTCGAGGCGAAATTCAACGGTATGGGGACTTGTATTAGCTCATTTGCGGAAAATGTCATGCGACCCTAAACTGGGAAATCAGTCATATTTCACTTGTTTATAACTTTTTTCCAGTAAAAAAAATATTTTAAAAATGGGTATCAAATTGTGTGCAATTATTTGATTTGTCTATGTATACAGGGATATTTCATTTGCTCAGATATTAAAAAGTACAGCTTTCATCATGTGCGCGGTATGTCGTCTGACAATTTAAAGCGTCCGAATTCCAATGTGCCCAAAAATACTGCATTCCTAATTTTTCCTTTTCATAGAATCCAAAAAATATTGCTGTCCAATTGTCGGGAATGTCTTGCACTATCAATTATTACAAAAGTTTTTTCGACACCTTGATTAGAGTCGAGTCGAAATTCAACGGTATGGGGAATTGTGTTAGCTCATTTGCGGAAATTGTCATGCGTACCTAAACTGGGAAATGAGTCATATTTCACTTGTTTATTACTTTTTTCCAGTAAAAGAAATATTTTTGAAATGGGTCTCAAATTGTGTTTAATTATTTGATTTGTCTATGTTTACAGGGATTTTTCATTTGGTCAGATCGTAAAAAGTACTGCTTTCACCATGTGCGCGGTATTTCGTCTGACAATTTACAGCGTCCGAATTCCAGTGTGCACAATAACACAGCATTACTAATTTTTCCTTTTTATAGAATCCACAAAATATTGGTGTCCTATTGTCGGGAATTTCTTGCCTTATCCATAATTAGAAAAGTTTTTTCGACACATTGAATAGAGTCGAGGCGAAATTCAACGGTATGGGGACTAGTGTTAGCTCATTTGCAGAAATTGTCTTGCGGACCTAAACTGGGTAATCAGTCATAATTCACTTGTTTATAATATTTTCCAGTAAAAGAAATATTTTCAAACTGGGTATCAAATTGTATGCAATTATTTGATTTGTCTATGTTTACAGGGATTTTTCATTTGGTCAGATAGTAAAAAGTACAACTTTCACCATGTGCGCGGTATTTCGTCTGACAATTTACAGCATCAGAATTCCAGTGTACACAATAAGACTGCATTTCTAATTTTACTTTTTAAAAGAATACACAAAATATTGGTGTCCAATTGTCGAAAATTTCTTGACTTATCCATGATTACAAAAGTTTTTTTCGACACCTTGAATAGAGTCTAGGCGAAATTCAACGGTATGGGGACTAGTGTTAGCTCATTTGCGGATATTCTCCTGCGGAACTAAACTGGGTAATCAGTCATAATTCACATGTTTATAACTTTTTTCCAGTAAAAGAAATATTTTCAAAATGGGTATCAAATTGTGTCATATTATTTGATTTATCTATGTTTACAGTGATTTCACCATGTGCGCGATATGCTGTCTGCAAATTTCAGCGATCGAATTCCAGTGTGCAAAATAAGACTGCATTTCTAATTTTTCCTTTTTATCGAATGCACAAAATATTGGTGTCCAATTGTCGGATATTTCTTACCTTTTCCATAATTACAAAAGTTTTTTCGACACCTTGAATAGAGTCGAGGCGAAATTCAACGATATGGGGACTTGTGTTAACTCATTTGCGGAAATTGTCATGCGGACCTAAACTGGAAAATCAGTCATATTTCACTTGTTTATAACTTTTTTCCAGTAAAAGAAGTATTTTCAAAATGGGTATCAAATTGTGTGCAATTATTTGTTTGGTCTATTAATACAGGGATATTTCATTTGCTCAGATAGTAAAAAGTACAGCTTTCACCATGTGCGCGGTATGTCGTCTGACAATTTACAGCGTCCAAATTCCAGTGTGCACAATAAGACTGCATTTCTAATTTTTCCTTCTTATCGAATCCACAAAATATTGGTGTCCAATTGTCGTGAATTTCTAACCTTATCCATAATTACAAAGTTTTTCCGACACCTTGATTAGAGTGGAGGCGAAATTAAACGGTATGGGGACTTGTGTTAGCTCATTTACGGAAATTGTCATGCGGACCTAAGCTTGGTAATCAGTCATAATTCACTTGCTTATAACTTTTTTCCAGTAAAAGAAATATTTTCAAAATAGGTACCAAATTGTGTGAAATGATTATATTTGTCTATGGTTACAGGGATTTTTCATTTTGTCAGATAGTAAAAAGTACAGCTTTCACCATGTGCGCGGTATGACGTCTGACAATTTACAGCGTCTGAATTCCACTGTGCACAAAAAGACTGCATTTCGAATTTTTCCTTTTTATCGAATCCACAAAATATTGCTATCAAATTGACGAGAATTTCTTACCTTTTCCATAATTACAAAAGTTTTTTCGACACCTTGAATAGAGTCGAGGCGAAATTCAACGATATGGGGACTTGTGTTAGCTCATTTGCGGAAATTGTCATGCGGACCTAAACTGGAAATTCAGTCATATTTCACTTGTTTATAACTTTTTTCCAGTAAAAGAAGTATTTTCAAAATGGGTATCAAATTGTGTGCAATTATTTGTTTGGTCTATTAATACAGGGATATTTCATTTGCTCAGATAGTAAAAAGTACAGCTTTCACCATGTGCGCGGTATGTCGTCTGACAATTTACAGCGTCCAAATTCCAGTGTGCACAATAAGACTGCATTTCTAATTTTTCCTTTTTATCGAATCCACAAAATATTGGTGTCCAATTGTCGTGAATTTCTAACCTTATCCATAATTACAAAGCTTTTCCGACACCTTGATTAGAGTGGAGGCGAAATTAAACGGTATGGGGACTTGTGTTAGCTCATTTACGGAAATTGTCATGCGGACCTAAGCTTGGTAATCAGTCATAATTCACTTGCTTATAACTTTTTTCCAGTAAAAGAAATATTTTCAAAATGGGTATCAAATTGTGTGAAATTATTTGATTTATCTATGTTTACAGGGATTTTTCATTTGGTCCGATAGTAAAAAGTACAGCTTTCACCATGTGCGCGGTATGTCGTCTGACAATTTACAGCATCCGAATTCCAGTGTGCACAATAAGACTGCTTTTCTAATTTTCACAATACCGCACACCTGATGAAAGCTGTAATTTTTAATATCTGACTGAATGAAAAATCACTCTATATAGAGCAACCAAATAATTGCACACAATTTGATACCCATTTTGAAAATATTTCTTTTACTGGAAAAAAGTTATAATCTAGTGAAATATGACTGATTACCTAGTTTAGGTCCGCATGACAATTTCCGCAAATGAGCTATCACTAGTCCCCATACCCTTTAATTTCGCCTCGACTCTATTCAAGGTGTCGAAAAAACTTTTGTAATTATGGATAAGGCAAGAAATTCGCGACAATTGGACATCAATATTTTGTGGATTCGATAAAAAGAAAAAATTAGAAATGCAGTCTTATTGTGCACACTGGAATTCGGACGCTGTAAATTGTCAGACGACATACCGCGCACATGGTGAAAGCTGTACTTTTTACTATCTGACCAAATGAAAAATCCCTGTAAACATAGACAAATCAAATAATTGCACACAAATTGATAACCATTTTTAAAATATTTCTTTTAATGGAAAAAATTTATAAAGAACTGAAATATGACTGATTTCCCAGTTGAGGGCCGCATGAAAATTTCCGCGAATGAGCTAACACAAGTCCCCATATCGCTGAATTTCGCCTCGACTCTTATCAAGGTGTAGAAAAAACATTTGGTATTTTGGATAAGGCAAGAAATTCCCGACATTTGGACACCAATATTTTGTGAATTCGATAAAAAAAAAATTAGAAATGCAGTCTTATTGTGCACACTGGAAATCGGACGCTCTAAATTGTCAGTCGACATACCGCGCACATGGTTAAAGCTGTACTTTTTACTATCTGACTAAATGAAAATCCCTTACAAGCAATCTCAGGCTGCTACAAAACGGCATTTCCTGGCTCTTTTGTGAAAACTCCCTTACAAGCAATCTCAGGCTGGTACAAGCCCACACCTGCTGGCTCTTCTGTGAATACTGCGCTAAAATCAATCTCAGGCTGCTACAAGCCGAATACGCTTTGCTCTTTTGTGGCAACTGCTTTACAAGCAGTCTCAGGCTGCTACAAACCGACATATCCTGGCTCTTTTGTGAAAACTGCCTTACAACAATCTCAGGCTTATACAAGCCTACACCTGCTGGCTCTTCTGTGAAAACTGCCTTACAAGCAATCTCAGGCTGCAATGGGCCGACTTCATCGGGCAATTTGTGAAAACTGTCTTACAAAGGATCTCAGGTTGCTACAAGCCGATTTCTCCTGCCTACATTCTGCCAACTGCCTTCCAAGCAATCTCCGGCTTCTACGAGCCTGGCTCTTCTATGACAACTGCCTTACAAGCAATCTCAGGCTGCTACGAGCCGATCTCCTGGCTCTTTTGTGCCAATTGCCTTACAAGCCATCCCAGGCTGCTACTAGCGGATTTCTCCTGGCTCTTTTGTGGCAACTGCCTTACTAGCAATCTCAGGCTGCTACAAGCCGAATTCTCCTGGCTCTTGTGACAACTGATTAAAAGCAATCCCAGGCTTCTACGAGCCGTCATCTCTTTTTTTTGTGACAAATGCCTTCAAATCAATCTCAGACTGCTACAAGCCGTCTACGCCTGACCTTACAAGCAATCTCAGGGTGCAGCAAGCCTAATTCTACTGGCTTTTCTGCCAATTGCCTTACAAGCCATCCCAGCCTGCTACGGGCTGATTTCTTCTGGCTCTTTTTTGGCAACTGCCTTACAAGCAATCTCAGGCTGCTACAAGCCGAATTCTCCTGGCTCTTTTGTGACAACTGCCTTACAAGCAATGTCAGGCTGCTCCGAGCCGACTTCGCTTGGCTCTCTTGTGAAAACTGCCTTACAAGCAATCTCAGGCTTCTACAAGCCGAATACGCCTGGCTCTTTTGTAGCAACTGCCTTACATGCAATCACAGCAGCAAGCCCAATTCTCTTGGATTTTTGTGCCAATTTCATTAAAAGCAATTCCACGCAGCTACGAGCCCGTTTCCCCTGGCTTTTTTTGAAAATTGCTTTACACGCAATATCAGGCTTCTTCAAACTTACACCTGCTGACTCTTTTTTGACAACTCCCTTACAAGCAATCTCCCGCTGCTATCGGCCGACTTCTCCGGGCTATTTGTGAAAAGTGTCTTACAAAGGATCTCAGGCTGCTACAAGCCGATTTCTCCTGCCTCTTTTGTGCCAACTTACTTCCAAGCATTCTCAGGCTGCTACGAGCCGACTACGCCTGGATCTTCTATGACAAATGCCTTACAAGCAATCTACGGCTGCAACAAATCGATCTCCTGGCTCTTTCGTGACAACTGCCTTAAAAGAAATCTCAGGCTACTACAAGCTGACTACGCCTTTCTCTTTTGTGGCAACTGCCTTACAAGCAATCTCAGGCTGCAGCAAGCCCAATTCTCCTGGCTTTTTTTGCCAATTGCCTTACAAGTAATCCCAGGCTGCTACGAGCGTATTTCACCTCGCTCTTTTGTGGCAGCTGCCTTACAAGCAATCTCAGGCCTCTACAAGACGAATTCTCCTGGGTCTTTTGTGAGAACTGCCTTACAAGCAATCTCAGGATGCTACGGGCCGACTACGCCTGGCTCTTCTATGACAAGTGGCTTACAAGCAAACTCAGGCTGCTACAAGCCGATTTCTCCTGGCTCTTTTTTGGCAACTGCCTTACAAGCAATTTCAGGCTGCTACGAGCCGACTTTTCTTGGTTCGTTTGTGAAAACTGCCTTACAAGCCATCTCAGGCTGCAGCAACCCCAACTCTTTTGGCTTTTTGTGCCAATTGGCTTACAAGCAATCCCAGGCACCTACGAGCCGATTTCTCCTGGCTCTTTTGTGGCAACTGTCTTACAAGCAAACTCAGGCTGCTACAAGCCAAATTCTCCTGGCTCTTTTGTGAAAACTGCCTTACAAGAAATGTCAGACTGCTACAAAACGACATCTCCTGTCTCTTTTGTGAAAACTGCCTTACAAGCAATCTCAGGCAGCAGCAATCCCAATTCTCCTGGCTTTTTGTGCCAATTGTCTTACAAGCAATCCCAGGCTGCTACAAGCCGAATTCTCCTGGCTCTCTTGAGACAACTGCCTTACAAGAAAAATCAGGATACTACGAGCCGACTTCTCATGGTTCTTTTTTGAAATCTGCCTTACAAGCAATCTCAGGCTGCTACAAACCCACATCTCCTGTCTCTTTTGTGAAAACTGTCTTACAAGCAATCTCAGCCTAAAACAAGATGAATACGCCTGTCTCTCTTGTGAAACTGCCTTGCAAGCATTCTCAGGCCGCTACAAATCGACATCTACTGTCTCTTTTGTGCGAACTGTCTTACAAGCAATATCACGCTGCCGCTAGGCCAATTACTTTTTGTGCCAATTGCCTTAAAAAAGCAATCCCAGGCGGCTACGTGACGATTTCTCCTGGCTGTTTTGTGGTAACTGCCTTACAAGCAATCTCAAGCTGCTACAAGCCGAATTATCCTGGCTCTATTTTGACAACTGCCTGAAAAGCAATCTCAGGCTGCAGCAATCCCACTTCTCTTGGCTTTTTGTGAAAACTGTCTTTCAAGAAATCTCAGGCAGCTACAAGCCGAATTCGCCTGTCTCTTTTGTGAAACTGCCTTACAAGCAATCACAGGCTGCTACGAGCCAATTTCTCCTGGCTCTTTTCTGGCAACTGCCTTACAAGAATTCTCCGGCTACTACAAGCCGAATTTGCCTGTCTCTTTTGTGAAACTGCCTTACAAGCAAGCACAGGCTGCTACGAGCCGATTTCTCCTGGCTCACATGTGGCAACTGCCTTACAAGCAATCTCAGGCTGCTGCAAGCCGAATTCTCCTGGCTCTTTTGTGCAAATTGCCTTACAAGCAATCCCAGGGGTCTACGAGACGACTTCTCTTGTCTCTTTTGTAAAAACTTCCTTAAAAACAATCTCAGATTGCTACAAATCGACATATCCTGGCTCTTTTGTGACAACTGCCTTACATGCAATCTCAGACATCCGGTAGTCCAATTCTCCTGATTTTTTGTGCCAATTACCATACAAGCAATCCCAGGCTGCTACGAACCGATTTCTCATGGCTCATTTGTGGCATCTGTCTTACAAGCATTCTCAGGCTACAGGAATATGAATTCTTATGGCTTTTTGTGCGAATTGCCTTATAAGCAATCCCAGGCGGCTACGAGCCGATTTCTTCTGGCTCTTTTGTGACAACTGCCTTACAAGAAATCTCAGGCTGCTACAAGTCGGTTTCTCAATGCGCTTTTGTGACAACTGCCTTACAAGCAATGTCAGGCTGCTACGAGCTGACTTCTCCTGGCTCTTTTGTGGCAACTGCCTTACAAGAAATCTCAGGCTGCTAAAAGCCGAATTCTCCTGACTCTTTTGTGACAACTGCCTTACAAGCAATCTCAGGCCGCAACAAGCCGAATACGCCTGGCTCTTTTGTGAGAACTGCCTTGCAAGCAATCTCATGCCGCTACAAATCGACATCTTCTGTCTCTTTTGTGACAACTGCCTTACAATCAATCTCAGCCTGCTACAAGCCGAATACGCCTGGCTCTTGTGTGAAACGCCACCCAGAAGGCAGTCCCAGAAAGACCCACGCAGACGACCCCCAGTCCCAGGAAGTCCCACGCAGACGACCCCCAGTCCCAGAAAGTCCCACGCAGAATACCCCCCACCCACGACACAGTCCCATATATCCCACGAAGACGACCCTCCAACCCAGGAGACAGTCCCAGAAAGTCCCACGCAGACGACCCCCAGTCCCAGAAAGTCCCACGCAGACGACCTCCCACCCAGGAGACAGACCCAGAAAGTCTCACGCAGATGACCCCTCACCCAGGAGACAGACTCAGAAAGTCCCATGCAGACGACACCCAGTCCCAGAAAGTCCCACGCAGAAGACCCTCCACCCAGGAGACAGTCCGAGAAAGTCCCACGCAGACGAACCCCTGTCCCAAAAAGTCCCACGCAGAAGACCCCCAGTCCCAGAAAGTCCCTAGCAGACGACCCCCCACACAGGAGACAGTCCCAGAAAGTCCCTAGCAGACGACCCCCCACACAGGAGACAGTCCCAGAAAGTCCCACGCAGACGACCCCCAGTCCCAGAAAGTCCCACGCAGACGACACCCCACCCGGGAGACAGTCTCAGAAAGTCCCACGCAGACAACCCCCACAAGGAGACAGTCTCAGAAAGTCCCATGCAGACAACCCCCACAAGGAGACAGTCCCAGAAAGTCCCTAGCAGACGACCCCCCACACAGGAGACAGTCCCAGAAAGTCCCACGCAGACGACCCCCAGTCCGAGAAAGTCCCACGCAGACGACACCCCACCCAGGAGACAGTCCGAGAAAGACCCATGCAGACGACATCCACTCCCAGAAATTCCCACGTAGACGGCCCCCAGTCACAGAAAGTCCCACGCAGACGAACCCCAGTCCTAGAAAGTCCGACGCAGACGACCCCCACCCAGCAGACTGTCCCAGAAAGTCCAACGCAGACGACCCCCAGTCCCAGAAAGTCCCACGCAGACGACCCCCAGTCCCAGCAAGTCCCACGCAGACGACCCCCAGTCCCAGCAAGTCCCACGCAGACGACCCCCCAACCAGGAGACAGTCACAGAAAGTCCCACTCAGACGACCCCCAGTCACAGAAAGTCCCACGCAGACGACCCCCAGTGCCAGAAAGTCCCACGCAGACGACCCCCAGTCCCAGAAAGTCCCACGCAGACGACACCCTACCAAGGAGACAGTTCCAGAAAGTCCCACGCAGACGACATCCAGTCCCAGAAAAACACACGCAGACGATCCACACCCAGGAGACAGTGCCAGAAAGTCCCACTCAGACGACCCGCAACCCAGGAGACAGTCCCAGAAAGTCCCACGCAGACGACCCCCAGTCCAAAAAGTCCCACGCAGACGACCCCCCACCAAGGAGAGAGTCCCAGAAAGTCCCAAACAGTCGACCTCACACCCAGGAGACAGTCCCAGAAAGTCCCACGCAGACGACCCCCACTCCCAGAAAGTCCCACGCAGATGGCCCCCAGTCCCAGAAAGTCCCACGCAGACAACCCCGAGTCCAAGAAAGTCCCAGGCAGACAACCCCCCACCCAGGAGACAGTCCCAGAAAGTCTCACGCAGACGACCAACAGTCCCAGAAAGTCCCACGCAGACGACACCCCACCCAGGAGACTGTCCCAGAAAAACCCACGCAGACGACCCCCAGTCCCATAAAGTCCCAAAAAAGACCCCCCGCCCAGGAGGCATTCCCAGAAATTCCCACGCAGACGACCCCCCACCCAGGAGACTGTCCCAGAAAGTCCCACGCAGACGACCCACACACCCAGAAAGTCCCACGCAGACGGCCCCCAATCCCAGAAAGTCCCAAGCAGACGACCCCCAGTCCCAGAAAGTCCCACACAGACAACCCCCCACCCAGGAGAGGGTCCCAGAAAGTCCCACGCAGACAATCCACATTCGCAGAAAGTCCCACGCAGACGATCCCCCAACCAGGAGACAGTCCCAGAAAGTCCAACGCAGACGACACCCACTACCAGAAAGTTTCACGCAGACGGCCCCCATTCCCAGAAAGTCCCAAGCAGACGACCCCCAGTCCCAGAAAGTCCCATGCAGAAGAACCTCACTCCCAGAAAGTCCCACGTAAATGGCCCCCAGTCCAAGAAATTCCCACGCAGACGACACCCAGTCCCACAAAGTCCCATGCAGACACCCCCCACCCAGGAGTCAGTCACAGAAAGTCCCACGAAGACTACCCACAGTACCAGAAAGTCCCACGCAGACGAACACACACCCAGGAGACAGTCCCAGAAAGACCCACGCAGACGAGGCCCAGTCCCAGAAAGTCCCACGAAGAGGAGCCCCCACCCAGGAGACAGTCCCAGAAAGTCCCACGCAGACGATCCCCAGTCCCAGAAAGTCCCATGCAGAAGACCCCCCACCCAGGAGACAGTCCCAGATAGCCCACGCAGTGGACCCCCTACCCAGTAGACAGTCCCAGAAAGTCCCACGCAGACGATCCCCAGTCTCAGAAAGTCCCACGCAGACGACTCCCTACCAAGGAGACAGTCCCAGAATGTCCCACGCAGACGAGCCCCCACCCAGGAGACAGGCCCAGAAAGTCCCACGGAGACGATCCCCAGTCCCAGAAAGTCACATGCAGAGGACCCCACACCCAGGTGACAGTCCCAGATATCCCACGCAGACGACCCCACACCCAACAGACAGTCCCAGAAAGTCCCACGCAGAAGACCCCAGTCCCAGGATGTCCCATGCAGACGACACCCATCCAGGAGACAGTCCCAGAAAGTCCCACGCAGACGACCCCCACTACCAGAAAGTTTCACGCGGACGGCCCCCAGTCCCAGAAAGTCCCAAGCAGACGACCCCCAGTCCCAGAAAGTCCCACGCAGACGACCACCAGTCCAAGAAAGACCCAAGTAAAGGACCCCCCACCCAGGAGACAGTCCCAGAAAGTCCCACGCAGAAGACCCCCACTCCCAGAAAGTCCCACGCAGACGGCCCCCAGTCCCAGAAAGTCACACGCAGACGACCCCCAGTCCCAGAAAGTCCCACGCAGACAAAACCCCACCCAGGAGACAGTCCCAGAAAGTCCCACGGAGACGACACACAGTCCCACGCAGACGACCACCCACCAAGGAGAGAGTCCCAGAAAGACCCACGCAGACGAACCCCAGTCCCAGAAAGTCCCACGCAGACGACCCCCCACCCAGGAGACACTCCCAGAAAGTACCACGAAGAGGGGCCCCCACCCAGGAGACAGTCCCATAAATCCCACTTGACGATCCCCAGTCCCAGAAAGTCCCATGCAGCGGACCCCCCACCCAGGAGACAGGCCCAGATATCCCACGCAGACGACCCCCCACCTAGGAGACAATCCAAGATAGCCCACGCAGACGACACCCT
Source organism: Acanthosepion esculentum (assembly GCA_964036315.1). NCBI lineage: Eukaryota > Metazoa > Mollusca > Cephalopoda > Sepiida > Sepiidae > Acanthosepion > Acanthosepion esculentum. Next base: position 68,621,285 of record OZ038514.1, read on the forward strand.
ACCCAGTAGACAGTCCCAGAAAGTCCCACGCAGACGACCCCCAGTCCCAGAGAGTCCCACGCAGACGACTCCCTACCAAGGAGACAGTCCCAGAAAATGCCACGCAGACAAGCCCCAGTCCCAGAAAAACACACGCAGACGATCCCCACCCAGGAGACTGTCCCAGAAAGTCCCACGCAGACGACCCGCCACCCAGGAGAGGGTCCCAGAAATTCCCACGCAGACGACCCACAGTCCCAGAAAGTCCCACGCAGACGACCCCCCACCCAGGAGACAATCCCAGAAAGTCCCACGCAGTCAAGCCCCATTCCAAGAAATTCCCACGTAGACGGCCCCCAGTCACAGAATGTCCCACGCAGACGACCCCAGTCCCAGAAAATCCCACGCAGACGACCGCCACCCAGCAGACAGTCCCAGAAAGACCCACGCAGACGACCCCCAGACCCATAAAGTCCCACGGAGACGACCCCCAGTCCCAGAAAGTCCCACGAAGACGACCCCCAGTCCCAGAAATACCCACGCAAACGACACCCTACCAAGGAGACAGTCCCAGAAAGTCCCACGCAGACGACACCCAGTCCCAGAAAAACACACGCAGACGATCCCCACCCAGGAGACAGTGCCAGAAAGTCCCACTCAGACGACCTGCCACCCAGGAGACAGTCCCAGAAAGTCCCATGCAGACGACCTCCAATCCCAGAAAGTCCCACGCAGACGACCTCCAGTCCCAGAAAGTCCCACGCAGACGACCCCCCACCAAGGAGACAGTCGCAGAAAATCCCAAACAGTCGACCTCACACCCAGGAGACAGTCCCAGAAAGTCCCACGCAGACGACCCCTACTCCCAGAAAGTCCCACGCAGACAACCCCCAGTCCAAGAAAGTCCCAGGCAGACAATCCCCACCCAGGAGACAGTCCCAGAAAGTCCCACGCAGATGAACCCCAGTCCCAGCAAGTCCCACGAAGATGATCCCCCGCCCAGGAGACTGTCCCAGAAAGTCCCACGGAGACGACCCCAGTCCCAGAAAGTCACATGCAGAGGAGCCCCCACCCAGGTGACAGTCCCAGATATCCCACGCAGACGACCCCACACTCATTAGACAGTCCCAGAAAGTCCCACGCAGAAGACCCCCAGTCCCAGGATGTCCGATGCAGACGACACCCACCCAGGAGACAGTCCCAGAAAGTCCCACACAGACGACCCCCCACCCAGGAGACAGTCCCAGAAAGTCCCACGGAGACGACCCCTAGTCCCAGAAAGTCCCACGCACACGACACCCAGTCCAAGAAAGTGCCACGCAGACGACCCCCAGTCCCAGAAATACCCACGCAGACGATCCCCACCCAGGAGACTGCCCAAGAAAGTCCCACGCAGTCGACCCGCCACCCAGAAGAGGGTCCCAGAAAGTCCCACGCAGACGACCCACCACCCAGGAAACAATCCCAGAAAGTCCCACGCAGACAAGCCCACACCAAGAAATTCCAAAGCAGACGACCCCCACTCCCAGAAAGTCCCATGCAGAGGGCCCCGAGTCCCAGAAACTCCCACGCAAACAAACTCCAGTCCCAGAAAGTCCAACGAAGACGACCCCCAGTCCCAGAATGTCCCACGCAGAGACCCCCAGTCCAAGAAAGTCCCACGCTGACGAACCGCTAGTCCCAGAAAGTCCCACGTTGACGACCCCCCAGACAGGAGACAGTCCCAGAAAGTCCCACGCAGAGGATCCTACACCCAGGAGACAGTCACAGAAAGTCCCACGCAGACGATACCCAGTCCCAGAAAGTCCCATGCAGAGCACCCCCACCCACGTGACAGTCCCAGAAAGTCCCACGCAGACGACCCGCAGTCCCAGAAAGTCCCAAGCAGACGACACGCTACCAAGAAGACAATCCCAGAAAGACCCACGAAGACGACCCCCAGACCCAGAAAGTCCCACGGAGACGAACCCCAGTCCCAGAAAGTCCCACGCAGACGACACCCAGTCCCAGAAAAACACACGCAGACGATCCCCACCCAGGAGACAGTGCCAGAAAGTCCCACTCAGACGACCTGCCACCCAGGAGACAGTCCCAGAAAGTTCCACGCAGACGACCTCCAGTCCCAGAAAGTCCCACGCAGACGACCCCCCCACCAAGGAGACAGTCGCAGAAAATCCCAAACAGTCGACCTCACACCCAGGAGACAGTCCCAGAAAGTCACACGCAGACGACCCCCAGTCCAAGAAAGTCCCACGCTGACGAACCCCTAGTCCCAGAAAGTCCCACGCTGACGACGCCCCAGACAGGAGACAGTCCCAGAAAGTCCCACGCAGACGACCCACACTCCCAGAAAGTCCCACGCAGACGGCACCCAGTCCAAGAAAGTCCCACGCAGACGACCCCCAGTCCCAGAAAGTCCCACGCAGACGACCACCCACCCAGGAGACAGTCCCAGAAAGACCCACGCAGACGAACCACAGTCCAAGAAAGTCCCACGCAAACGACCACCCACACAGGAGACAGTCCCAGAAAGACCCACGCAGACGAACCCCAGTCCCAGAAAGTCCCAGAAAGTCCCACGCAGACGACCTCCCACCCAGGAGACAGTCCCAGAAAGTCCCACGCAGAGGATCCTACACCCAGGAGACAGTCACAGAAAATCCCACGCAGACGATCCCCAGTCCCAGAAAGTCCCATGCAGACGACCCGCAGTCCAAGAAAGTCCAAAGCAGACGACACGCTACCAAGAAGACAGTCCCAGAAAAACCCAGGCAGACGAACCCCAGTCCGAGAAAGTCCCAGGCAGACGACCTCCCACCCAGGAGACAGTCCCAGAAAGTCCCACGCAGAGGATCCTACACCCAGGAGACAGTCACAGAAAGTCCCACGCAGACGATACCCAGTCCCAGAAAGTCCCATGCAGAGCACCCCCACCCACGTGACAGTCCAGAAAGTCCCACGCAGACGACCCGCAGTCCCAGAAAGTCCCACGGAGACGAACCCCAGTCCCAGAAAGTCCCACACAGACGACACCCAGTCCCAGAAAAACACACGCAGACGATCCCCACCCAGGAGACAGTGCCAGAAAGTCCCACTCAGACGACCTGCCACCCAGGAGACAGTCCCAGAAAGTCCCATGCAGACGACCTCCAATCCCAGAAAGTCCCACGCAGACGACCCCCCACCAAGGAGACAGTCGCAGAAAATCCCAAACAGTCGACCTCAAACCCAGGTCCCACGCAGAAACTCCCACGCAGACAACCCCCAGTCCAAGAAAGTCCCAGGCAGACAATCCCCACCCAGGAGACAGTCCCAGAAAGTCCCACGCAGATGAACCCCAGTCCCAGCAAGTCCCACGAAGATGATCCCCCACCCAGGAGACTGTCCCAGAAAAACCCACGCAGACGACCCCCAGTCCCAGAAAGTCCCAAAAACGACCCCCCACACAGGAGACAGTCCCAGAAAGTCCCACGCTACGAGCCCCCACCCAGGAGACAGGCCCAGAAAGTCCCACGGAGACGACCCCAGTCCCAGAAAGTCACATGCAGAGGAGCCCCCACGCAGGTGACAGTCCCAGATATCCCACGCAGACGACCCCATACCCATTAGACAGTCCCAGAAAGTCCCACGCAGAAGACCCCCAGTCCCAGGATGTCCCATGCAGACGACACCCACCCAGGAGACAGGCCCAAAAAGTCCCACGGAGACGACCCCTAGTCCCAGAAAGTCCCACGCAGACGACCCCCAGTCCCAGAAAAACCCACGCAGACGATCCCCACCCAGGAAACTGCCCAAGAAAGTCCCACGCAGACGACCCGCCACCCAGAAGAGGGTCCCAGAAAGTCCCACGCAGACGACCCCAGTCCCAGAAAGTCCCACGCAGACGACCGCCACCCAGCAGACAGTCCCAGAAAGTCCCACGCAAACGAACCCCAGTCCCAGAAAGACACACGCAGACGACCCCCAGGCCCAGAAAGTCCCAGGGAGACGACCCCAGTCCCAGAAAGTCCCACGCAGACGACCCCCAGTCCCAGAAAGTCCCACGCAAACGACACCCTACCAAGGAGACAGTCCCAGAATGTCCCACGCAGAAGACACCCAGTCCCAGAAAAACATACGCAGACGATCCCCACCCAGGAGACAGTGCTAGAAAGTCCCACTCAGACGACCTGCCACCCAGGGGACAGTCCCAGAAAGTCCCACGCAGACGACCCCCCACCAAGGAGACAGTCGCAGAAAATCCCAAACAGTCGACCTCCAACCCAGGAGACAGTCCCAGAAAGTCCCACGCAGACGACCCCCACTCCCAGACAGTCCCACGAAGACGGCCCCGAGTCCAAGAAACTCCCACGCAAACAACCCCCCAGTCCAAGAAAGTCCCAGGCAGACAATCCCCACCCAGGAGACAGTCCCAGAAAGTCTCACGCAGAAGACCCCCAGTCCCAGAAAGTCCCACGCTGACGACCCCCCAGACAGGAGACAGTCCCAGAAAGTCCCACGCAGACAACCCACACTCCCAGAAAGTCCCACGCAGACGGCACCCAGTCGCAGAAAGTCCCACGCAGACGACCCCCAGTCCCAGAAAGTCCCACGCAGACGACCACCCACCCAGGAGACAGTCCCAGAAAGACCCACGCAGACGACCCCCAGTCCCAGAAAGTCCCACGCAGACGACCACCCACCCAGGAGACAGTCCCAGAAAGACCCACGCAGACGAACACCAGTCCCAGAAAGTCCCACGCAGACGACCTCCCACCCAGGAGGCAGTCCCAGAAAGTCCCACGCAGAGGATCCTACACCCAGGAGACAGTCACAGAAAGTCCCACGCAGACGATCCCCAGTCCCAGAACGTCCCATGCAGAGCACCCCCACCAAGGTGACAGTCCCAGAAAGTCCCACGCAGACGACCCGCAGTCCCAGAAAGTCCCAAGCAGACGACACGCTACCAAGAAGACAGTCCCAGAAAGACACACGCAGACGAACCCCAGTTCGAGAAACTCCCACGCAGACGACCTCCCACCCAGGAGACAGTCCCAGAAAGTCCCACGCAGAGGATCCTACACCCAGGAGACAGTCACAGAAAGTCCCACGCAGACAATCCCCAGTTCCAGAAAGTCCCATGCAGAGCACCCCCACCCAGGTTACAGTCCCAGAAAGTCCTACGCAGACGACCCGCAGTCCCAGAAAGTCCCAAGCAGACGACACGCTACCAAGAAGACAGTCCCAGAAAGACCCACGCAGACGACCCCCAGACCCAGAAAGTCCCACGGAGACGACACCCAGTCCCAGAAAGTCCCACGAAGACGGCCCCCAGTCGCAGAAATACCAACGCAAACGACACCCTACCAAGGAGACAGTCCCAGAAAGTCCCACGCAGACGACACCCAGTCCCAGAAAAACACACGAAGACGATCCCCACCCAGGAGACAGTGCCAGAAAGTCCCACTCAGACGACCTGCCACCCAGGAGACAGTCCCAGGAAGTCCCACGCAGACGACCCCCACTCCCAGAAAGTCCCACGCAGACGGCCCCGAGTCCCAGAAACTCCCACGCAGACAACCCCCAGTCCAAGAAAGTCCCAGGCAGACAATCCCCACCCAGGAGACAGTCCCAGAAAGTCCCACGCAGATGAACCCCAGTCCCAGCAATTCCAACGAAGATGACCCCCCCCACCCAGGAGACAGTCCCAGAAAGTCCCACGCAGACGAGCCCCCACCCAGGAGACAGGCCCCAGTCCCAGAAAGTCACATGCAGAGGAGCCCCCACCCAGGTGACAGTCCCAGATATCCCACGCAGACGACCCCACACCCATTAGACAGTCCCAGAAAGTCCCACGCAGAAGACCCCCAGTCCCAGGATGTCCCATGCAGACGACACCCACCCACGAGACAGTCCCAGAAAATCCCACAAAGACGACCCCCCACCCAGGAGACAGTCCCAGAAAGTCCCACGGAGACGACCCCTAGTCCCAGAAAGTCCCACGCAGACGACACCCAGTCCCAGAAAGTGCCACGCAGACGACCCCCAGTCCCAGAAAAACCCACGCAGACGATCCCCACCCAGGAGACTGCCCAAGAAAGTCCCATGCAGACGACCCGCCACCCAGAAGAGGGTCCCAGAAATTCCCACGCAGACGATCCACAGTCCCAAAAAGTCCCACGCAGACGACTCCCCACCCAGGAAACAATCCCCAAAAGTCCCACGCAGACAACCCCACACCAAGAAATTCCCACGTAGACGGCCCCCAGTCACAGAAAGTCCCACGCAGACGACCCCAGTCCCAGAAAGTCCCACGCAGACGACCGCCACCTAGCAGACAGTCCCAGAAGGTCCCACGCAAACGAACCCCAGTCCCAGAAAGACACACGCAGACGACCACCAGACCCAGAAAGTCCCACGGAGACGACCCCCAGTCCCAGAAAGTCCCACGCAGACGACCCCCAGTCCCAGAAAGTCCCACGCAAACGACACCCTACCAATGAGACAGTCCCAGAAATCCCACGCAGAAGACACCCAGTCCCAGAAAAACACACGCAGACGATCCCCACCCAGGAGCCAGTCCTAGAAAGTCCCACTCAGACGACCTGCCACCCAGGAGACAGTCCCAGAAATCCCACGCAGACGACCCCCCACCAAGGAGACAGTCGCAGAAAATCCCAAACAGTCGACCTCAAACCCAGGAGACAGTCCCAGAAAGTCCCACGCAGACGACCCCCAGTCCCAGAAAGTCCCACGAAGACGGCCCCGAGTCCCAGAAACTAACACGCAAACAACCCCCAGTCCAAGAAAGTCCCAGGCAGACAATCCCCACCCAGGAGACAGTCCCAGAAAGTCCCACGCAGACGACCCCCAGTCCCAGAATGTCCCACGCAGAGACCCCCAGTCCAAGAAAATCCCAGGCTGACGAACCCCTAGTCCCAGAAAGTCCCACGCTGACGACCCCCCAGACAGGAGACAGTCCCAGAAAGTCCCACGCAGACGACCCACACTCCCAGAAAGTCCCACGCAGACGGCACCCAGTCCCAGAAAGTCCTACGCAGACGACCCCCAGTCCCAGAAAGTCCCACGCAGACGACCACCCACCCAGGAGACAGTCCCAGAAAGACCCACGCAGACGAACCACAGTCCCAGAAAGTCCCACGCAGACGACCACCCACCCAGGAGACAGTCCCAGAAAGACCCACGCAGACGAATCCCAGTCCCAGAAAGTCCCACGCAGAAGACCTCCCACCCAGGAGACAGTCCCAGAAAGTCCCACGCAGAGGATCCGACACCCAGGAGACAGTCACAGAAAGTCCCACGCAGACGATCCCCAGTCCCAGAAAGTCCCATGCAGAGCACCCCCACCCAGGTGACAGTCCCAGAAAGTCCCACGCAGACGACCCGCAGTCCCAGAAAGTCCCAAGCAGACGACACGCTACCAAGAAGACAGTCCCAGAAAGTCCCACGCAGACGACCTCCAGTCCCAGAAAGTCCCACACAGACGACCCCCCACCAAGGATTCAGTCGCAGAAAATCACAAACAGTCGACCTCACACCCAGGAGACAGTCCCAGGAAGTCCCACGCAGACGACCCCCAGTCCCAGAATGTCCCACGCAGAGACCCCCAGTCCAAGAAAATCCCACGCTGACGACCCCCCAGACAGGAGACAGTCCCAGAAAGTCCCACGCAGACGACCCACACTCCCAGAAAGTCCCACGCAGACGGCACCCAGTCCCAGAAAGTCCAACACAGACGACCCCCCACCAAGGATTCAGTCGCAGAAAATCACAAACAGTCGACCTCACACCCAGGAGACAGTCCCAGGAAGTCCCACGCAGACGACCCCCACTCCCAGAAAGTCCCACGCAGACGGCCCCGAGTCCAAGAAACTCCCACGCAGACAACCCCCAGTCCAAGAAAGTCCCAGGCAGACAATCCCCACCCAGGAGACAGTCCAAGAACGTCCCACGCAGATGAAACCCAGTCCCAGAAAGTGCCACGCAGACGACCCCCAGACCCAGAAAAACCCACGCAGACGATCCCCACCCAGGAGACTGCCCAATAAAGTCCCACGCAGACGACCCGCCACCCAGAAGAGGGTCCCAGAAATTCCCACGCAGACGATCCACAGTCCGAGAAAGTCCCACGCAGACGACCCCCCAGCCAGGAAACAATCCCAGAAAGTCCCACGCAGACGACCGCCACCCAGCAGACAGTCCCAGAAAGTCCCACGCAAACGAACCCCAGTCCCAGAAAGACGCACGCAGACGACCCCCAGACCCAGAAAGTCCCACGGAGACGACCCCCAGTCCCAGAAAGTCCCACGCAGACGACCCCCAGTCCCAGAAAGTCCCGCGCAAACGACACCCTACCAAGGAGACAGTCCCAGAAAGTCCCACGCAGAAGACACCCAGTCCCAGAAAAACACACGCAGACGATCCCCACCCAGGAGCCAGAGCTAGAAAGTCCCACGCAGACGACCTGCGACCCAGGAGACAGTCCCAGAAATCCTACGCAGACGACCCCCCACCAAGGAGACAGTCGCAGAAAATCCCAAACAGTCGACCTCAAACCCAGGAGACAGTCCCAGAAAGTCCCACGCAGACGACCCCCACTCCCAGAAAGTCCCACGAAGACGGCCCCGAGTCCCAAAAACTCCCACGCAAAAAACCCCCAGTCCAAGAAAGTCCCAGGCAGACAATCCCCACCCAGGAGACAGTCCTAGAAAGTCCCACGCAGACGACCCCCAGTCCCAGAAAGTCCCACGCTGAGGACCCCCCAGACAGGAGACAGTCCCAGAAAGTCCGACGCAGACGACCCACACTCCCAGAAAGTCCCACGCAGACGGCACCCAGTCGCAGAAAGACCCACGCAGACGACCCCCAGTCCCAGAAAGTCCCACGTAGAGGACCACTCACCCAGGAGACAGTCCCAGAAAGACCCACGCAGACGAACCCCAGTCCAAGAAAGTCCCACGCAGACGACCTCCCACCCAGGAGACAGTCCCAGAAATTCCACGCAGAGGAACCTACACCCAGGAGACAGTCACAGAAAGTCCCACGCAGACGATCCACAGTCCCAGAAAGTCCCATGCAGAGCACCCCCACCCAGGTGACAGTCCCAGAAAGTCCCACGCAGACGACCCGCAGTCCCAGAAAGTCCCAAGCAGACGACACGCTACCAAGAAGACAGTCCCAGAATGTCCCACGCAGACGACCCCCAGTCCCAGAAAAACCCACGCAGAAGATCCCCACCCAGGAGACTGTCCCAGAAAGTCCCACGCAGACGACCCGCCACCCAGGAGAGTGTTCCAGAAATTCCCACGCAGACAATCCACAGTCCCAGAAAGTCCCACGCAGACGACACCCCATCCAGGAGACAGACCCAGAAAGTCCCACGCAGACGACCCCCACTACCAGAAAGTTTCACGCAGACGGCCCCCAGTCACAGAAAGTCCCAAGCAGACGACCCCCAGTCGCAGAAAGTCCCACGAAGACGAGCACCAGTCCCAGAAAGACCCACGCAGAGGACCCCCCACCCAGGAGACAGTCCCAGAAAGTCCCACGCAGAAGAACCCCACTCCCAGAAAGTCCCACGCAGACGGCCCCCAGTCCCAGAAAGTCCCACGCAGACGACCCCCAGTCCCAGAATGTCCCACCCAGACAAAACCACACACAGGAGACAGTCCCAGAATGTCCCACGGAGACGACACACTGTCCCAGAAAGTCCCACGCAGACGACCACCGACCCAGGAGACAGTCCCAGAAAGACCCACGCAGACGAACCCCAGTCCCAGAAAGTCCCACGAAGAGGAGTCCCCACCCAGGAGACAGTCCCAGAAAGTCCCACGGAGACGATCCCCAGTCCCAGAAAGTCCCATGCAGAGGACCCCCCACCGAAAAGACAGTCCCAGATATCCCACGCAGACGACCCCCCACCCAGTAGACAGTCCCATAAAGTCCCACGCAGACGACACCCTACCAAGGAGACAGTCCCAGAAATTCCAACGCAGACGACCCCCAGTCCCAGAAAAACCCACGCAGACGATCCCCACCCAGGAGACTGTTCCAGAAAGTCCCACGCAGACGACACGCCACACAGGAGAGGGTCCCATAAAGTCCCACGCAGACGACACCCTACCAAGGAGACAGTCCCAGAAAGTCCCACGCAGACGACCCCCAGTCCCAGAAAGTCCCACGCCGACGACCCCGCACCAAGGGAGACAGTCCCAGAAAGTCCCACGCAGACGACCACCACTACCAGAAAGAATCACGCAGACGGCCCCCAGTCCCAGAAAGTCCCACGCAGACGGCCCCAGTCCCAGAAAGTCCCACGCAGTCGACCCCCAGTCCTAGAAAGTCCCACGCAGACAAAACCCCACACAGGAGACAGTCCCAGAATGTCCCACGGAGACGACACACAGTCCCAGAAAGTCCCACGCAGACGACCACCCACCCAGGAGACAGTCCCAGAAAGACCCACGCAGACGAACCCCAGTCCCAGAAAGTCCCACGCAGACGACACCCCACCCAGGAGACACTCCTAGAAAGTCCCTCGAGGAGGAGCCCCCACCCAGGAGACAGTCCCAGAAAGTCCCACGCAGACGATCCCCAGTCCCAGAAAGTCCCATGCAGAGGACCACCCACCCAGGAGACAGTCCCAGATATCCCACGCAGACGAACCCCCACCCAGTAGACAGTCCCAGAAAGTCCCACGCAGACGACCCGCAGTCCCAGAAAGTCCCACGCAGACGACACCCTACCAAGGAGACAGTCCCAGAAAGTCCCACGCAGGCGACCCCCAGTCCCAGAAAAACCCACGCAGACGATCCCCACCCAGAAGACTGTCCCAGAAAGTCCCACGCAGACGACAGGCCACCCAGGAGAGGGTCCCAGAAATTCCCACGCAGACGATCCACAGTCCCAGAAAGTCCCACGCAGACGACCCCGAACCAAGGGAGACAGTCCCAGAAAGACCCACGCCGACGACCGCCACTACCAGAAAGAATCACGCAGACGGCCCCCAGTCCCAGAAAGTCCCAAGCAGACGACCCCCAGTCCCAGAAAGTCCCACGCAGACGATCCCAGTCCCAGAAAGTCCCACGTAGAGGACACGTCCACCCAGGAGACAGACCCAGAAAGTCCCACGCAGACGACCCCCAGTCCCAGAAAATCCCATGCAGACGACCCGCCAACCAGGAGACAGTCACAGAAAGTCCCACGCAGACGAACCCCACTCCCAGAAAGTCCCAAGCAGACGACCCCCAGTCCCAGAAAGTCCCACGCAGACGACCCCCAGTCCCAGAAAGTCCCACGCAGACGACCCCCCACCCAGGAGACAGTCACAGAAAGTCCCACGCAGACGAACCCCAGTCCCAGCAAGTCCCACGCAGACGACGCCCCGACCAGGAGACAGTCCCAGAAAGTCCCAGGCAGACGAACCTTAGTCCCAGAAACTCCCACGCTGACGACCCCCAGTCCCAAAAGTCCCACGCAGACGACCCCCAGTCCTAGAAAGTCCCACGCAGAGGACACCCTACCAAGGAGACGGTCCCAGAAAGTCCCACGCAGACGACACGCCACCCACAAGAGGGTCCCAGAAATTCCCACGCAGACGGACCCAGTCCCAGAAAGTCCCACGCAGACGACCCCCAGTCCCAGAAAGTCCCACGCAGACAAAACCCCACCCAGGAGACAGTCCCAGAATGTCACACGGAGACGACAGACAGTCCCAGAAAGTCCCACGCAGACGACCACCCACCCAGGAGACAGTCCCAGAAAGACCCACGCAGACGAACACCAGTCACAGAAAGTCCCACGCAGACGACACCCCACCCAGGAGACACTCCTAGAAAGTCACTCGAGGAGGAGCCCCCACCCAGGAGACAGTCCCAGAAAGTCCCAGGCAGACGATCCCCAGTCCCAGAAAGTCCCATGCAGAGGACCACCCACCCAGGAGACAGTCCCAGATATCCCACGCAGACGACCCCCCACCCAGTAGACAGTCCCAGAAAGTCCCACGCAGACGACCCGCAGTCCCAAAAAGTCCCACGCAGACGACACCCTACCAAGGAGACAGTCCCAGAAAGTCCCACGCAGACGACCCCCAGTCCCAGAAAAACCCACGCAGACGATCCCCACCCAGGAGACTGTCCCAGAAAGTCCCACGCAGACGACACGCCACCCAGGAGAGGGTCCCAGAAATTCCCACGCAGACGATCCTCAGTCCCAGAAAGTCCCACGCAGACGACCCCGTACCAAGGGAGACAGTCCCAGAAAGTCCCACGCAGACGACCGCCACTACCAGAAAGAATCACGCAGACGGCCCCCAGTCCCAGAAAGTCCCAAGCAGACGACCCCCAGTCCCAGAAAGTCCCACGCAGACGATCCCAGTCCCAGAAAATCCCACGCAGAGGACCCGTCCACCCAGGAGACAGTCCCAGAAAGTCCCACGCAGACGACCCCCAGTCCCAGAAAATCTCATGCAGACGACCCCCCAACCAGAAGACAGTCACAGAAAGTCCCACGCAGACGAACTGCACTCCAAGAAAGTCCCAAGCAGACGACCCCCAGTCCCAGAAAGTCCCACGCGGACGACCCCCAGTCCGAGAAATTCCACCGCAGACGACCCAATAGTCCCAGAAAGTCCCACGAAGACGACCCGCCAGACAGAAGACAGTCCCAGAAAGTCCCACGCAGACGAACCCCAGTCCCAGCAAGTCCCACGCAGACGACGCCCCGACCAGGAGACAGTCCCAGAAAGTCCCACGCAGACGTACCTTAGTCCCAGAAACTCCCACGCTGACGACCCCCAGTCCCAGAAGGTCCCACGCAGACGACACCCAGTCCTAGAAAGTCCCACGCAGAGGACACCCTACCAAGCAGACGGTCCCAGAAAGTCCCACGCAGACGACCCCCAGTCCCAGAAAAACCCACGTAGACGATCCCCACCCAGGAGATTTTCCCAGAAAGTCCCACGCAGACGACCCGCCACCCACAAGAGGGTCCAAGAAATTCCCACCCAGACGACCCCCAGTCCCAGAATGTCCCACGCAGAGACCCCCAGTCCAAGAAAGTCCCACGCTGACGAACCCCTAGTCCCAGAAAGTCCCACGCTGACGACCCCCCAGACAAAAGACAGTCCCAGAAAGTCCCACGCAGACGACCCACACTCCCAGAAAGTCCCACGCAGACGGCACCCAGTCCCAGAAAGTCCCACGCAGACGAACCCCAGTCCCAGAAAGTTCCACGCAGACGACCACCCACCCAGGAGACAGTCCCAGAAAGACCCACGCAGACGAACCCCAGTCCCAGAAAGTCCCACGCAGAGGATCCTACACCCAGGAGACAGTCACAGAAAGTCCCACGCAGACGATCCCCAGTCCCAGAAAGTCCCATGCAGAGCACCCCCACCCAGGTGACAGTCACAGAAAGTCCCACGCAGAGGACCCGCAGTCCCAGAAAGTCCCAAGCAGACGACACGCTACCAAGAAGACAGTCCCAGATAGTCCCACGCAGACGACCTCCAGTCCCAGAAAGTCCCACGCAGACGACCCCCCACCAAGGAGACAGTCGCAGAAAATCCCAAACAGTCGACCTCACACCCAGGAGACAGTCCCAGGAAGTCCCACGCAGACGACCCCCACTCCCAGAAAGTCCCACGCAGACGGCCCCGAGTCCCAGAAACTCCCACGCAGACAACCCCCAGTCCAAGAAAGTCCCAGGCAGACAATCCCCACCCAGGAGACAGTCCCAGAAAGTCCCACGCAGATGAACCCCAGTCCCAGCAATTCCAACGAAGATGACCCCCCCACCCAGGAGACAGTCCCAGAAAGTCCCACGCAGACGAGCCCCCACCCAGGAGACAGGCCCAGAAAGTCCCACGGAGACGACCCCAGTCCCAGAAAGTCACATGCAGAGGAGCCCCCACCCAAGTGACAGTCCCAGATATCCCACGCAGACGACCCCACACCCATTAGACAGTCCCAGAAAGTCCCACACAGAAGACCCCCCGTCCCAGGATGTCCCATGCAGACGACACCCACCCAGGAGACAGTCCCAGAAAGTCCCACAAAGACGACCCCCCACCCAGGAGACAGTCCCAGAAAGTCCCACGGAGACGACCCCTAGTCCCAGAAAGTCCCACGCAGACGACACCCAGTCCCAGAAAGTGCCACGCAGACGACCCCCAGTCCCAGAAAAACCCACGCAGACGATCCCCACCCAGGAGACTGCCCAAGAAAGTCCCACGCAGACGACCCGCCACCCAGAAGAGGGTCCCAGAAATTCCCACGCAGACGATCCACAGTCCCAGAAAGTCCCACACAGACGACTGCCCACCCAGGAAACAATCCCAAAAAGTCCCACGCAGACAACCCCACACCAAGAAATTCCCACGTAGACGGCCCCCAGTCACAGAAAGTCCCACGCAGACGACCCCAGTCCCAGAAAGTCCCACGCAGACGACCGCCACCTAGCAGACAGTCCCAGAAGGTCCCACGCAAACGAACCCCAGTCCCAGAAAGACACACGCAGACGACCACCAGACCCAGAAAGTCCCACGGAGACGACCCCCAGTCCCAGAAAGTCCCACGCAGACGACCCCCAGTCCCAGAAAGTCCCACGCAAACGACACCCTACCAATGAGACAGTCCCAGAAAATCCCACGCAGACGATCCCCAGCCAGGAGCCAGTGCTAGAAAGTCCCACTCAGACGACCTGCCACCCAGGAGACAGTCCCAGAAATCCCACGCAGACGACCCCCCACCAAGGAGACAGTCGCAGAAAATCCCAAACAGTCGACCTCAAACCCAGGAGAAAGTCCCAGAAAGTCCCACGCAGACGACCCCCACTCCCAGAAAGTCCCACGAAGACGGCCCCGAGTCCCAGAAACTCCCACGCAAACAACCCCCAATCCAAGAAAGTCCCAGGCAGACAATCCCCACCCAGGAGACAGTCCCAGAAAGTCCCACGCAGACGACCCCCAGTCCCAGAATGTCCCACGCAGAGACCCCCAGTCCAAGAAAGTCCCACGCTGACGAACCCCTAGTCCCAGAAAGTCCCACGCTGACGACCCCCCAGACAGGAGACAGTCCCAGAAAGTCCCACGCAGACGAACCACACTCCCAGAAAGTCCCACGCAGACGGCACCCAGTCCCAGAAAGTCCTACGCAGACGACCCCCAGTCCCAGAAAGTCCCACGCAGACGACCACCCACCCAGGAGACAGTCCCAGAAAGACCCACGCAGACGAACCACAGTCCCAGAAAGTCCCACGCAGACGACCACCCACCCAGGAGACAGTCCCAGAAAGACCCACGCAGACGAACCCCAGTCCCAGAAAGTCCCACGCAGACGACCTCCCACCCAGGAGACAGTCCCAGAAAGTCCCACGCAGAGGATCCTACACCCAGGAGACAGTCACAGAAAGTCCCACGCAGACGATCCCCAGTCCCAGAAAGTTCCATGCAGAGCACCCCCACCCAGGTGACAGTCCCAGAAAGTCCCACGCAGACGACCCGCAGTCCCAGAAAAACCCACGCAGACGATCCCCACCCAGGAGACTGTCAAAGAAAGTCCCACGCAGACGACCCGCCATCCAGGAGAGGGTTCCAGAAATTCCCACGCAGACAATCCACAGTCCCAGAAAGTCACACGCAGACGACACCCCATCCAGGAGACAGACCCAGAAAGTCCCACGCAGACGACCCGCACTACCAGAAAGTTTCACGCAGACGGCCCCCTGTCACAGAAAGTCCCAAGCAGACGACCCCCAGTCGCAGAAAGTCCCACGAAGACGAGCACCAGTCCCAGAAAGACCCACGCAGAGGACCCCCCCACCCAGGAGACAGTCCCAGAAAGTCCCACGCAGAAGAACCCCACTCCCAGAAAGTCCCACGCAGACGGCCCCCAGTCCCAGAAAGTCCCACGCAGACGACCCCCAGTCCCAGAATGTCCCACCCAGACAAAACCACACACAGGAGACAGTCCCAGAATGTCCCACGGAGACGACACACAGTCCCAGAAAGTCCCACGCAGACGACCACCGACCCAGTAGACAGTCCCAGAAAGACCCACGCAGACGAACCCCAGTCCCAGAAAGTCCCACGAAGAGGAGTCCCCCCCAGGAGACAGTCCCAGAAAGTCCCACGCAGACGATCCCCAGTCCCAGAAAGTCCCATGCAGAGGACCCCCCAACGAAAAGACAGTCCCAGTTATCCCACGCATACGACCCCCCACCCAGTAGACAGTCCCATAAAGTCCCACGCAGACGACACCCTACCAAGGAGACAGTCCCAGAAAGTCCAACGCAGACGAACCCCAGTCCCAGAAAAACCCACGCAGACGATCCCCACCCAGAAAGTCCCACGCAGACGACACGCCACACAGGAGAGGGTCCCATAAAGTCCCACGCAGACGACACCCTACCAAGAAGACAGTCCCAGAAAGTCCCACGCAGACGACCCCGCACCAAGGGAGACAGTCCCAGAAAGTCCCACGCAGACGACCGCCACTACCAGAAAGAATCACGCAGACGGCCCCCAGTCCCAGAAAGTCCCAAGCAGACGACCCCCAGTACCAGAAAGTCCCACGCAGTCGACACCCAGTCCCAGAAAGTCCCAAGCAGACGACCCCCAGTCCCAGAAAGTACCACGCAGACGACCACCAGTCCCAGAAATACCCACGCAGAGGACCCCCCCACCAAGAAGACAGTCCCAGAAAGTCACACGCAGAAGACCCCACTCCCAGAAAGTCCCACGCAGACGGCCCCAGTCCCAGAAAGTCCCACGCAGACAAAACCCCACCCAGGAGACAGTCCCAGAATGTCACACGGAGACGACAGACAGTCCCAGAAAGTCACACGCAGACGACCACCCACCCAGGAGACAGTCCCAGAAAGACCCACGCAGACGAACCCCAGTCCCAGAAAGTCCCACGCAGACGACACCCCACCCAGGAGACACTCCTAGAAAGTCCCTCGAGGAGGAGCCCCCACCCAGGAGACAGTCCCAGAAAGTCCCAGGCAGACGATCCCCAGTCCCAGAAAGTCCCATGCAGAGGACCACCCACCCAGGAGACAGTCCCAGATATCCCACGCAGACGACCCCCCACCCAGTAGACAGTCCCAGAAAGTCCCACGCAGACGACCCGCAGTCCCAGAAAGTCCCACGCAGACGACACCCTACCAAGGAGACAGTCCCAGAAAGTCCCACGCAGACGACCCCCAGTCCCAGAAAAACCCACGCAGACGATCCCCACCCAGGAGACTGTCCCAGAAAGTCCCACGCAGACGACACGCCACCCAGGAGAGGGTCCCAGAAATTCCCACGCAGACGATCCTCAGTCCCAGAAAGTCCCACGCAGACGACCCCGCACCAAGGGAGACAGTCCCAGAAAGTCCCACGCAGACGACCGCCACTACCAGAAAGAATCACGCAGAAGGCCCCCAGTCCCAGAAAGTCCAAAGCAGACGACCCCCAGTCCCAGAAAGTCCCACGCAGACGATCCCAGTCCCAGAAAGTTTCACGCAGAGTACCCGTCCACCCAGGAGACAGTCCCAGAAAGTCCCACGCAGACGACCCCCAGTCCCAGAAAATCCCATGCAGACGACCCGCCAACCAGGAGACAGTCACAGAAAGTCCCACGCAGACGAACCGCACTCCCAGAAAGTCCCAAGCAGACGACCCCCCAGTCCCAGAAAATCCCACGCAGACGACCCCCAGTCCCAGAAAGTCCCCCGCAGACGACCCAATAGTCCCAGAAAGTCCCACGAAGACGACCCGCCAGACAGAAGACAGTCCCAGAAAGTCCCACGCAGACGAACCCCAGTCCCAGCAAGTCCAACGCAGACGACGCCACGACCAGGAGACAGTCCCAGAAAGTCCCACGCAGACGAACCTTAGTCCCAGAAACTCCCACGCTGACGACCCCCAGTCCCAGAAGGTCCCACGCGGACGACCCCCAGTCCTAGAAAGTCCCACGCAGAGGACACCCTACCAAGTAGACGGTCCCAGAAAGTCCCACGCAGACGACCCCCAGTCCCAGAAAAACCCACGCAGACGATCCCCACCCAGGAGACTGTCCCAGAAAGTCCCACGCAGACGACCCGCCACCCACAAGAGGGTCCCAGAAATTCCCACGCAGACGACCCATAGTCCCAGAAAGTCCCACGCAGACGACCCCCCACCCAGGAGACAGTCCCAGAAAGTCCCATGCAGACGACCCACACTACCAGAAAATCCCACGCAGACGGCCCCCAGTCCAAGAATGTCCCACGCAGACAACACCCCACCCAGGAGACAGTCCAAGAAAGTCCCACGCAGACGACCCACAGTTCCAGAAAGTCCCACGCAGACGACCCCCCCAACCAGGAGACAGTCCCAGAAAGTCCCACGCAGACGACACCCAGTCCCAGAAAGTCCCACGCAGACGACCCCCAGTCCCAGAAAGTCCCACGCAGACGACACCCAGTCGCAGAAAGTCCCACGCAGACGACCCACCACGCAAGAGACAGACCCAGAAAGTCCCAGGCAGAGGAGCCCCCACCCAGGAGACAGTCCCACAAAGACCCACGCAGACCACCCCCAGTCCCATTAAGACCCACGTAGACGACCCACAGTCCAAGGAAGTCCAACGCAGACGGCACCCAGTCCCAGAAAGTCCCACGCAGACGACCCCCTAGTCCCAGAAAGTCACACACAGACGACCCCCCAAACAGGAGACAGTCCCAGAAAGTCCAACGCAGACGACACCCAGACCCAGCAAGTCCCACGCAGACGACCCCCCCACACAGGAGACAGTCCCAGAAAGACCCACGGAGACTAACCCCAGTCCCAGAAAGTCGCACGCAGACGACACCCAGTCCCAGAAATTCACACGCAGACGACCCCCCACCCAGGAGAGAGTCCCAGAATGTCCCACGCAGACGACACCCAGTCCCAGAAAGTCACAGCAAGAGGACCCCCAGTCCCAGCAAATCCCACGCAGACGACCCCCCACCCACGAGACAGTCCCAGAGAGTCCCACGCAGACTACCACAGTCCCAGAAAGTCCCACGCAGACGACCCCCAGTCCGAGAAATTCCAATGCAGACGACCCCCAGTCACAGGAAGTCCCACGCAGACGACACCCCACTAAGGAGACAGTCCCAGAAATTCCCACGCAGACGACCCCTAGTCCCAGAAAGTCCCACGCAGACGACTCCCCACGCAGGAGACACTCCCAGAAATTCCCACCCAGACGAACCCCCACACAGGAGACAGTCCCAGAAATTCCCACGCAGACGACCCCTAGTCCCAGATAGTCCCACGCAGACGACCCCCCAGACAGGATAAAGTCACAGAAACGCCAACGCAGACGACCCCCAGTCCCAGAAAGTCCCAAGCAGACGAACCCCACCCAGGAGACAGTCGCAGAAAGTTCCATGCAGAGACCCCCCAACAAGGAGACAGTCATAGAAAGTCCTACGTAGACGACCGACAGTCCAAGAAAGTCCCACGCAGACGACCTTCCACGCAGGAGACACTCCCAGAAAGACCCACGCAGACGACCCCCAGTCCCAGAAAGTCCCACGCAGACGACCTCTTCACCCAGGAGACAGTCCCAGAGAGTCCCATGCAGACTACCCCAGTCCCAGAAAGTCCCACGCAGACGACCCCCAGTCCCAGAATGTCCAACGCAGACGACCCACAGTCACAGGAAGTCCCACGCAGACGACACCCCACCAAGGAGACAGTCCCAGTAATTCCCACGCAGACGACCCCTCAGACAGGAGAAAGTCCCAGAAAGGCCCACGCAGACTAACCCAAGTCCCAGAAAGTCGCACGCAGACGATCCCAGTCCCAGAAATTCCCACGCAGACAACCCCCCACCCAGGAGACAGTCCCAGAAAGTCACTGGCAGACGACCCCCAGTCCCAGAAAGTCACAGCAAGAGGACCGCCAGTCCTAGCAAATCCCACGCAGACGACCCCCCACCGACGAGACAGTCCCAGAGAGTCCCACGCAGACTACCACAGTCCCAGAAAGTCCCACGCAGACGACCCCCAATCCCAGAAAATCCAACGCAGACGACTCCCAGTCAGAGGAAGTCCCACGCAGACGACACCCCACTAAGGAGACAGTCCCAGAAATTCCCACGCAGACGACCCCTAGTCCCAGATAGTCCCACGCAGACGACCCCCCCAGACAGGAGGAAGTCCCAGAAAAGCCCACGCAGACGAGCCCCAGTCCCAGAAAGTCCCACGCAGACGACCCCCCACCCAGGAGACAGTCGCAGAAAGTTCCATGCAGAGACCCCCCAACCAGGAGACAGTCATAGAAAGTCCTACGTAGAAGACCGACAGTCCCAGAAAGTCCCACGCAGACGACTCCCCACGCAGGAGAGACTCCAAGAAAGTCCCACCCAGACGAACCCCCACCCAGGAGACACTCCCAGAAAAACCCACGCAGACGACCCCCAGTCACAGAAACACCCATCCAGGAGACAGTCCCAGAAAGACCCACGCAGACGACCCCCAGTCCCAGAAAGTCCCACGCAGACGACCCCCACCCAGGAGACAGTCCCAGAAAGTCCCACGCAGACGACCCCTTCACCGAGGAGACAGTCCAAGAGAGTCCCATTTCAGACTACCCCAGTCCCAGAAAGTCCCACGCAGACGACCCCAAGTCCCAGAAAGTCCCACGCAGACGACACCCCACCAAGGAGACAGTCCCAGAAATTCCCACGCAGACGACCCCCCAGACAGGAGAAAGTCCCAGAAAGGCCCACGCAGACGACCCCCAGTCCCAGAAAGTCCCACGCAGACGACCCCCCACCCAGGAGACAGTCGCAGAAAGTTCCATGCAGAGACCCCCCAACCAGGTGACAGTCATAGAAAGTCCCACGCAGACGACCCCCGGTCCCAGATAGTCCCACGAAGACGACCCCCAGTCCTAGGAAGTCCAATGCAGACGACCCCCACCCAGGGGACAGTCCAAGAAAGTCCCACGCAGACGACCCCCAGACCCAGAAATCCTACGGAGACGACCCCCCCAGGAGACATTCCCAGAAAGTCCCACGCAGACGACCCCCAGTCCTATGAAGTCCCATGCAGACGACCCCCACCCAGGAGAAGGTCCCAGAAAGTCCCACGTAGACGACCCCCACACAGGAGACAGTCCCAGAAAGTCCCAAACAGACGATCCCCAAACCAGGGGACAGTCCCAGAAAGTCCCACGCAGACCACCCCAAGTCCCACCATGTCCCAAGCAAACGACCCCCCACCCAGGAGACAGTCCCAGAAAGTCCCACGCAGACGACCCCCAGTCCCAGGAAGTCCCACGCATACGGCACCCAGTCCCAGAAAGTCCCACGCAGACGACCCCCTACTCCCAGAAAGTCACACGCAGACGGCCCCCAAAAAGGAGACAGTCCAAGAAAGTCCCACGCAGACGACCCCCAGTCCCAGCAAGTCCCACGCAGAAAACCCCCCACCCAGCAGACAGTCCCAGAAAGACCCACGGAGACTACCCCCAGTCCCAGAAAGTCGCACGCAGACGACCCCCAGTCCCAGAAATTCCCACGCAGACGAGCCCCCACCCAGGAGACAGTCCCAGAAAGTCCCACGCAGATGACACCCAGTCCCAGAATGTCCCACGCAGACGAGCCCCAGTCAAAGAACGTCCCACGCAGACGACCCCACACCCAGGAGACAGTCCTAGAAAGTCCCACGCAGACGAACCCCTAGTCCAAGAAAGTCCCACGCAGACGACCCCCCAAACAGGAGACAGTCCCAGAAAGTCCCACGCAAACGACACCCAGTCCCAGAAAGTCCCACGCAGACGACCCCCAGTCCCAGAAAGTCCAACGCAGACGACCCCACTCACAGGAAGTCCAACGCAGACGACACCCCAGACAGGAGAAAGTCCCAGAAAGGCCCACGCAGACGATCCCCAGTCACAGAAAGCCCCACGCAGAAGACCCCCCACCCAGGAGACAGTCGCAGAAAGTTCCATGCAGAGACCCCCCAACCAGTTCACAGTCATAGAAAGTCCCACGCAGACGACCCCCGGTCCAAGATAGTCCCACGCAGACGACCCCCAGTCCTAGAAAGTCCCATGCAGACGACCCCCACCCAGGGGACAGTCCCAGAAAGTCCCACGCAGACGAACCCCAGTCCCAGAAAGTCCCACGAAGACGACCCCCCCAGGAGACAGTCCCAGAAAGTCCCACGCAGACGACCCCCAGTCCTATGAAGTCCCATTCAGACGACCCCCACCCAGGAGAATTTCCCAGTAAATCCCAAACAGACGACCCCCACACAGGAGACAGTCCCAGAAAGTCCTAAACAGACGAACCCCCACTCAGGGGTTGTCACAGAAAGAAAAGCCCCCGTCCCACCATGTCCCAAGCAAACGACCCCCCACCCAAGAGACAGTCACAGAAAGTCCCACGCAGACGACCCCCAGTCCCAGGAAGTCCCACGCATACGGCACCCAGTCCCAGAAAGTCCCACGCAGACGACCGCCTAGTCCCAGAAAGTCACACGCAGACGACCCCCCAAACAGGAGACAGTCCCAGAAAGTCCCACGCAGACGACCCCCAGTCCCAGAAAGACCCACGGAGACTACCCCCAGTCCCAGAAAATCCCACGCAGACGACCCCCAGTCCCAGAATGTCACACGCAGACGACCCACAGTCACAGAAAGTCCCACGCAGACGACCCCATAACCCCAGAAAGTCACACGCAGACGACCACACAAACTGGAGACAGTCCCAGAAAGTCCCACACAGACGACCCCCAGTCCCAGCAAGTCCAAAGCAGACAACCCCCAGTCCCAGCAAGTCCCACGCAGACGACCCCCCCACCCAGGAGACAGTCCCAGAAAGCCAAAGGAGACTATCCCCAGTCCCAGAAAGTCCCCCGCAGATGACGCCCAGTCCCAGAAAGTCCCACACAGACGACCCCCAGTCCCAGAAAGTCCCACGCAGACGACACCCCACCCAGGAGACAGTCCCAGAAAGACCCACGCAGACGACCCCCAGTCCCATAAAGTCCCACGCAGTCGACCCCCATTAAGTCCCACGCAGACGACCCCCCCAGGAGACAGTCCAAGCAAGTCCCACGCAGACTACCCCCAGTCCCAGAAAGTCCCACGCAGACGACCACCAGTCACAGAATGTCCCACGCAGACGACCCCCAGTCACAGAAAATCCCACGCAGACGACACCCCACCAATGAGACAGTCCCAGAAATCCCACGCAGAAGACCCCCACCCAGGAGAGAGTCCAAGAAAGACCCACGCAGACGGCCCCCAATCCCAGAAAGTCCCACACAGACGAGCCCCAGTCCCAGAAAGTCCCACGCAGTCAACCCCCCCACCCAGGAGACAGTCCCAGAAATTCCCACGCAGAAGACCCCCCACCCAGGAGACAGTCCCAGAAAGACACACGCAGGCGATTCCCCACGCAGGAGACAGTCACAGAAAGTCCCACGCAGACGACCTCCCACCCAGGAGAGAGTCCAAGAAAGACCCACGCAGACGACCCCCAGTCGTAGAAAGTCCCACGCAGACGACCCCCACACAGGAGACAGTCCCAGAAAGTCCCACGCAGACGACCACCAGTCCCAGAAATTCCCATGCAGACGACCCCCCACCCAGGAGAAAGTCCCATCAAGACTCACGCAGACGGCCCCCAGTCCCAGAAAGTCCCACACAGACGACCCCCAGTCCCAGAATGTCCCACGCAGCCAACCCCACCCACCCTGGTTACAGTCCCAGAAATTCCCACGCAGACGACACCGCACCCAGTAGAATGTCCCAGAAAGACGAACGCAGACGACCCCCAGTCCCAGAAAGTCCCACCCAGACGACACACCACCCAGGAGAGAGTTCCAGAAAAACCCACGCAGACGACGCCCAGTCCCAGAAAGTCCCACGCAGACGACCCCCAGTCCCAGAAAGTCCCACGCAGACGACCCCCAGTTCAAGAAAGTCCCACGCAGACGACCCCCAGTTCAAGAAAGTCCCACGCAGACGACCCCCAGTTCAAGAAAGTCCTACGCAGACGACCCCCAGACAGGAGACAGTCCCAGCAAGTCCCACGGAGACGACCCCCAGTCCCAGAAAATCCCACGCAGACGACCCCCCACCCAGGAGACAGTCCTAGAAAGTCCCACGCAGACGACCCGCCAACCACGAGACAGTCCGAGCAAGTCCCACGCAGACAACCGCCCAGTTCCAGAAAGTCCCACGCAGACGACCCACCACCCAGGAGACAGTCCCAGAAAGGTCGACGCTGACGACCCCAGTCCCAGAAAATCCCACGCAGACGTCACCCCACCCAGGAGACAATCCAAGAAAGGCCCACGCAGATGACCCCCAGTCCCATAAAGTCCCACGCAGACGACCACCCACCCAGGAGAGAATCCAAGAAAGACCCACGCATACGACCCCCCCACCCTGGACACAGTCTCAGAAAGTGCCACGCATACGAACCCCCCCTCACTAAGGAGACAGTCCCAGAATGTCCCACGCAGACGACCCCCAGTCCCAGAAAGTCCCACGCAGACTACCCCCAGTCACAGAATGTCCCACGCAGACGACCCCCAGTCCCAGAAAGACCCACGCAGACGGCCCCCAGTCCCAGAAAGTCCCACACATACGACCCCAGTCCTAGAAAGTCCCACGCAATCAACCCCCCACAGTCCCAGAAAGTCCCACGCAGAAGACCCCCAGTCCCAGCAAGTCCCACGCAGACGACCCCCCCACTCAGGAGACAGTCCCAGAAAGTCCCACGCAGACTACCCCCAGTCCCAGAAAGTCCCACGCAGACGACCCCCAGTCCCAGAAAGTCCAACGCAGACGACCCCCAGTCCCAGAAAGTCACACGCAGACGACACCCCAACTAGGAGACAGTCCCAGAAAGAACCACGCAGACGGCCCCCAGTCCCAGAATGTCCCACACATACGACCCCAGTCCTAGAAAGTCCCACGCAGACGAGCCCCCACCCAGTAGAGATGCCCAGAAAGACCCACGCAGACGACCCCGACCCAGGAGACAATCTCAGAAAGATCCACGCAGAAAACCCCCAGTCCCAGAAAGTCCCACGCAGACGACTCCCCACCCAGGAGAGATGCCCAGAAAGACCCACGCAGACGACTCCCCACCCAGGAGAGATGCCCAGAAAGACCCACGCAGACGACCCCCAGTCCCAGAAAGTCCCACGCAGACGACTCCCCACCCAGGAGAGAGTGGCATCTCCCTTACAAGCATTCTCAGGCTGCAGCAATATGAATTCTCCTGGTTTTTTGTGCGAATTGCCTTACAAGCAATCACAGTCGGCTACGAGCCGATTTCTCCTGGCTCTTTTGTGGCAACTGCATTACAAGAAATCTCAGGCTGCTACAAGCCGAATTCTCCTGGCGCTTTTGTGACAACTGCCTTACAAGCAATGTCAGGCTGCTACGAGCCGACTTCTCTTGGCTCTTTTGTGCAAACTGCCTTTCAAGCAATGTCAGGCTGCTACGAGCCGACTTCTCCTGGCTCTTTTGTGGCAACTGCCTTACAAGAAATCTCAGGCTGTACAAGACGAATTCTCCTGGCGCTTTTGTGACAACTGCCTTACAAGCAATGTCAGGCTGCAACGAGCCGACATCTCTTGGCTCTTTTGTGAAAACTGCCTTACAAACAATGTTAGGCTTCTACGAGCCGACTTCTCTTGGCTCTTTTGTGAAACTGCCTTATATGTAATATCAAGCCGCTACAAATCGACATCTCATGTCTCTTTTTTGACAACTCCATTACAAGCAAACTCAGGCTGCCGCCAGGACAGTTCTCCTGACTTTTTGTACCAATTGTCTTAAAAGAAATCCCAGGCGGCTACGTGCCGATTTCTCCTGGCTCTTTTGTGAAAACTGCCTTACAAGCAATCTCAGGCTGCAGCTAGTCCAATTCTCCTGATTTTTTGTGCCAATTACATTAAAAGCAATCCCAGGCTGCTACGAACCGATTTCTCCTGGCTCATTTGTGGCATCTGGCTTACAAGCATTCTCAGGCTGCAGCAATATGAATTCTCCTGGCTTTTTGTGCAAATTGCCTTACAAGCAATCCCAGGCGTCTACGAGCCGATTTCTCCTGGCCCTATTGTGGCAACTGCCTTACAAGAAATCTCAGGCTACTACAAGCCGAATTCTTTTGGCGCTTTTGTGACAACTGCCTTACAAGCAATGTCAGGCTGCTACGAGCCGACTTCTCTTGGCTCTTTTGTGAAAACTGCCTTACAAGTAATCTCAGGCTCCTACAAGCCGAATTCTCCTGGCGCTTTTGTGACAACTGCCTTACAAGCAATGTCAGGTTGGTACGAGCCGACTTCTCTTGGCTCTTTTGTGAAAACTGCTTTACAAGTAATATCAGGCCGCTACAAATGGACATCTCCTGTCTCTTTTGTGACAACTACCTTACAAGCAATCTCAGGCTGCTGCCAGGACAGTTCTCCTAACTTTTTGTGCCAATTGCCTTAAAAGCAATCCCAAGCGTCTACGTGCCGATTTCTCCTGCCTCTTTTGTGGTAACTGCTTTACAAGCAATCTCAGGCTGTAGCAATCCCAATTCTCCTAGCTTTTTGTGCCAAATGCCTTCCATGCAATCCCAGGCGGCTACGAGCCGATTTCTCCTGGCTCATTTGTGGGAATTGCCTTACAAGCAAACCCAGGCGTCTACGAGCCGATTTCTCCTGGCCCTTTTGTGGCAACTGCCTTACAAGTAATTTCAGGCTGCTACAAGCCGAATTCTCCTGGCGATGTGTGACAACTGCCTTACAAGCAATGTGAGTTTGCTACGAGCCGACTTCTCTTGGGTCTTTTGTGAAACTGCCTTACAAGTAATATCAGGCTGCTACAAAACGACATCTCCTGTCTCTTTTGTGAAACTGCCTTACAAGCAATCTCAGGCCGCTACAAATCGACATATCCTGGCTCTTTTTGACAACTGCTTTACAAGCAATTTCAGGCTGCCGCTAGTCCAATTCTCCTGATTTTTTGTGCTAATTGCCTTACAAGCAATCCCCGCCTGCTACGAACCGATTTCTCCTGGCTCATTTGTGGTATCTGCCTTACAAGCATTCTCAGGCTGCAGCAATATGAATTCTCCTGGCTTTTTGTGCGAATTGCCTTACAAGCAATCCCAAGCGGCTACGATCCGATTTCTCCTGGCTCATTTGTGGCAACTTCCTTACAAGCAATCTCAGGCTGCTGCAAGCCGAATTCTCCTGTCTTACAAATTGGCTTACAAGCAAGCCCAGGCGTCTACGAACCGACTTCTCTTGTCTCTTTTGTGAAAACTGCCTTATCTCAGACTCCTACAAAACAACATCTCCTGTCTCTTTTTTAAAAACTGCAAGCCGAATACGCCGGGCTTTTTTGTGACAACAGCTTTACTGAGATTACTTGTTAGGCAGTTTTCACAAAAGAGAAGGAGATGACGATTTGTAGCAGCCTGATATTGCTTGCAAGGCAATTTCACAAAAGAGTCAAGAGAGGTCGGCTTGTAGCAGCCTGACATAGTTTGTAAGGCAGTTGTCACAAAAGCTCAAGGAGAATTCGGCTTGTAGCAGCTTGATATTACTTGTCAGGCAGTTTTCACAAAAGAGCCAAGAGAAGTCGGCTCGTAGCAGCCTGACATTGCTTGTAAGGCAGTTGTCACAAAAGCCCAAGGAGAATTCGGCTTGTAGCAGCCTGAGATTTCTTGTAAGGCAGTTGCCACAAACGAGCCTGGAGAAATCGGCTCGTAGGCGCCTGGGATTGCTTATAAGGCAATTCGCACAAAAAGCCAGGAGAATTCATATTGCTGCAGCATGAGAATTCTTGTAAGGCAGATGCCACAAATGAGCCAAGAGAAATCGGTTCATATCAGCCTGGGATTGCTTGTAAGGAAATTGGCACAAAAAGTGGGACTTTCTGGGACTGTCTCCTGGATGGGGGGGTCGTCTGCGTGGGACTTTCTGGGACTGTCTCCTGGGTGGGGTGTCGACTGTTTGGGACTTTCTGTGACTGTCTCCTGGTTGGGGACTTTCTGGGACTGGGGGTCGTCTGCGTGGGATATTCTTGGACTGTCTCATGGGTAGGGTCTCGTCTGCATGGGACTTTCTGGGACTGGAGGGTTGTCTGCGTGGGACTTTCTGGGACTGTCTCCTATGTGGGGGGTCGTTTGCTTGGGACATGGTGGGACTGGTGGTCGTCTCCTTGGTGGGGGCTCATCTGCGTGGGACTTTCTGGGACGGTCTCCGGGGAGGGGGATCGTCTGCGTGGGATATCTAGGACTGTCTCCTGAATGGGGGGGTCGTCTGCGTGGGACTTTTTGGGACTGTCTCCTGGGTGGGGTGTCGACTGTTTGGGACTTTCTGTGACTGTCTCCTGGTTGGGGGGGGTCGTCGGCTTGGGACCTTCTGGGACTGGGGGTCATCTGCGTGGGATTTTCTTGTACTGGGGGTCGTCTGCGTGGATATTCTGGGACTGTCTCCTGGGTGGGAGGTCGTCTGCGTGGGACTTTCTGGGACTGGGGGTGGTCTGCGTGGGACTTTCTGGGACTGTCTCCTGTCTGGTGGGTCGTCTGCGTGGGACTTTCTGGGATTGTCTCCTGGGTGAGGGGTCGTCTGCGTGGGACTTTCTGGAACTGGAGGTCGTCTGCATGGGACTTTCTGGGATTGTCTCCTGGGTGGGGTGTCGTCTGCGTGGGACTTTCTGTGACTGTCTCCTGGGTGGGGGCCGTCTGCGTGGGACTTTCTGGGACTGGGTGTCGTCTGCGTCGGACTTTCTGGGACTGTATCCTGGGTGGGGGGTCTTCTGCGTGGGACTTTCTGGGAATAGGTGTCGTCTGCGTGGGACTTTCTAGGACTGTCTCCTGGGTGGGGGGTCGTCTGCGTGGGACTTTCTGGGACTGGGTGTCGTCTCCGTGCGACTTTCTGGGACTGTCTCCTGGGTGGGGGGGGTCGTTTGCGTTGGACTTTCTGGGACTGTCTCCTGGGTAGGGGTCATCTGCGTGGGATTTTCGGAGACTGGGAGTCGTCTGCGTGGGACTTTCTGGGACTGGGTGTCGTCTCCGTGGGACTTTCTGGGACTGTCTCCTGGGTGGGGGGTCGTCTGCGTGGGACTTTCTGGGAATGTCTCCTGGTGGGGGTCGTCTGCGTTGGATTTTCTGGGATTGGGGTTCGTCTGCGTGGGACTTTCTGGGACTGTCTCCTGGGTGGGGGGTCGTCTGCGTGGGACTTTCTGGGACTGTCTCCTTGGTGGCGGTCGCCTGCGTAGAACTTTTTAGGACTGAGGGTCGTCTGCGTGGGACTTTCTGGGACTGTCTCCTGGGTTGGGGATCGTCTGCGTGGGACTTTCTAGGACTGGGGGTCGTCTGCGTGGGACTTTCTGGGACTGGGTGTCGTCTGCGTGGGACTTAGGCAGTCTCACACAAGAGCCAGGCGTATTCGGTTTGCAGCAGCTTGAGATTGCTTGAAAGGCAGTTTTGAAAGAAAGAGACAGGAGATGTCGTTTCGTAGCAGCCTGAGATTGCTTGGAAGGCAATTTGCACAAAAGAGCCAAG
Source organism: Acanthosepion esculentum (assembly GCA_964036315.1). NCBI lineage: Eukaryota > Metazoa > Mollusca > Cephalopoda > Sepiida > Sepiidae > Acanthosepion > Acanthosepion esculentum. Next base: position 68,650,816 of record OZ038514.1, read on the forward strand.
AGAAGTCGGCTTGCAGCAGCCTGAGATTGCTTGTAAAGCAGTTGCCACTAATGAGCCAGGAGAAATCGGCTCGTAGTAAGGCAATTGGCACAAAATGCCAGGAGAATTGAGATTGCTGCAGCATGAGATTGCTTGTAAGGCCGTTGTCACAAAAGAGACAGGAGAAGTCGGCTCGTAGCAGGCTGACATTTCTTGTAAGGCAATTCGCACAAAAAGCCAGGACAATTCATATTGCTGCAGCCAGAGAATGCTTGTAAGTCAGATGCGAAAAATGAGCCAGCGGAAATCGGTTCGTAGCAGCCTGGGATTGCTTGTAAGGCAATGATAAGAAAAAGTCAGGAGAATTGGACTGGCGGCAGCCTGAGATTGCTGGTAAGGCAGTTGTCACAAAAGAGCCAGGATATGTCGATTTGTAGCGGCTTGAGATTGCTTGAAAGGCAGTTTCACAAAAGAGCCAGGCGTATTCGGCTTGTAGCGGCCTGAGATTGCTTGTAAGGCAGTTTCACAAAAGAAATAGTAGATGTCGTCTTGTAGCAGCCTGATATTACTTGTAAGGCAGTTTTCAAAAAAGAGCCAAGAGAAGTCGGCTCGTAGCAGTCTGACATTGCTTGTAAGGCAGTTGTCACAAAAGCGCCAGGAGAAACCGGCTTGTAGCAGCCTGAGATTTCTTGTAAGGCAGTTGCCACAAAAGTGACAGGAGAAATCGGCTCGAAGCCGCCTGTAAGGCAATTCGCACAAAAAGCCAGGAGAATTCATATTGCAGCAGCCTGAGAATGCTTGTAAGGCAGATGCCACAAATGAGCCAGGAGAAATCGCTTCGTAGCAGCCTGGGATTGCTTGTAAGTCTTTTGGCACAAAAGTCAGAATTGGACTAGCGGCAGGCTGAGATTGCTTGTGAGCCAGGATATGTCGATTTGTAGCGGCTTGAGATTGCTTGTAAAGCTTTTTTACAAAAGTGCCAGGCGTATTCGAGATTGCTTGTAAGGCAGTTTTTAAAAAAAAGAGACAGAAGATGTCGTTTTGTAGCAGCCTGAGATTGCTTTTAAAGCAGTTTTCACAAATGAGACAAGAGAAGTCGGCTCGTAGACGCCTGGGATTGCTTGTAAGGCAATTTGCACAAAAGAGCCAGGAGAATTCGGCTTGCAGCAGCCTGAGATTGCTTGTAAGGCAGTTGTCAAAACAGAGCCAGGAGAATTCGGCTTGTAGCAGCCTGAGATTGCTTGTAAGGCAGTTGTCACAAAAGAGCCAGGATATGTCGATTTGTAGCGGCCTGATATTAATTGTAAGGCAGTTTTCCCAAAAGTGCCAAGAGAAGTCAGCTCGTATCAGCCTGACATTGCTTGTAAGGCAGTTGTCACAAAAGAGCCAGGAGAATTAGGCTTGTAGAAGCCTGAGATTTCTTGTAAGGCAGTTGCCACAAAAGGGCCAAGAGAAATCGGCTCGTAGCCGCCTTGGAGTGATTGTAAGGCAAATCGGCTCGAAGCCGCCTGTAAGGCAATTCGCACAAAAAGCCAGGAGAATTCATATTGCAGCAGCCTGAGAATGCTTGTAAGGCAGATGCCACAAATGAGCCAGGAGAAATCGCTTCGTAGCAGCCTGGGATTTCTTGTAAGGCAATTGGCACAAAAAGTCAGGAGAATTGGACTAGTGGCAGCTATCCCAGGCTGTTACGAGCCGATTTCTCCTGGCTCAATTGTGGCATATTCCTTACAAGCATTCTCAGGCTGCTTCAAGCCAAATTCTCCTGGCTTTGTGTGCCAATTGCCTTACAAGCAATCCCAGTCGGCTACGAGCCGACTTCTATTGGCTCTTTTGTGAAAACTGCCTTACACGAAATCTCAGCCTGATGCCACAAATGAGCCAGGAGAAATCGGCTCGTAGCAGCCTGCCATGCTTGTAAGGAAATTGCCCCAAAAGAGCCAGTAGAAATCGGGTCGTAGCCGCCTGGGATTGCTTCTAATGCCATTGGCAAAAAAACCCCAAGAGAATTGGGATTGCTGCAGCCTGAGATTGCTTGTAAAGCAGTTGTCACAATAGAGCCAGGAGAATTCGGCTTGTAGCAGCCTGAGATTGCTTGTAAGGCAGTTACCACAAAAGCCCAGGAGTAATCGGCACGTAGCCGCCTGGGATTGCTTTTAAGACAATTGGCACAAAATGTCAGGAGAATTGTGCTGACGGCAGCCTGTGATTGCTTGTAATGCAGTTGTCAGAAAAGAGCCAGGCGTATTCGGCATTAGCAGCCTGAGATTGCTTGTAAGGCAATTCGCATAGAAAGCCAGGAGAATTCATATTGCTGCAGCTTGAGATTGCTTGTAAGGCAGGTGTCACAAAAGAGCCAGGAAAATTCGGCTTGTAGTAGCCGGAGAATTCTTGTAAGGCAGTTGCCAGAAAAGAGCCAGGAGAAATTGGCTCGTAGCACCCTGTGATTGCTTGTAAGGCAGTTTCACAAAAGAGACAGGCGAATTCGGCTTGTAGTTGCCTGAGATTTCTTGAAAGGCACTTTTCACAAAAGGGCCAAGAGAAGTCGGATCGTAGCCGCCTGACATTGCTTTTAAGGCAGTTGTAACAAAAGAGCCAGGAGAAATCGGCTCTTAGCCCCCCTGGGATTGCTTGTAAAGCAATCGGCACAAAAAGCCAGGAGAAGTGGGATTGCTGCAGCCTGAGATTGCTTTTCAGGCAGTTGTCACAATAGAGCAAGGATAATTCGGCTTGTAGCAGCTTGAGATTGCTTGTAAGGCAGTTACCACAAAACAGCCAGGAGAAATCGTCACGTAGCCGCCTGGGATTGCTTTTTTAAGGCAATTGGCACAAAAAGTAATTGGCCTAGCGGGAGCCTGATATTGCTTGTAAGACAGTTCGCACAAAAGAGACAGTAGATGTCGATTTGTAGCGGCCTGAGATTGCTTGGAAGGCAGTTTCACAAAAGAGACAGGCGTATTCATCTTGTTACAGGTTGAGATTGATTGTAAGGCAGTTTTCACAAAAGAGACAGGAGATGTGGGTTTGTAGCAGCCAGAGATTGCTTGTAAGGCAGTTTTCACAAAAGAGCCATGAGAAGTCGGCTCGTAGCATCCTAATATTGCTTGTAAGGCAGTTGTCTCAAGAGAGCCAGGAGAATTCGGCTTGTAGCAGCCTGAGATTGCTTGTAAGGCAGTTGCCACAAAAGAGCCAGGAGAAATCGGCTCGTGGCCGCCTGGGATTTCTTGTAAGGCAATTGGCACAAAAAGTCAGGAGAATATGGCTGGATCCAGCCTGAGATTGCTTGTAAGGCAGTTGTCACAAAAGAGCCAGAAGATGTCGATTTGTAGCGGCCTCAATTTGATTGCAAGGCAGTTTCCCAAAAGAACCAGGCGTATTCGGCTTGTAGCAGGCTGAGATTGCTTGTAAGGCAGTTTTCACAAAAGAGACAAGAGATGTGGGTTTGTAGCAGCCTGAGATTGCTTGAAAGGCAGTTATCACAAAAGAGCCAGGAGAATTCGGCTTGTTGCAGACTGAGATTGCTTGTAAGGCAGTTGCTGCAAAAGAGCCAGGAGAAATCGTCTCGTAGCCGCCTGGGATGGCTTGTAAGACAATTGGCACAAAAAGCCAGGAGAATTGGACTAGTGGAAGCCTGAGATTGCTTGTAATCCCAGGCTGTTACGAGCCGATTTCTCCTGGCTCAATTGTGGCATATGCCTTACAAGAATTCTCATTCTGCTACAAGCCAAATTCTCCTGGCTTTGTGTGCCAATTGCCTTACAAGCAGGAGATCGATTTGTTGCAGCCGTAGATTGCTTGTAAGGCATTTGTCATAGAAGATCCAGGCGTAGTCGGCTCGTAGCAGCCTGAGATTGCTTGGAAGTAAGTTGGCACAAAAGAGCCAGGAGAAATCGGCTTGTAGCAGCCTGAGATCCTTTGTAAGACAGTTTTCACAAATAGCCCGGAGAAGTCGGCCGATAGCAGCGGGAGAGTTGTCAAAAAAGAGTCAGCAGGTGTAAGTTTGTAGAAGCCTGAGATTGCGTGTAAAGCAATTTTCGCAAAAAGCCAGGGGAAACGGGCTCGTAGCTGCGTGGAATTGCTTGTAATGAAATTGGCACAAAAATCCAAGAGAATTAGGCTTGCTGCTGTGATTGCATGTAAGGCATTTGTCACAAAAGAGCCAGGCGTATTCGGCTTGTAGCAGCCTGAGATTGCTTGTAATGCAGTTGCCACAAAATAGCCAGAAGAAATCAGCCCGTAGCAGCCTGGGATGGCTTGTAAGGCAATTGGCAAAAAAGCCAGTAGAATTAGGCTGGCTGCACCCTGAGATTGCTTGTAAGGCCAGGCGTAGACGGCTTGTAGCAGTCTGAGATTACTTTTAAGGCAGTTGCCACAAAAGAGCCAGGAGAAATCCGCTAGTACCAACCTGGGATGGCTTGTAAGGCAATTGGCAAAAAAGAGCCAGGAGATCGGCTCGTAGCAGCCTGAGATTGCTTGTAAGGCAGTTGTCATAGAAGAGCCAGGCTCGTAGAAGCCTGAGATTGCTTGGAAGGCAGTTGGCAGAATAGAGGCAGGAGAAATCGGCTTGTAGCAACCTGAGATCCTTTGTAAGACAGTTTTCACAAATTGCCCGATGAAGTCGGCCCATAGCAGCCTGAGATTGCTTGTAAGGCAGTTTTCACAGAAGAGCCAGGATATGTCGTTTTGTAGCAGCCTGAGACTGCTTGTAAGGCAGTTGCCACAAAAGAGCAAGGCGTATTCGGTTTGTAGCAGCCTGAGATTTCATGTAAGGCAGTTTTCACAAAAGTCTTAAGAGAAATCGGATCGTAGCAGCCTGACATTGCTTGTAAGGGAGTTGTCACAAAAGAGCCAGTAGAATTCGTCTTGTAGCAGCCTGAGATTGCTTGTAAGGCAGTCGCCACAAAAGAGCCTTGAGAAATCGGCTCGTAGCAGCCTGGGATTATTTTGTAAGGCAATTGGCAAAAAAGCCAGGAACATTGGGCTTGCTGCAGCCTGAGATTGCTTGTAAGGCAGTTGTCACGAAAGAGCCAGGAGAAATCAGCCCGTAGCAGCCTGGGATGGCTTGTAAGGCAATTGGCAAAAAAGCCAGTAGAATTAGGCTGGCTGCACCCTGAGATTGCTTGTAAGGCCAGGCGTAGACGGCTTGTAGCAGTCTGAGATTACTTTTAAGGCAGTTGCCACAAAAGAGCCAGGAGAAATCCGCTAGTACCAACCTGGGATGGCTTGTAAGGCAATTGGCAAAAAAGAGCCAGGAGATCGGCTCGTAGCAGCCTGAGATTGCTTGTAAGGCAGTTGTCATAGAAGAGCCAGGCTCGTAGAAGCCTGAGATTGCTTGGAAGGCAGTTGGCAGAATAGAGGCAGGAGAAATCGGCTTGTAGCAACCTGAGATCCTTTGTAAGACAGTTTTCACAAATTGCCCGATGAAGTCGGCCCATAGCAGCCTGAGATTGCTTGTAAGGCAGTTTTCACAGAAGAGCCAGGATATGTCGTTTTGTAGCAGCCTGAGACTGCTTGTAAGGCAGTTGCCACAAAAGAGCAAGGCGTATTCGGTTTGTAGCAGCCTGAGATTTCATGTAAGGCAGTTTTCACAAAAGTCTTAAGAGAAATCGGATCGTAGCAGCCTGACATTGCTTGTAAGGGAGTTGTCACAAAAGAGCCAGTAGAATTCGTCTTGTAGCAGCCTGAGATTGCTTGTAAGGCAGTCGCCACAAAAGAGCCTTGAGAAATCGGCTCGTAGCAGCCTGGGATTATTTTGTAAGGCAATTGGCAAAAAAGCCAGGAACATTGGGCTTGCTGCAGCCTGAGATTGCTTGTAAGGCAGTTGTCACGAAAGAGCCAGGAGATCAATTTTTTAGCAGCCTGAGTCTTAAAAGTGCCAGCAGGTGTAGGCTTGTAGAAGAATGAGATTGCTTGTAAGCCAATTTTCACAAATCTCCCAGGAGAACCGGCTCGTAGAATCCTAAGATTGCGTGTAAGGCACTTTCCACAAAAAGACAGGAGAAATGGGCTCGTAGCAGCCTGAGATTGCTTGTAAGGCAGGTGTCACAAAAGAGCTAGGCGTATTCGGATTGTAGCAGCCTGAGATCGCTTGTAAGTCTGTTTTCACAAAATGAGCCAGCAGAATTGGGCTTGCTGCAGCCTGAGATTCGTTGTAAGGCAGTTGTCACAACAAGCCAGAAGAAATGGGCTCGTAGCTGCGTGGGATTGCTTGTAAGGCAAATGGCACAAAAAACCAGGAGAATTTGCTTGTTGCAGCCTGAGATTGATTGTAAGGCAGTTTTCACAAAAGAGCCAGGAAATGCCGTTTTGTAGCAGCCTGAGATTGCTTGTAAGGGATTTTTCATTTGGTCAGATAGTAAAAAGTACAGCTTTAACCATGTGCGCGGTATGTCGTCTGACAATTTAGAGCGTCCGAATTACAGTGTGCACAATAAGACTGGATTTCGAATTTTTCTTTTTATCGAATTCACAAAATATTGGTGTCCAAATGTCGGGAATTTCTTGCCTTATCCATAATTACAAAATGCAGCGATATGGGGACATGTGTTAGCTCATTTGCTGAAATTTTCATGCGGCCCTCAACTGGGAAATCAGTCATATTTCAGTTCTTTATAACTTTTTTCCAAATTTGTGTGCAATTATTTGATTTGTCTATGTTTACAGGGATTTTTCATTTGGTCAGATAGTAAAAAGTACAGCTTTCACCATGTGCGCGGAAAAATCCCTGTATTCATAGACCAAACAAATACTTGCACACAATTTGATACCCATTTTGAAAATATTTCTTTTACTGGAAAAAAGTTATAAACAAGTGAAATATGATTGATTTCCCAGTTTAGGGCCGCATGACAATTTCCGCAAATGAGCTAACACAAGTCCCCATAACGTTGAATTTCGCCTCGACTCTATTCAAAATGTCGAAAAAACTTTTGTAATTATAGATAAGGCAAGAAATTTCCGACAATTGGAGAGCAATATTTTGTGAATTCTATAAAAAGGCAAAATTAGAAATGCAGTCTTATTGTGCACACTGGAATTCAGACGCTGTAAATTGTCAGACGACATCCGCGCACATGGTGAAAGCTGTACTTTTTAATATCTGACCAAATGAAAAATCCCTGGAGACATAGACCAACCAAATAATTGCACACAATTTGATACCCATTCTGAAAATATTTCTTTTACTGGAAAAAAGTTATAAACAAGTGAATTATGACTGATTACCCAGTTTAGGTCCGCATGACAATTTCCGCAAATGAGCTAACACTAGTCCCCATACCGTTGAATCTCGCGTCGACTCTATTCAAGGTGTCGAAAAAACTTTTCTAATTATGGATAAGGCAAGAAATTCTCGACAATTGGACACCAATATTTTGTGGATTCGATAAAAAGGAAAAATTAGAAATGCAGTCTTATTGTGCACACTGGAATTCGGACGCTGTAAATTGTCAGACGACATACCGCGCACATGGTGAAAGCTGTACTTTTTACTATCTGGCCAAATGAAAAATCCCAGTATTCATAGACCAAACAAATAATTGCACACAATTTGATACCCATTGTGAAAATATTTCTTTTACTGGAAAAATGTTATAAACAAGTGAAATATGACTGATTTCCCAGTTTAGGGTCGCATGACAATTTCCGCAAATGAGCTAACACAAGTCCCCATACCGTTGAATTTCGCCTCGACTCTAATCAAGGTGTCGAAAAAACTTTTGTAATTATGGATAAGGCAAGAAATTTCCGACAATAGGAGAGCAATATTTTGTTGATTCTATAAAAAGGAAAAATTACAAATGCAGTCTTATTGTGCACACTGGAATTCGGACGCTGTAAATTGTCAGACGACATACCGCGCACATGGTGAAAGCTGTACTTTTTACTATCTTACCAAATGAAAAATCCCTGTATGCATGGACAAATCAAATAATTGCACACAATTTGCTACCCATTTTTAAAATATTTCTTTTACTGGAAAAAAGTTATAAACAAGTGAAATATGACTGATTACACAGTTTATGTCCGCATGACAATTACCGTAAATGAGCTAACACAAGTCCCCATTCCGTTGAATTTCGCCTCGACTCTATTAAAGGTGTCGAAAAAACTTTTGTAATTATGGATATGGTAAGAAATTCCCGACAATTGAACACCAATATTTTGTGGATTCGATAAAAAGGAAAAATTAGAAATGCAGTTTATTGTGCACACTGGAATTCGGACAATGTAAATTGTCAGAAGACATACCGTGCACATGGTGAATGCTGTACTTTTTCCTATCTGACCAAATGAAAAATCACTGTATACATAGAACAACCAAATAATTGCACACAATTTGATACTAATTTTGAAAATATTTCTTTTACTGGAAATAATTATAAACAAGGGAAATATGACTGATTACCCAGTTTAGGTCCCCATGACAAATTTTGTGCAATTATTTGGTTTGTCTATATTTACAGGGAGTTTTCATTTGGTCAGATAGTAAAAAGTACAGCTTTCACCATGTGCGCGTTATGTCGTCTGACAATTTACAGCGTCCGAATTCCAGTGTGCACAATAAGACTCCATTTCTCATTTTTCCTTTTTATAGAATCCACAATATATTGCTGTCCAATTGTCGAGAATTTCTAGCCTTATCCATAATTACAAACTTTTTTCGACACCCTTATAGGGTCGAGTCGAAATTCAACGGAATGGGGACTTGTGTTAGCAAATTTGCCGAAATTGTCATGCGGCCCGAAAGTCGGAAATATGTCATATTTCACTTCTTTATAACTTTTTTCCAGCAAAAGAAATATTTTCAAAATGGGTGTCAAATTGTGTGCAAGTATTTGATTTGTCTACTTTTACAGGGATTTGTCATTTGGTCAGATAGTAAATTCACCATGTTCGCGGTATGTCGTCTGACAATTTACAGCGTCCGAATTCCAGTGCGCAAATAAGTCTGCATTTGTAATTTTTCCTTTTTATAGAATCCACAAAATATTGCTGTCCAATTGTCGGGAATTTCTTGCCTTATGCATAATTACAAAAGATTTTTCGACACATTGATTAGAGACGATTCGAAATTCAACGGTATGGGGACTTGTGTTAGATCATTTGCGGAAATCGTCATGCGGCCCTAAACTGGGAATTCAGTCATATTTCACTTCCATAAAATATTGCTGTCCAATTGTCGGGAATTTCTTGCCTTATCCATAATTACAAATTTTTTTCGACACCTTAATTAGCAAAAGTGCCAACAGCTGATAGCAAAAGTGCCAACAGCTGATAGCAAAAGTGCCAACAGCACCACAGTGCCAACCATTCCTAGGTATGACTATAAACTACATCTGACAGCAAGGCTTCTATGAAAGTATAAAAATATATGTTTATATAAAAGCTTGCGAACAACACCAGTTGATAGCAAAAGTGCCAACAGCACCACAGCTGATAGCAAAAGTGTCAACAGCTGATAGCAAAAGTGCCAACAGCTGATAGCACAAGTGCCAACAGCTGATAGCAAAAGTGCCAACGGCTGATAGCAAAAGTGCCAACAGCACCACAGTGCCAACTAGTTCTAGGTATGACTATAAACTACATCTGACAGCAAGGCTTCTGATCACAAAGGGTCCCAGCTATGAGGAAATAGTGACCCACCACTAAAAAAAAAAACATTATGAAAGTATAAAAATACATGTTTATATAAAAACTTGCGAACAACACCAGTTGATAGCAAAAGTGCCAACAGCTGATAGCAAAAGTAACAACAGCTGATAGCAAAAGTGCCAACAGCTGATACCACAAGTGCCAACAGCTGATAGCAAAAGTGCCAACAGCACCACAGTGCCAACTAGTCCTAGGTATGACTATAAACTACATCTGACAGCAAGGCTTCTGATCACAAAGGGTCCCAGCTATGAGCAAATAGTGACACCCCACTAAAAAAAATCACTATGAATATATAAAAATACATGTTTATATAAAAACTTGCGAACAACACCAGTTGATAGCAAAAGTGCCAACAGCTGATAGCAAAAGTGCCAACAGCTGATAGCAAAAGTGCCAACAGCTGATAGCAAAAGTGCCAACAGCTGATAGCAAAAGTGCCAACAGCTGATAGCAAAAGTGCCAACAGCACCACAGTGACAACTAGTCCTAGGTATGACTATAAACTACATCTGACAGCAAGGCTTCTGATCACAAAGGGTCCCAGCTATGAGCAAATAGTCTACCCCCACTAAAAAAAAACAATATGAAAGTATAAAAATACATGTTTATATAAAAACTTGCGAACAACACCAGTTGATAGCAAAAGGGCCAACAGCACCACAGCTGATAGCAAAAGTGCCAACAGCTGATAGCAAAAGTGCCAACAGCTGATAGCAAAAGTGCCAACAGCACCACAGTGCCAACTAATCCTAGGTATGACTATAAACTACATCTGACAGCAAGGCTTCTGATCACAAAGGGTCCCAGCTATGAGCAAATAGTGACACCCCACTAAAAAAAATCACTATGAATGTATAAATACATGTTTATATAAAAACTTGCGAACAACACTAGTTGATATCAAAAGTGCCAACAGCACCACAGCTGATTACAAAAGTGCCAACATCTGGGAACAAAAGTGCCAACAGCTGATAGCAAAAGTGCCAAAAGCTGATAGCAAAAGTGCCAACAGCTGATACCAAAAGTGCCAACAGCAGATAGCAAAAGTGCCAAAAGCTGATAGCAAAAGTGCCAACAGCTGATAGCAAAAGTGCCAACGGCTGATAGCAAAAGTGCCAACAGCACCACAGTGCCAACTAGTTCTAGGTATGACTATAAACTACATCTGACAGCAAGGCTTTTGATCACAAAGGGTCCCAGCTATGAGCAAATAGTGACCCCCCACTAAAAAAAAAACATTATGAAAGTATAAAAATACATGTTTATATAAAAACTTACGAACAACACCAGTTGATAGCAAAAGTGCCAACAGCTGATAGCAAAAGTAACAACAGCTGATAGCAAAAGTGCCAACAGCTGATAGCAAAAGTGCCAACAGCACCACAGTGCCAACTAATCCTAGGTATGACTATAAACTACATCTGACAGCAAGGCTTCTGATCACAAAGGGTCCCAGCTATGAGCAAATAGTGACCCCCCCACTAAAAAAAAGTCTATGAAAGTATAAAAATACATGTTTATATAAAAACTTGCGAACAACACCAGTTGATAGCAAACGTGCCAACAGCACCACAGCTGATAGCAAATGTGCCAACAGCTGAGAGCAAAAGTGCCAACAGCTGATAGCAAAAGTGCCAACAGCTGATAGCAAAAGTGCCAACAGCACCACAGTGCCAACTAGTCCTTGGTATGGCTATAAACTACATCTGACAGCAAGGCTTCTGGTCACAAAGGGTCCCAGCTATGAGCAAATAGTGAACCCCCACTAAAAAAAAAACTCTATGAAAGTATATATATACATTTTTATATAAAAACATGCGAACAACACCAGTTGATAGCAAAAGTGCCAACAGCACCACAGCTGATAGCAAAAGTGCCAACAGCTGATAGCAAATGTGCCAACAGCTGATACCAAAAGTGCCAAAACATGATAGCAAAAGTGCCAACAGCTGATAGCAAAAGTGCCAACAGCTGATACGAAAAGTGCCAACAGCTGTTAGCAAAAGTGCCAACAGCTGATAGCAAAAGTGCCAACAGCACAACAGTGCCAACTAGTCCTAAGTCTGATTATAAACTACATCTGACAGCAAGGCTTCTGAACACAAAGGGTCCCAGCTATGAGCAAATAGTGACCGCCCACTAAAAAAAAAACACTATGAAAGTATAAAAATACATATTTATATAACAAATTGCGAACAACACCAGTTGATAGGAAAAGTGCCAATGGCACCACAGCTGATAGCAAAAGTGCCAACAGCTGATAGCAAAAGTGCCAACAGCTGATAGCAAAAGTGCCTAGAGCTGATAGCAAATGTCCCAACAGCTGATAGCAAAAGTGCCAACAGCACCACAGTGCCAACTAGTCCTAGGTATGACTATAAACTACATCTGACAGCAAGGCTTCTGATCACAAAGGGTCCCAGCTATTAGCAAATAGTGACCCCCCACTAAAAAAAAATCTCTATGAATGTATATAAATACATGTTTATATAAAAACTTGCGAACAACACCAGTTGATAGCAAAAGTGCCAAAAGCACCACAGCTGATAGCAAAAGTGCCAACAGCTGATAGCAAAAGTGCCAACAGCTAATAACAAAAGTGCCAAAAGCTGATAGCAAAAGTGCGAACAGCTGATAGCAAAAGTGCCAACAGCTGATACCAAAAGTGCCAACAGCTGATAGCAAAAGTGCCAACAGCTGATAGCAAAAGTGCCAACAGCTGATGGCAAAAGTGCCAAAAGCACCACAGTGCCAATTAGTCCTACGTATGACTACAAACTACATCTGACAGCAAGGCTTCTGATCACAAAGGGTCCGACCTATGAGCAAATAGTGACACCCCTCTAAAAACAAAACACTATTAAAGTATAAACATACATGTTTATATAAAAACTTGCGAACAACACCTGTTGATAGCAAAAGTGCCACCAGCTGATAGCAAAATTGCCAACAGCTGATAGCAAAACTGCCAACAGCTGATAGCAAAAGTGCCAACAGCTGACAGCAAAAGTGCCAACAGCTGATAGCAAAAGTGCCAACAGCACCACAGTGCACACTAGTCCTAGGTATGACTATAAACTACATCTGACAGCAAGGCTTCTGATCACAAAGGGTCCCAGCTATGAGCAAATAGTGACCCCCCACTAAAAAAAAATATCTAGGAAACTATATAAATACATGTTTATATAAAAACTTGCGAACAACACCAGTTGATAGCAAAAGTGCCAACAGCACCACAGCTGATAGCAAAAGTGCCAACAGCTGATAGCAAAAGTGCCAACAGCTGATACCAAAAGTGCCAAAAGCTGATAGCAAAAGTGCCAACAGCTGATAGCAAAAGTGCCAACAGCTGATACCAAAAGTGCCTACAGCTGATAGCAAAAGTGCCAACAGCTGACAGCAAAAGTGCCAACAGCTGATAGCAAAAGTGCCAACAGCACCACAGTGCCAACTAGTCCTAGGTATGAATATAAACTACATCTGACAGCAAGGCTTCTGATCACAAAGGCACCCAGCTATGAGCAAATAGTGCCCCCCACTAAAAAAAACGCTATGAAAGTATAAAAATACATGTTTATATAAAAACTTGCGAACAACACCAGTTGATAGCAAAAGAGCCAACAGCACCACAGCTGATAGAAAAAGTGCCAACAGCTGATAGCAAAAGTGCCAACAGCTGATAGCAAAAGTGACAACACCTGATAGCAAAAGTGCCAACAGCACCACAGTGCCAACTAGTCCTTGGTATGACTATAAACTACATCTGACAGCAAGGCTTCTGATCACAAAGGGTCCCCGCTATGAGCAAATAGTGACCCCCCACTAAAAAAAAACACTATGAAAGTATCAAAATACATGTTTATATAAAAACTTGCGAACAACACCAGTTGATAGCAAAAGTGCCAACAGCACCACGGCTGATAGCAAAAGTGCAACAGCTGATAGCAAAAGTGCCAAAAGCTGATAGAAAAAGTGCCAACAGCTGATAGCAAAAGTGCCAACAGCTGATAGCAAAAGTGCCAACAGCACCACAGTGCCAAGTAGTCCTAGGTCTGACTATAAACTACATCTGACAGCAAGGCTTCTGATCACAAAGGGTCCCAGCTATGAGCAAATAGTGACCGCCCACTAAAAAAAAACACTATGAAAGTATAAAAATACATATTTATAAAACAAATTGCGAACAACACCAGTTGATAGCAAAAGTGCCAACAGCACCACAGCTGATAGCAAAAGTGCCAACAGCTGATAGCAAAAGTGCCAACAGCTGATAGCAAAAGTGCCTACAGCTGATAGCAAAAGTTCCAACAGCACCACAGTGCCAACTAGTCCTAGGTATGACTATAAACTACATCTGACAGCAAGGCTTCCAATCACAAAGGGTCCCAGCTATGAGCAAATAGTGACCCCCCACTAAAAAAAAATCTCTATGAAATTATATAAATACATGTTTATATAAAAACTTGCGAACAACACCAGTTGATTGCAAAAGTGCCAAAAGCACCACAGCTGATAGCAAAAGTGCCAACAGCTGATAGCAAAAGTGCCAACAGCTGATACCAAAAGTGCCAAAAGCTGATAGCAAAATGCCAACAGCTGATAGCAAAAGTGCCAACAGCTGATAGCAAAAGTGCCAACAGCTGATAGCAAAAGTGCCAACAGCTGATAGCAAAAGTGCCAACAGCTGATAGCAAAAGTGCCAACAGCTGATGGCAAATGTGCCAACAGCACCACAGTGCCAACTAGTCCTAGGTATGACTACAAACTACATCTTACAGCAAGGCTTCTGATCATAAAGGGTCCGACCTATGAGCAAATAGTGACCCCCCACAAAAACAAAACACTATGAAAGTGTAAAAATACATGTTTATATAAAAACTTGCGAACAACACCAGTTGATAGCAAAAGTGCCAACAGCTGATAGCAAAAGTGCCAACAGCTGATAGCAAAAGTGCAACAGCTGATAGCAAAAGTGCCAACAGCACCACAGTGCCAACTAGTCCTAGGTATGACTATAAACTACATCTGACAGCAAGGCTTCTGATCACAAAGGGTCCCAGGTATGAGCAAATAGTGACCCCCCACTAAAAAAAAACACTATGTAAAGTATAAAAATACATGTTTATATAAAAACTTGCGAACAACACCAGTTGATAGCAAAAGTGCCAACAGCACCACAGCTGATAGCAAAAGTGCCAACAGCTGATAGCAAAAGTGCCAACAGCTGATAGCAAAAGTGCCTACAGCTGATAGCAAAAGTGCCAACAGCTGATAGCAAAAGTGCCAACAGCTGATACCAAATGTGCCAACAGCTGATAGCAAAAGTGCCAAAAGCTGATAGCAAAAGTGCCAACAGCTGATAGCAAAAGTTCCAACAGCTGATAACAAAAGTGCCAACAGCTGATAGCAAATGTGCCAACAGCTGATAGCAAAAGTGCCAAGAGCACCACAGTGCCAACTAGTCCTAGGTATGAATATAAACTACATCTGACAGCAAGGCTTCTGATCACAAAGGGTCCCAGCTATGAGCAAATAGTGATCCCCCACTAAAAAAAAAACACTATGAAAGTATAAAAATACATGTTTATATAAAAACTTGCGAACAACACTTGTTGATAGCAAAAGTGCCAACAGCACCACAGCTGATAGCAAAAGTTCCAACAGCTGATAGCCAAAGTTCCAAAAGCTGATAGCAAAAGTGCCAACAGCTGATAGCAAAAGTGCCAACAGCTGATAGCAAAATGCCAACAGCACCACAGTGCCAACTAGTCCTAGGTATGACTATAAACTACATCTGACAGCAAGGCTTCTGATCACAAAGGGTCCCAGCTATGAGCAAATAGTGACCGCCACTAAAAAAAAACACTATGAAAGTATAAAAATACATGTTTATATAAAGCTCTTGCGAACAACACAAATTGATAGCAAAAGTGCCAACAGCACCACAGCTGATAGCAAAAGTGCCAAGAGCCTATAGCAAAAGTGCCAAAAGCTGATAGCAAATGTGCCAACAGCTGATAGCAAAAGTGCCAACAGCACCACAGTGCCAACTAGTCCTAGATATGACTATAAACTACATCTGACAGCAAGGCTTCTGATCACAAAGGGTCCCAGCTATGAGCAAATAGTGACCCCCCACAAAAAAAACACTATGAAAGTGTAATAATACATGTTTATATAAAAACTTGCGAACAACACCAGTTGATAGCAAAAGTGCCAACTGCACCACAGCTGAAAAAAAAAGTGCCAACAGCTGAAAGCAAAAGTGCCAACAGCTGATAGCAAAAGTGCCAACAGCTTATAGCAAAAGTGCCAACAGCACCACAGTGCCAACTAGTCCTAGGTATGACTATAAACTACATCTGAAAGCAAGGCTACTGATCACAAAGGGTCCCAGCTATTAGCAAATAGTGACCCCCCACTAAAAAAAAACTCTATAAAAGTATAAAAATACATATTTATAAGAACTTGCGAACAACACCATTTGATGGCAAAAGTGCCAACAGCACCACAGCTGATAGCAAAATGCCAACAGCTGATAGCAAAAGTGCCAACAGGTGATACCAAAAGTGCCAAAAGCTGATAGCAAAAGTGCCAACAGCTGATAGCAAAAGTGCCAACAGCTGATAACAAAAGTGCCAACAGCTGATAGCAAATGTGCCAACAGCTGATAGCAAAAGTGCCAAGAGCACCACAGTGCCAACTAGTCCTAGGTATGACTATAAACTACATCTGACAGCAATGCTTCTGATCACAAAGGGTCCAAGCTATGAGCAAATAGTGACCCCAGACTAAGAAAAAAACACTATGAAAGTATAAAAATACATGTTTATATAAAAAATTGCGAACAACACCAGTTGATAGCAAAAGTGCAAACAGCACCACAGCTGATAGCAAAGGTGCCAAAAGCTGATAGCTAAGTACCAACAGCTGAGAGCAAAAGAGCCAACAGCTGATAGCAAAAGTGCCAACAGCACCACAGTGACAACTAGTCCTAGGTATGACTATAAACTACATCTGACCGCAAGGCTTCTGATCACAAAGGGTCCCAGCTATGAGCAAATAGTAACCCCCCACAAAAAAAAAACACTATGAAAGTATAAAAATACATGTTTATATAAAATCTTGCGAACAACACCAGTTGATAGCAAAAGTGCCAACAGCTGATAACAAAAGTGCCAACAGCTGATAGAAAAAGTACCAACAGCTGATAGCAAAAGAGCCAACATCACCACAGTGTCAACTAGTCCTAGGTATGACTATAAACTACATCTGACAGCAAGTCTTCTGATCAGAAAGGGTCCCAGCTATGGGCAAATAGTGACCCCCCATTAAAAAAAATACATTATGTAAGTATAAAAATACATGTTTATATAAAAACTTGCGAACAACACCAGTTGATAGCAAAAGTGCCAACAGCACAACAGCTGATAGCAAAAGTGCCAACAGCTGATAGCAAAAGTGCCAACAGCTGATAGCAAAAGTGCCAACAGCACCACAGTGCCAACTAGTCCTAGGTATGACTATAAACTACATCTGACAGCAAGGCTTCTGATCACAAAGGTTCCCAGCTATGAGCAATAGTGACCCCCCACTAAAAAAAAAAACACTATGAAAGTATAAAAATACATGTTTATATAAAAACTTGCGAACAACACCAGTTGATAGCAAAAGTGCCAACAGCTGATAGCAAAATTGCCAACAGCTGATACCAAAAGTGCCAACAGCTGATAGCAAAAGTGCGAACAGCTGATAGAAAAAGTGCCAACAGCACTACAGTGCCAACTAGTCCTAGGTATGACTATAAACTACATCTGACAGCAAGGCTTCTGATCACAAAGGGTCCCAGCTGTGAGCAAATTGTGACCCCCCACTAAAAAAAAAACACTATGAATGTATAAAAATACATGTTTATATAAAAACTTGCGAACAACACCAGTTGATAGCAAAAGTGCCAACAGCTGATAGCAAAAGTGCCAACAGCTGATAGCAAAAGTGCCAACAGCTGATAGCAAAAGTGCCAACAGCTGATAGCAAAAGTGCCTACAGCTGATAGCAAAAGTTCCAACAGCACCACAGTGCCAACTAGTCCTAGGTATGACTATAAACTACATCTGACAGCAAGGCTTCCAATCACAAAGGGTCCCAGCTATGAGCAAATAGTGACCCCCCACTAAAAAAAAATCTCTATGAAATTATATAAATACATGTTTATATAAAAACTTGCGAACAACACCAGTTGATTGCAAAAGTGCCAAAAGCACCACAGCTGATAGCAAAAGTGCCAACAGCTGATAGCAAAAGTGCCAACAGCTGATACCAAAAGTGCCAAAAGCTGATAGCAAAATGCCAACAGCTGATAGCAAAAGTGCCAACAGCTGATAGCAAAAGTGCCAACAGCTGATAGCAAAAGTGCCAACAGCTGATAGCAAAAGTGCCAACAGCTGATAGCAAAAGTGCCAACAGCTGATGGCAAATGTGCCAACAGCACCACAGTGCCAACTAGTCCTAGGTATGACTACAAACTACATCTTACAGCAAGGCTTCTGATCATAAAGGGTCCGACCTATGAGCAAATAGTGACCCCCCACAAAAACAAAACACTATGAAAGTGTAAAAATACATGTTTATATAAAAACTTGCGAACAACACCAGTTGATAGCAAAAGTGCCAACAGCTGATAGCAAAAGTGCCAACAGCTGATAGCAAAAGTGCAACAGCTGATAGCAAAAGTGCCAACAGCACCACAGTGCCAACTAGTCCTAGGTATGACTATAAACTACATCTGACAGCAAGGCTTCTGATCACAAAGGGTCCCAGGTATGAGCAAATAGTGACCCCCCACTAAAAAAAAACACTATGTAAAGTATAAAAATACATGTTTATATAAAAACTTGCGAACAACACCAGTTGATAGCAAAAGTGCCAACAGCACCACAGCTGATAGCAAAAGTGCCAACAGCTGATAGCAAAAGTGCCAACAGCACCACAGCTGATAGCAAAAGTGCCAACAGCTGATAGCAAAAGTGCCAACAGCTGATAGCAAAAGTGCCTACAGCTGATAGCAAAAGTTCCAACAGCACCACAGTGCCAACTAGTCCTAGGTATGACTATAAACTACATCTGACAGCAAGGCTTCTGATCACAAAGGGTCCCAGCTGTGAGCAAATTGTGACCCCCCACTAAAAAAAAAACACTATGAATGTATAAAAATACATGTTTATATAAAAACTTGCGAACAACACCAGTTGATAGCAAAAGTGCCAACAGCTGATAGCAAAAGTGCCAACAGCTGATAGCAAAAGTGCCAACAGCTGATAGCAAAAGTGCCAACAGCTGATAGCAAAAGTGCCAACAGCACCACAGTGCCAACTAGTCCTAGGTATGACTATAAACTGCATCTGACAGCAAGGCTTCTGATCACAAAGGGACCCAGCTATGAGAAAATAGTGACCCCCACAAAAAAATCACTATGAAAGTATAATAATACATGTTTATATAAAAACATGCGAACAACACCAGTTGATAGCAAAAGTGCCAACAGCACCACAGCTAAAAAAAAAGTGCCAACAACTGAAAGCAAAAGTGCCAACAGCTGATAGCAAAAGTGCCAACAGCTTATAGCAAAAGTGCCAACAGCACCACAGTGCCAACTAGTCCTAGGTATGACTATAAACTACATCTGAAAGCAAGGCTACTGATCACAAAGGGTCCCAGCTATGAGCAAATAGTGACCCCCCACTAAAAAAAAAACACTATAAAAGTATAAAAATACATGTTTATATAAGAACTTGCGAACAACACCAGTTGATGGCAAAAGTGCCAACAGCACCACAGCTGATAGCAAAAGTGCCAACAGCTGATAGCAAAAGTGCCAACAGCTGATACCAAAAGTGCCAAAAGCTGATAGCAAAAGTGCCAACAGCTGATAGCAAAAGTGCCAACAGCTGATAACAAAAGTGCCAACAGCTGATAGCAAATGTGCCAACAGCTGATAGCAAAAGCGCCAAGAGCACCACAGTGCCAACTAGTCCTAGGTATGATTATAATCTACATCTGACAGCAAGGATTCTGATCACAAAGGGTCCCAGCTATGAGCAAATAGTGACCCCCCACTAAAAAAAAAACACTATGAAAGTATAAAAATACATGTTTATATAAAAAATTGCGAACAACACCAGTTGATAGCAAAGGTGCAAACAGCACCAGAGCTGATAGCAAAATTGCCAACAGCTGATAACAAAAGTGCCAAAAGCTGATAGCAAATGTGCCAAAAGCTGATAGCAAATGTTCCAACAGCACCACAGTGCCAACTAGTCCTAGGTATGACTATAATCTACATCTGACCGCAAGTCTTCTGATCACAAAGGGTGCCAGCTATGAGCAAATAGTTTCCCCCACAAAAAAAAACACTATGAAAATATAAAAATGCATGTTTATAAAAAAACTTGCGAACAACACCAGTTGATAGCAAAAGTGCCAACAGCACAACAGCTGATAGCAAAAGAGCCAACAGCTGACAGCAAAAGTGCCAACAGCTGATAGCAAAAGTGCCAACAGCTGATAGCAAAAGTGCCAACAGCACCACAGTGCCAACTAGTCCTAGGTATGACTATAAACTACATCTGACAGCAAGGCTTCTGATCACAAAGGGTCCCAGCTATGAGCAAATAGTGACCACCCACGAAAAAAAAAAACACTATAGAAAGTATAAAAATACATGTTTATATAAAAACTTGCGAACAACACCAGATGATAGCAAAAGTACCAACAGCTGATAGCAAAAGTGCCAACAGTTGATACCAAAAGTGCCAACAGCTGATAGCAAAAGTGTCAACAGCTGATAGCAAAAGTGCCAACAGCTGATAACAAAAGTGCCAAAAGTACCACAGTGCAAACTAGTCCTAGGTATGACTATAAACTACATCTGACAGCAAGGCTTCTGATCACAAAGGGTACTAGCTATGAGCAAATAGTGACCCCCCCATTAACAAAAAAACACTATGAAAGTATAAAAATACATGTTTATTTAAAAACTTGCGAACAACACCAGTTGATAGCAAAAGTGCCAACAGCACCACAGCTGATAGGAAAAGTGCCAACAGCTGATAGCAAAAGTGCGAACAGCTGATAGCAAAAGTGCCAACAGCACCACACTGCCAACTAGTCCTAGGTATGATTATAAACTACATCTGACAACAAGGCTTCTGATCACAAATGGTCCCAGCTATGAGCAAATAGTGACCCCCCACTTGAAAAAAAACACTATTAAAATATAAAAATACATGTTTATATAAAAACTTGCGAACAACACCAGTTGATAGCAAAAGTGCCAACAGCACCACAGCTGATAGCAAAAGTGCCAACAGCTGATAGCAAAGGTGCCAACAGCTGATAGCAAAAGTGCAAACAGCTGATAGCAAAAGTGCCAACAGCTGATAGCAAAAGTGCCAACAGCTGATAACAAAAGTGCCAACAGCTGATAGCAAATGTGCCAACAGCTGATAGCAAAAGTGCCAAGAGCACCACAGTGCCGATAGTCCTAGGTATGAATATAAACTACATCTGACAGCAAGGCTTCTGATCACAAAGGGTCCCACCTATGAGCAAATAGTGACCGCCCACTAAAAAAAAACACTATGAAAGTATAAAATTACATGTTTATATAAAAAATTGCGAACAACACCAGTTGATAGCAAAAGTGCAAACAGCACCACAGCTGATAGCAAAAGTGCCAAAAGCTGATAGCTAAAGTGCCAAGAGCTGATAGCAAATGTGCCAACAGCTGATGGCAAAAGTGCTAACAGCGGATAGCAAAAGTGCAAACAGCTGATAACAAAAGTGCCAACAGCTGATAGCATAGCTGATGTGCCAAAAGCTGATAGCAAAAGTTCCAACAGCACCACAGTGCCAACTAGTCCTAGGTATGACTATAAACTACATCTGACCGCAAGGCTTCTGATCACAAAGGGTCCCAGCTATAAGCAAATAGTGACCCCCCACAAAAAAAACACTATGAAAGTATAAAAATACATGTTTATATAAAAACTTGCGTACAACACCAGTTGATAGCAAAAGTGCCAACAGCTGATAGCAAAAGTGCCAACAGCACCACAGTGCCAACTACTCCTAGGTATGATTATAAACCTCATCTGACAGCAAGGCTTCTGATCACAAAGGGTCCCAGCTATGAGCAAATAGTGACCCCCCACTAAAAAAAAAAAACTATGAAAGTATAAAAATACATGTTTATATAAAAACTTGCGAACAACACCCGTTGATAGCAAAAGTGCCAAGAGCACCACAGCTTATAGCAAAAGTGCCAACAGCTGATAGCAAAAGTCCCAACAGCTGATACCAAAAGTGCCAAAAGCTGATAGCAAAAGTGCCAACAGCTGATAGCAAAAGTGCCAACAGCTGATACCAAAAGTGCCAACAGCTGATAGCAAAAGTACCAACAGCTGATAGCAAAAGTGCCAACAGCACCACAGTGCCAACTAGTCCTAGGTATGACTTTCAACTACATCTGACAGCAAGGCTTCTGATCACAAAGGGTCCCAGCTATGAGCAAATAGTGACACCCCACTAAAAAAAAAACACTATGAAAGTATAAAAATACATGTTTATATAAAAAATTGCGAACAACACCAGTTGATAGCAAAGGTGCAAACAGCACCACAGCTGATAGCAAAATTGCCAACAGCTGATAACAAAAGTGCCAACAGCTGATAGCAAATGTGCCAAAAGCTGATAGCAAAAGTTCCAACAGCACCACAGTGCCAACTAGTCCTAGGTATGACTATAAACTACATCTGACCGCAAGGCTTCTGATCACAAAGGGTCCCAGCTATGAGCAAATAGTTTCCCCCCACAAAAAAAACACTATGAAAATATAAAAATGCATGTTTATAAAAAAATTGCGAACAACACCACTTGATAGCAAAAGTGCCAACAGCTGATAACATAAGTGCCAACAGCTGATAGCAAAAGTGCCAACAGCTGATAGCAAAAGTGCTAACAGCACCACAGTGTCAACTAGTCCTAGGTATGACTATAAACTACATCTGACAGCAAGGCTTCTGATCACAAAGGGTCCCAGCTATGAGTAAATAGTGACCCCCCATCAAAAAAAAAACATTATGGAAGTATAAAAATACATGTTTATATAAAAACTTGCGAACAACACCAGTTGATAGCAAAAGTGCCAACAGCACAACAGCTGATAGCAAAAGTGCCAACAGCTGATAGCAAAAGTGCCAACAGCTGATAGCAAAAGTGCCAACAGCTGATAGCAAAAGTGCCAACAGCACCACAGTGCCAACTAGTCCTAGGAATGACTATAAACTACATCTGACAGCAAGGCTTCTGATCACAAAGGGTCCCAGCTATGAGCAAATAGTGACCCCCCACTAAAAAAAAAAACACTATGAAAGTATAAAAATACATCTTTATATAAAAACTTGCGAACAACACCAGTTGATAGCAAAAGTACCAACAGCTGATAGCAAAATTGCCAACAGTTGATACCAAAAGTGCCAACAGCTGATAGCAAAAGTGCCAACAGCTGATAACAGAAGTGCTAACAGCTGATAGCAAAAGTGTCAACAGCACCACAGTGCCAACTAGTCCAAGGTATGACTATAAACTACATCTGACAGCAAGGCTTCTGATCACAAAGGGTCCCAGCTATGAGCAAATAGTGACCCCCCACAAAAAAAACACTATGAAAGTGTAATAATACATGTTTATATAAAAACTTGCGAACAACACCAGTTGATAGCAAAAGTGCCAACAGCACCACAGCTGATAGCAAAATGCCAACAGCTGATAGCAAAAGTGCCAACAGGTGATACCAAAAGTGCCAAAAGCTGATAGCAAAAGTGCCAACAGCTGATAGCAAAAGTGCCAACAGCTGATAACAAAAGTGCCAACAGCTGATAGCAAATGTGCCAACAGCTGATAGCAAAAGTGCCAAGAGCACCACAGTGCCAACTAGTCCTAGGTATGACTATAAACTACATCTGACAGCAATGCTTCTGATCACAAAGGGTCCCAGCTATGAGCAAATAGTGACCCCAGACTAAGAAAAAAACACTATGAAAGTATAAAAATACATGTTTATATAAAAAATTGCGAACAACACCAGTTGATAGCAAAAGTGCAAACAGCACCACAGCTGATAGCAAAAGTGCCAAAAGCTGATAGCTAAGTACCAACAGCTGAGAGCAAAAGAGCCAACAGCTGATAGCAAAAGTGCCAACAGCACCACAGTGACAACTAGTCCTAGGTATGACTATAAACTACATCTGACCGCAAGGCTTCTGATCACAAAGGGTCCCAGCTATGAGCAAATAGTAACCCCCCACAAAAAAAAAACACTATGAAAGTATAAAAATACATGTTTATATAAAATCTTGCGAACAACACCAGTTGATAGCAAAAGTGCCAACAGCTGATAACAAAAGTGCCAACAGCTGATAGAAAAAGTACCAACAGCTGATAGCAAAAGAGCCAACATCACCACAGTGTCAACTAGTCCTAGGTATGACTATAAACTACATCTGACAGCAAGTCTTCTGATCAGAAAGGGTCCCAGCTATGGGCAAATAGTGACCCCCCATTAAAAAAAATACATTATGAAAGTATAAAAATACATGTTTATATAAAAACTTGCGAACAACACCAGTTGATAGCAAAAGTGCCAACAGCACAACAGCTGATAGCAAAAGTGCCAACAGCTGATAGCAAAAGTGCCAACAGCTGATAGCAAAAGTGCCAACAGCACCACAGTGCCAACTAGTCCTAGGTATGACTATAAACTACATCTGACAGCAAGGCTTCTGATCACAAAGGTTCCCAGCTATGAGCAATAGTGACCCCCCACTAAAAAAAAAAACACTATGAAAGTATAAAAATACATGTTTATATAAAAACTTGCGAACAACACCAGTTGATAGCAAAAGTGCCAACAGCTGATAGCAAAATTGCCAACAGCTGATACCAAAAGTGCCAACAGCTGATAGCAAAAGTGCCAACAGCTGATAGCAAAAGTGCGAACAGCTGATAGAAAAAGTGCCAACAGCACTACAGTGCCAACTAGTCCTAGGTATGACTATAAACTACATCTGACAGCAAGGCTTCTGATCACAAAGGGTCCCAGCAGTGAGCAAATTGTGACCACCCACTAAAAAAAAAACACTATGAATGTATAAAAATACATGTTTATATAAAAACTTGCGAACAACACCAGTTGATAGCAAAAGTGCCAACAGCTGATAGCAAAAGTGCCAACAGCTGATAGCAAAAGTGCCAACAGCTGATAGCAAAAGTGCCAACAGCTGATAGCAAAAGTGCCAACAGCTGATAGCAAAAGTGCCAACAGCACCACAGTGCCAACTAGTCCTAGGTATGACTATAAACTGCATCTGACAGCAAGGCTTCTGATCACAAAGGGACCCAGCTATGAGAAAATAGTGACCCCCACAAAAAAATCACTATGAAAGTATAATAATACATGTTTATATAAAAACATGCGAACAACACCAGTTGATAGCAAAAGTGCCAACAGCACCACAGCTAAAAAAAAAGTGCCAACAACTGAAAGCAAAAGTGCCAACAGCTGATAGCAAAAGTGCCAACAGCTTATAGCAAAAGTGCCAACAGCACCACAGTGCCAACTAGTCCTAGGTATGACTATAAACTACATCTGAAAGCAAGGCTACTGATCACAAAGGGTCCCAGCTATGAGCAAATAGTGACCCCCCACTAAAAAAAAAACACTATAAAAGTATAAAAATACATGTTTATATAAGAACTTGCGAACAACAACAGTTGATGGCAAAAGTGCCAACAGCACCACAGCTGATAGCAAAAGTGCCAACAGCTGATAGCAAAAGTGCCAACAGCTGATACCAAAAGTGCCAAAAGCTGATAGCAAAAGTGCCAACAGCTGATAGCAAAAGTGCCAACAGCTGATAACAAAAGTGCCAACAGCTGATAGCAAATGTGCCAACAGCTGATAGCAAAAGCGCCAAGAGCACCACAGTGCCAACTAGTCCTAGGTATGATTATAATCTACATCTGACAGCAAGGATTCTGATCACAAAGGGTCCCAGCTATGAGCAAATAGTGACCCCCCACTAAAAAAAAAACACTATGAAAGTATAAAAATACATGTTTATATAAAAAATTGCGAACAACACCAGTTGATAGCAAAGGTGCAAACAGCACCAGAGCTGATAGCAAAATTGCCAACAGCTGATAACAAAAGTGCCAAAAGCTGATAGCAAATGTGCCAAAAGCTGATAGCAAATGTTCCAACAGCACCACAGTGCCAACTAGTCCTAGGTATGACTATAAACTACATCTGACCGCAAGTCTTCTGATCACAAAGGGTGCCAGCTATGAGCAAATAGTTTCCCCCACAAAAAAAAACACTATGAAAATATAAAAATGCATGTTTATAAAAAAACTTGCGAACAACACCAGTTGATAGCAAAAGTGCCAACAGCACAACAGCTGATAGCAAAAGAGCCAACAGCTGACAGCAAAAGTGCCAACAGCTGATAGCAAAAGTGCCAACAGCTGATAGCAAAAGTGCCAACAGCACCACAGTGCCAACTAGTCCTAGGTATGACTATAAACTACATCTGACAGCAAGGCTTCTGATCACAAAGGGTCCCAGCTATGAGCAAATAGTGACCCCCCCATTAACAAAAAAACACTATGAAAGTATAAAAATACATGTTTATTTAAAAACTTGCGAACAACACCAGTTGATAGCAAAAGTGCCAACAGCACCACAGCTGATAGGAAAAGTGCCAACAGCTGATAGCAAAAGTGCGAACAGCTGATAGCAAAAGTGCCAACAGCACCACAGTGCCAACTAGTCCTAGGTATGATTATAAACTACATCTGACAACAAGGCTTCTGATCACAAATGGTCCCAGCTATGAGCAAATAGTGACCCCCCACTAGAAAAAAAACACTATTAAAATATAAAAATACATGTTTATATAAAATCTTGCGAACAACACCAGTTGATAGCAAAAGTGCCAACAGCACCACAGCTGATAGCAAAAGTGCCAACAGCTGATAGCAAAGGTGCCAACAGCTGATAGCAAAAGTGCAAACAGCTGATAGCAAAAGTGCCAACAGCTGATAGCAAAAGTGCCAACAGCTGATAACAAAAGTGCCAACAGCTGATAGCAAATGTGCCAACAGCTGATAGCAAAAGTGCCAAGAGCACCACAGTGCCAATAGTCCTAGGTATGAATATAAACTACATCTGACAGCAAGGCTTCTGATCACAAAGGGTCCCACCTATGAGCAAATAGTGACCGCCCACTAAAAAAAAACACTATGAAAGTATAAAATTACATGTTTATATAAAAAATTGCGAACAACACCAGTTGATAGCAAAAGTGCAAACAGCACCACAGCTGATAGCAAAAGTGCCAAAAGCTGATAGCTAAAGTGCCAAGAGCTGATAGCAAATGTGCCAACAGCTGATGGCAAAAGTGCTAACAGCGGATAGCAAAAGTGCAAACAGCTGATAACAAAAGTGCCAACAGCTGATAGCATAGCTGATGTGCCAAAAGCTGATAGCAAAAGTTCCAACAGCACCACAGTGCCAACTAGTCCTAGGTATGACTATAAACTACATCTGACCGCAAGGCTTCTGATCACAAAGGGTCCCAGCTATAAGCAAATAGTGACCCCCCACAAAAAAAACACTATGAAAGTATAAAAATACATGTTTATATAAAAACTTGCGTACAACACCAGTTGATAGCAAAAGTGCCAACAGCTGATAGCAAAAGTGCCAACAGCACCACAGTGCCAACTACTCCTAGGTATGATTATAAACCTCATCTGACAGCAAGGCTTCTGATCACAAAGGGTCCCAGCTATGAGCAAATAGTGACCCCCCACTAAAAAAAAAAAACTATGAAAGTATAAAAATACATGTTTATATAAAAACTTGCGAACAACACCCGTTGATAGCAAAAGTGCCAAGAGCACCACAGCTTATAGCAAAAGTGCCAACAGCTGATAGCAAAAGTCCCAACAGCTGATACCAAAAGTGCCAAAAGCTGATAGCAAAAGTGCCAACAGCTGATAGCAAAAGTGCCAACAGCTGATACCAAAAGTGCCAACAGCTGATAGCAAATGTACCAACAGCTGATAGCAAAAGTGCCAACAGCACCACAGTGCCAACTAGTCCTAGGTATGACTTTCAACTACATCTGACAGCAAGGCTTCTGATCACAAAGGGTCCCAGCTATGAGCAAATAGTGACCCCCCACTAAAAAAAAAACACTATGAAAGTATAAAAATACATGTTTATATAAAAAATTGCGAACAACACCAGTTGATAGCAAAGGTGCAAACAGCACCACAGCTGATAGCAAAATTGCCAACAGCTGATAACAAAAGTGCCAACAGCTGATAGCAAATGTGCCAAAAGCTGATAGCAAAAGTTCCAACAGCACCACAGTGCCAACTAGTCCTAGGTATGACTATAAACTACATCTGACCGCAAGGCTTCTGATCACAAAGGGTCCCAGCTATGAGCAAATAGTTTCCCCCCACAAAAAAAACACTATGAAAATATAAAAATGCATGTTTATAAAAAAATTGCGAACAACACCACTTGATAGCAAAAGTGCCAACAGCTGATAACATAAGTGCCAACAGCTGATAGCAAAAGTGCCAACAGCTGATAGCAAAAGTGCTAACA
The DNA here is from genome assembly GCA_964036315.1 of Acanthosepion esculentum. Taxonomy (NCBI): domain Eukaryota; kingdom Metazoa; phylum Mollusca; class Cephalopoda; order Sepiida; family Sepiidae; genus Acanthosepion; species Acanthosepion esculentum. The sequence continues at coordinate 68,679,194 of OZ038514.1, forward strand.
GCACCACAGTGTCAACTAGTCCTAGGTATGACTATAAACTACATCTGACAGCAAGGCTTCTGATCACAAAGGGTCCCAGCTATGAGTAAATAGTGACCCCCCATCAAAAAAAAAACATTATGGAAGTATAAAAATACATGTTTATATAAAAACTTGCGAACAACACCAGTTGATAGCAAAAGTGCCAACAGCACAACAGCTGATAGCAAAAGTGCCAACAGCTGATAGCAAAAGTGCCAACAGCTGATAGCAAAAGTGCCAACAGCTGATAGCAAAAGTGCCAACAGCACCACAGTGCCAACTAGTCCTAGGAATGACTATAAACTACATCTGACAGCAAGGCTTCTGATCACAAAGGGTCCCAGCTATGAGCAAATAGTGACCCCCCACTAAAAAAAAAAACACTATGAAAGTATAAAAATACATCTTTATATAAAAACTTGCGAACAACACCAGTTGATAGCAAAAGTACCAACAGCTGATAGCAAAATTGCCAACAGTTGATACCAAAAGTGCCAACAGCTGATAGCAAAAGTGCCAACAGCTGATAACAGAAGTGCTAACAGCTGATAGCAAAAGTGTCAACAGCACCACAGTGCCAACTAGTCCAAGGTATGACTATAAACTACATCTGACAGCAAGGCTTCTGATCACAAAGGGTCCCAGCTATGAGCAAATAGTGACCCCCCACAAAAAAAACACTATGAAAGTGTAATAATACATGTTTATATAAAAACTTGCGAACAACACCAGTTGATAGCAAAAGTGCCAACTGCACCACAGCTGAAAAAAAAAGTGCCAACAGCTGAAAGCAAAAGTGCCAACAGCTGATAGCAAAATGCCAACAGCTTATAGCAAAAGTGCCAACAGCACCACAGTGCCAACTAGTCCTAGGTATGACTATAAACTACATCTGAAAGCAAGGCTACTGATCACAAAGGGTCCCAGCTATTAGCAAATAGTGTCCCCCACTAAAAAAAAACTCTATAAAAGTATAAAAATACATATTTATAAGAACTTGCGAACAACACCATTTGATGGCAAAAGTGCCAACAGCACCACAGCTGATAGCAAAATGCCAACAGCTGATAGCAAAAGTGCCAACAGGTGATACCAAAAGTGCCAAAAGCTGATAGCAAAAGTGCCAACAGCTGATAGCAAAAGTGCCAACAGCTGATAACAAAAGTGCCAACAGCTGATAGCAAATGTGCCAACAGCTGATAGCAAAAGTGCCAAGAGCACCACAGTGCCAACTAGTCCTAGGTATGACTATAAACTACATCTGACAGCAATGCTTCTGATCACAAAGGGTCCCAGCTATGAGCAAATAGTGACCCCAGACTAAGAAAAAAACACTATGAAAGTATAAAAATACATGTTTATATAAAAAATTGCGAACAACACCAGTTGATAGCAAAAGTGCAAACAGCACCACAGCTGATAGCAAAAGTGCCAAAAGCTGATAGCTAAGTACCAACAGCTGAGAGCAAAAGAGCCAACAGCTGATAGCAAAAGTGCCAACAGCACCACAGTGACAACTAGTCCTAGGTATGACTATAAACTACATCTGACCGCAAGGCTTCTGATCACAAAGGGTCCCAGCTATGAGCAAATAGTAACCCCCCACAAAAAAAAAACACTATGAAAGTATAAAAATACATGTTTATATAAAATCTTGCGAACAACACCAGTTGATAGCAAAAGTGCCAACAGCTGATAACAAAAGTGCCAACAGCTGATAGAAAAAGTACCAACAGCTGATAGCAAAAGAGCCAACATCACCACAGTGTCAACTAGTCCTAGGTATGACTATAAACTACATCTGACAGCAAGTCTTCTGATCAGAAAGGGTCCCAGCTATGGGCAAATAGTGACCCCCCATTAAAAAAAATACATTATGAAAGTATAAAAATACATGTTTATATAAAAACTTGCGAACAACACCAGTTGATAGCAAAAGTGCCAACAGCACAACAGCTGATAGCAAAAGTGCCAACAGCTGATAGCAAAAGTGCCAACAGCTGATAGCAAAAGTGCCAACAGCACCACAGTGCCAACTAGTCCTAGGTATGACTATAAACTACATCTGACAGCAAGGCTTCTGATCACAAAGGTTCCCAGCTATGAGCAATAGTGACCCCCCACTAAAAAAAAAAACAATATGAAAGTATAAAAATACATGTTTATATAAAAACTTGCGAACAACACCAGTTGATAGCAAATGTGCCAACAGCTGATAGCAAAATTGCCAACAGCTGATACCAAAAGTGCCAACAGCTGATAGCAAAAGTGCCAACAGCTGATAGCAAAAGTGCGAACAGCTGATAGAAAAAGTGCCAACAGCACTACAGTGCCAACTAGTCCTAGGTATGACTATAAACTACATCTGACAGCAAGGCTTCTGATCACAAAGGGTCCCAGCTGTGAGCAAATTGTGACCCCCCACTAAAAAAAAAACACTATGAATGTATAAAATTACATGTTTATATAAAAACTTGCGAACAACACCAGTTGATAGCAAAAGTGCCAACAGCTGATAGCAAAAGTGCCAACAGCTGATAGCAAAAGTGCCAACAGCTGATAGCAAAAGTGCCAACAGCTGATAGCAAAAGTGCCAACAGCTGATAGCAAAAGTGCCAACAGCACCACAGTGCCAACTAGTCCTAGGTATGACTATAAACTGCATCTGACAGCAAGGCTTCTGATCACAAAGGGACCCAGCTATGAGAAAATAGTGACCCCCACAAAAAAATCACTATGAAAGTATAATAATACATGTTTATATAAAAACATGCGAACAACACCAGTTGATAGCAAAAGTGCCAACAGCACCACAGCTAAAAAAAAAGTGCCAACAACTGAAAGCAAAAGTGCCAACAGCTGATAGCAAAAGTGCCAACAGCTTATAGCAAAAGTGCCAACAGCACCACAGTGCCAACTAGTCCTAGGTATGACTATAAACTACATCTGAAAGCAAGGCTACTGATCACAAAGGGTCCCAGCTATGAGCAAATAGTGACCCCCCACTAAAAAAAAAACACTATAAAAGTATAAAAATACATGTTTATATAAGAACTTGCGAACAACACCAGTTGATGGCAAAAGTGCCAACAGCACCACAGCTGATAGCAAAAGTGCCAACAGCTGATAGCAAAAGTGCCAACAGCTGATACCAAAAGTGCCAAAAGCTGATAGCAAAAGTGCCAACAGCTGATAGCAAAAGTGCCAACAGCTGATAACAAAAGTGCCAACAGCTGATAGCAAATGTGCCAACAGCTGATAGCAAAAGCGCCAAGAGCACCACAGTGCCAACTAATCCTAGGTATGATTATAATCTACATCTGACAGCAAGGATTCTGATCACAAAGGGTCCCAGCTATGAGCAAATAGTGACCCCCCACTAAAAAAAAAACACTATGAAAGTATAAAAATACATGTTTATATAAAAAATTGCGAACAACACCAGTTGATAGCAAAGGTGCAAACAGCACCAGAGCTGATAGCAAAATTGCCAACAGCTGATAACAAAAGTGCCAAAAGCTGATAGCAAATGTGCCAAAAGCTGATAGCAAATGTTCCAACAGCACCACAGTGCCAACTAGTCCTAGGTATGACTATAAACTACATCTGACCGCAAGTCTTCTGATCACAAAGGGTGCCAGCTATGAGCAAATAGTTTCCCCCACAAAAAAAAAACACTATGAAAATATAAAAATGCATGTTTATAAAAAAACTTGCGAACAACACCAGTTGATAGCAAAAGTGCCAACAGCACAACAGCTGATAGCAAAAGAGCCAACAGCTGACAGCAAAAGTGCCAACAGCTGATAGCAAAAGTGCCAACAGCTGATAGCAAAAGTGCCAACAGCACCACAGTGCCAACTAGTCCTAGTTATGACTATAAACTACATCTGACAGCAAGGCTTCTGATCACAAAGGGTCCCAGCTATGAGCAAATAGTGACCACCCACGAAAAAAAAAAACACTATAGAAAGTATAAAAATACATGTTTATATAAAAACTTGCGAAAAACACCAGATGATAGCAAAAGTACCAACAGCTGATAGCAAAAGTGCCAACAGTTGATACCAAAAGTGCCAACAGCTGATAGCAAAAGTGTCAACAGCTGATAGCAAAAGTGCCAACAGCTGATAGCAAAAGTGCCAAAAGTACCACAGTGCAAACTAGTCCTAGGTATGACTATAAACTACATCTGACAGCAAGGCTTCTGATCACAAAGGGTACTAGCTATGAGCAAATAGTGACCCCCCCATTAACAAAAAAACACTATGAAAGTATAAAAATACATGTTTTTTTAAAAACTTGCGAACAACACCAGTTGATAGCAAAAGTGCCAACAGCACCACAGCTGATAGGAAAAGTGCCAACAGCTGATAGCAAAAGTGCGAACAGCTGATAGCAAAAGTGCCAACAGCACCACAGTGCCAACTAGTCCTAGGTATGATTATAAACTACATCTGACAACAAGGCTTCTGATCACAAATGGTCCCAGCTATGAGCAAATAGTGACCCCCCACTAGAAAAAAAACACTATTAAAATATAAAAATACATGTTTATATAAAAACTTGCGAACAACACCAGTTGATAGCAAAAGTGCCAACAGCACCACAGCTGATAGCAAAAGTGCCAACAGCTGATAGCAAAGGTGCCAACAGCTGATAGCAAAAGTGCAAACAGCTGATAGCAAAAGTGCCAACAGCTGATAGCAAAAGTGCCAACAGCTGATAACAAAAGTGCCAACAGCTGATAGCAAATGTGCCAACAGCTGATAGCAAAAGTGCCAAGAGCACCACAGTGCCAATAGTCCTAGGTATGAATATAAACTACATCTGACAGCAAGGCTTCTGATCACAAAGGGTCCCACCTATGAGCAAATAGTGACCGCCCACTAAAAAAAAACACTATGAAAGTATAAAATTACATGTTTATATAAAAAATTGCGAACAACACCAGTTGATAGCAAAAGTGCAAACAGCACCACAGCTGATAGCAAAAGTGCCAAAAGCTGATAGCTAATGTGCCAAGAGCTGATAGCAAATGTGCCAACAGCTGATGGCAAAAGTGCTAACAGCTGATAGCAAAAGTGCAAACAGCTGATAACAAAAGTGCCAACAGCTGATAGCATAGCTGATGTGCCAAAAGCTGATAGCAAAAGTTCCAACAGCACCACAGTGCCAACTAGTCCTAGGTATGACTATAAACTACATCTGACCGCAAGGCTTCTGATCACAAAGGGTCCCAGCTATAAGCAAATAGTGACCCCCCACAAAAAAAACACTATGAAAGTATAAAAATACATGTTTATATAAAAACTTGCGTACAACACCAGTTGATAGCAAAAGTGCCAACAGCTGATAGCAAAAGTGCCAACAGCACCACAGTGCCAACTACTCCTAGGTATGATTATAAACCTCATCTGACAGCAAGGCTTCTGATCACAAAGGGTCCCAGCTATGAGCAAATAGTGACCCCCCACTAAAAAAAAAACACTATGAAAGTATAAAAATACATGTTTATATAAAAACTTGCGAACAACACCCGTTGATAGCAAAAGTGCCAAGAGCACCACAGCTTATAGCAAAAGTGCCAACAGCTGATAGCAAAAGTCCCAACAGCTGATACCAAAAGTGCCAAAAGCTGATAGCAAAAGTGCCAACAGCTGATAGCAAAAGTGCCAACAGCTGATACCAAAAGTGCCAACAGCTGATAGCAAAAGTACCAACAGCTGATAGCAAAAGTGCCAACAGCACCACAGTGCCAACTAGTCCTAGGTATGACTTTCAACTACATCTGACAGCAAGGCTTCTGATCACAAAGGGTCCCAGCTATGAGCAAATAGTGACCCCCCACTAAAAAAAAAACACTTTGAAAGTATAAAAATACATATTTATATAAAAAATTGCGAACAACACCAGTTGATAGCAAAGGTGCAAACAGCACCACAGCTGATAGCAAAATTGCCAACAGCTGATAACAAAAGTGCCAACAGCTGATAGCAAATGTGCCAAAAGCTGATAGCAAAAGTTCCAACAGCACCACAGTGCCAACTAGTCCTAGGTATGACTATAAACTACATCTGACCGCAAGGCTTCTGATCACAAAGGGTCCCAGCTATGAGCAAATAGTTTCCCCCCACAAAAAAAACACTATGAAAATATAAAAATGCATGTTTATAAAAAAATTGCGAACAACACCACTTGATAGCAAAAGTGCCAACAGCTGATAACATAAGTGCCAACAGCTGATAGCAAAAGTGCCAACAGCTGATAGCAAAAGTGCTAACAGCACCACAGTGTCAACTAGTCCTAGGTATGACTATAAACTACATCTGACAGCAAGGCTTCTGATCACAAAGTGTCCCAGCTATGAGTAAATAGTGACCCCCCATCAAAAAAAAAACATTATGGAAGTATAAAAATACATGTTTATATAAAAACTTGCGAACAACACCAGTTGATAGCAAAAGTGCCAACAGCACAACAGCTGATAGCAAAAGTGCCAACAGCTGATAGCAAAGGTGCCAACAGCTGATAGCAAAAGTGCAAACAGCTGATAGCAAAAGTGCCAACAGCTGATAGCAAAAGTGCCAACAGCTGATAACAAAAGTGCCAACAGCTGATAGCAAATGTGCCAACAGCTGATAGCAAAAGTGCCAAGAGCACCACAGTGCCAATAGTCCTAGGTATGAATATAAACTACATCTGACAGCAAGGCTTCTGATCACAAAGGGTCCCACCTATGAGCAAATAGTGACCGCCCACTAAAAAAAAACACTATGAAAGTATAAAATTACATGTTTATATAAAAAATTGCGAACAACACCAGTTGATAGCAAAAGTGCAAACAGCACCACAGCTGATAGCAAAAGTGCCAAAAGCTGATAGCTAAAGTGCCAAGAGCTGATAGCAAATGTGCCAACAGCTGATGGCAAAAGTGCTAACAGCTGATAGCAAAAGTGCAAACAGCTGATAACAAAAGTGCCAACAGCTGATAGCATAGCTGATGTGCCAAAAGCTGATAGCAAAAGTTCCAACAGCACCACAGTGCCAACTAGTCCTAGGTATGACTATAAACTACATCTGACCGCAATGCTTCTGATCACAAAGGGTCCCAGCTATAAGCAAATAGTGACCCCCCACAAAAAAAACACTATGAAAGTATAAAAATACATGTTTATATAAAAACTTGCGTACAACACCAGTTGATAGCAAAAGTGCCAACAGCTGATAGCAAAAGTGCCAACAGCACCACAGTGCCAACTACTCCTAGGTATGATTATAAACCTCATCTGACAGCAAGGCTTCTGATCACAAAGGGTCCCAGCTATGAGCAAATAGTGACCCCCCACTAAAAAAAAAACACTATGAAAGTATAAAAATACATGTTTATATAAAAACTTGCGAACAACACCCGTTGATAGCAAAAGTGCCAAGAGCACCACAGCTTATAGCAAAAGTGCCAACAGCTGATAGCAAAAGTCCCAACAGCTGATACCAAAAGTGCCAAAAGCTGATAGCAAAAGTGCCAACAGCTGATAGCAAAAGTGCCAACAGCTGATACCAAAAGTGCCAACAGCTGATAGCAAAAGTACCAACAGCTGATAGCAAAAGTGCCAACAGCACCACAGTGCCAACTAGTCCTAGGTATGACTTTCAACTACATCTGACAGCAAGGCTTCTGATCACAAAGGATCCCAGCTATGAGCAAATAGTGACCCCCCACTAAAAAAAAAACACTATGAAAGTATAAAAATACATGTTTATATAAAAAATTGCGAACAACACCAGTTGATAGCAAAGGTGCAAACAGCACCACAGCTGATAGCAAAATTGCCAACAGCTGATAACAAAAGTGCCAACAGCTGATAGCAAATGTGCCAAAAGCTGATAGCAAAAGTTCCAACAGCACCACAGTGCCAACTAGTCCTAGGTATGACTATAAACTACATCTGACCGCAAGGCTTCTGATCACAAAGGGTCCCAGCTATGAGCAAATAGTTTCCCCCCACAAAAAAAACACTATGAAAATATAAAAATGCATGTTTATAAAAAAATTGCGAACAACACCACTTGATAGCAAAAGTGCCAACAGCTGATAACATAAGTGCCAACAGCTGATAGCAAAAGTGCCAACAGCTGATAGCAAAAGTGCTAACAGCACCACAGTGTCAACTAGTCCTAGGTATGACTATAAACTACATCTGACAGCAAGGCTTCTGATCACAAAGGGTCCCAGCTATGAGTAAATAGTGACCCCCCATCAAAAAAAAAACATTATGGAAGTATAAAAATACATGTTTATATAAAAACTTGCGAACAACACCAGTTGATAGCAAAAGTGCCAACAGCACAACAGCTGATAGCAAAAGTGCCAACAGCTGATAGCAAAAGTGCCAACAGCTGATAGCAAAAGTGCCAACAGCTGATAGCAAAAGTGCCAACAGCACCACAGTGCCAACTAGTCCTAGGAATGACTATAAACTACATCTGACAGCAAGGCTTCTGATCACAAAGGGTCCCAGCTATGAGCAAATAGTGACCCCCCACTAAAAAAAAAAACACTATGAAAGTATAAAAATACATCTTTATATAAAAACTTGCGAACAACACCAGTTGATAGCAAAAGTACCAACAGCTGATAGCAAAATTGCCAACAGTTGATACCAAAAGTGCCAACAGCTGATAGCAAAAGTGTCAACAGCTGATAGCAAAAGTGCCAACAGCTGATAGCAAAAGTGCCAAAAGTACCACAGTGCAAACTAGTCCTAGGTATGACTATAAACTACATCTGACAGTAAGGCTTCTGATCACAAAGGGTACTAGCTATGAGCAAATAGTGACCCCCCATTAACAAAAAAACACTATGAAAGTATAAAAATACATGTTTATATAAAAACTTGCGAACAACACCAGTTGATAGCAAAAGTGCCAACAGCACCACAGCTGATAGGAAAAGTGCCAACAGCTGAAAGCAAAAGTGCGAACAGCTGATAGCAAAAGTGCCAACAGCACCACAGTGCCAACTAGTCCTAGGTATGATTATAAACTACATCTGACAACAAGGCTTCTGATCACATAGGGTCCCAGCTATGAGCAAATAGTGACCCCCCACTAGAAAAAAAACACTATGAAAATATAAAAAAACATGTTTACATAAAAACTTGCGAACAACACCAGTTGATAGCAAAAGTGCCAACAGCAACACAGCTGATAGCAAAAGTGCCAACAGCTGATAGCAAAGGTGCCAACAGCTGATAGCAAAAGTGGAAACAGCTGATAGCAAAAGTGCCAACAACTGATAGCAAAAGTTCCAACAGCACCACAGTGCCAACTAGTCCTAGGTATGACTATAAACTACATCTGACAGCAAGGCTTCTGATCCCAAAGGGTCCCAGCTATGAGCAAATAGTGACCCCCCACAAAAAAAACACTATGAAAGTATAAAAATACATGTTTATATAAAAACTTGCGTACAACACCAGTTGATAGCAAAAGTGCCAACAGCTGATAGCAAAAGTGCCAACAGCACCACAGTGCCCACTAGTCCTAGGTATGACTATAAACTACATCTGACAGCAAGGCTTCTGATCACAAAGGGTCCCAGCTATGAGCAAATAGTGACCACCCACAAAAAAAAAACACTATGAAAGTATAAAAATACATGTTTATATAAAAACTTGCGAACAACACCAGTTGATAGGAAAAGTGCCAACAGCTGATAGCAAAATTGCCAACAGCTGATACCAAATGTGCCAACAGCTGATAGCAAAAGTGCCAACAGCTGATACCAAAAGTGCCAACAGCTGATACCAAAAGTGCCAACAGCACCACATTGCAAACTAGTCCTAGGTATGACTATAAACTACATCTGACAGCAAGGTTTCTGATCACAAAGGGTCCCATCTATGAGCAAATGGTGACCCCCCATTAACAAAAAAACACTATGAAAGTATAAAAATACATGTTTATATAAAAACTTGCGAACAACACCAGTTGATAGCAAAAGTGCCAACAGCACCACAGCTGATAGCAAAAGTGCCAACAGCTGATAGCAAAAGTGCCAACAGATGATAGATAAAGTGCCAACAGCACCACAGTGCCAAATAGTCCTAGGTATGGTTATAAACTACATCTGACAGCAAGGCTTCTGATCACAAAGTGTCCCAGCTATGAGCAAATAGTGACCCCCCACTAAAAAAAAAATCTCTATGAAAGTATAAAAATAAATGTTCATATAAAAACTTGCGAACAACACCAGTTGATAGCAAAAGTGCCAACTGCTGATAGCAAAAGTGCCAACAGCTGATAGCAAAAGTGCCAACAGCTTATAGCAAAAGTGCCAACAGCACGACAGTGCCAACTAGTCCTAGGTATGACTATAAACTACATCTGAAAGCAAGGCTACTGATCACAAAGGGTCCCAGCTATGAGCAAATAGTGACACCCCACTAAAAAAAAAACACTATAAAAGTATAAAAATACATGTTTATATAAGAACTTGCGAACAACACCAGTTGATGGCAAAAGTGCCAACAGCACCACAGCTGATAGCAAAAGTGCCAACAGCTGATAGCAAAAGTGCCAACAGCTGATACCAAAAGTGCCAAAAGCTGATAGCAAAAGTGCCATCAGCTGATAGCAAAAGTGCCAACAGCTGATAACAAAATAGCACTTAGCTATCAGCTTTTGGCACTTTTGCTATCAAAAGTGCCAAAAGCTGATAGCTAAGTGCCAACAGCTGATAGCAAAAGAGCCAACAGCTGATAGCAAAAGTGCCAACAGCACCACAGTGCCAACTAGTCCTAGGTATGACTATAAACTACATCTGACCGCAAGGCTTCTGATCACAAAGGGTCCCAGCTATGAGCAAATAGTGACCCCCCACAAAAAAAACACTATGAAAATATAAAAATGCATGTTTATAAAAAAACTTGCGAACAACACCAGTTGATAGCAAAAGTGCCAACAGCTGATAACAAAAGTGCCAACAGCTGATAGCAAAAGTGCCAACAGCTGATAGCAAAAGTGCTAACAGCACCACAGTGTCAACTAGTCCTATGTATGACTATAAACTACATCTGACAGCAAGGCTTCTGATCACAAAGGGTCCCAGCTATGAGTAAATAGTGAACCCCCATCAAAAAAAAAACATTATAAAAGTATAAAAATACATGTTTATATAAAAACTTGCGAACAACACCAGTTGATAGCAAAAGGGCCAACAGCACAACAGCTGATAGCAAAAGTGCCAACAGCTGATAGCAAAAGTGCCAACAGCTGATAGATAAAGTGCCAACAGCACCACAGTGCCAACTAGTCCTAGGTATGGTTATAAACTACATCTGACAGCAAGGCTTCTGATCACAAAGTGTCCCAGCTATGAGCAAATAGTGACCCCCCACTAAAAAAAAGCTCTATGAAAGTATAAAAATAAATGTTCATATAAAAACTTGCGAACAACACCAGTTGATAGCAAAAGTGCCAACTGCTGATAGCAAAAGTGCCAACAGCTGATAGCAAAAGTGCCAACAGCTTATATCAAAAGTGCCAACAGCACCACAGTGCCAACTAGTCCTAGGTATGACTATAAACTACATCTGAAAGCAAGGCTACTGATCACAAAGCGTCCCAGCTATGAGCAAATAGTGACACCCCACTAAAAAAAAAAACACTATAAAAGTATAAAAATACATATTTATATAAGAACTTGCGAACAACACCAGTTGATGGCAAAAGTGCCAACAGCACCACAGCTGATAGCAAAAGTGCCAACAGCTGATAGCAAAAGTGCCAACAGCTGATACCAAAAGTGCCAAAAGCTGATAGCAAAAGTGCCATCAGCTGATAGCAAAAGTGCCAACAGCTGATAACAAAATAGCACTTAGCTATCAGCTTTTGGCACTTTTGCTATCAAAAGTGCCAAAAGCTGATAGCTAAGTGCCAACAGCTGATAGCAAAAGAGCCAACAGCTGATAGCAAAAGTGCCAACAGCACCACAGTGCCAACTAGTCCTAGGTATGACTCTAAACTACATCTGACCGCAAGGCTTCTGATCACAAAGGGTCCCAGCTATGAGCAAATAGTGACCCCCCACAAAAAAAAACACTATGAAAATATAAAAATGCATGTTTATAAAAAAACTTGCGAACAACACCAGTTGATAGCAAAAGTGCCAACAGCTGATAACAAAAGTGCCAACAGCTGATAGCAAAAGTGCCAACAGCTGATAGCAAAAGTGCCAACAGCACCACAGTGCCAACTAGTCCTAGGTATGAATATAAACTACATCTGACAGCAAGGCTTCTGATCACAAAGGGTCCCAGCTATGAGCTAATAGCGACCCCCCACTAAAAAAAAAAAACACTATGAAAGTATAAAAATACATGTTTATATAAAAACTTGCGAACAACACCAGTTGATAGCAAAAGTGCCAACAGCTGATAGCAAAAGTGCCAACAGTTGATACCAAAATTGCCAACAGCTGATAGCAAAAGTGTCAACAGCTGATAGCAAAAGTGCCAACAACTGATAGCAAAAGTGCCAAAAGTACCACAGTGCAAACTAGTCCTAGGTATGACTATAAACTACATCTGACAGCAAGGCTTCTGATCACAAAGGGTACTAGCTATGAGCAAATAGTGACCCCCCATTAAAAAAAAAACACTATGAAAGTATAAAAATACATGTTTATATAAAAACTTGCGAACAACACCAGTTGATAGAAAAAGTGACAACAGCACCACAGCTGATAGGAAAAGTGCCAACAGCTGATAGCAAAAGTGCGAACAGCTGATAGCAAAAGTGCCAACAGCACCACAGTGCCAACTAGTCCTAGGTATGACTATAAACTACATCTGACAACAAGGCTTCTGATCACAAAGGGTCCCAGCTATGAGCAAATAGTGACCCCCCACTAGAAAAAAAACACTATGAAAGTATAAAAATACATGTTTATATAAAAACTTGCGAACAACACCAGTTGATAGCAAAAGTGCCAACAGCACCACAGCTGATAACAAAAGTGCGAACAGCTGATAGCAAAAGTGCCAACAGCTGATAGCAAAAGTGCCAACCGCTTATAGGAAAAGTGCCAACAGCTGATAGCAAAATGCGAACAGCTGATAGCAAAAGTGCCAACAGCTGATAGCAAAAGTGCCAACAACACCACAATGCCAACTAGTCCTAGGTATGACTATAAACTACATCTGACAGCAAGGCTTCTGATTACAAAGGGTCCCAGCTATGAGCAAATAGTGACCCCCCACTAAAAAAAAAACACTATGAAATTATAAAAATACATGTTTATATAAAAACTTGCGAACAACACCAGTTGATAGCAAAAGTGCCAACAGCACCACAGCTGATAGCAAAAGTGCCAACAGCTGATAGCAAAAGAGCCGACAGCTTATAGCAAAAGTGCCAACAGCACCACAGTGCCAACTAGTCCTAGGTATGACTATAAACTACATCTGACAGCAAGGCTTCTGATCACAAACGGTCCAAGCTATGAGCAAATAGTGACACTCCACTAAAAAAAAAACTCTATGAAAGTATAAAAATACATGTTTATATAAAAACTTGCGAACAACACCCGTTGATAGCAAAAGTGCCAACAGCACCACAGCTTATAGCAAAAGTGCCAACAGCTGATAGCAAAAGTCCCAACAGCTGATACCAAAAGTGCCAAAAGCTGATAGCAAAAGTGCCAACAGCTAATAGCAAAAGTGCCAACAGCTGATAGCAAAAGTGCCAACAGCTGATACCAAAAGTGCCAACAGCTGATAGCAAAAGTACCAACAGCTGATAGCAAAAGTGCCAACAGCACCACAGTGCCAACTAGTCCTAGGTATGACTTTCAACTACATCTGACAGCAAGGCTTCTGATCACAAAGGGTACTAGCTATGAGCAAATAGTGACCCCCCATTAAAAAAAAAACACTATGAAAGTATAAAAATACATGTTTATATAAAAACTTGCGAACAACACCAGTTGATAGAAAAAGTGACAACAGCACCACAGCTGATAGGAAAAGTGCCAACAGCTGATAGCAAAAGTGCGAACAGCTGATAGCAAAAGTGCCAACAGCACCACAGTGCCAACTAGTCCTAGGTATGACTATAAACTACATCTGACAACAAGGCTTCTGATCACAAAGGGTCCCAGCTATGAGCAAATAGTGACCACCCACTAGAAAAAAAACACTATGAAAGTATAAAAATACATGTTTATATAAAAACTTGCGAACAACACCAGTTGATAGCAAAAGTGCCAACAGCACCACAGCAGATAACAAAAGTGCCAACAGCTGATAGCAAAAGTGCCAACAGCTGATAGCAAAAGTGCCAACCGCTTATAGGAAAAGTGCCAACAGCTGATAGCAAAATGCGAACAGCTGATAGCAAAAGTGCCAACAGCTGATAGCAAAAGTGCCAACAACACCACAATGCCAACTAGTCCTAGGTATGACTATAAACTACATCTGACAGCAAGGCTTCTGATTACAAAGGGTCCCAGCTATGAGCAAATAGTGACCCCCCACTAAAAAAAAAACACTATGAAATTATAAAAATACATGTTTATATAAAAACTTGCGAACAACACCAGTTGATAGCAAAAGTGCCAACAGCACCACAGCTGATAGCAAAAGTGCCAACAGCTGATAGCAAAAGAGCCGACAGCTTATAGCAAAAGTGCCAACAGCACCACAGTGCCAACTAGTCCTAGGTATGACTATAAACTACATCTGACAGCAAGGCTTCTGATCACAAACGGTCCAAGCTATGAGCAAATAGTGACACTCCACTAAAAAAAAAACTCTATGAAAGTATAAAAATACATGTTTATATAAAAACTTGCGAACAACACCCGTTGATAGCAAAAGTGCCAACAGCACCACAGCTTATAGCAAAAGTGCCAACAGCTGATAGCAAAAGTCCCAACAGCTGATACCAAAAGTGCCAAAAGCTGATAGCAAAAGTGCCAACAGCTGATAGCAAAAGTGCCAACAGCTGATAGCAAAAGTGCCAACAGCTGATACCAAAAGTGCCAACAGCTGATAGCAAAAGTACCAACAGCTGATAGCAAAAGTGCCAACAGCACCACAGTGCCAACTAGTCCTAGGTATGACTTTCAACTACATCTGACAGCAAGGCTTCTGATCACAAATGGTCCCAGTTATGAGCAAATAGTGACCCCCCAAAAAAAATCACTATGAAAGTATAAAAATACATGTTTATATAAAAAATTGCGAACAACACCAGTTGATAGCAAAAGTGCAAACAGCTCCACAGCTGATAGTAAAAGTGCCAAAAGCTGATAGCAAAAGTGCCAACAGCTGATAGCAAAAGTGCGAACAGCTGAGAGCAAAAGTACCAACAGCTGATAGCAAAAATGCCAACAGCACCACAGTGACAACTAGTCTTATGTATGACTATCAACTACATCTGACAGCAAGTCTTCTGATCACAAAGGATCCCAGCTATGAGCAAATAGTGACCCCCCACTAAAAAAAAAAAACTATGAAAGTATAAAAATACATTTTTATATAAACTTGCGAACAACACCAGTTGATAGCAAAAGTGCCAACAGCACCACAGCTGATAGCAAAAGTGCCAACAGCTGATAGCAAAAGTGCCAACAGCTGATACCAAAATGCCAAAATTTGATACCAAAAGTGCCAACAGCTGATAGCAAAAGTGCCAACAGCCGATACCAAAAGTGCCAACAGCTGATAGCAAAAGTGCCAACAGCTGATAGCAAATGTGCCAACAACTGATAGCAAAAGTTCCAACAGCACCACAGTGCCAACTAGTCCTAGGTATGACTATAAACTACCTCTGACAGCAAGGCTTCTGATCACAAAGGGTCCCAGCTATGAGCAAATAGTGAACCCCCACTAAAAAAAACACTATGAAAGTATAAAAATACATGTTTATATAAAAACTTGCGAACAACACCAGTTGATAGCAAAAGTCCCAACAGCTGATAGCAAAAGTGCCAACAGCTGATAACAAAAGTGCCAACAGCTGATAGCAAAAGTGCCAACAGCTGATAGCAAAAGTGCCAACAGCTGATAGCAAAAGTGCCAACAGCACCACAGTGCCAACTACTCCTAGGTATGACTATAAACTACATCTGACAACAAGGCTTCTGATCACAAAGGGTCCCAGCTATGAGCAAATAGTGACCCCCCACTAAAAAAAAAACACTATGAAAGTATAAAAATACATGTTTATTTAAAAACTTGCGAACAACACCAGTTGATAGCAAAAGTGCCAACAGCACCACAGCTGATAGCAAATGTGCCAACAGCTGGTAGCAAAAGTGCCAACAGCTGATAGATAAAGTGCCAACAGCACCACAGTGCCAACTTGTCCTAGGTATGACTATAAACTACATCTGAAAGCAAGGCTACTGATCACAAAGGGTCCCAGCTATGAGCAAATAGTGAACCCCCACTAAAAAAAAAACACTATAAAAGTATAAAAATACATGTTTATATAAGAACTTGCGAACAACACCAGTTGATGGCAAAAGTGCCAACAGCACCACAGCTGATAGCAAAAGTGCCAACAGCTGATAGCAAAAGTGCCAACAGCTGATACCAAAAGTGCCAAAAGCTGATAGCAAATGTGCCATCAGCTGATAGCAAAATGCCAACAGCTGATAACAAAATAGCAATTAGCTATCAGCTTTTGGCACTTTTGCTATCAAAAGTGCCAAAAGCTGATAGCTAAGTGCCAACAGCTGATAGCAAAAGAGCCAACAGCTGATAGCAAAAGTGCCAACAGCACCACAGTGCCAACTAGTCCTAGGTATGACTATAAACTACATCTGACCGCAAGGCTTCTGATCACAAAGGGTCCCAGCTATGATCAAATAGTGACCCCCCCACAAAAAAAACACTATGAAAATATAAAAATGCATGTTTATAAAAAAACTTGCGAACAACACCAGTTGATAGCAAATGTGCCAACAGCTGATAACAAAAGTGCCAACAGCTGATAGCAAAAGTGCCAACAGCTGATAGCAAAAGTGCTAACTGCACCACAGTGTCAACTAGTTCTAGGTATGATTATAACTACATCTGACAGCAAGGCTTCTGATCACAAAGGGTCCCAGCTATGAGTAAATAGTGAACCCCCATCAAAAAAAAAACATTATGAAATTATAAAAATACATGTTTATATAAAAACTTGCGAACAACACCAGTTGATAGCAAAAGTGCCAACAGCACAACAGCTGATAGCAAAAGTGCCAACAGCTGATAGCAAAAGTGCCAACAGCTGATAGCAAAAGTGCCAACAGCTGATAGCAAAAGTGCCAACAGCACCAGAGTGCCAACTATTCCTAGGTATGACTATAAACTACATCTGACAGCAAGGCTTCTGATCACAAAGGGTCCCAGCTATGAGCTAATAGTGACCCCCCACTAAAAAAAAAAACAATATGAAAGTATAAAAATACATGTTTATATAAAAACTTGCGAACAACACCAGTTGATAGCAAAAGTGCCAACAGCTGATAGCAAAAGTGCCAACAGTTGATACCAAAATTGCCAACAGCTGATAGCAAAAGTGTCAACAGCTGATAGCAAAAGTGCCAACAGCTGATAGCAAAAGTGCCAAAAGTTCCACAGTGCAAACTAGTCCTAGGTATGACTATAAACTACATCTGACAGCAAGGCTTCTGATCACCAAGGGTACTAGCTATGAGCAAATAGTGACCCCCCATTAACAAAAAAACACTATGAAAGTATAAAAATACATGTTTATATAAAAACTTGCGAACAACACCAGTTGATAGAAAAAGTGACAACAGCACCACAGCTGATAGGAAAAGTGCCAACAGCTGATAGCAAAAGTGCGAACAGCTGATAGCAAAAGTGCCAACAGCACCACAGTGCCAACTAGTCCTAGGTATGACTATAAACTACATCTGACAACAAGGCTTCTGATCACAAAGGTTCCCAGCTATGAGCAAATAGTGACCCCACCACTAGAAAAAAAACACTATGAAAGTATAAAAATACATGTTTATATAAAAAATTGCGAACAACACCAGTTGATAGCAAAAGTGCCAACAGCACCACAGCTGATAGCAAAAGTGCCAACAGCTGATAGCAAAGGTGCCAACAGCTGATAGCAAAAGTGCAAACAGCTGATAGCAAAAGTGCCAACAGCTGTTAGCAAAAGTGCCAACAGCTGATAACAAAAGTGCCAACAGCTGATAGCAAATGTGCCAACAGCTGATAGTAAAAAGTGCCAAGAGCACCACAGTGCCAACTAGTCCTAGGTATGAATATAAACTACATCTGACAGCAAGGCTTCTGATCACAAAGGGTCCCAGCTATGAGCAAATAGTGACCCCCCACTAAAAAAAAAACAATATGAAAGTATAAAAATACATCTTTATATAAAAAATTGCGAACAACACCAGTTGATAGCAAAAGTGCAAACAGCACCACAGCTGATAGCAAAAGTGCCAAAAGCTGATAGCTAAAGTGCCAAGAGCTGATAGCAAATGTGCCAACAGCTGATAGCAAAAGTGCTAGCAGCTGATAGCAAAAGTGCCAACAGCTGATAACAAAAGTGCCAACAGCTGATAGCAAATGTGCCAAAAGCTGATAGCAAAAGTTCCAACAGCACCACAGTGCCAATAGTCCTAGGTATGTCAATAAACTACATCTGACCGCAAGGCTTCTGATCACAAAGGGTCCCAGCTATAGGCAAATAGTGACCCACCCACAAAAAAAACACTATGAAAGTATAAATATACATGTTTATATAAAAACTTGCGTACAACACAAGTTGATAGCAAAAGTGCCAACAGCTGATAGCAAAAGTGCCAACAGCACCACAGTGCCAACTAGTCCTAGGTATGACTATAAACTACATCTGACAGCAAGGCTTCTGATCACAAAGGGTCCCAGCTATGAGCAAATAGTGACACCCCACTAAAAAAAAAAACACTATGAAAGTATAAAAATACATGTTTATATAAAAACTTGCGAACAACACCAGTTGATAGGAAAAGTGCCAACAGCTGATAGCAAAAGTGCCAACAGCTAATACCAAAAGTGCCAACAGCTGATAGCAAAAGTGCCAACAGCTGATACCAAAAGTGCCAACAGCTGATACCAAAAGTGCCAACAGCACCACATTGCAAACTAGTCCTAGGTATGACTATAAACTACATCTGACAGCAAGGTTTCTGATCACAAAGGGTCCCAGCTATGAGCAAATAGTGACCACCCATTAACAAAAAAACACTATGAAATTATAAAAATACATGTTTATATAAAAACTGGCGAACCACACCAGTTAATAGCAAAAGTGCCAACAGCACCACAGCTGATAGCAAAAGTGACAACAGCTGATAGCAAAAGTGCCAACAGCTGATAGCAAAAGTGCCAACAGCACCACAGTGCCAACTAGTCCTAGGTATGATTATAAACTACATCTGACAACAAGGCTTCTGATCACAAAGGGTCCCAGCTATGAGCAAATAGTGACGCCCCACTAAAAAAAAACACTATGAAAGTATAAAAATACATGTTTATATAAAAACTTTCGAACAACACCAGTTGATAGCAAAAGTGCGAACAGCTGATAGCAAAAGTTCCAACAGCTGATAGCAAAAGTGCCAACAGCTGATAGCAAAATTGCCAACAGCTTATAGCAAAAGTGCGAACAGCTGATAGCAAAAGTGCCAACAGCTGATAGCAAAAGTGCCAACAACACCACAGTGCCAACTAGTCCTATGTATGACTATAAACTACATCTGACAGCAAGGCTTCTGATCACAAAGGGTCCCAGCTATGAGCAAATAGTGACACCCCACTAAAAAAAAAAATCTATGGAAGTATAAAAATACATGTTTATATAAAAACTTGCGAACAACACCAGTTGATAGCAAAAGTGCAAACAGCACCACAGCTGATAGCAAAAGTGCCAACAGCTGATAGCAAAAGTGCCAACAGCTGATACCAAAATGCCAAAAGCTGATAGCAAAAGTGCCAACAGCTGATAGCAAAAGTGCCAACAGCACCACAGCTGATAGCAAAAGTGCCAACAGCTCATAGCAAAAGTGCCATCAGCTGATACCAAAAGTTCCAACAGCTGATAGCAAAAGTGCGAAAAGCTGATAGCAAAAGTGCCAAGAGCTGATAGCAAAACTGCCAACAGCACCACAGTGCAAACTAGTCCTAGGTATGACTATAAACTACATCTGCCAGCAAGGCTTCTGATCACAAAGGGTCCCAGCTATGAGCAAATAGTGGCAGCCCACTAAAAAAAAAACTCTATGGAAGTATAAAAATACATGTTTATATAAAAACTTGCGAACAACACCAGTTGATAACAAAAGTGCAAACAGCACCACAGCTGATAGCAAAAGTGCCAACAGCTGATAGCAAAAGTGCCAACAGCTGATACCAAAATGCCAAAAGCTGATAGCAAAAGTGCCAACAGCTGATAGCAAAAGTGCCAGCAGGTGATACCAAAAGTGCCAACAGCTGATAGCAAAAGTGCCAACAGCTGATAGCAAAAGTGCCAACAGCTGATAGCAAAAGTGCCAACAGCACCACAGTGCCAACTACTCCTAGGTATGATTATAAACCTCATCTGACAGCAAGGCTTCTGATCACAAAGGTCCTAGCGATGAGCAAATAGTGACCCCCCACTAAAAAAAAACACTATGAAAGTATAAAAATACATGTTTATATAAAAACTTGCGAACAACACCAGTTGATAGCAAAAGTGCCAACAGCTGATAGCAAAAGTGCCAACAGCTTATAGCAAAAGTGCCAACAGCTTATAGGAAAAGTGCCAACAGCTGATAGCAAAAGTGCGAACAGCTGATAGCAAAAGTGACAACAGCTGATAGCAAAAGTGCCAACAACATCCCAATGCCAACTAGTCCTAGGTATGACTATAAACTACATCTGACAGCAAGGATTCTGATTACAAAGGGTCCCAGCTTTGAGCAAATAGTGACCCCCCACTAAAAAAAAAACACTATGAAATTATAAAAATACATGTTTATATAAAAACTTGCGAACAACACCAGTTGATAGCAAAAGTGCCAACAGCACCACAGCTGATAGCAAAAGTGCCAAAAGCTGATAGCAAAAGTGCCAACAGCTGATAGCAAAAGTGCCAACAGCTGATACCAAAAGTTCCAACAGCTGATAGCAAAAGTACCAACAGCTGATAGCAAAAGTGCCAACAGCACCACAGTGCCAACTAGTCCTAGGTATGAATTTCAACTACATCTGACAGCAAGGCTTCTGATCACAAAGTGTCCCAGCTATGAGCAAATAGTAACCCCCCCAAAAAAAATCACTATGAAAGTATAAAAATACATGTTTATATAAAAAATTGCGAACAACACCAGTTGATAGCAAAAGTCCAAACAGCACCACCGCTGATAGTAAAAGTGCCAAAAGCTGATAGCAAAAGTGCCAGCAGCTGATAGCAAAAGTGCGAACAGCTGAGAGCAAAAGTACCAACAGCTGATAGCAAAAGTGCCAACAGCACCACAGTGACAACTAGTCTTAGGTATGACTATAAACTTCATCTGACAGCAAGTCTTCTGATCACAAAGGGTCCCAGCTATGAGCAAATAGTGACCCCCCACTAAAAAAAAAACTATGAAAGTATAAAAATACATTTTTATATAAACTTTCGAACAACACCAGTTGATAGCAAAAGTGCCAACAGCACCACAGCTGATAGCAAAAGTGCCAACAGCTGATAGCAAAAGTGCCAACAGCTGATACCAAAATGCCAAAATTTGATAGCAAAAGTGCCAACAGCTGATAGCAAAAGTGCCAACAGCCGATACCAAAAGTGCCAACAGCTGATAGCGAAAGTGCCAACAGCTGATAGCAAAAGTGCCAACAGCTGATAGCAAAAGTGCCAACAGCACCACAGTGCCAACTAGTCCTAGGTATGACTATAAACTACCTCTGACAGCAAGGCTTCTGATCACAAAGGGTCCCAGCTATGAGCAAATAGTGACCCCCCACTAAAAAAAAACACTATGAAAGTATAAAAATACATGTTTATATAAAAACTTGCGAACAACACCAGTTGATAGCAAAAGTCCCAACAGCTGATAGCAAAAGGGCCAACAGCTGATACCAAAAGTGCCAAAAGCTGATTGCAAAAGTGCCAACAGCTGATAGCAAAAGTGCCAACAGCTTATAGCAAAAGTGCAACAGCCCATAGCAAAAGTGCCAAAAGCTCATAGCAAAAGTGCCAACAGCAGCACAGTGCCAACTATTCCTGGGTATGACTGTAAACTACATCTGACAGCAATGCTTCTGATCACAAAGGGTCCCAGCTATGAGCAAATAGTGACCCCCCACTAAAAAAAAAGCTATGAAAGTATAAAATTACATGTTTATATAAAAAATTGCGAACAACACCAGTTGATAGCAAAAGTGCAAACAGCACCACAGCTGATAGCAAAAGTGCCAAAAGCTGATAGCAAAAGTGCCAACAGCTGATAGCAAAAGTGCCAACAGCTGATAGCAAAAGTGCCAACAGCACAACAGTGCCAACTACTCCTAGGTATGACTATAAACTACATCTGACAGCAAGGCTTCTGATCACAAAGGGTCCCAGCTATGAGCAAATAGTGACCCCCTACTAAAAAAAAACACTATCAAAGTATAAAAATACATGTTTATATAAAAACTTGCGTACAACACCAGTTGATAACAAAAGTGCCAACAGCACCACAGCTGATAGCAAAAGTGCCAACAGCTGATAGCAAAAGTTCCAACAGCTGATAGCAAAAGTGCCAAAAGCTGATAGCAAAAGTGCCAACAGCTGATAGCAAAAGTGCCAACAGCTGCTACCAAAAGTGCCAAAGGCTGATAGCAAAAGTGCCAACAGCTGATAGCAAAAGTGCCAACAGCTGATAGCAAAAGTGCCAACAGCTGATAGCAAAAGTGCCAACAGCACCACAGTGCCAACTAGTCTTAATTATGACTATAAACTACATCTGACAGCAAGGCTTCTGATCACAAAGGATCCATGCTATGAGCAAATAGTGACCCCCCACTAAAAAAAAAACACTATGAAAGTATAAAAATACATGTTTATATAAAAACTTGCGAACAACACCAGTTGATAGCAAAAGTGCCAACAGCACCACAGCTGATAGCAAAAGTGCCAACAGCACCACAGCTGATAGCAAAAGTGACAACAGCTGATAGCAAATGTGCCAACAACTGATAGCAAAAGTGCCAACAGCACCACAGTGCCAACTAGTCCTAGGTATGGCTATAAACTACATCTGACAGCAAGGCTTCTGATCACAAAGGGTCCCAGCTATGAGCAAATAGTGACCACCCATTAAAAAAAATCACTATGAAAGTATAAAAATACATGTTTATTTAAAAACTTGCGAACAACACCAGTTGATATCAAAAGTGCCAACAGCTGATAGCAAAAGTGCCAACAGCACCACAGTGCCAACTAGTCCTAGGTATGACTATAAACTACATCTGACAGCAAGGCTTCTGATCACCAAGGTTCCCAGCTATGAGCAAATAGTGAACACCCACTAAAAAAAAAACACTATGAAATATAAAAATACATGTTTATATAAAAACTTGCGAACAACACAAGTTGATAGCAAAAGTGCCAACAGCTGATAGCAAAAGTGCCAACCGCTGATACCAAAAGTGCCAAAGTCTGATACCAAAAGTGCCAACAGCTGATAGCAAAAGTACCAACAGCTGATAGCAAAAGTGCCAACAGCATCACAGTGCCAACTAGTCCTAATTATGACTATAAACTACATCTGACAGCAAGGCTTCTGATCACAAAGGATCCATGTTATGAGCAAATAGTGACCCCCCACTAAAAAAAAAACACTATGAAAGTATAAAAATACATGTTTATATAAAAACATGCGAACAACACCAGTTGATAGCAAAAGTTCCAACAGCTGAATGCAAAAGTGCCAACAGCTGATAGCAAAAGTGCCAAAGGCTGATACCAAAAGTGCCAACAGCTGATAGCAAAAGTGCCAACTGCTGATAGCAAAAGTGCCAAGAGCTGATAGCAAAAGTGCCAACAGCACCAGAGTGCCAACTAGTCCTATGTATGACTATAAACTCCATCTGACAGCAAGGCTTCTGATCACAAAGGGTCCCAGCTATGAGTAAATAGTGACCCCCCACTAACAAAAAAACACTATGAAAGTATAAAAATACATGTTTATATAAAAACTTGCGAACAACACCAGTTGATAGCAAAAGTGCCAACAGCACCACAGCTGATAGCAAAAGTGCCAACAGCTGATTGCAAAAGTGCCAACAGCTGATAGCAAAAGTGCCAACAGCTGATAGCAAAAGTCCCAACAGCTGATAGCAAAAGTGCCAACAGCACCACAGTGCCAACTAGTCCTAGGTATGACTATAAACTACATCTGACAGCAAGGCTTCTGATCACAAAGGGTCCCAGCTATGAGCAAATAGTGACCCCCCACTAAAAAAAAAAACACTATTAAAGTATAAAAATACATATTTATATAAAAACTTGCGAACAACACCAGTTGATAGCCAATGTGCCAACAGCTGATACCAAAAGTGCCAAAAGCTGATAATAAAAGTGCCAACAGCACCACAGTGCCAACTAATCCTAGGTATGACTATAAACTACATCTGACAGCAAGGCTTCTGATCACAAAGGGTCCCAGCTATGAGCAAATAGTGACCCCCCACTAAAAAAAAAACAGTATGAAATTATAAAAATACATGTTTATATAAAAAATTGCGAACAACACCAGTTGATAGCAAAAGTGCCAACAGCACCACAGCTGATATCAAAAGTGCCACCAGCTGATAGCAAAAGTGCCAACAGCTGATACCAAAAGTTACAAAAGCTGATAGCAAAAGTGCCAACAGATTATAGCAAAAGTGCCAACAGCTTATAGCAAAAGTGCCAACAGCTGATAGCAAAAGTGCCAACAGCACCACAGTGCAAACGAGTCCTAGGTTTGACTATAAACTACATCTGACAGCAAGGCTTCTGTTCACAAAGGGTCCCAGCTATGAGCAAATAGTGACCCCCCACTAAAAAAAAATCACTATGAATTTATAAAAATACATATTTATATAAAAACTTGCAAACAACACCAGTTGATAGCAAAAGTGCCAACAGCACCACAGGTGATAGCAAAAGTGCCAACAGCTGATAGAAAAAGTGCCAACAGCTCATAGCAAAAGTGCCAACAGCACCACATTGCCAACTACTCCTAGGTATGACTATAAACTACATCTGACAGCAAGGCTTCTGATCACAAAGGGTCCCAGCTATGAGCAAATAGTGACGCCCCACTAAAAAAAACACTATGAAAGTATAAAAATACATGTTTATATAAAAACTTGCGAACAACACCAGTTAATTGCAAAAGTGCCAACAGCACCACAGCTGATAGCAAAAGTGCCAACAGCTGAGAGCAAATGTGCCAAAAGCTGATAGCACAAGTGCCAACAGCTTATAGCAAGAGTGCCAACAGCTGATAGCAAAAGTGCCAACAGCACCACCGTGCCAACTAGTCCTAGGTATGACTATAAACTACATCTGACAGCAAGGCTTCTGATCACAAAGGGTGCCAGCTATGAGCAAATTGTGACCCCCACTAAAAAAAAACACTATGAAAGTAAAAAATATATGTTTATATAAAAACTTGCGAACAACACCAGTTCATAGCAAAAGTGCCAACAGCACCTCAGCTGATAGCAAAAGTGCCAACAGCTGATAGCAAATGTGCCAACAGGTGATAGCAAAAGTGCCAACAGCTGATAGCAAAAGTGCCAACAGCTGATAGCAAAAGTGCCAACAGCACCACAGTGCCAACTAGTCCTAGGTATGACTATAAACTACATCTGACAGCAAGGCTTCTGATCACAAAGGGTCCCAGCTATGAGCAAATAGTGACCCCCCACTAAAATAAAAAACACTATGAAAGTATAAAAATACATGTTTATATAAAAACTTGCGAACAACCCCAGTTGATAGCAAAAGTGCCAACAGCACCACAGCTGATAGCAAAAGTGCCAACAGCTGATAGCAAAAGTTCCAACAGCTGATAGCGAAAGTGCCAACATCTGATAGCAAAAGTGCCAACAGCACAACAGTGCCAACTAGTCCTAGCTATGACTATAAACTACATCTGACAGCAAGGCTTCTGGTGACAAAGTGTCCCAGCTATGAGCAAATTGTGACCCCCCACTAAAAAAAAACACTCTGAAAGAATAAAAATACATATTTATATAAAAACTTGCGAACAACACCAGTCAATAGCAAAATTGACAACAGCACCACAGCAGATAGCAAAAGTGCCAACAGCTGATAGCTAAAGTGCCAACAGTTGATAGCAAAAGTGCAAACAGCACCACAGTGCCAATTAGTCCTAGGTATGACTATAAACTACATCTGACAGCAAGGCTTCTGATCAAAAAGGGTCCCAGCTATGAGCAAATAGTGACCCCCACTAAAAAAAACACTATGAAAGTATAAAAATACATGTTTATATAAAAACTTGCGAACAACACCAGTTGATAGCAAAAGTGCCAACAGCACCACAGCTGATAGCAAAAGTGCCAACAGCTGATAGCAAAAGTGCCAACAGCTGATAGCAAAAGTGCCAACAGCTGATAGCAAAAGTGCCAACAGCACCACAGCAGATAGCAAAAGTGCCAACAGCTGATAGCAAAAGTGCCAACAGCTGATAGCAAAAGTGCCAACAGCACCACAGTGCCAACTAGTCCTATGTATGACTATAAACTACATCTGACAGCAAGGCTTCTGATCACAAAGGGTCCCAGCTATGAGCAAATAGTGACCCTCACTAAAAAAAAATCACTATGAAATTATAAAAATACATATTTATATAAAAACTTGCAAACAACACCAGTTGATAGCAAAAGTGCCAACAGCACCACAGGTGATAACAAATGTGCCAATAGCTGATAGCAAAAGTGCCAACAGCTGATAGAAAAAGTGCCAACAGCTCATAGCAAAAGTGCCAACAGCACCACATTGCCAACTACTCCTAGGTATGACTATAAACTACATCTGACAGCAAGGCTTCTGATCACAAAGGGTCCCAGCTATGAGCAAATAGTGACGCCCCACTAAAAAAAACCCTATGAAAGTATAAAAATACATGTTTATATGAAAACTTGCGAACAACACTAGTTAATTGCAAAAGTGCCAACAGCAACACAGCTGATAGCAAAAGTGCCAACAGCTGATAGCAAATGTGCCAACAGCTGATAGCAAAAGTGCCAACAGCTGATAGCAAAAGTACCAACAGTTGATAGCAAAAGTGCCAACAGCACCACAGTGCCAACTAGTCCTAGGTATGACTATAAACTACAACTGACAGCAAGACTTCTGATCTCAAAGTGTCCCAGCTATGAGCAAATAGTGACCCCCGACTAAAAAAAAAAACACTATGAAAGTATAAATATACATGTTTATATAAAAACTTGCGAACAACATTAGTTGATAGCAAAAGTGCCAACAGCACCACAGCTGATAGCAAAAATGCCAACAGCTGATAGCAAAAGTGCCAACAGCTGATAGCAAAAGTGCCAACTGCACCACAGTGCCAACTAGTCCTAGGTATGATTATAAACTACATCTGACAGCAAGGCTTCTGATCACAAAGGGTCCCAGCTATGAGCAAATAGTGACCCCCCACTAAAAAAAAACACTATGAAAGTATAAAAATACATGTTTATATAAAATCTTGCGAACAACACCAGTTGATAGCAAAAGTGCCAACAGCACCACAGCTGATAGCAAAAGTGCCAACAGCTGATAGCAAAAGTGCCAAAAGCTGATAGCACAAGTGCCAACAGATTATAGCAAGAGTGCCAACAGCTGATAGCAAAAGTGCCAACAGCACCACAGTGCCAACTAGTCCTAGGTATGACTATAAACTACATCTGACAGCAAGGCTTCTGGTCACAAAGTGTCCCAGCTATGAGCAAATTGTGACCCCCCACTAAAAAAAAAACACTATGAAAGTATAAAAATACATATTTATATAAAAACTTGCGAACAACACCAGTCGATAGCAAAAGTGCCCACAGCACCACAGCAGATAGCAAAAGTGCCAACAGCTGATAGCTAAAGTGCCAACAGTTGATAGCAAAAGTGCAAACAGCAACACAGTGCCAATTTATAAAAATACATATTTATATAAAAACTTGCAAACAACACCAGTTGATAGCAAAAGTGCCAACAGCACCACAGGTGATAGCAAAAGTGCCAACAGCTGATAGCAAAAGTGCCAACAGCTGATAGAAAAAGTGCCAACAGCTCATAGCAAAAGTGCCAACAGCACCACATTGCCAACTACTCCTAGGTATGACTATAAACTACATCTGACAGCAAGGCTTCTGATCACAAAGGGTCCCAGCTATGAGCAAATAGTGACGCCCCACTAAAAAAAACACTATGAAAGTATAAAAATACATTTTTATATAAAAACTTGCGAACAACACCAGTTAATTGCAAAAGTGCCAACAGCAACACACCTGATAGCAAAAGTGCCAACAGCTGATAGCAAATGTGCCAACAGCTGATAGCAAAAGTGCCAACAGCTGATAGCAAAAGTACCAACAGTTGATAGCAAAAGTGCCAACAGCACCACAGTGCCAACTAGTCCTAGGTATGACTATAAACTACAACTGACAGCAAGGCTTCTGATCACAAAGTGTCCCAGCTATGAGCAAATAGTGACCCCCGACTAAAAAAAAACACTATGAAAGTATAAATATACATGTTTATATAAAAACTTGCGAACAACATTAGTTGATAGCAAAAGTGCCAACAGCACCACAGCTGATAGCAAAAGTGCCAACAGCTGATAGCAAAAGTGCCAACAGCTGATAGCAAAAGTGCCAACTGCACCACAGTGCCAACTAGTCCTAGGTATGATTATAAACTACATCTGACAGCAAGGCTTCTGATCACAAAGGGTCCCAGCTATGAGCAAATAGTGACCCCCACTAAAATAAAACACTATGAAAGTATAAAAATACATGTTTATATAAAATCTTGCGAACAACACAAGTTGATAGCAAAAGTGCCAACAGCACAACAGCTGATAGCAAAAGTGCCAACAGCTGAGAGCAAAAGTGCCAAAAGCTGATAGCACAAGTGCCAACAGCTTATAGCAAGAGTGCCAACAGCTGATAGCAAAAGTGCCAACAGCACCACCGTGCCAACTAGTCCTAGGTATGACTATAAACTACATCTGACAGCAAGGCTTCTGATCACAAAGGGTGCCAGCTATGAGCAAATTGTGACACCCCACTAAAAAAAAACACTATGAAAGTAAAAATATATGTTTATATAAAAACTTGCGAACAACACCAGTTCATAGCAAAAGTGCCAACAGCACCTCAGCTGATAGCAAAAGTGCCAAACGCTGATAGCAAATGTGCCAACAGCTGATAGCAAAAGTGCCAACAGCTGATAGCAAAAGTGCCAACAGCTGATAGCAAAAGTGCCAACAGCACCACAGTGCCAACTAGTCCTAGGTATGACTATAAACTACATCTAAAAGCAAGGCTTCTGATCACAAAGGGTCCCAGCTATGAGCAAATAGTGACCCCCCACTAAAAAAAAAAACTATGAAAGTATAAAAATACATGTTTATATAAAAATTTGCAAACAACACCAGTTGATAGCAAAAGTGCCAACAGCACCACAGCTGATAGCAAAATGCCAACAGCTGATAGCAAAAGTGCCAACAGCACCACAGTGCCACATAGTCGTAGGTATGACTATAAACTACATCTGACAGCAAGGCTTCTGATCACAAAGGGTCCCAGCTATGAGCAAATAGTGACCCCCCACTAAAATAAAAAACACTATGAAAGTATAAAAATACATGTTTATATAAAAACTTGCGAACAACCCCAGTTGATAGCAAAAGTGCCAACAGCTGATAGCAAAAGTTCCAACAGCTGATAGCGAAAGTGCCAACATCTGATAGCAAAAGTGCCAACAGCACCACAGTGCCAACTAGTCCTAGCTATGACTATAAACTACATCTGACCGCAAGGCTTCTGGTGAGAAAGTGTCCCCGCGATGAGCAAATTGTGACCCCCCACTAAAAAAAAACACTCTGAAAGTATAAAAATACATATTTATATAAAAACTTGCGAACAACACCAGTCAATAGCAAAATTGCCAACAGCACCACAGCAGATAGCAAAAGTGCCAACAGCTGATAGCTAAAGTGCCAACAGTTGATAGCAAAAGTGCAAACAGCACCACAGTGCCAATTAGTCCTAGGTATGACTATAAACTACATCTGACAGCAAGGCATCTGATCAAAAAGGGTCCCAGCTATGAGCAAATAGTGACCCCCACTAAAAAAAACACTATGAAAGTATAAAAATACATGTTTATATAAAAACTTGCGAACAACACCAGTTGATAGCAAAAGTGCCAACAGCACCACAGCTGATAGCAAAAGTGCCAACAGCTGATAGCAAAAGTGCCAACAGCTGATAGCAAAAGTGCCAACAGCTGATAGCAAAAGTGCCAACAGCACCACAGCTGATAGCAAAAGTGCCAACAGCTGATAGCAAAAGTGCCAACAGCTGATAGCAAAAGTGCCAACAGCTGATAGCAAAAGTGCCAACAGCACCACAGTGCCAACTAGTCCTAGGTATGATTATAAACTACATCTGACAGCAAGACTTCTGATCACAATGTGTCCCAGCTATGAGCAAATAGTGACCCCCCACGAAAAAAAAACCACTATGAAATTATAAAAATACTTGTTTATATAAAAACTTGCGAACAACATCAGTTGATAGCAAAATTGCCAACAGCGCCACAGCTGATAGCAAAAGTGCCACCAGCTGATAGAAAAAGTGCTAACAGCTGATAGCAAAAGTGCCAACAGCTGATAGCAAAAGTGCCAACAGCATCACAGCTGATAACAAAAGTGCCAACAACACCGGCTGATAGCAAAATTGCATACAGCACCACAGCTGATAGCAAAAGTGCCAACAACACCGGCTGATAGCAAAAGTGCCAACAGCACCACA
The DNA here is from genome assembly GCA_964036315.1 of Acanthosepion esculentum. NCBI lineage: Eukaryota > Metazoa > Mollusca > Cephalopoda > Sepiida > Sepiidae > Acanthosepion > Acanthosepion esculentum. The sequence goes on from OZ038514.1 coordinate 68,710,321, forward strand.
GCTGATAGCAAAAGTGCCAACATCACCGGCTGATAGCAAAAGTGCCAACAGCACCACAGCTGATAGCAAAAGTGCCAACCGCTGATAGCAAAAGTGCCAACAGCTGATAGCAAAAGTGCCAACAGCTGATAGCAAAAGTGCCAACAGCACCACAGTGCCAACTAGTCCTATGTATGACTATAAAATACATCTGACAGCAAGGCTTCTGATCACAAAGGGTCCCAGCTATGAGCAAATAGTGACCACCCACTAAAAAAAAATCACTATGAAATTATAAAAATACATATTTATATAAAAACTTGCAAACAACACCAGTTGATAGCAAAAGTGCCAACAGCACCACAGGTGATAGCAAAAGTGCCAACAGCTGATAGCAAAAGTGCCAACAGCTGATAGCAAAAGTGCCAACAGCTGATAGCAAAAGTGCCAACAGCACCACAGTGCCAACTAGTCCTAGGTATGATTATAAACTACATCTGACAGCAAGGCTTCTGATCACAAAGGGGCCCAGCTATGAGCAAATAGTGACCCCCCACTAAAAAAAAACACTATGAAAGTATAAAAATACATGTTTATATAAAATCTTGCGAACAACACCAGTTGATAGCAAAAGTGCCAACAGCACCACAGCTGATAGCAAAAGTGCCAACAGCTGATAGCAAAAGTGCCAAAAGCTGATAGCACAAGTGCCAACAGCTTATAGCAAGAGTGCCAACAGCTGATAGCAAAAGTGCCAACAGCAACACAGTGCCAACTAGTCCTAGGTATGACTATAAACTACATCTGACAGCAAGGCTTCTGATCACAAAGGGTCCCAGCTATGAGCAAATTGTGACCCCCCACTAAAAAAAAAACACTATGAAATAAAAAATATATGTTTATATAAAAACTTGCGAACAACACCAGTTCATAGCAAAAGTGCCAACGGCACCTCAGCTGATAACAAAAGTGCCAACAGCTGATAGCAAATGTGCCAACAGCTGATAGCAAAAGTGCCAACAGCTGATAGCAAAAGTGCCAACAGCTAATAGCAAAAGTGCCAACAGCACCACATTGCCAACTAGTCCTAGGTATGACTATAAACTACATCTAAAAGCAAGGCTTCTTATCACAAAGGGTCCCAGCTATGAGCAAATAGTGACCCCCCCTGAAAAAAAACTATGAAAGTATAAAAATACATGTTTATATAAAAACTTGCGAACAACACCAGTTGATAGCAAAAGTGCCAACAGCACCACAGCTGATAGCAAAAGTGCCAACAGCTGATAGCAAAATTGCAAAAGCTGGTAGCAAAAGTGCCAACAGCTTATAGAAAAAGTGCCAACAGCACCACAGTGCCAACTAGTCCTAGGTATGACTATAAACTACATCTGACAGCAAGGCTTCTGATCACAAAGGGTCCCAGCTATGAGCAAATAGTGACCCCCCACTAAAAAAAAAACTATGAAAGTATAAAAATACATGTTTATATAAAAACTTGCGAACAACACCAGTTGATAGCAAAAGTGCCAACAGCACCACAGCTGATAGCAAAAGTGCCAACAGCTGATAGCAAAATTGCAAAAGCTGGTAGCAAAAGTGCCAACAGCTTATAGAAAAAGTGCCAACAGCACCACAGTGCCAACTAGTCCTAGGTATGACTATAAACTACATCTGACAGCAAGGCTTCTGATCACAAAGGGTCCCAGCTATGAGCAAATAGTGACCCCCCACTAAAAAAAAAACTATGAAAGTATAAAAATACATGTTTATATAAAAACTTGCGAACAACACCAGTTGATAGCAAAAGTGCCAACAGCACCACAGCTGATAGCAAAAGTGCCAACAGCTGATAGCAAAAGTGCCAACAGCTGATACCAAAAAGTGTCAACAGCTGATAGCTAAAGTGCCAACAGCTAATAGCAAAAGTGCCAACAGCTGATAGCAAAAGTGCCAACAGCACCACAGGGTCAACTAGTCCTAGGTATGACTATAAACTACATCTGAGAGCAAGGCTTCTGATCACAAAGGGTCCCAGCTATGAGGAAATAGTGACCCCCACTAAAAAAAAACACTATGATAGTATAAAAGAACATGTTTCTCTAAAACTTTGCGAACAACACCAGTTGATAGCAAAAGTGCCAACACCTGATACCAAAAGTGCCAACTGCTGATAGCAAAAGGGCCATCAGCACCACATTACCAACTAGTCCTAGGTATGATTATAATCAACATCTGACAGCAAGGCTTCTGATCACAAAGGGTCCCAGCTATGAGCAAATAGTGACCCCCCACTAAAAAAAACCCTATGAAAGTATAAAAATACATGTTTATATAAAAACTTGCGAACAACACCAGTTGATTGCAAAAGTGCCAACAGCTGATAACAAAAGTGCCAACAGCTGATACCAAAAGTGCCAACAGCTGATAGCACAAGTGCCAACAGCTGATAGCAAAAGTGCCAACAGCTGATAGCAAAAGTGCCAACAGCACCACAGTGCCAACTAGTCCTAAGTATGACTATAAACTACACCTGACAGCAAGGCTTCTGATCACAAAGGGTCCCAGCTATGAGCAAATAGTGACCCCCCACTAAAAAAAACACTATGAATGTATAAATATACATGTTTATATAAAAACTTGCGAACAACACCAGTTGATAGCAAAAGTGCCAACAGCTGATACCAACAGTGCCAAAAGCTGATAGCAAAAGTGCCAACAGCTGATAGCAAAAGTGCCAACAGCATCACAGTGCCAACTAGTCCTAGGTATGAGTATAAACTACATCTGACAGCAAGGCTTGTGATCACAAAGAGTCCCAGCTTTGAGCAAATAGTGACCCCCCACTAAAAAAAAAAACTATGAAAGTATAAAAATACATGTTTATATAAAAAATTGCGAACAACACCAGTTGATAGCAAAAGTGCCAACAGCACAACAGCTGATAGCAAAAGTGCCAAAACCTGATATCAACAGTGCCAACAGCTGATAGCAAAAGTGCCAACAGCTGATAGCAAATGTGCCAACAGCTGATTGCAAAAGTGCCAACAGCTGATAGCAAAAGTGCCAACAGCACAAACGTGCCAACTAGTCCTAGGTATGACTATAAACTCCATCTGACAGCAAGCCTTCTGATCACAAAGGTTCCCAGCTATGAGCAAATAGTGAACCCCCACTAAAAAAAACACGATGAAAGTATAAAAATACATTTTTATATAAAAACTTGCGAACAACACCAGTTGATAGCAAAAGTGCAACAGCACCACAGCTGATAGCAAAAGTGCCAACAGCTGATAGCAAAAGTGCCAACAGCCGATACCAAAAGCTGATAGCAAAAGTGCCAACAGCTGATAGCAAAAGTGCCAACAGCTGATACAAATGTGCCAACAGCTGAGAGCAAAAGTGCCAACAGCTGATAGCAAAAGTGCCAACAGCACCACAGTGCCAACTAGTCCTAGGTATGATTATAAACTACATCTGACAGCAAGGCTTCTGATCACAATGGGTCCCAGCTATGAGCAAATAGTGACACCCCACTAAAAAAAAACACTATGAAAGTATAAAAATACATATTTATATAAAAACTTGCGAACAACGCCTGGTGATAGCAAAAGTGCCAACAGCACCACAGCTGATAGCAAAAGTGCGAACAGCTGATAGCAAAATTGCCAACAGCTGATAGCAAAAGTGCCAACAGCTGATAGCAAAAGAGACAACAGCTGATAGCAAAAGTGACAACAGCACCACAGTGCCAACTAGTCCTAGGTATGACTATAAACTACATCTGACAGCAAGGCTTCTGATCACAAAGGGTCCCAGCTATGAGCAAATAGTGACCCCCCTCTAAAAAAAAACACTATGAAATTATAAAAATACATGTTTATATAAAAACTTGCGACAACACCAGTTGATAGCAAAACTGCCAACAGCACCACAGCTGATAGCAAAATGCCAACAGCTGATACCAAAAGTGCCAACAGCTGATACCAAAAGTGCCAAAAGCTGATAGCAAAGTGCCAACAGCTGATAGCAAAAGTGCCAACAGCTGATACCAAAAGTGCCAACAGCTGAAAGCAAAAGTGCCAACAGCTGATAGCAAAAGTGCCTACAGCTGATAGCAAAAGTGCCAACAGCACCACAGTGCCAACTAGTCCTAGGTATGACTATAAACTACTACTGACAGTAAGGCTTCTGATCACAAATGGTCCCAGCTATAAGCAAATAGTGACCCCCCACTAAAACAAAACACTATGAAAGTATAAAAATACATTTTTATATAAAAACTTGCGAACAACACCAGTTGATAGCAAAAGTGCCAACAGCACCACAGATTATAGCAAAAGTGCCAACAGCTGATAGCAAAAGTGCCAACAGCTGATACCAAAAGTGCCAAAAGCTGATAGAAAAGTGCCAACAGCTGATACCAAAAGTGCCAACAGCTGATAGCAAAAGTGCCAACAGCTGATAGCAAAAGTGACAACAGCCCCACAGTGCCAACTAGTCCTAGGTATGACTATATACTACATCTGACAGCAAGGCTTCTGATCACAAAGGGTCCCAGTTATGAGCAAATAGTGACCCCCCATTAAAAAAAAACACTATGAAAGTCTAAAAATACATGTTTATATAAAAACTTGCGAACAAAACCAGTTGATAGCAAAAGTGCCAACAGCACCACAGCTGATAGCAAAAGTGCCAACAGCTGATAGCAAAAGTGCCAACAGCTGATAGCAAAAGTGCCAACAGCTGATAGCAAAAGAGACAACAGCTGATAGCAAAAGTGACAACAGCACCACAGTGCCAACTAGTCCTAGGTATGACTATAAACTACATCTGACAGCAAGGCTTCTGATCACAAAGGGTCCCAGCTATGAGCAAATAGTGACCCCCCTCTAAAAAAAAACACTATGAAAGTATAAAAATACATGTTTATATAAAAACTTGCGAACAACGCCTGGTGATAGCAAAAGTGCCAACAGCACCACAGCTGATAGCAAAAGTGCCAACAGCTGATAGCAAAAGTGCCAACAGCTGATAGCAAAAGTGCCAACAGCTGATAGCAAAAGAGACAACAGCTGATAGCAAAAGTGCCAATAGCTGATACCAAAAGTGCCAACAGCTGATAGCAAAAGTGCCAACAGCTGACAGCAAAAGTGCCAACAGCTGATAGCAAATGTGCCAACAGCACCACAGTGCCAACTACTCCTAGGTATGACTATAAACTACATCTGACAGCAAGGCTTCTGATCACAAAGTGTCCCAGCTCTGAGCAAATAGTGACCCCCCACTACAAAAAAAACACTGAAAGTATAAAAATACATGTTTATATAAAAACTTGCGAACAACACCAGTTGATAGCAAAAGTGCCAAAAGCTGATAGCAAAAGTGCCAACAGCTGATAGCAAAAGTGCCAAAAGCTGATAGCAAATGTGCCAACAGCACCACAGTGCCAACTAGACCTAGGTATGACTATAAACTACATCTGACAGCAAGGCTTCTGATCACAAAGGGTCCCAGCTATGAGCAAATAGTGACCCCCCACTAAAAAAAACTCTATGAAAGTATAAAAATACATGTTTATATAAAAACTTGCGAACAACGCCAGTTGATAGCAAAAGTGCCAACAGCACCACAGCTGATAGCAAAAGTGCCAACAGCTGATAGCAAAAGTGCCAACAGCTGATAGCAAAAGTGCCACAGCTGATAGCAAAAGTGACAACAGCACCACAGTGCCAACTAGTCCTAGGTATGACTATAAACTACATCTGACTGCAAGGCTTCTGATCACAAATGGTCCCAACTATGAGCAAATAGTGACCCCCCACTAAAAAAAAACACTATGAAAGTTTAAAAATACATGTTTTTATAAAAACATGCGACAACACCACTTGATAGCAAAATTGCCAACAGCACCACAGCTGATAGCAAAAGTCCAACAGCTGATAGCAAAAGTGCCAACAGCTGATACCAAAAGTGCCAAAAGCTGATAGCAAATGTGCCAACAGCTGATAGCAAAAGTGCCAGTAGCTGATACCAAAAGTGCCAACAGCTGATAGCAAAAGTTCCAACAGCTGACAGCAAAAGTGCCAAAAGCTGATAGCAAAAGTGCCAATAGCACCACAGTGCCAACTAGTCCTAGGTATGACTATAAACTACATCTGACAGCAAGGCTTCTGATCACAAAGGGTCCCAGCTCTGAGCAAATAGTGACCCCCCACTAAAAAAAAAACACTGAAAGTATAAAAATACATGTTTATATAAAAACTTGCGAACAACACCAGTTGATAGCAAAAGTGCCAACAGAACCACAGCTGATAGCAAAAGTGCCAACAGCTGATAGGAAAAGTGCCAACAGCTGATAGAAAAAGTGCCAACAGCACCACAGTGCCAACTAGTCCTAGGTATGACTATAAACTACATCTAACAGCAAGGCTTCTGATCACAAAGGGACCCAGTTATGAGCAATAATGACCCCCCACCAAAAAAAAACACTATGAAAGTATAAAAATAAATGTTTATATAAAACTTGCGACAACACCACTTGATAGCAAAAGTGCCAACAGCACCACAGCTGATAGCAAAAGTCCAACAGCTGATATCAAAAGTGCCAAAAGCTAATAGCAAAAGTGCCAACAGCTGATAGCAAAAGTGCCAACAGCACCACAGTGCCAACTAGTCCTAGGTATGACTATAAACTACATCTGACAGCAAGGCTTCTGATCACAAAGGGTCCCAGCTATGAGCAAATAGTGACCCCCCACTAAAACAAAACATTATGAAAGTATAAAAATACATTTTTATATAAAAATTTGCGAACAACACCAGTTGATAGCAAAAGTGCCAACAGCACCACAGATGATAGTAAAAGTGCCAACAGCTGATAGCAAAAGTGCCAACAGCTGATACCAAAAGTGCCAAAAGCTGATAGAAAAGTGCCAACAGCTGATACCAAAAGTGCCAACAGCTGATAGCAAAAGTGCCAACAGCTGATAGCAAAAGTGCCAACAGCTGATAGCAAAAGTGACAACAGCCCCACAGTGCCAACTAGTCCTAGGTATGACTATAAACTACATCTGACATCAAGGCTTCTGATCACAAAGGGTCCCAGCTATGAGCAAATAGTGACACCCCATTAAAAAAAAACACTATGAAAGTCTAAAAATACATGTTTATATAAAAACTTGCAAACAAAACCAGTTGATAGCAAAAGTGCCAACAGCACCACAGCTGATAGCAAAAGTGCCAACAGCTGATAGCAAAAGTGCCAACAGCTGATAGCAAAAGTGCCAACAGCTGATAGCAAAAGTGCCAACAGCACCACAGTGCCAACTAGTCCTAGGTATGACTATAAACTACATCTGACAGCAAGGCTTCTGATCACAAGGGGTCCCAGCTATGAGCAAATAGTGACCCCCCTCTAAAAAAAAACACTATGAAAGTATAAAAATACATGTTTATATAAAAACTTGCGAACAACGCCTGGTGATAGCAAAAGTGCCAACAGCACCACATCTGATAGCAAAAGTGCCAACAGCTGATAGCAAAAGTGCCAACAGCTGATAGCAAAAGTGCCAACAGCTGATAGCAAAAGAGACAACAGCTGATAGCAAAAGTGCCAATAGCTGATACCAAAAGTGCCAACAGCTGATAGCAAAAGTGCCAACAGCTGACAGCAAAAGTGCCAACAGCTGATAGCAAATGTGCCAACAGCACCACAGTGCCAACTACTCCTAGGTATGACTATAAACTACATCTGACAGCAAGGCTTCTGATCACAAAGTGTCCCAGCTCTGAGCAAATAGTGACCCCCCACTAAAAAAAAAACACTGAAAGTATAAAAATACATGTTTATATAAAAACTTGCGAACAACACCAGTTGATAGCAAAAGTGCCAACAGCTGATAGCAAAAGTGCCAACAGCTGATAGCAAAAGTGCCAAAAGCTGATAGCAAATGTGCCAACAGCACCACAGTGCCAACTAGACCTAGGTATGACTATAAACTACATCTGATAGCAAGGCTTCTGATCACAAAGGGTCCCAGCTATGAGCAAATAGTGACCCCCCACTAAAAAAAACTCTATGAAAGTATAAAAATACATGTTTATATAAAAACTTGCGAACAACGCCAGTTGATAGCAAAAGTGCCAACAGCACCACAGCTGATAGCAAAAGTGCCAACAGCTGATAGCAAAAGTGCCAACAGCTGATAGCAAAAGTGCCACAGCTGATAGCAAAAGTGACAACAGCACCACAGTGCCAACTAGTCCTAGGTATGACTATAACCTACATCTGACTGCAAGGCTTCTGATCACAAATGGTCCCAGCTATGAGCAAATAGTGACCCCCCACTAAAAAAAAACACTATGAAAGTATAAAAATACATGTTTATATAAAAACATGCGACAACACCACTTGATAGCAAAATTGCCAACAGCACCACAGCTGATAGCAAAAGTCCAACAGCTGATAGCAAAAGTGCCAACAGCTGATAGCAAAAGTGCCAACAGCTGATAGCAAAAGTGCCAACAGCACCTCAGTGCCAACTAGTCCTAGGTATGACTATAAACTACATCTGAGAGCAAGGCTTCTGTTCACAAAGGGTCCCAGCTATGAGCAAATAGTGACCCCCCACTAAAAAAAACACTATGAAAGTATAAAAATACATGCTTATATAAAAACTTGCGAACAACACCAGTTGATGGCAAAAGTGCCAACAGCACCACAGCTGATAGCAAAAGTTCCAACAGCTGAGAGAAAAGTGCCAACAGCTGATACCAAAAGTGCCAAAAGCTGATAGCAAATGTGCCAACAGCTGATAGCAAAAGTGCCAGTAGCTGATACCAAAAGTGCCAACAGCTGATAGCAAAAGTGCCAACAGCTGACAGCAAAAGTGCCAAAAGCTGATAGCAAAAGTGCCAACAGCACCACAGTGCCAACTAGTCCTAGGTATGACTATAAACTACATCTGACAGCAAGGCTTCTGATCACAAAGGGTCCCAGCTCTGAGCAAATAGTGACCCCCCACTAAAAAAAAAACACTGAAAGTATAAAAATACATGTTTATATAAAAACTTGCGAACAACACCAGTTGATAGCAAAAGTGCCAACAGAACCACAGCTGATAGCAAAAGTGCCAACAGCTGATAGGAAAAGTGCCAACAGCTGATAGCAAAAGTGCCAACAGCACCACAGTGCCAACTAGTCCTAGGTATGACTATAAACTACATCTAACAGCAAGGCTTCTGATCACAAAGGGACCCAGTTATGAGCAAATAGTGACCCCCACCAAAAAAAACACTATGAAAGTATAAAAATAAATGTTTATATAAAACTTGCGACAACACCACTTGATAGCAAAAGTGCCAACAGCACCACAGCTGATAGCAAAAGTCCAACAGCTGATAGCAAAAGTGCCAAAACTGATAGCAAAAGTGCCAACAGCTGATAGCAAAAGTGCCAACAGCACCACAGTGCCAACTAGTCCTAGGTATGACTATAAACTACATCTGACAGCAAGGCTTCTGATCACAAAGGGTCCCAGCTATGAGCAAATAGTGACCCCCCACTAAAAAAAAACACAATGAAAGTATAAAAATACATGTTTATATAAAAACTTGCGAACAACACCAGTTGATAGCAAAAGTGCCAACAGCACCACAGCTGATAGCAAAAGTGCAAACAGCTCATAGCAAAGGTGCCAACAGCTGATACCAAAAGTGCCAAAAGCTGATAGCAAAGTGCCAACAGCTGATACCAAAAGTGCCAACAGCTGATAGCAAACGTGCCAACAATCTGATAGCAAAAGTGCCAACAGCTGATAGCAAAAGTGCCAACAGCACCACAGTGCCAACTAGTCCTAGGTATGACTATAAACTACATCTGACAGCAAGTCTTCTGATCAAAAAGGGTCCCAGCTATGAGCAAATAGTGACCCCCCACTAAAAAAAAACACTATGAAAGTCTAAAAGTACATGTTTATATAAAAGCTTGCGTACAAAACCAGTTGATAGCAAAAGTGCCAACAGCACCACAGCTGATAACAAAAGTGCCAACAGCTGATAGCAAAAGTGCCAACAGCTGAGAGAAAAAGTGCCAACAGCTGATAGCAAAAGTGCCAACAGCACCACAGTGCCACCTAGTCCTAGGTATGACTATAAACTACATCTGACAGCAAGGCTTCTGATCACAAACGGTCCCAGCTATGAGCAAATAGTGACCTCCCACTAAAAAAAAACACTATGAAAGTATAAAACTACATGTTTATACAAAAACTTGCGAACAACACCAGTTGATAGCAAAAGTGCCAACAACACCACAGCTGATAGCAAAATGCCAACAGCTGATACCAAAAGTGCCAACAGCTGATACCAAAAGTGCCAAAAGCTGATAGCAAAGTGCCAACAGCTGATAGCAAAAGTGCCAACAGCTGATACCAAAAGTGCCAACAGCTGAAAGCAAAAGTGCCAACAGCTGATAGCAAAAGTGCCTACAGCTGATAGCAAAAGTGCCAACAGCACCACAGTGCCAAATAGTCCTAGGTATGATTATAAACTACTATTGACAGCAAGGCTTCTGATCACAAAGGGTCCCAGCTATAAGCAAATAGTAACCCCCCACTAAAAAAAAAACACTATGAAAGTATAAATATACATTTTTATATAAAAACTTGCGAACAACACCAGTTAATAGCAAAAGTGCCAAGAGCACCACAGCTGATAGCAAAAGTGCCAACAGCTGATAGCAAAAGATCCAACAGCTGATAGCAAAAGTGCCAACAGCTGATAGCAAAAGTGCCAACAGCACCACAGTGCCAACTAGTCCTAGGTATGAATATAAACTACATCTGACAGCAAGGCTTCTGATGACAAAGGGTCCCAGCTATGAGCAAATAGTGACCCCCCACTAAAAAAAAACACTATGAAAATATAAAAATACATGTTTATATAAAAACTTGCGAAAACACCACTTGATAGCAAAAGTGACAACAGCACCACAGCTGATAGCAAAAGTCCAACAGCTGATAGCAAAAGTGCCAAAAGCTGATAGCAAAAGTGCCAACAGCTGATAGCAAATGTGCCAACAGCACCACAGTGCCAACTAGTCCTATGTATGAATATAAACTACATCTGACAGCAAGGCTTCTGATCACAAATGGTCCCAGCTATGAGCAAATAGTGACCCCCCACTAAAAAAAAACTCTATGAAAGTATAAAAATACATATTTATATAAAAACTTGCGAACAACACCAGTTGATAGCAAAAGTGCCAACAGCACCACAGCTGATAGCAAAAGTGCCAAAAGCTGATAGCAAAAGTGCCAACAGCTGAGAGAAAAAGTGCCAACAGCTGATAGCAAAAGTGCCAACAGCACCACAGTGCCACCTAGTCCTAGGTATGACTATAAACTACATCTGACAGCAAGGCTTCTGATCACAAACGGTCTCAGCTATGAGCAAATAGTGACCCCCCACTAAAAAAAAAACACTATGAAAGTATAAAACTACATGTTTATATAAAAACTTGCGAACAACACCAGTTGATAGCAAAAGTGCCAACAACACCACAGCTGATAGCAAAATGCCAACAGGTGATACCAAAAGTGCCAACAGCTGATACCAAAAGTGCCAAAAGCTGATAGCAAAGTGCCAACAGCTGATAGCAAAAGTGCCAACAGCTGATACCAAAAGTGCCAACAGCTGAAAGCAAAAGTGCCAACAGCTGATAGCAAAAGTGCCTACAGCTGATAGCAAAAGTGCCAACAGCACCACAGTGCCAAATAGTCCTAGGTATGATTATAAACTACTATTGACAGCAAGGCTTCTGATCACAAAGGGTCCCAGCTATAAGCAAATAGTAAACCCCCACTAAAAAAAAAACACTATGAAAGTATAAATATACATTTTTATATAAAATCTTGCGAACAACACCAGTTAATAGCAAAAGTGCCAAGAGCACCACAGCTGATAGCAAAAGTCCAACAGCTGATAGCAAAAGTGCCAACAGCTGATAGCAAGAGTGCCAACAGCTGATAGCAAAAGTGCCAACAGCAACACAGTGCCAACTAGTCCTAGGTATGACTATAAACTACATCTGACAGCAAGGCTTCTGATCACAAAGGGTCCCAGCTATGAGCAAATAGTGACCCCACATTAAAAAAAAAACTATGAAAGTATAAAAATACATGTTTATACAAAAACTTGCGAAAAACACCAGTTGATAGCAAAAGTTCCAACACCACCACAGCTGATAGCAAAAGTGCCAACAGCTGATAGCAAAAGTGCCAACAGCTTATAGCAAAAGTGCCAACGGCTGGTAGCAAAAGTGCCAACAGCACCACTGTGCCAACTAGTCCTAGGTATGATTATAAACTACATCTGAGAGCAAGGCTTCTGATCACAAAGGGTCCCAGCTATGAGCAAATAGTGATCCCCCACTAAAAAAAAACACCTAAAATTATAAAAATACATGTTTATATAAAAACTTGCGAACAACACCAGTTGATAGCAAAAGTGCCAACAGAACAACAGCTGATAGCAAAAGTGCCAACAGATGATAGGAAAAGTGCCAACAGCTGATAGCAAAAGTGCCAACAGCACCACAGTGCAGACTAGTCCTAAGTATGACTATAAACTACATCTGACAGCAAGGCTTCTGATCACAAAGGGACCCAGTTATGAGGAAATAGTGACCCCCCACTAAAAAAAAAATCTATGAAAGTATAAAAATACATGTTTATATAAAAACTTGCGAACAACACCAGTTGATACCAAAAGGGCCAACAGCACCACAGCTGATAGCAAAAGTGCAAACAGCTGATAGCAAAAGTGCCAACAGCTGATAGCAAAAGTGCCAACAGCACAACAGCTGATAGCAAAAGTGCCAACAGCCGATAGCAAAAGTGCCAACATCTGATAGCAAAAGTGCCAAGAGCTGATAGCTAAAGTGCCAACAGCACCACAGTGCCAACTAGACCTAGGTATGTTTATAAACTACATCCGACAGCAAGGCTTCTGATCACAAAGGGTCCCAGCTATGAGCAAATAGTGACACCCCACTAAAAAAAAAACACTATGAAAGTATAAAAATACATATTTATATAAAAATTTACGAACAAACCCAGTTTATAGCAAAAGTGCAAACAGCACGACAGCTGATAGCAAAAGTGCCAAAAGCTGATAGCAAAAGTGCCAACAGCTGATAGCAAAAGTGCCAACAGCTGATAGCAAAAGTGCCAACAGCACCACAGTGCCAAATAGTCCTATGTATGACTATAATCTACATCTGACAGCAAGGCTTCTGATCACAAAGGGTCCCAGCTATGAGCAAATAGTGACCCCCCACTAAAAAAAAAACTCTATGAAAGTATAAAAATACATGTTTATATACAATCTTGCGAACAACACCAGTTGATAGCAAAAGTGCACACAGCACCACGGCTGACAGCAAAAGTGCCAACAGATGATAGCAAAAGTGCCAACAGCTGATACCAAAAGTGCCAAAAGCTGATAGCAAAAGTGCCAACAGCTGATAGCAAAAGTTTCAACAGCTGATAGCAAAAGTGCCAACAGCTGATAGCAAGAGTGCCAACAGCTGATAGCAAAAGTGCCAACAGCACCACAGTGCCAACTAGTCCTAGGTATGACTATAAACTACATCTGACAGCTAGGCTTCTGATCACAAAGGGTCCCAGCTATGAGCAAATAGTGATCCCCCACTAAAAAAAAAACTCTATGAAAGTATAAAAATACATGTTTATATAAAAACTTGCGAACAACACCAGTTGATAGCAAAAGTGCACACAGCACCACGGCTGATAGCAAAAGTGCCAACAGCTGATAGCAAAAGTGCCAACATCTGATAGCAAAAGTGCCAAAAGCTGATAGCAAAAGTGCCAACTGCTGATAGCAAAAGTGCCAACAGCACCACAGTGCCAACTAGTCCTAGGTATGACTATAAACTACATCTGAGAGCAAGGCTTCTGATCACAAAGGGTCCCAGCTATGAGCAAATAGTGACCCCCCACTAAAAAAAAAACACTATGAAAGTATAAAAATACATGTTTATTTAAAAACTTGCGAACAACACCAGTTGATAGCAAAAGTGCCAACAGCACCACAGCTGATAGCAAAAGTGAAAACAGCTGATAGCAAAAGTGCCAACAGATGATACCAAAGTGCCAACAGCTGATTGCAAAAGTGCCAACAGCTGATTGCAAAAGTGCCAACAGCTGATAGCAAAAGTGCCAACAGCACCACAGTGCCAACTAGTCCTAGGTATGACTATAAACTACATCTGACAGCAAGGCTTCTGATCACAAAGGGTCCCAGCTATGAGCAAATAGTGACCCCCCACTAAAAAAAAACACTATGAAAGTATAAAAATACATGTTTATATAAAAACTTGCGAACAACACCAGTTGATAGCAAAAGTGCCAACACCACCACAGCTGATAGCAAAAGTGCCAACAGCTGATAGCAAAAGTGCCAGGTATGGGGACTAGTGTTAGCTCATTTGCGGAAATTTTCATGCGGACCTAAACTGGGTAATCAGTCATAATTCACTTTTTTATAACTTTTTTCCAGTAAAAGAAATATTTTCAAAATGGGTATCAAATTGTGTGCAATTATTTGATTTGTCTATGTATACATAGATTTTTCTTTTGCTCAGACAGTAAAATGTACAGCTTTCACCATGTGCGCGGTATGTCGTCTGACAATATACAGCGTCCGAATTCCAGTGTGCACAATAAGAAAGCATTTGTAATTTTTCCTTTTTAAACAATCCACAAAATATTGCTGTCCAATTGTCGGGGATTTCTTGCCTTATCCATAATTACAAATGTTTTTTCGACACCTTGATTAGAGTCAAGTCGAAATTCAACGGTATGGGGACTTGTGTTAGCTCATTTGCGGAAATTGTCATGCGGCCCTAAACTGGGAAATCAGTGATATTTCACATGTTAATAACTTTTTTCCAGTAAAAGAAATATATCTTCAAAATGGGTATCAAATTGTGTGCAATTATTTGATTTGTCTACGTTTACAGGGATTTTTCATTTGCTCAGATAGTAAAAAGTACAGCTTTCACCATGTGCGCGGTATGTCGTTTGACAATTTACAGCGTCCGAATTCCAGTGTGCACAATAAGACTGCATTTGTAATTTTTCCTTTTTATAGAATCCACAAAATATTGGTGTCAAATTGTCGGGAATTTCTTGTCTTATCCATAATTACAAAAGTTTGTTCGACACCTTGAATAGAGTCGAGGCAAAATTCAACGGTATGGGGACTAGTGTTAGCTCATTTGCGTAAATTTTCATGCGGACCTAAACTGGGTAATCAGTCATAATTCACGTTTTTATAACTTTTTTCCAGTAAAAGAAATATTTTCAAAATGGGTATCAAATTGTGTGCAATTATTTGATTTGTCTATGTATATAGGGATTTTTCTTTCGCTCAGATAGTAAAAAGTACAGCTTTCACCATGTGCGCGGTATGTCGTCTGACAATATACATCGTCCGAATTCCATTGTGCACAATAAGAATGCATTTGTAATTTTTCCTTTTTATAGAATCCACAAAATATTGCTGTCCAATTGTCGGGAATTTCTTGCCTTATCCATAATTACAAAAGATTTTCGACACCTTGATTAGAGTCGGGTCGAAATTCAACGGTATGGGGACTTGTGTTAGCTCATTTGCGGAAATTGTCATGCGGCCCTAAACTGGGAAATCAGTGATAATTCACTTGTTTATAATTTTTTCCAGTAAAAGAAATATTTTCAAAATTGGTATAAAATTGTGTGCAATTATGTGATTTGTCTATGTTTACAGGGATTTTTCATTTGCTCAGATAGTAAAAAGTACAGCTTTCACCATGTGCGCGTTATGTCGTCTGACAAATTACAGCGTCCGAATTCCAGTGTGCACAATAAGACTGCATTTGTAATTTTTCCTTTTTATCGAATCCACAATATATTGGTGACCAATTGTCGGGAATTCCTTACCTTATCCATAATTACGAAAGTTTTTTCGACACCTTGAATACAGTCGATTCGAAATACAACGGTATGGGGACTTGTGCTAGCTCATTTGTGGAAATTGTCATGCGGCCCTAAACTGGGAAATCAGTCATATTTCACTTGTTTATAAATTTTTTCCAGTAAAAGGAATATTTTCAAAATGGGTTCCAAATTGTGTGCAATCATTTGCTATGTCTATGTTTACAGGGATTTTTTATTTGCTCAGATAGTGAAAAGTACAGCTTTCACCATGTGCGCGGCATGACGTCTGACAATTTACAGCGACCGAATTCCAGTGTGCACAATAAGACTGCATTTCTACTTTTTCCTTTTTATAGAATCCACAAAATATTGGTGTCAAATTTTCGGGAAATTTCTTGCCTTATCCATAATTACAAAAGTTTTTTCGACACCTTGATTTGAGTCGGGTCGAAATTCAACGGTATGGGGACTTGTGTTAGCTCATTTGCGGAAATTGTCATGCGGCCCTAAACTGGGAAATCAGTGATATTTCACTTGTTTTAACTTTTTTCCAGTAAAAGAAATATTTTCAAAATGGGTATCAAATTGTGTGAAATTATTTGATTTATCTATGTTTACAGGGATGTTTCATTTTCTCAGATAGTAAAAAGTACAGCTTTCACTATGAGCACAGTATGTCGTCTGACAATTTACAGCGTCCGAATTCCAGTGTGCACAATAAGACTGCATTAGTAATTTTTCCTTTTTATAGAATCCACAAAATATTGGTGTCAAATTGTCGATAATTTCTTGCCTCATCCATAATTACAAAAGTTTGTTCGACACCTTGAATAGAGTCGAGGTAAAATTCAACGGTATGGGGACTTGTGTTAGCTCATTTGCGGAAATTTTCATGCGGACCTAAACTGGGTAATCAGTCATAATTCACGTTTTTATAACTTTTTTCCAGTAAAAGAAATATTTTCAAAATTGGTATCAAATTGTTTGCAATTATTTGTTTTGTCTATGTATACAGGGATTTTTCTTTTGCTCAGATAGTAAAAAGTACAGCTTTCACCATGTGCGCGGTATGTCGTCTGACAATCTACAGCGTCCGAATTCCAGTGTTCACAATAAGACTGCATTTGTAATTTTTCCTTTTTATCGAATCCACAATATATTGGTTTCCAAATGTCGGGAATTCCTTACCTTATCCATAATTACGAAAGTTTTTTCGACACCTTGAATAGAGTCGATTCGAAATACAACGGTATGGTGACTTGTGTTAGCTCATTTGCGGAAATTTTCATGCGGACCTAAACTGGGTAATCAGTCATAATTCACTTTTTTATAACTTTTTTCCAGTAAAAGAAATATTTTCAAAATGGGTATCAATTTGTGTGCAATTATTTGATTTGTCTATGTTTACAGGGATGTTTCATTTGGTCAGATAGTAAAAAGTACAGCTTTCTCTATGTGCGCGGTATGTCGTCTGACAATATACATCGTCCGAATTCCAGTGTGCACAATAAGAATGCAATTGTAATTTTTCCTTTTTATAGAATCCACAAAATATTGCTGTCCAATTGTCGGGAATTTCTTGCCTTATCCATAATTACAAAAGATTTTCGACACGTTGAATAGAGTCGAGGCGAAATTTAACGGTATGGGGACTTCTGTTAGCTCATTTGCGGAAATTGTCATGCGGCATAAACTGGGAAATCAGTGATATTTCACATTTTTATAACTTTTTTCCAGTAAAAGAAATATTTTGAAAATGGGTATCAAATTGTGTGAAATTATTTGATTTATCTATGTTTTCAGGGATGTTTCATTTGGTCAGATAGTAAAAAGTACAGCTTTCACTATGTGCGCGGTATGTCGTCTGACAATTTACAGCGTCCGAATTCCAGTGTGCACAATAAGACTGCATTTGTAATTTTTCCTTTTTATAGAATCCAGAAAATATTGGTGTCAAATTGTCGGAATTTCTTGCCTTATCCATAATTACAAAAGTTTGTTCGACACTTTGAATAGAGTCGAGGCAAAATTCAACGGTATGGGGTCTAGTGTTATCTCATTTGCGGAAATTTTCATGCGGACTTAAACTGGGTAATCAGTCATAATTCACGTTTTTATAACTTTTTTCCAGTTAAAGAAATATTTTCAAAATGGGTATCAAATTGTGTGCAATTATTTGATTTGTCTATGTATACAGGGATTTTTCTTTTGCTCAGATAGTAAAAAGTACAGCTTTCACGATGTGCGCGGTATGTCGTCTGACAATATACAGCGTCCGAATTCCAGTGTGCACAATAAGAATGCATTTGTAATTTTTCCTTTTTATAGAATCCACAAAATATTGCGGTCCACTTGTCGGGAATTTCTTGCCTTATACATGATTACAAAAGTTTTTTCGACACCTTGATTAGAGTCGACTCGAAATTCAACGGTATGGGGACTTGTGTTAGCTCATTTGCGGAAATTGTCATGCGGCCCTAAACTGGGAAATCAGTGATATTTCACATGTTTATAACTTTTTTCCAGTAAAAGAAATATTTTCAAAATGGGTATCAAATTGTGTGAAATTATTTGATTTGTCTATGTTTACATGGATTTTTCATTTGCTCAGATAGTAAAAAGTACAGCTTTCACCATGTGCGCGGTATGTCGTCTGACAATTTACAGCGTCCGAATTCCAGTGTGCACAATAAGACTGCATTTGTAATTTTTCCTTTTTAGAGAATCCACAAAATATTGGTGTCCAATTGTCGGGTATTTCTTGCCTTATCCATAATTACAAAAGTTTGTTCGACACCTTGAATAGAGTCGATTCAAAATTCAACGGTATGGGGACTTGTGTTAGTTCATTTGCGGAAATTTTCATGCGGACCTAAACTGGGTAATCAGTCATAATTCACGTTTTTATAACTTTTTTCCAGTAAAAGGAATATTTTCAAAATGGGTATCAAATTGTGTGCAATTATTTGATTCGTCTATGTATGCAGGGATTTTTCTTTTGCTCAGATAGTAAAAAGTACAGCTTTCCCCATGTGCGCGGTATGTCGTCTGAAAATTTACAGCGTCCAAATTCCAGTGTGCACAATAAGACTGCATCTGTAATTTTTCATTTTTCTCGAATCCACAACATATTGGTGTCAAATTGTCGAGAATTTCTTGCCTTATCCATAATTACAAATGTTTTTTCGACACCTTGATTAGAGTCGAGTCCAAATTTAACGGTATGGGGACTTGTGTTAGCTCATTTGCGGAAATTGTCATGCGGCCCTAAACTGGGAAATCACTGATATTTCACTTGTTTATAAATTTTTTCCAGTAAAAGAAATATTTTCAAAATGGGTATCAAATTGTGTGAAATTATTTGATTTGTCTATGTTTACAGGGATTTTTCATTTGCTCAGATAGTAAAAAGTACAGCTTTCACCATGTGCGCGGTATGTCGTCTGAAAATTTACAGCGTCCGAATTCCAGTGTGCACAATAAGACTGCATTTGTAATTTTTCCGTTTTATCGAATCCACAATATATTGGTGTCCAATTGTCGGGAATTCATTACCTTATCCATAATTACGAAAGTTTTTTCGACACCTTGAATAGAGTCGATTCGAAATTCAACTGTATGGGGACTTGTTTTAGCTCATTTGTGGAAATTGTCATGCGGCCCTAAACTGGGAAATCAGTCATATTTCACTTGTTTATAACTTTTTTCCAGTAAAAGAAATGTTTTCAAAATGGGTATCAAATTGTGTGCAATTATTTGATATGTCTATGTTTACAGGGATTTTTCATTTGCTCAGATAGTAAAAAGTACAGCTTTCACCATGTGCGCGGTATGTCGTCTGACAATTTACAGCGTCCGGATTCCAGTGTGTACAATAAGCCTGCATTTGTAATTTTTCCTTTTTATAGAATCTACAAAATATTGGTGTCAAATTGTCGAAAATTTCTTGCCTTATCCATAATTACAAAAGTTTGTTCGACACCTTGAATAGAGTCGAGGCAAAATTCAACGGTATGGGGTCTAGTGCTATCTCATTTGCGGAAATTTTCATGCGGACTTAAACTGGGTAATCAGTCATAATTCACGTTTTTATAACTTTTTTCCAGTTAAAGAAATATTTTCAAAATGGGTATCAAATTGTGTGCAATTATTTGATTTGTCTATGTATACAGGGATTTTTCTTTTGCTCAGATAGTAAAAAGTACAGCTTTCACGATGTGCGCGGTATGTCGTCTGACAATATACAGCGTCCGAATTCCAGTGTGCACAATAAGAATGCATTTGTAATTTTTCATTTTTCTCAAATCCACAACATATTGCGGTCCACTTGTCGGGAATTTCTTGCCTTATACATGATTACAAAAGTTTTTTCGACACCTTGATTAGAGTCGACTCGAAATTCAACGGTATGGGGACTTGTGCTAGCTCATTTGCGGAAATTGTCATGCGGCCCTAAACTGGGAAATCAGTGATATTTCACATGTTTATAACTTTTTTCCAGTAAAAGAAATATTTTCAAAATGGGTATCAAATTGTGTGAAATTATTTGATTTGTCCATGTTTACATGGATTTTTCATTTGCTCAGATAGTAAAAAGTACAGCTTTCACCATGTGCGCGGTATGTCGTCTGACAATTTACAGCGTCCGAATTCCAGTGTGCACAATAAGACTGCATTTGTAATTTTTCCTTTTTAGAGAATCCACAAAATATTGGTGTCCAATTGTCGGGTATTTCTTGCCTTATCCATAATTACAAAAGTTTGTTCGACACCTTGAATAGAGTCGATTCAAAATTCAACGGTATGGGGACTTGTGTTAGCTCATTTGTGGAAATTTTCATGCGGCCCTAAACTGGGAAATCAGTCATATTTCACTTGTTTATAACTTTTTTCCAGTAAAAGAAATATTTTCAAAATCGCGATCAAATTGTGTGCAATTATTTGATATGTCTATGTTTACAGGGATTTTTCATTTGCTCAGATAGTAAAAAGTACAGTTTCACCATGTGCGCGGCATGACGTCTGACAATTTACAGCGTGCGAATTCAAGTATGCACAATAAGACTGCATTTCTAATTTTTCCTTTTTATAGAATCCACAATATATTGGTGGCAAATTGTCGGGAATTTCTTGCCTTATCCATAATTACAAATGTTTTTTCGACACCTTGATTAGAGTCGAGTCGAAATTCAACGGTATGGGGACTAGTGTTTGCTCATTTGCGGAAATTCTGATGCGGCCCTAAACTGGGAAATCAGTCATAATTCACTTTTTTATAACTTTTTTCCAGTAAAAGAAATATTTTCAAAATGGGTATCAAATTGTGTACAATTATTTGATTTGTCTATGTATACAGGGATTTGTCTTTTGCTCAGATAGTAAAAAGTACAGCTTTCACCATGTGCGCGGTATGTAATCTGACAATCAACAGCGTCCAAATTCCAGTGTGCACAATAAGACTGCATTTGTAATTTTTTCTTTTTATCGAATCCACAATATATTGGTGTCAAATTGTCGGGAATTTCTTGCCTTATCCATAATTACAAAAGTTTTTTCGACACCTTGAATAGAGTCGATTCGAAATTCAACGGTATGGGGACATGTGTTAGCTTATTTGTGGAAATTGTCATGCGGCCCTAAACTGGGAAATCAGTGATATTTCACTTGTTTATAACTTTTTTCCAGTAAAAGAAATATTTTCAAAATGGGTATCAAATTGTGTGAAATTATTTGATTTGTCTATGTTTACAGGGATTTTTCATTTTCAGAGATAGTAAAAAGTACAGCTTTCACCATGTGCGCGGTATGTCGTCTGACAATATACAGCGTCCGAATTCCAGTGTGCACAATAAGACTGCATTCGTAATTTTTCCTTTTTATAGAATCCACAAAATATTGGTGTCAAATTGTCGTGAATTCCTTACCTTATCCATAAATACAAAAGTTTTTTCGACACCTTGAATAGAGTCGATTCGAAATTCAACGGTATGGGGACTTGTGTTAGCTCATTTGTTTAAATTGTCATGCGGCCCTAAACTGGGAAATCAGTGATATTTCACTTGTTTATAACTTTTTTCCAGTAAAAGAAATATTTTCAAAATGGGTATCAAATTGTGTGCAATTATTTAATATGTCTATGTTTACAGGGATTTTTCATTTGCTCAGATAGTAAAAGGGTACAGCTTTCACCATGTGCGCGGCATGACGTCAGACAATTTACAGCGTCCGAATTCCAGTGTGCACAATAAGACTGCATTTCTACTTTTTCCTTTTTATAGAATCCACAAAATATTGGTGTCAAATTGTCGCGAATTTCTTGCCTTATCCACAATTACAAAAGTTTTTTCGACACGTTGAATAGAGTCGAGGCGAAATTTAACGGTATGGGGCCTTGTGTTAGCTCATTTGCGGAAATTGTCAAGCGGCCCTAAACTGGGAAATCAGTGATATTTCACATGTTTATAAATTTTTCCAGTAAAAGAAATATTTTCAAAATGGGTATCAAATTGTGTGCAATTATTTGATATGTCTATGTTTATAGGGATTTTTCATTTGCTCAGATAGTAAAAAGTACAGCTTTCACCATGTGCGCGGCATGACGTCTGACAATTTACAGCGTCCGAATTCCAGTGTGCACAATAAGACTGCATTTCTACTTTTTCCTTTTTATAGAATCCACAAAATATTGGTGTCAAATTGTCGAGAATTTCTTGCCTTATCCATAATTACAAAAGTTTGCTCGACACCTTGAATAGAGTCGAGGCAAAATTCAACGGTATGGGGACTAGTGTTAGCTCATTTGCTGAAATTTTCATGCGGACCTAAACTGGGTAATCAGTCATAATTTACTTTTTTATAACTTTTTTCCAGTAAAAGAAATATTTTCAAAATGGGTATCAAACTGTGTGCAATTATTTGATATGTCTATGTTTACAGGGATTTTTCATTTGCTCAGATAGTAAAAAGTACAGCTTTCACCATGTGCGCGGCATGACGTCTGACAATTTACAGCGTCCGAATTCCAGTGTCCACAATAAGACTGCATTTCTACTTTTTCCTTTTTATAGAATCCACACAATATTGGTGTCATATTGTCGGGAATTTCTTGCCTTATCCATAATTACAAAAGTTTTTTCGACACGTTGAATAGAGTCGAGGCGAAATTTAACGGTATGGGGACTTGTGTTAGCTCATTTGCGGAAATTGTCAAGCGGCCCTAAACTGGGTAATCAGTCATAATTCACGTTTTTATAACTTTTTTCCAGTAGAAGAAATATTTTCAAAATGGGTATCAAATTGTGTGCAATTATTTGATTTGTCTATGTATACAGGGATTTTTCTTTTGCTCAGATAGTAAAAAGTACAGCTTTCACCATGTGCGCGGTATGTCGTCTGACAATTTACAGCGTCCGAATTCCAGTGTGCATAATAAGACTGCATTTGTAATTTTTCCTTTTTATCGAATCCACAATATATTGGTGTCCAATTGTCGGGAATTCCTTACCTTATACATAATTACGAAAGTTTTTTCGACACCTTGAATAGAGTCGATTCGAAATTCAAGGGTATGGGGACTAGTGTTAGCTTTATTTTCGGAAATTGTCATGCGGCCCTAAACTGGGAAATCAGTCGTATTTCACTTGTTTATAACTTTTTTCCAGTAAAAGAAATATTTTCATAATGGGTATCAAATTGTGTGAAATTATTTGATTCGTCTATGTATACAGGGATTTTTCTTTTGCTCAGATAATAAAAAGTACAGCTTTCACCATGTGCGCGGTATGTCGTCTGACAATATACAGCGTCCGAATTCCAGTGTGCACAATAAGACCGCATTTGTAATTTTTCCTTTTTATCGAATCCACAATATATTGATGTCAAATTGTCGAGAATTACTTGCCTTATCCATAATTAGAAAAGTTTTTTCGACAGTTGATTAGAGTCGAGTCGAAATTCAACAGTATGGGGACTTGTGTTAGCTCATTTGCGGAAATTGTCATGCGGCCCTAAACTGGGAAATCAGTGATATTTCACTTGTTTATAACTTTTTTCCAGTAAAAGAAATATTTTCAAAATGGGTATCAAATTGTATGCAATTATTTGATATGTCTATGTTTACAGGGATTTTTCATTTGCTCAGATAGTAAAAAGTACAGCTTTCACCATGTGCGCGGTATGTCGTCTGACAATATACAGCGTCCGAATTCCAGTGTGAACAATAAGAATGCATTTGTAATTTTTCCTTTTTATAGAATCCACAAAATATTGCTGTCCAATTGTCGGGAATTTCTTGCCTTATCGATAATTACAAAAGTTTGTTCGACACCTTGAATAGAGTCGAGGCAAAATTCAACGGTAAGGGGAGTAGTGTTAGGTCATTTGCGGAAATTGTCATGCGGCCCTAAACTGGGAAATCAGTGATATTTCACTTGTTTATAACTTTTTTCCAGTAAAAGAAATATTTTCAAAATGGGTATCAAATTGTATGCAATTATTTGATATGTCTATGTTTAGAGGGATTTTTCATTTGCTCAGATAGTAAAAAGTACAGCTTTCACCATGTGCGCGGTATGTCGTCTGACAATTTACAGCGTCCGAATTCCAGTGTGCACAATAAGACTTCATTTGTAATTTTTCCTTTTTATCGAATCCACAATATATTGGTGTCCAATTGTCGGGAATTCCTTAACTTATCCATAATTACAAAAGTTTTTTCGGCACCTTGATTAGAGTCGAGTCGAAATTTAAGGGTATGGGGACTTGTGTTAGCTCATTTCCGGAAATTGTCATGCGGCCCTAAACTGGGAAATCAGTGATATTTCACATGTTTTATAACTTTTTTCCAGTAAAAGAAATATTTTAAAATGGGTATCAAATTGTGTGAAATTATTTGATTTAACTATGTTTACAGGGATGATTCATTTGGTCAGATAGTAAAAAGTACAGCTTTCACTATCTGCGCGGTATGTCGTCTGACAATTTACAGCGTACGAATTCCAGTGTGCACAATAAGACTGCATTTGTAATTTTTCCTTTTTATAGAATCCACAAACTATTGGTGTCAAATTGTCGGAAATTTCTTGCCTTATCCATAATTACAAAAGTTTGTCCGACACCTTGAATAGAGTCGAGGCAAAATTCAACGGTATGGGGACTAGTGTTAGCACATTTGCGGAAATTTCATGCGGACCTAAACTGGGTAATCAGACATAATTCACGTTTTTATAACTTTTTTCCAGTAAAAGAAATATTTTCAAAATGGGTATCAAATTGTGTGCATATATTTGATTTGTCTATGTATACAGGGATTTTTCTTTTGCTCAGATAGTAAAAAGTACAGCTTTCACCATGTGCGCGGTATGTCGTCTGACAATATACAGCGTCCGAATTCCAGTGTGCACAATAAGAATGCATTTGTAATTTTTCCTTTTTATAGAATCCACAAAATATTGCTGTCCAATTGTCGGGAATTTCTTGCCTTGTCCATAATTACAAAAGTTTTTTCGACATCTTGATTAGAGTTGGGTCGAAATTCAACGGTATGGGGACTTGTGTTAGCTCATTTGCGGAAAATGTCATGCGGCCCAAAACTGGGAATTCAGTGATATTTATCATGTTTATAACTTTTTTCCAGTAAAAGAAATATTTTGAAAATGGTTATCAAATTGTATGCAATTATTTGATATGTCTATGTATACAGGGATTTTTCTTTTGCTCAGATAGTAAAAGGTACAGGTTTAACCATGTGTGCTGTATGTCGTCTGACAATATACAGCGTCCGAATTCCAGTGTGCACAATAAGAATGCATTTGTAATTTTTCCTTTTTATAGAATCCACAAAATATTGCTGTCCAATTGTCGGGAATTTCGTGCCTTATCCATAATTACAAAAGTTTTTTCGACACCTTGATTAGAGTCGAGTCGAAATTCAACGGTATGGGGACTTGTGTTAGCTCATTTGCGGAAATTGTCATGCGGCCCTAAACTGGGAAATCAGTGATATTTCACATGTTTATAACTTTTTTCCAGTAAAAGAAATATTTTCAAAATGGGTATCAAATTGTGTGCAATTATTTGATTTTTCTATGTTTACATGGATTTTTCATTTGCTCAGATAGTAAAAAGTACAGCTTTCACCATGTGCGCGGTATGTCGTTTGACAATTTACAGCGTCCGAATTCCAGTGTGCACAATAAGACTGCATTTCTACTTTTTCCTTTTTATAGAATCCACACAATATTGGTGTCATATTGTCGGGAATTTCTTGCCTTATCCATAATTACAAAAGTTTTTTCGACACGTTGAATAGAGTCGAGGCGAAATTTAACGGTATGGGGACTTGTGTTAGCTCATTTGCGGAAATTGTCAAGCGGCCCTAAACTGGGTAATCAGTCATAATTCACGTTTTTATAACTTTTTTCCAGTAGAAGAAATATTTTCAAAATGGGTATCAAATTGTGTGCAATTATTTGATTTGTCTATGTATACAGGGATTTTTCTTTTGCTCAGATAGTAAAAAGTACAGCTTTCACCATGTGCGCGGTATGTCGTCTGACAATTTACAGCGTCCGAATTCCAGTGTGCATAATAAGACTGCATTTGTAATTTTTCCTTTTTATCGAATCCACAATATATTGGTGTCCAATTGTCGGGAATTCCTTACCTTATACATAATTACGAAAGTTTTTTCGACACCTTGAATAGAGTCGATTCGAAATTCAAGGGTATGGGGACTAGTGTTAGCTTTATTTTCGGAAATTGTCATGCGGCCCTAAACTGGGAAATCAGTCGTATTTCACTTGTTTATAACTTTTTTCCAGTAAAAGAAATATTTTCATAATGGGTATCAAATTGTGTGAAATTATTTGATTCGTCTATGTATACAGGGATTTTTCTTTTGCTCAGATAATAAAAAGTACAGCTTTCACCATGTGCGCGGTATGTCGTCTGACAATATACAGCGTCCGAATTCCAGTGTGCACAATAAGACCGCATTTGTAATTTTTCCTTTTTATCGAATCCACAATATATTGATGTCAAATTGTCGAGAATTACTTGCCTTATCCATAATTAGAAAAGTTTTTTCGACAGTTGATTAGAGTCGAGTCGAAATTCAACAGTATGGGGACTTGTGTTAGCTCATTTGCGGAAATTGTCATGCGGCCCTAAACTGGGAAATCAGTGATATTTCACTTGTTTATAACTTTTTTCCAGTAAAAGAAATATTTTCAAAATGGGTATCAAATTGTATGCAATTATTTGATATGTCTATGTTTACAGGGATTTTTCATTTGCTCAGATAGTAAAAAGTACAGCTTTCACCATGTGCGCGGTATGTCGTCTGACAATATACAGCGTCCGAATTCCAGTGTGAACAATAAGAATGCATTTGTAATTTTTCCTTTTTATAGAATCCACAAAATATTGCTGTCCAATTGTCGGGAATTTCTTGCCTTATCGATAATTACAAAAGTTTGTTCGACACCTTGAATAGAGTCGAGGCAAAATTCAACGGTAAGGGGAGTAGTGTTAGGTCATTTGCGGAAATTGTCATGCGGCCCTAAACTGGGAAATCAGTGATATTTCACTTGTTTATAACTTTTTTCCAGTAAAAGAAATATTTTCAAAATGGGTATCAAATTGTATGCAATTATTTGATATGTCTATGTTTAGAGGGATTTTTCATTTGCTCAGATAGTAAAAAGTACAGCTTTCACCATGTGCGCGGTATGTCGTCTGACAATTTACAGCGTCCGAATTCCAGTGTGCACAATAAGACTTCATTTGTAATTTTTCCTTTTTATCGAATCCACAATATATTGGTGTCCAATTGTCGGGAATTCCTTAACTTATCCATAATTACAAAAGTTTCTTCGGCACCTTGATTAGAGTCGAGTCGAAATTTAAGGGTATGGGGACTTGTGTTAGCTCATTTCCGGAAATTGTCATGCGGCCCTAAACTGGGAAATCAGTGATATTTCACATGTTTTATAACTTTTTTCCAGTAAAAGAAATATTTTAAAATGGGTATCAAATTGTGTGAAATTATTTGATTTAACTATGTTTACAGGGATGATTCATTTGGTCAGATAGTAAAAAGTACAGCTTTCACTATCTGCGCGGTATGTCGTCTGACAATTTACAGCGTCCGAATTCCAGTGTGCACAATAAGACTGCATTAGTAATTTTTCCTTTTTATAGAATCCACAAACTATTGGTGTCAAATTGTCGGAAATTTCTTGCCTTATCCATAATTACAAAAGTTTGTCCGACACCTTGAACAGAGTCGAGGCAAAATTCAACGGTATGGGGACTAGTGTTAGCACATTTGCGGAAATTTCATGCGGACCTAAACTGGGTAATCAGACATAATTCACGTTTTTATAACTTTTTTCCAGTAAAAGAAATATTTTCAAAATGGGTATCAAATTGTGTGCATATATTTGATTTGTCTATGTATACAGGGATTTTTCTTTTGCTCAGATAGTAAAAAGTACAGCTTTCACCATGTGCGCGGTATGTCGTCTGACAATATACAGCGTCCGAATTCCAGTGTGCACAATAAGAATGCATTTGTAATTTTTCCTTTTTATAGAATCCACAAAATATTGCTGTCCAATTGTCGGGAATTTCTTGCCTTGTCCATAATTACAAAAGTTTTTTCGACATCTTGATTAGAGTTGGGTCGAAATTCAACGGTATGGGGACTTGTGTTAGCTCATTTGCGGAAAATGTCATGCGGCCCAAAACTGGGAATTCAGTGATATTTATCATGTTTATAACTTTTTTCCAGTAAAAGAAATATTTTGAAAATGGTTATCAAATTGTATGCAATTATTTGATATGTCTATGTATACAGGGATTTTTCTTTTGCTCAGATAGTAAAAGGTACAGGTTTAACCATGTGTGCTGTATGTCGTCTGACAATATACAGCGTCCGAATTCCAGTGTGCACAATAAGAATGCATTTGTAATTTTTCCTTTTTATAGAATCCACAAAATATTGCTGTCCAATTGTCGGGAATTTCGTGCCTTATCCATAATTACAAAAGTTTTTTCGACACCTTGATTAGAGTCGAGTCGAAATTCAACGGTATGGGGACTTGTGTTAGCTCATTTGCGGAAATTGTCATGCGGCCCTAAACTGGGAAATCAGTGATATTTCACATGTTTATAACTTTTTTCCAGTAAAAGAAATATTTTCAAAATGGGTATCAAATTGTGTGCAATTATTTGATTTTTCTATGTTTACATGGATTTTTCATTTGCTCAGATAGTAAAAAGTACAGCTTTCACCATGTGCGCGGTATGTCGTTTGACAATTTACAGCGTCCGAATTCCAGTGTGCACAATAAGAATGTATTTCTACTTTTTCCTTTTTAGAGAATCCACAAAATATTGGTGTCCAATTCTCGGGAATTTCTTGCCTTATCCATAATTACAAAAGTTTGTTCGACACCTTGAATAGAGTCGAGGCAAAATTCAACGGTATGGGGACTAGTGTTAGCTCATTTGCGGAAATTTTCATGCGGACCTAAACTGGGTAATCAGTCATAATTCACTTTTTTATAACTTTTTTCCAGTAAAAGAAATATTTTCAAAATGGGTATCAAATTGTGTGAAATTATATGATTCGTCTATGTATACAGGGATTTTTATTTTGCTCAGATAGTAAAAAGTACAGCTTTCACCATGTGCGCGGTATGTCGTCTGACAATATACAGCGTCCGAATTCCAGTGTGCACAATAAGAATGCATTTGTAATTTTTCCTTTTTATAGAATCCACAAAATATTGCTGTCCAATTGTCGGGAATTTCTTGCCTTGTCCATAATTACAAAAGTTTTTTCGACATCTTGATTAGAGTTGGGTCGAAATTCAACGGTATGGGGACTTGTGTTAGCTCATTTGCGGAAAATGTCATGCGGCCCAAAACTGGGAATTCAGTGATATTTATCATGTTTATAACTTTTTTCCAGTAAAAGAAATATTTTCAAAATGGTTATCAAATTGTATGCAATTATTTGATATGTCTATGTATACAGGGATTTTTCTTTTGCTCAGATAGTAAAAGGTACAGGTTTAACCATGTGTGCTGTATGTCGTCTGACAATATACAGCGTCCGAATTCCAGTGTGCACAATAAGAATGCATTTGTAATTTTTCCTTTTTATAGAATCCACAAAATATTGCTGTCCAATTGTCGGGAATTTCGTGCCTTATCCATAATTACAAAAGTTTTTTCGACACCTTGATTAGAGTCGAGTCGAAATTCAACGGTATGGGGACTTGTGTTAGCTCATTTGCGGAAATTGTCATGCGGCCCTAAACTGGGAAATCAGTGATATTTCACATGTTTATAACTTTTTTCCAGTAAAAGAAATATTTTCAAAATGGGTATCAAATTGTGTGCAATTATTTGATTTTTCTATGTTTACATGGATTTTTCATTTGCTCAGATAGTAAAAAGTACAGCTTTCACCATGTGCGCGGTATGTCGTCTGACAATTTACAGCGTCCGAATTCCAGTGTGCACAATAAGACTTCATTTGTAATTTTTCCTTTTTATCAAATCCACAATATATTGGTGTCCAATTGTCGGGAATTACTTAACTTATCCATAATTACAAAAGTTTTTCGACACCTTGAATAGAGTCGAGGCAAAATTTAAGGGTATGGGGACTTGTGTTAGCTCATTTGCGGAAATTGTCATGCGGCCCTAAACTGGGAAATCAGTGATATTTCACTTGTTTTATAACTTTTTTCCAGTAAAAGAAATATTTTAAAATGGGTATAAAATTGTGTGAAATTATTTGATTTATCTATGTTTACAGGGATGATTCATTTGGTCAGGTAGTAAAAAGTACAGCTTTCACTATCTGCGCGGTATGTCGTCTGACAATTTACAGCGTACGAATTCCAGTGTGCACAATAAGACTGCATTTGTAATTTTTCCTTTTTATAGAATCCACAAACTATTGGTGTCAAATTGTCGGGAATTTCTTGCCTTATCCATAATTACAAAAGTTTTTTCGACATCTTGATTAGAGTTGGGTCGAAATTCAACGGTATGGGGACTTGTGTTAGCCCATTTGCGGAAAATGTCATGCGGCCCAAAACTGGGAATTCAGTGATATTTATCATGTTTATAACTTTTTTCCAGTAAAAGAAATATTTTCAAAATGGGTATCAAATTGTATGCAATTATTTGATATGTCTATGTATACAGGGATTTTTCTTTTGCTCAGATAGTAAAAGGTACAGGTTTAACCATGTGTGCTGTATGTCGTCTGACAATATACAGCGTCCGAATTCCAGTGTGCACAATAAGAATGCATTTGTAATTTTTCCTTTTTATAGAATCCACAAAATATTGCTGTCCAATTGTCGGGAATTTCGTGCCTTATCCATAATTACAAAAGTTTGTTCGACACCTTGAATAGAGTCGAGGCAAAATTCAACGGTATGGGGACTAGTGTTAGCTCATTTGCGGAAATATTCTTGCGGACCTAAACTGGGTAATCAGTCATAATTCACTTTTTTATAACTTTTTTCCAGTAAAAGAAATATTTTCAAAATGGGTATCAAATTGTGTGCAATTATTTGATTTGTCTATGTATACAGGAATTTTTCTTTTGCTCAGATAGTAAAAAGTACAGCTTTCACCAATTGCGCGGTATGTCGTCTGCCAATATAGAGCGTCCGAATTCCAGTGTGAACAATAAGAATGCATTTGTAATTTTTCCTTTTTATAGAATCCACAAAATATTGCTGTCCAATTGTCGGGAAATTTCTTGCCTTATCCATAATTACAAAAGTTTGTTCAACACCTTGAATTGAGTCGAGGCAAAATTCAACGGTATGGGGACTAGTGTTAGCTCATTTGCGGAAATTTCATGCGGACCTAAACTGTGTAATAAGTCATAATTCACTTTTTTATAACTTTTTTCCAGTAAAAGAAATATTTTCAAAATGGGTATCAAATTGTGCGCAATTATTTGATTCTTCTATGTATACAGGGATTTTTCTTTTGCTCAGATAGTAAAAAGTACAGCTTTCACCATGTGCGCGGTATGTCGTCTGACAATTTACAGCGTCCGAATTCCAGTGTGCACAAAAAGACCGCATTTGTAATTTTTCCTTTTTATCGAATCCACAATATATTGGTGTCAAATTGTCGAAAATTTCTTGCCTTATCCATAATTAGAAAAGTTTTTTCGGCACCTTGATTAGAGTCGAGTCGAAATTCAACGGTATGGGGACATATGTTAGCTCATTTGCGGAAATTGTCATGCGGCCCTAAACTGGGAAATCAGTGATATTTCACTTGTTTATAACTTTTTTCCAGTAAAAGAAATATTTTCAAATTGGTATCAAATTGTGTGCAATTATTTGATATGTCTATTTTTACAGGGATTTTTCTTTTGCTCTGATAGTAAAAAGTACAGCTTTCACCATGTGCGCGGTATGTCGTCTGACAATTTACAGCGTCCGAATTCCAGTGTGCACAATAAGACTTCATTTGTAATTTTTCCTTTTTATCGAATCCACAATATATTGGTGTCCAATTGTCGGGAATTCCTTAACTTATCCATAATTACAAAAGTTTTTCGACACCTTGAATAGAGTCGAGGCAAAATTTAAGGGTATGGGGACTTGTGTTAGCTCATTTGCGGAAATTGTCATGCGGCCCTAAACTGGGAAATCAGTGATATTTCACTTGTTTTATAACTTTTTTCCAGTAAAAGAAATATTTTAAAATGGGTATCAAATTGTGTGAAATTATTTGATTTATCTATGTTTACAGGGATGATTCATTTGGTCAGATAGTAAAAAGTACAGCTTTCACTATCTGCGCGGTATGTCGTCTGACAATTTACAGCGTACGAATTCCAGTGTGCACAATAAGACTGCATTTGTAATTTTTCCTTTTTATAGAATCCACAAACTATTGGTGTCAAATTGTCGGAAATTTCTTGCCTTATCCATAATTACAAAAGTTTGTTCGACACCTTGAATAGAGTCGAGGCAAAATTCAACGGTATGGGGACTAGTGTTAGCTCATTTGCGGAAATTTCATGCGGACCTAAACTGGGTAATCAGACATAATTCACGTTTTTAAAACTTTTTTCCAGTAAAAGAAATATTTTCAAAATGGGTATCAAATTGTGTGCAATTATTTGATTTGTCTATGTATACAGGGATTTTTCTTTTGCTCAGATAGTAAAAAGTACAGGTTTAACCATGTGTGCTGTATGTCGTCTGACAATATACAGCGTCCGAATTCCAGTGTGCACAATAAGAATGCATTTGTAATTTTTCCTTTTTATAGAATCCACAAAATATTGCTGTCCAATTGTCGGGAATTTCTTGCCTTATCCATAATTGCAAAAGTTTTTTCGACATCTTGATTAGAGTTGGGTCGAAATTCAACGGTATGGGGACTTGTGTTAGCTCATTTGCGGAAAATGTCATGCGGCCCAAAATGGGAATTCAGTGATATTTATCATGTTTATAACTTTTTTCCAGTAAAAGAAATATTTTCAAAATGGGTATCAAATTGTATGCAATTATTTGATATGTCTATGTATACAGGGATTTTTCTTTTGCTCAGATAGTAAAAGGTACAGGTTTAACCATGTGTGCTGTATGTCGTCTGACAATATACATCGTCCGAATTCCAGTGTGCACAATAAGAATGCATTTGTAATTTTTCCTTTTTATAGAATCCACAAAATATTGCTGTCCAATTGTCGGGAATTTCGTGCCTTATCCATAATTACAAAAGTTTGTTCGACACCTTGAATAGAGTCGAGGCAAAATTCAACGGTATGGGGACTAGTGTGAGCTCATTTGCGGAAATATTCTTGCGGACCTAAACTGGGTAATCAGTCATAATTCACTTTTTTATAACTTTTTTCCAGTAAAAGAAATATTTTCAAAATGGGTATCAAATTGTGTGCAATTATTTGATTTGTCTATGTATACAGGAATTTTTCTTTTGCTCAGATAGTAAAAAGTACAGCTTTCACCAATTGCGCGGTATGTCGTCTGCCAATATAGAGCGTCCGAATTCCAGTGTGAACAATAAGAATGCATTTGTAATTTTTCCTTTTTATAGAATCCACAAAATATTGCTGTCCAATTGTCGGGAAATTTCTTGCCTTATCCATAATTACAAAAGTTTGTTCAACACCTTGAATAGAGTCGAGGCAAAATTCAACGGTATGGGACTAGTGTTAGCTCATTTGCGGAAATTTCATGCGGACCTAAACTGTGTAATAAGTCATAATTCACTTTTTTATAACTTTTTTCCAGTAAAAGAAATATTTTCAAAATGGGTATCAAATTGTGCGCAATTATTTGATTCTTCTATGTATACAGGGATTTTTCTTTTGCTCAGATAGTAAAAAGTACAGCTTTCACCATGTGCGCGGTATGTCGTCTGACAATTTACAGCGTCCGAATTCCAGTGTGCACAATAAGACAGCATTTGTAATTTTTCCTATT
Organism: Acanthosepion esculentum; assembly: GCA_964036315.1. Taxonomy (NCBI): domain Eukaryota; kingdom Metazoa; phylum Mollusca; class Cephalopoda; order Sepiida; family Sepiidae; genus Acanthosepion; species Acanthosepion esculentum. The sequence continues at coordinate 68,744,813 of OZ038514.1, forward strand.
TATCTAATCCACAATATATTGGTGTCAAATTGTCGAGAATTTCTTGCCTTATCCTTAATTACAAAAGTTTTTTCGACTCCTTGCTTAGAGTCGAGTCGAAATTCAACGGTATGGGGACTTGTGTTAGCTCATTTGCGGAAATTGTCATGCGGCCCTAAACTGGGAAATCAGTCATATTTCACATGTTTATAACTTTTTTCCAGTAAAAGAAATATTTTCAAAATGTGTATCAAATTGTGTGCAATTATTTGATTTGTCTATGTTTACAGGGATTTTTCATTTGCTCAGATAGTAAAAAGTACAGCTTTCACCAAGTGCGCGGTATGTCGTCTGACAATTTATAGCGTCCGAATTCCAGTGTGCACAATAAGACTGCATTTGTAATTTTTCCTTTTTAAAGAATCCACAATATATTGCTGTCCAATTGTCGCGAATTTCTTGCCTTATCCATAATTACAAAAGTTTTTTCGACACCTATATTAGAGTTGGGTAGAAATTCAACGTTATGGGGACTTGTGTTAGCCCATTGCGGAAATTGTAATGCGGCCCTAAACTGGGAATTCAGTGATATTTCACATGTTTATAACTTTTTTCCAGTAAAAGAAATATTTTCAAAATGGGTATCAAATTGTGTGCAATTATTTGATTTGTCTATGTATACAGGGATTTTTCTTTTGCTCAGATGGTAAAAAGTACAGCTTTCACCATGTGCGCGGTATGTCGTCTGACAATATACAGCGTCCGAATTCCAGTGTGCACAATAAGCCTGCATTTGTAATTTTTCCTTTTTATCGAATCCACAATATATTGGTGTCCAATTGTCGGTAATTCCTTACCTTATCCATAATTACAAAAGTTTTTTCGACACGTTGAATAGAGTCGATTCGAAATTCAACGGTATGGGGACTTGTGTTAGCTCATTTGCGGAAATTGTCATGCGGCCCTAAACTGGGAAATCAGTGATATTTCACTTGTTTATAACTTTTTTCCAGTAAAGTAAATATTTTCAAAATGGGTATCAAATTGTGTGAAATTATTTGATTTATCTATGTTTACAGGGATGTTTCATTTGGTCAGATAGTAAAAAGTACAGCTTTCACTATGTGCGCGGTATGTCGTCTGACAATTTACAGCGTCCGAATTCCAGTGTGCACAATAAGACTGCATTTCTACTTTTTCCTTTTTATAGAATCCACAAAATATTGGTGTCAAATTGTCGCGAATTTCTTGCCTTATCGATAATTACAAAAGTTTTTTCGACACGTTGAATAGAGTCGAGGCGAAATGTAACGGTATGGCGAATAGTGTTAGCTCATTTGCGGAAATTTTCATGCGGACCTAAAATGGGTAATCAGTCATAATTCACTTTTTTATAACTTTTTTCCAGTGAATGAAATATTTTCAAAATGGGTATCAAATTGTGTGCAATTATCTGATTTGTCTATGTATACAGGGATTTTTCTTTTGCTCAGATAGTAAAAAGTACAGCTTTCACAATGTGCGCGGTATGTCGTCTGACAATATACAGTGTCCGAATTCCAGTGTGCACAATAAGAATGCATTTGTAATTTTTCCGTTTTATAGAATCCACAAAATATTGCGGTCCAATTGTCGGAAATTTCTTGCCTTATCCATAATTACAAAAGTTTTTTCGACACCTTGATTAGAGTCGAGTCGAAATTCAACGGTATGGGGACTCGTGTTAGCTCATTTGCGGAAATTGTCATGCGGCCCTAAATTGGGAAATCAGTGATATTTCACATGTTTATAAATTTTTCCAGTAAAAGAAATATTTTCAAAATGGGTATCAAATTGTGTGCAATTATTTGATTTGTTTATGTTTAGAGGGATTTTTCATTTGCTCAGATAGTAAAAAGTTCAGCTTTTACCATGTGCGCGGAATGTCGTCTGACAATTTACAGCGTCCGAATTCCAGTGTGCACAATAAGACTGCATTTCTACTTTTTCCTTTTTATCGAATTCACAATATATTGGTGTCAAATTGTCGTGAATTCCTTACATTATCCATAATTACAAAAGTTTGTTCGACACCTTGAATAGAGTCGAGGCAAAATTCAACGGTATGGGGACTTGTGTTAGATCATTTGTGGAAATTGTCATGCGGCCCTAAACTGGGAAATCAGTCATATTTCACTTGTTTATAACTTTTTTCCAGTAAAAGAAATATTTTCAAAATGGGTATCAAATTGTGTGCAATTATTTGTTATGTCTATGTTTATAGGGATGTTTCATTTGGTCAGATAGTAAAAAGTACTGCTTTCACTATGTGCGCGGTATGTCGTCTGACAATTTACAGCGTCAGAATTCCAGTGTGCACAACAAGACTGCATTTCTACTTTTTCCTTTTTAGAGAATCCACAAAATATTGGTGTCAAATTGTCGCAAATTTCTTGCCTTATCCATAATTACAAAAGTTTGTTCGACACCTTGAATAGAGTCGAGGCAAAATTCAACGTTATGGGGACTAGTGTTAGCTCATTTGCGGAAATTATCATGCGGAGCTAAACTTGGCAATCAGTCATAATTCACGTTTTTATAACTTTTTTCCAGTAAAAGAAATATTTTCAAAATGGTATCAAATTGTGTGAAATTATTTGATTTGTCTATGTTTACACGGATGTTTCATTTGCTCAGATAGTAAAAAGTACAGCTTTCACCATCTGCGCGGAATGACGTCTGACAATTTACAGCGTCCGAATTCCAGAGAGCACAATAAGACTGCATTTCTACTTTTTCCTTTTTATAGAATCCACAAAATATTGGTGTCAAATTGTCGGGAATTTCTTGCCTTATCCATAATTACAAAAGTTTTTTCGACACGTTGAATAGAGTCGAGGCGAAATTTAACGGTATGGGGACTAGTGTTAGCTCATTTGCGGAAATTTTCATGCGGACCTAAAAATGGGTAATCAGTCATAATTCACTTTTTTATAACTTTTTTTTAGTGAAAGAAATATTTTCAAAATGGGTATCAAATTTTGTGCAATTATGTGATTTGTCTATGTATACAGGGATTTTTCTTTTGCTCAGATAGTAAAAAGTACAGCTTTCACCATGTGCGCGGTATGTCGTCTAACAATATACAGCGTCCGAATTCCAGTGTGAACAATAAGAATGCATATGTAATTTTTCCTTTTTATAGAATCCACAAAATATTGGTGTCCAATTGTCGAGAATTTCTTGCCTTATCCATAATTACAAAAGTTTGTTCGACACCTTGAATAGAGTCGAGGACAAATTCAACGGTATGGGGACTAGTGTTAGCTCATTTGCGGAAATTTTCATGCGTACCTAAACTGGGTAATCAGTCATAATTCACTTTGTTATAACTTTTTTCCAGTAAAAGAAATATTTTCAAAATGGGTATCAAATTGTGTGCAATTATTTGATTTGTCTATGTATACAGGGATTTGTCGTTTGCTCAGATAGTAAAAAGTACAGCTTTCACCATGTGCGCGGTATGTCGTCTGACAATCTACAGCGTCCGAATTCCAGTGTGCACAATAAGACTGCATTTGTAATTTTTTCCTTTTTATCGAATCCACAATATATTGGTGTCAAATTGTCGGGAATTTCTTGCCTTATCCATAATTACAAAAGTTTGTTCGACACCTTGAATAGAGTCGAGGGAAAATTCAACGGTATGGGGACTAGTGTTAGCTCATTTGCGGAAATTTTCATTCGGACCTAAAGTGGGTAATCAGTCATAATTCACTTTTTTATAACTTTTTTCCAGTAAAAGAAATATTTTCAAAATGGGTATCAAATTGTGTGCAATTATTTGATTTGTCTATGTTTAAAATGATTTTTCATTTGCTCAGATAGTAAAAAGTACAGCTTTCCCCATGTGCGCGGCATGACGTCTGACAATTTACAGCGTCCGAATTCCAGTGTGCACAATAAGAGTGAATTTCTACTTCTTCCTTTATAGAGAATCCACAAAATATTGGTGTCAAATTCTCGAATATTTCTTGCCTTATCCATAATTACAAAAGTTTGTTCGACACCTTGAATAGAGTCGAAGCAAAATTCCAAGGTATGGGGAATAGTGTTAGCACATTTGCGGAAATTTTCATGCGGACCTAAACTGGGTAATCTGTCATAATTCACTTTTTTATAACTTTTTTCCAGTAAAAGAAATATTTTCAAAATGGGTATCAAATTGTGTACAATTATTTGGTTGGTCTATGTATACAGGGATTTTTGATTTGGTCAGATAGTAAAAAGTACAGCTTTCAACATGAGCGCGGTATGTCGTCTGACAATTTACAGCGTCCGGATTCTAGGGTGCACAATAAGACTGTATTTGTAATTTTTTCTTTTTATCGAATCCACAAAATATTGCTGTCCAATTTGCGGAAATTCCTTACCTTATCCATAATTACAAAAGTTTTTTCGACACCTTGAATAGAGTCGAGGCAAAATTCAACGGTATGGGGACTAGTGTTAGCTCATTTGCGGAAATTTTCATGCGGACCTAAACTGGGTAATCAGTCATAATTCACTTTTTTATAATTTTTTCCAGTATGAGAAATATTTTCAAAATGGGTATCAAATTGTGTGCAATTATTTGATTTGTCTATGTTTACAGGGATTTTTCATATGCTTAGATAGTAAAAAGTACAGCTTTCACTATGTGCGCGGTATGTCGTCTGACAATTTACAGCGTCCGAATTCCAGTGTGCACAATAAGAATGCATTTCTACTTTTTCCATTTTAGAGAATCTACAAAATATTGGTGTCAAATTGTCGAAAATTTCTTGCCTTATCCATAATTACAAAAGTTTTTTCGACACCTTGATTAGAGTCGAGTCGAAATTCAACGGTATGGGGACTTGTGTTAGCTCATTTGCGGAAATTTTCATGCGGACCTAAACTGGGAAATCAGTGATATTTCACTTATTTATAACTTTTTTCCAGTAAAAGAAATATTTTCAAAATGGGTATCAAATTGTGTGCAATTATTTGATATGTCTATGTTTACAGGGATTTTTCATTTGCTCAGATAGTAAAAAGTACAGCTTTCACCATGTGCGCGCATTGACATCTGACAATTTGCAGCGTCCGAATTCCAGTGTGCACAATAAGACTGCATTTCTACTTTTTCCTTTTTATAGAATCCACAAAATATTGGTGTCAAATTGTCATATTTTTCTTGCCTTATCCATAATTACAAAAGTTTGTTCGACACCTTGAATAGAGTCGAGGCAAAATTCAACGGTATGGGGAGTAGTGTTAGCTCATTTGCGGAAATTTTCATGCGGACATAAACTGGGTAATCAGTCATAATTCACTTTTTTATAACTTTTTTCCGGTAAAAGAAATATTTTCAAAATGGGTATCAAATTGTGTGCAATTATTTGATTTGTCTATGTATACAGGGATTTTTCTTTTGCTCAGATAGTAAAAAGTACAGCTTTCACCATGTGAGCGGTATGTCGTTTGACAATATACAGCGTCCGAATTCCAGTGTGCACAATAAGAATGCATTTCTACTTTTTCCTTTTTAGAGAATCCACAAAATATTGGTGTAAAATTGCCGAGAATTTTTTGCCTTATCCATAATTAAAAAATTTTTTCGACACGTTGAATAGAGTCGAGGCGAAATATAACGGTATGGGGACTTGTGTTAGCTCATTTGCGGAAATTGTCATGCGGCCCTAAACTGGGAAATCAGTGATATTTCACATGTTTATAACTTTTTTCCAGTAAAAGAAATATTTTCAAAATGGTTATCAAAATGTTTGCAATTATTTGATTTGTCAATGTTTACATGGGTTTTTCATTTGCTCAGATAGTAAAAAGTACAGCTTTCACCATGTGCGCTTTATGTCGTTTGACAATTTACAGCGTCCGAATTCCAGTGTGCACAATAAGAATGCATTTCTACTTTTTCCTTTTAGAGAATCCAAAAAATATTGCTGTCAAATTGTCGCGAATTTCTTGCCTTATCCATAATTACAAAAGTTTTTTCGACACGTTGAATAGCGTCGAGGCGAAATTTAACGGAATGGGGACTTGTGTTAGCTCATTTGCGGATATTGTCATGCGGCCCTAAACTGGGAAATCAGTGATAATTCACTTGTTTATAACTTTTTTCCAGTAAAAGAAATATTTTCAAAATGGGTATCAAATTGTGTGAAATTATTTGATTTATCTATGTTTACAGGGATGTTTCATTTGGTCAGATAGTAAAAAGTACAGCTTTCACTGTGTGCGGTATGTCGTCTGACAATTTACAGCGTACGAATTCCAGAGTGCACAATAATCCTAGGTATGACTATAAACTACATCTGACAGCAAGGCTTCTGATCAAAAAGGGTCCCAGCTATGAGCAAAGAGTGACCCCTCACTGAAAAAAAAACTGTATGAAAGTATAAAATACATGTTTATATAAAAACTTGAAAACAACACCAGTTGATAACAAAAGTGCCAACAGCACCACAGCTGATAGCAAAAGTGCCAACAGCTGATAGCAAAAGTGCCAACAGCTGATACCAAATGTGCCAAAAGCTAATAGCAAAAGTACCAACAGATGATAGCAAAAGTGCCAACAGCTGATACCAAATGTGCCAACAGCTGATAGCAAAAGTGCCAACAGCTGATAGCAAAAGTGCCAACAGCACCACAGTCCAAACTAGTCCTAGGTATGACTATAAACTACATCTGACAGCAAGGCTTCTGATCACAAAGGGTTCCAGCTATGAGCAAATAGTGACCCCCCACTAAAAAAAAACACTATGAAAGTATAAAAATACATGTTTATATAAAAACTTGCGAACGACCCCAGTTGATAGCAAAAGTGCCAACAGCTGATAGCAAAAGTGCAAAACAGCTGATAGCAAAAGTGACAACAGCTGATAGCAAAAGCGCCAACAGCTAATAGCAAAAGTGCCAACAGTTGATAGCAAAAGTGCCAACAGCACCACAGTGCCAACAAGTCCTAGGTATGACTATAAACTACATCTGACAGCCAGGCTTCTGATCACAAAGGGTCCCAGCTATGAGCAAATAGTGGCCCCCCCACTAAAAAAAAAGACTATGAAAGTATAAAAATACATGTTTATATAAAAACTTGCGGACAACACCAGTTGATAGCAAAAGTGCCAAGAGCACCACAGCTGATAGCAAAAGTGCCAACAGCTGATAGCAAAAGTGCCAACAGCTGATAGCAAAAGACCCAAAAGCTGATAGCAAAAGTGCCAACAGCTGATAGCAAAAGTGCCAACAGCTGATAGCAAAAGTGCCAACAGCTGATAGCAAAAGTGCCAACAGCACCACAGTGCCAACTAGTCCTAGGTATGAATACAAACTACATCTGACAGCAAGGCTTCTGATCACAAAGGGTCCCAGCTATGAGCAAATAGTGAACCCCCCACTAAAAAAAAACACTATGAAAGTATAAAAATACATGTTTATATAAAAACTTGCGAACGACACCAGTTGATAGCAAAAGTGCCAACAGCTGATAGCAAAAGTGCCAACAGCTGATAGCAAAAGTGCCAACAGCTGATAGCAAAAGCGCCAACAGCTTATAGCAAAAGTGCCAACAGCTGGTCGCAAAAGTGCCAACAGCACCACAGTGCCAACTAGTCCTAGGTATGACTATAAACTACATCTGACAGCAAGGCTTCTGATCACAAAGGGTCACAGCTATGAGCAAATAGTGGACCCCCCACTAAAAAAAACACTATGAAAGTATAAAAATACATGTTTATATAAAAACTTGCGAACAACACCAGTTGATAGCAAAAGTGCAAAAAGCTGATAGCAAAAGTGCCAACCGCTGATAGCAAAAGTGCCAAAAGGTGATAGCAAAAGTGCCAACAGCACCACAGTGCCAACTAGTACTAGGTATGACTATAAACTACATCTGACAGCAAGGCTTCTGATCACAAAGGGTCCCAGCTATGATTAAATAGTGACTCCCCACTAAAAAAAAACACTATGAAAGTATAAAAATACATGTTTATATAAAAACTTGCGAACAACACCAGTTGATAGCAAAAGTGCCAAAAGCACCACAGCTGATAGCGAAAGTGCCAACAGCTGATAGCAAAAGTGCCAACAGCTGATAGCAAAAGTGCCAACAGCTGATAGCAAAAGTGCAAACAGCTGATAGCAAAAGTGCCAACAGCTGATACCAAAAGTGCCAACTGCTAATAGCAAAAGTGCCAACAGCTGATAGCAAAAGTGCCAACAGCTGATAGCAAAAGTGCCAACAGCACCACAGTGCCAACTAGTGATAGGTATGACTATAAACTACATCTGACAGCAAGGCTTCTGATCACAAAGTGTCCCAGCTATGAGCAAATAGTGGCCCCCGCACTAAAAAAAAACTCTATGAAAGTATAAAAATACATGTTTATATAAAACCTTGCGAACAACACCAGTTGATAGCAAAAGTGCCAACAGCTGATAGCAAAAGTGCCAACAGCTGATAGCAAAAGTACCAACAGCTGATAGCAAAAGTGCCAACAGCTGATACCAAAAGTGCCAACAGCTGATAGCAAAAGTGTCAACAGCTGATAGCAAAAGTGCCAACAGGTGATAGCAAAAGTGCCAACAGCACGACAGTGCCAACTAGTCCTAGGTACGACTTTAAACTACATCAGACAGCAAGGCTTCTGATCACAAAGGGTCCCAGCTATGAGCAAATAGTGACCCCCCACTAAAAAAAAACACTATGAATGTATAAAAATACATGTTTATATAAAAACGTGCGAACAACACCAGTTGATAGCAAAAGTGCCAACAGCACCACAGCTTATAGCAAAAGTGCCAAAAGATGATAGCAAAAGTGCCAACAGCTGATAGCAAAAGTGCCAACAGCTGATACCAAAAGTGCCAACAACACCACAGTGCCAACTAGTCCTAAGTATGACTATAAACTACATCTCACAGCAAGGCTTCTGATCACAAATTGTACCAGCTATGAGCAAATAGTGACCCCCCACTAAAAAAAAACACTATGAAAGTATAAAAATACATGTTTATATAAAACTTGTGAACAACACCAGTTGATAGCAAAAGTGCCAACAGCACCACAGCTGATAGCAAAAGTGCCAACAGCTGAATGCAAAAGTGCAAACAGCTGATACCAAAAGTGCCAACAGCTGATACCAAAAGTGCCAAAAGCTGATAGCAAAAGTGCCAACAGCTGATAGCAAAAGTGCCAACAGCTGATAGCAAAAGTGCCAACAGCTGAGAGCAAAAGTGCCAACAGCACCACAGTGCCAACTAGTGCTAGGTGTGACTATAAACTACATCTGACAGAAAGGCTTCTGATCAAAAAGCGTCCCAGCTATGAGCAAATAGTGACCCCCCACTAAACAAAAAACACTATGAAAGTATAAAAATACATGTGTATATAAAAACTGGCGAACAACACCAGTTGATAGCAAAAGTGCCAAGAGCACCACAGCTGATAGCAAAAGTGCCAACAGCTGATAGCAAAAGTGCCAACAGCTGATAGCAAAAGTGCCAACAGCACCACAGTGCCAACTAGTCCTAGGTATGAATACAAACTACATCTGACAGCAAGGCTTCTGAACACAAAGGGTCCCAGCTATGAGCAAATAGTGAACCCCCACTAAAAAAAACACTATGAAAGTATAAAAATACATGTTTATATAAAAATTGGCGAACAACACCAGTTGATAGCAAAAGTGCAAACAGCTGATAGCAAAAGTGCCAACCGCTGATAGCAAAAGTGCCAAAAGCTGATAGCAAAAGTGCCAACAGCACCACAGTGCCAACTAGTACTAGGTATGACTATCAACTACATCTGACAGCAAGGCTTCTGATCACAAAGGGTCCCAGCTATGATTAAATAGTGACTCCCCACTAAAAAAAACACTATGAAAGTATAAAAATACATGTTTATATAAAAACTTGCGAACAACACCAGTTGATAGCAAAAGTGCCAAAAGCACCACAGCTGATAGCGAAAGTGCCAACAGCTGATAGCAAAAGTGCCAACAGCTGATAGCAAAAGTGCCAACAGCTGATAGAAAAGTGCAAACAGCTGATAGCAAAAGTGCCAACAGCTGATACCAAAAGTGCCAACTGCTAATAGCAAAAGTGCCAACAGCTGATAGCAAAAGTGCCAACAGCTGATAGCAAAAGTGCCAACAGCACCACAGTGCCAACTAGTGCTAGGTATGACTATAAACTACATCTGACAGCAAGGCTTCTGATCACAAAGTGTCCCAGATATGAGCAAATAGTGGCCCCCGCACTAAAAAAAAACTCTATGAAAGTATAAAAATACATGTTTATATAAAACCTTGCGAACAACACCAGTTGATAGCAAAAGTGCCAACAGCTGATAGCAAAAGTGCCAACAGCTGATAGCAAAGTACCAACAGCTGATAGCAAAAGTGCCAACAGCTGATACCAAAACTGCCAACAGCTGATAGCAAAAGTGTCAACAGCTGATAGCAAAAGTGCCAACAGCTGATAGCAAAAGTGCCAACAGCTGATACCAAAAGTGCCAACAGCTGATAGCAAAAGTGTCAACAGCTGATAGCAAAAGTGCCAACAGCTGATAGCAAAAGTGCCAACAGCACGACAGTGCCAACTAGTCCTAGGTACGACTTTAAACTACATCAGACAGCAAGGCTTCTGATCACAAAGGGTCCCAGCTATGAGCAAATAGTGACCCCCCACTAAAAAAAACACTATGAATGTATAAAAATACATGTTTATATAAAACTTGTGAACAACACCAGTTGATAGCAAAAGTGCCAACAGCACCACAGCTTATAGCAAAAGTGCCAAAAGCTGATAGCAAAAGTGCCAACAGCTGATAGCAAAAGTGCCAACAGCTTATACCAAAAGTGCCAACAACACCACAGTGCCAACTAGTCCTAAGTATGACTATAAACTACATCTGACAGAAAGGCTTCTGATCAAAAAAATAGTGACCCCCCACTAAACAAAAAACACTATGAAAGTATAAAAATACATGTGTATATAAAAACTGGCGAACAACACCAGTTGATAGCAAAAGTGCCAAGAGCACCACAGCTGATAGCAAAAGTGCCAACAGCTGATAGCAAAAGTGCCAACAGCTGATAGCAAAAGTCCCAAAAGCTGATAGCAAAAGCGCCAACAGCTGATAGCAAAAGTGTCAACAGCTGATAGCAAAAGTGCCAACAGCTGATAGCAAAAGTGCCAACAGCACCACAGTGCCAACTAGTCCTAGGTATGAATACAAACTAGATCTGACAGCAAGGCTTCTGAACACAAAGGGTCCCAGCTATGAGCAAATAGTGAACCCCCACTAAAAAAAACACTATGAAAGTATAAAAATACATGTTTATATAAAAACTTGCGAACGACACCAGTTGATAGCAAAAGTTCCAACAGCTGATAGCAAAAGTGCCAACAGCTGATAGCAAAAGTGCCAACAGCTGATAGCAAAAGCGCCAACAGCTTATAGCAAAAATGCCAACAGCTGGTAGCAAAAGTGCCAACAGCACCACAGTGCCAACTAGTCCTAGGTATGACTATAAACTACATCTGACAGCAAGGCTTCTGATCACAAAGGGCACAGCTATGAGCAAATAGTGCCCCCCCACTAAAAAAAACACTATGAAAGTATAAAAATACATGTTTATATAAAAACTTGCGAACAACACCAGTTGATAGCAAAAGTGCAAACAGCTGATAGCAAAAGTGCCAACCGCTGATAGCAAAAGTGCCAAAAGCTGATAGCAAAAGTGCCAACAGCACCACAGTGCCAACTAGTACTAGGTATGACTATAAACTACATCTGACAGCAAGGCTTCTGATCACAAAGGGTCCCAGCTATGATTAAATAGTGACTCCCCACTAAAAAAAAACACTATGAAAGTATAAAAATACATGTTTATATAAAAACTTGCGAACCACACCAGTTGATAGCAAAAGTGCCAAAAGCACCACAGCTGATAGCGAAAGTGCCAACAGCTGATAGCAAAAGTGCCAACAGCTGATAGCAAAAGTGCCAACAGCTGATAGCAAAAGTGCAAACAGCTGATAGCAAAAGTGCCAACAGCTGATACCAAAAGTGCCAACTGCTAATAGCAAAAGTGCCAACAGCTGATAGCAAAAGTGCCAACAGCTGATAGCAAAAGTGCCAACAGCACCACAGTGCCAACTAGTGCTAGGTATGACTATAAACTACATCTGACAGCAAGGCTTCTGATCACAAAGTGTCCCAGCTATGAGCAAATAGTGGCCCCCGCACTAAAAAAAAACTCTATGAAAGTATAAAAATACATGTTTATATAAAACCTTGCGAACAACACCAGTTGATAGCAAAAGTGCCAACAGCTGATAGCAAAAGTGCCAACAGCTGATAGCAAAGTACCAACAGCTGATAGCAAAAGTGCCAACAGCTGATACCAAAACTGCCAACAGCTGATAGCAAAAGTTTCAACAGCTGATAGCAAAAGTGCCAACAGCTGATAGCAAAAGTGCCAACAGCTGATAGCAAAGTACCAACAGCTGATAGCAAAAGTGCCAACAGCTGATACCAAAAGTGCCAACAGCTGATAGCAAAAGTGTCAACAGCTGATAGCAAAAGTGCCAACAGCTGATAGCAAAAGTGCCAACAGCACGACAGTGCCAACTAGTCCTAGGTACGACTTTAAACTACATCAGACAGCAAGGCTTCTGATCACAAAGGGTGCCAGCTATGAGCAAATAGTGACCCCCCACTAAAAAAAACACTATGAATGTATAAAAATACATGTTTATATAAAAACGTGCGAACAACACCAGTTGATAGCAAAAGTGCCAACAGCACCACAGCTTATAGCAAAAGTGCCAAAAGCTGATAGCAAAAGTGCCAACAGCTGATAGCAAAAGTGCCAACAGCTGATACCAAAAGTGCCAACAACACCACAGTGCCAACTAGTCCTAAGTATGACTATAAACTACATCTCACAGCAAGGCTTCTGATCACAAAGTGTACCAGCTATGAGCAAATAGTGACCCCCCACTAAAAAAAAACACTATGAAAGTATAAAAATACATGTTTATATAAAACTTGTGAACAACACCAGTTGATAGCAAAAGTGCCAACAGCACCACAGCTGATAGCAAAAGTGCCAACAGCTGAATGCAAAAGTGCAAACAGCTGATACCAAAAGTGCCAACAGCTGATACCAAAAGTGCCAAAAGCTGATAGCAAAAGTGCCAACCGCTGATAGCAAAAGTGCCAACAGCTGATAGCAAAAGTGCCAACAGCTGATAGCAAAATTGCCAACAGCACCACAGTGCCAACTAGTGCTAGGTGTGACTATAAACTACATCTGACAGAAAGGCTTCTGATCAAAAAGCGTCCCAGCTATGAGCAAATAGTGACCCCCCACTAAACAAAAAACACTATGAAAGTATAAAAATACATGTGTATATAAAAACTGGCGAACAACACCAGTTGATAGCAAAAGTGCCAAAAGCACCACAGCTGATAGCAAAAGTGCCAAAAGCTGATAGCAAAAGTGCCAACAGCTGATAGCAAAAGTGCCAACTGCTGATACCAAAAGTTCCAACAGCTGATAGCAAAAGTGCCAACAGCTGATAGCAAAAGCGCCAACAGCTGATAGCAAAAGTGCCAACAGCACCACAGTGCCAACTAGTCCTAGGTATGACTATAAACTACATCTGACAGCAAGGCTTCTGATCACAAAGGGTCCCAGCTATGAGCAAATAGTGACCCCCCACTAAAAAAAAAAACACTATAAATGTATAAAAATACATGTTTATATAAAGACTTGCGAACAACACCAGTTCATAGCAAAAGTGCCAACATCTGATAGCAAAAGTGCCAACAGCTGATAGCAAAATTACCAACAGCTGATAGCAAAAGTGCCAACAGCTGATAGCAAAAGTGTCAACAGCTGATAGCAAAAGTGCCAACAGCTGATAGCAAAAGTGCCAACAGCACCACAGTGCCAACTAGTCCTAGGTATGACTATAAACTACATCTGACAGCAAGGCTTCTGATCGCAAAGGGTCCCAGCTATGAGCAAATAGTGACCCCCCACTAAAAAAAAACACTATGAATGTATAAAAATACATGTTTATATAAAAACTTGCGAACAACACCAGTTCATAGCAAAAGTGCCAACAGCTGATAGCAAAAGTGCCAACAGCTGATACCAAAGTGCCAACAGCTGATACCAAAAGTGCCAAAAGCTGAAAGCAAAAGTGCCATCAGCTGATAGCAAAAGTGCCAACAGCTGATACCAAAAGTGCCAACAGCTTATAGCAAAAGTGCCAACAGCTGATAGCAAAAGTGCCAACAGCTGATAGCAAAAGTGCCAACAGCACCACAGTGCCAAATTGTGCTAGGTATGACTATAAACTACATCTGACAGCAAGGCTTCTGATCACAAAGGGTCCCAGCTATGAGCAAATAGTGAACTTCACTAAAAAAACTCTATGAAAGTATATAAATACCTGTTTATATAATAACTTGCGAACAACACCAGTTGATTTCAAAAGTGTCAACAGCACCACAGCTGATAGCAAAAGTGCCAACAGCTTATACCAAAAGTGCCAAAAGCTCATAGCAAAAGTGCCAACAGCTGATAGCAAAAGTGCCAACAGCTGGTTGCAAAAGTTCCAACAGCACCACAGTGAATCTAGTCCTAGGTATGACTACAAACTACATCTGACAGCAAGGCTTCTGATCACAAAGGGTCCCAGCTATGAGCAAATAGTGACCCCCCACTAAAAAAAACATTATGAAAGTATAAAAATACATGTTTATATAAAAACTTGCGAACAACACCAGTTGATAGCAAAAGTGCCAACAGCTGATAGCAAAAGTGCCAACAGGTGATAGCAAAAGTGCCAACTGCTGATAGCAAAAGTGCCAAAACCACCACAGTGCCAACTAGTCCTAGGTATGACTAGAAACTACATCTGTCAGCAAGGCTTCTGATCACAAAGGGTCCCAGCTATGAGCAAATAGTGAACCCCCACTAAAAAAAAACACTATGAAAGTATAAAAGTACATTTTTATATAAAAACTTGCGAACAACAGCAGTTGATAGCAAAAGTGCCAACAACATCACAGCTGATAGCAAAAGTGCCAAAAGCTGATAGCAAAAGTGCCAACAGCTAATAGCAAAAGTGCCAACAGCTGATACCAAAAGTGCCAACAGCTTATAGCAAAAGTGCCAACAGCTGATAGCAAAAGTGCCAACAGCTAATAGCAAAAGTGCCAACAGCACCACAATGCCAACTAGTGCTAGGTATGACTATAAACTACATCTGACGGCAAGCCTTCTGATCACAAAGGGTCCCAGCTATGAGCAAATAGTGACCCGCCACTAAAAAAAAAACACTATGAATGTATAAAAATACATGTTTATATAAAAACTTGCGAACAACACCAGTTGATAGCAAAAGTGCCAACAGCTGATAGCAAAAGTGCCAACAGCTGATAGCAAAAGTGCCAACAGCACCACAGTGCCAACTAGTCCTAGGTATGACTATAAACTACATCTGACAGCAAGGCTTCTGATCACAAAGGGTCCCAGCTATGAGCAAATAGTGGCCCCCCACTTAAAAAAAAACACTATGAAAGTATAAAAATACATATTTATAAAGAAACTTGCAAACAACACCAGTTGATAGCAAAAGTGCCAACAGCACCACAGCTGATAGCAAAAGTGCCAACAGCTGAAAGCAAAAGTGCCAACAGCTGATAGCAAAAGGGTCAACAGCACCACAGTGCCAACTAGTCCTAGGTATGACTATAAACTACATCTGACAGCAAGGTTTCTGATCACAAAGGGTCCGAGATATGAGCAAATAGTGACCCCCACTAAAAAAAACTCTATGAAAGTATATAAATACATGTTTATATAAAAACTTGCGAACAACACCAGTTGATAGCAAAAGTGCCAACAGCACCACAGCTGATAGCAAAAGTGCCAACAGCTGATAGCAAAAGTGCCAACAGCTGATACCAAAAGTGCCAAAACCTGATAGCAAAAGTGCCAACAGCTGATAGCAAAAGTGCCAACAGCTGATAGCAAAAGTGCCAACAGCTGATAGCAAAAGTGCCAACAGCGCCACAGTGCCAACTAGTCCTAGGTATGACTACAAACTACATCTGACAGCAAGGCTTCTGATCACAAAGGGTCCCAGCTATGAGCAAATAGTGCCCCCCCACTAATAAAAAACACTATGAAAGTATAAAAATACATGTTTATATAAAAACTTGCGAACAACACCAGTTGATAGCAAAAGTGCCAACAGCAACACAGCTGATAGAAAAAGTGCCAACAGCTGATAGCAAAAGGGCCAACAGCTGATAGCAAAAGTGTCAACATCTGATAGCAAAAGTGGCAACAGCTGATAGCAAAAGTGCCCACAGCTCATAGCAAAAGTGCCAACAGCACCACAGTGCCAACTAGTCCTAGGTATGTATATAAACTACATCTGACAGCAAGGCTTCTGATCACAAAGGCTCCCAGCTAAGAGCAAATAGTGACACCCCACTAAAAAAAAAACACTATGAAAGTATAAAAATACATGTTTATATAAAAACTTGCGAACAACACCACTTGATAGCAAACGTGCCAACAGAACCACAACTGATAGCAAAAGTGCCAACAGTTGATAGAAAAGTGCCAACAGCTGATACCAAAAGTGCCCACAGCTGATAGCAAAAAATGCCAACAGCTGATAGCAAAAGTGCCAACAGCTGATAGCAAAAGTGCCAACAGCTGATAGCAAAAGTACCAACAGCACAACAGTGCCATCTAGTCCTAGGTATGACTATAAACTACATCTGACAGCAAGGCTTCTGATCACAAAGGGTCCCAGCTATGTGCAAATACTGACCCCCACTAAAAAAAAAAAACATTATGAAAGTGTAAAAATACATGTTTATATAAAAACTTGCGAACAACACCAGTTGATAGCAAAAGTGCCAACAGCTGATAGCAAAAGTGCCAACGGCTGATAGCAAAAGTGCCAACAGCTGATAGCAAAAGTACCAACAGCACAACAGTGCCATCTAGTCCTAGGTATGACTATAAACTACATCTGACAGCAAGGCTTCTGATCACAAAGGGTCCCAGCTATGTGCAAATACTGACCCCCACTAAAAAAAAAAAACATTATGAAAGTGTAAAAATACATGTTTATATAAAAACTTGCGAACAACACCGGTTGATATCAAAGTGCCAACAGCACCACAGCTGATAGCAAAAGTGCCAACAGCTAAGAGCAAAAGTGCCAACAGCTTATAGCAAAAGTGCCAACAGCTGATAGCAAAAGTGACAACCGCACCACAGTGCCAACTAGTCCTAGGTATGACTATAAACTACATCTGACAGCAAGGCTTCTGATCACAAAGGGTCCCAGCTATGAGCAAATAGTGACCCCCACTAAAAAAAACACTATGAATGTATAAAAATACATGTTTATATAAAAACTTGCGAACAACACCAGTTGATAGCAAAAGTGCCATCAGCGCCACGGCTGATAGCAAAAGTGCCAACAGCTGATAGCAAAAGTGCCAACAGCTGATAGCGAATGTGCCAACAGCTGATAGCAAAAGTGCCAACAGCATCACAGTGCCAACTAGTCCTAGGTATGACTATAAACTACATCTGACAGCAAGGCTTCTGATCACAAAGGATCCTAGCTATGAGCAAAGAGTAACCCCCCACTAAAAAAAACACTATGAAAGTATAATAATACATGTTTATATAAAAACTTGCGAACAACACCAGTTGATAGCAAAAGTGCCAACAGCTCATAGCAAAAGTGCCAACAGCTGATACCAAAAGTGCCAACAGCACCGCAGTGCCAACTAGTCCTAGGTATGACTATGAACTACATCTGACAGCAAGGCTTCTGATCACAAAGGGTCCCAGCTATGAGGAAATAGTGACCACCCACTAAAAAAAACACTATGAAAGTATAAAAATACATTTTTATATAAAAACTTGCGAACAACACCAGTTGATAGCAAAAGTGCCAACAGCACCAAAGCTGATAGCAAAAGGGCCAACAGCTGATAGCAAAAGTGCCAACAGCTGATAGCAAAAGTGCCAACTGCACCACAGTGCCAACTTATCCTAGGTATGACTATAAACTACATCTGACAGCAAGGCTTCTGATCACAAAGTGTCCCAGCTATGAGCAAATAGTGACCCCTCTCTAAAAAAAAATCACTATGAACGTATAAAAATACATGTTTATATAAAAAATTGCGAACAACACCAGTTGATAGCAAAAGTGCCAACAGCACCACAGCTGATAGCAAAAGTGCCAACAGCTGATAGAAAAAGAGCCAACAGCTGATACCAAAAGTGCCAACAGCTGATACCAAAAGTGCCAAAAGCTGATAGCAAAAGTGCCAACAGCTGATAGCAAATATGCCAACAGCTGATAGCAAAAGTGCCAACAGCACCACAGTGCCAACTAGTCGTAGGTATGATTATAAACTACATCTGACAGCAAGGCTTCTGATCAGAAAGGGTCCCAGCTATGAGCAAATAGTGACTCCCCACTAAAAAAAAAACACTATAAAAGTATAAAAATACATGTTTATATAAAAACTTGCGAACAACACCAGTTGATATCAAAAATGCCAACAGCACCACAGCTGATAGCAAAAGTGCCAACAGCTGATAGCAAAAGTGCCAACAGCACCACAGTTCCAACTAGTCCTAGGTATGACTATAAAATATATCTGACAGCAAGGCTTCTGATCACAAAGGGTCCCAGCTATGAGCAAATAGTGACCCCCCACTAAAAAAAAAAAACTATGAAAGTATAAAAATACATGTATAAAAACTTGCGAACAACACCAGTTGATAGCAAAAGTGCCAACAGCACCACAGCTGATAGCAAAGGTGCCAACAACACCACAGCTGATAGCAAAAGTGCCAACAGCACCACAGCTGATAGCAAAATTGCCAACAGCTGAGAGCAAATGTGCCAACAGCTTATAGCAAAAGTGCAAACAGCTGATAGCAAAAGTGCCAACAGCTGATAGCAAAAGTGCCAACAGCGCCACAGTGCCATCTAGTCCTAGGTATGACTATAAACTACATCTGACGGCAAGGATTCTGATCACAAAGGGTCCCAGCTATGAGCAAATAGTGAGCCCCCACTAAAAAAAACACTATGAAAGTATAAAAATACTTGTTTATATAAAAACCTGCGAACAACCCCAGTTGATAACAAAAGTGGCAACAGCACCTCAGCTGATAGCAAAAGTGCCAAAAGCTGATAACAAATGTGCCAACAGCTGATAGCAAAAGTGCCAACAGCTGATAGCAAAAGTGCCAACAGCTGATAGCAAAAGTGCCAACAGCACCACAGTGCCAACTAGTCCAAGGTATGACTATAAACTACATCTGACAACAAGGCTTCTGATCACAAAGGGTCCCAGCTATGAGCAAATAGTGACCCCCCAGTAAAAAAAAACACTATGAAGGTATAAAAATTCATGTATATATAAAAACTTGGGAACAACACCAGTTGTTAGCAAAGTGCCAACAGCACCACAGCTGATAGCAAAAGTGCCAACAGCAGATAGCAAAAGGGCAAACAGCTGATATCAAAAGTGCCAACAGCTGATACCAAAATAGCCAACAGCTGATAGCAAAAGTGCCAACAGCTGATAGCAAAAGTGCCAACAGCACCACAGTGCCAACTAGTCCTAGATATGTATATAAACTACATCTGACAGCAAGGCTTCTGATCACAAAGGGTCCCAGCTATGAGCAAATAGTGACCCCCAAAGAAAAAAAAACACTATGAAAGTATAAAAATACATGTTTATATAAAAACATGCGAACAACACCAGTTGATAGCAAAAGTGACAACAGCACCACAGCTGATAGCAAAAGTGCCAACAGCTGATAGCAAAAGTGCCAACAGCTGATAGCAAAAGTGCCAACAGCTGATAGCAAAAGTGCCAACAGCTGATAGCAAAAGTGCCAACAGCACCACAGTGCCAACTAGTCCTAGGTATGACTATAAACTACATCTGAAAGCAAGGCTTCTGATCACAAAGGGTCCAAGCTATGAGCAAATAGTGACCCCCCACTAAAAAAAAAACACTATGAAAGTTTAAAAATACATGTATAAAAACTTGCGAACAACACCAGTTGATAGCAAAAGTGCCAACAGCACCACAGCTGATAGCAAAAGTGCCAACAACACTACAGCTGATAGCAAAAGTGCCAACAGCACCACAGCTGATAGCAAAAGTGCCAACAGCTGAGAGCAAATGTGCCATCAGCTGATAGCAAAAGTGCCAACAGCTGATAGCAAAAGTGCCAACAGCACCACAGTGCCATCTAGTCCTAGGTATGACTATAAACGACATCTGACAGCAAGGCTTCTGATCACAAAGGGTCCCAGCTATGAGCAAATAGTGACCCCCACCTAAAAAAAAAAACACTATGAAAGTATAAAAATACATGTTTATATAAAAACTTGCGAACAACACCAGTTGATAGCAAAAGTGCCAACAGCACCAGAGCTGATAGCAAAAGTGCCAAAAGCTGATAGCAAAAGTGCCAACAGCACCACAGTGCCAACTAGTACTAGGTATGACTATAAACTACATCTGACAGCAAGGCTTCTGATCACAAAGGTTCCCAGCTATGATTAAATAGTGACTCCCCACTAAAAAAAAACACTATGAAAGTATAAAAATACATGTTTATATAAAAACTTGCGAACAACACCAGTTGATAGCAAAAGTGCCAAAAGCACCACAGCTGATACCGAAAGTGCCAACAGCTGATAGCAAAAGTGCCAACAGCTGATAGCAAAGTACCAACAGCTGATAGCAAAAGTGCCAACAGCTGATACCAAAACTGCCAACAGCTGATAGCAAAAGTGTCAACAGCTGATAGCAAAAGTGCCAACAGCTGATAGCAAAAGTGCCAACAGCTGATAGCAAAGTACCAACAGCTGATAGCAAAAGTGCCAACAGCTGATACCAAAAGTGCCAACAGCTGATAGCAAAAGTGTCAACAGCTGATAGCAAAAGTGCCAACAGCTGATAGCAAAAGTGCCAACAGCACGACAGTGCCAACTAGTCCTAGGTACGACTTTAAACTACATCAGACAGCAAGGCTTCTGATCACAAAGGGTCCCAGCTATGAGCAAATAGTGACCCCCCACTAAAAAAAACACTATGAATGTATAAAAATACATGTTTATATAAAAACGTGCGAACAACACCAGTTGATAGCAAAAGTGCCAACAGCACCACAGCTTATAGCAAAAGTGCCAAAAGCTGATAGCAAAAGTGCCAACAGCTGATAGCAAAAGTGCCAACAGCTGATACCAAAAGTGCCAACAACACCACAGTGCCAACTAGTCCTAAGTATGACTATAAACTACATCTCACAGCAAGGCTTCTGATCACAAAGTGTACCAGCTATGAGCAAATAGTGACCCCCCACTAAAAAAAAACACTATGAAAGTATAAAAATACATGTTTATATAAAACTTGTGAACAACACCAGTTGATAGCAAAAGTGCCAACAGCACCACAGCTGATAGCAAAAGTGCCAACAGCTGAATGCAAAAGTGCAAACAGGTGATACCAAAAGTGCCAACAGCTGATACCAAAAGTGCCAAAAGCTGATAGCAAAAGTGCCAACCGCTGATAGCAAAAGTGCCAACAGCTGATAGCAAAAGTGCCAACAGCTGATAGCAAAAGTGCCAACAGCACCACAGTGCCAACTAGTGCTAGGTGTGACTATAAACTACATCTGACAGAAAGGCTTCTGATCAAAAAGCGTCCCAGCTATGAGCAAATAGTGACCCCCCACTAAACAAAAAACACTATGAAAGTATAAAAATACATGTGTATATAAAAACTGGCGAACAACACCAGTTGATAGCAAAAGTGCCAACAGCACCACAGCTGATAGCAAAAGTGCCAAAAGCTGATAGCAAAAGTGCCAACAGCTGATAGCAAAAGTGCCAACTGCTGATACCAAAAGTTCCAACAGCTGATAGCAAAAGTGCCAACAGCTGATATCAAAAGCGCCAACAGCTGATAGCAAAAGTGCCAACAGCACCACAGTGCCAACTAGTCCTAGGTATGACTATAAACTACATCTGACAGCAAGGCTTCTGATCACAAAGGGTCCCAGCTATGAGCAAATAGTGACCCCCCACTAAAAAAAAAACACTATGAATGTATAAAAATACATGTTTATATAAAGACTTGCGAACAACACCAGTTCATAGCAAAAGTGCCAACATCTGATAGCAAAAGTGCCAACAGCTGATAGCAAAAGTACCAACAGCTGATAGCAAAAGTGCCAACAGCTGATAGCAAAAGTGTCAACAGCTGATAGCAAAAGTGCCAACAGCTGATAGCAAAAGTGCCAACAGCACCACAGTGCCAACTAGTCCTAGGTATGACTATAAACTACATCTGACAGCAAGGCTTCTGATCGCAAAGGGTCCCAGCTATGAGCAAATAGTGACCCCCCACTAAAAAAAAACACTATGAATGTATAAAAATACATGTTTATATAAAAACTTGCGAACAACACCAGTTCATAGCAAAAGTGCCAACAGCTGATAGCAAAAGTGCCAACAGCTGATACCAAAGTGCCAACAGCTGATACCAAAAGTGCCAAAAGCTGATAGCAAAAGTGCCATCAGCTGATAGCAAAAGTGCCAACAGCTGATACCAAAAGTGCCAACAGCTGATAGCAAAAGTGCCAACAGCTGATAGCAAAAGTGCCAACAGCACCACAGTGCCAAATTGTGCTAGGTATGACTATAAACTACATCTGACAGCAAGGCTTCTGATCACAAAGGGTCCCAGCTATGAGCAAATAGTGAACTTCACTAAAAAAACTCTATGAAAGTATATAAATACATGTTTATATAATAACTTGCGAACAACACCAGTTGATTTCAAAAGTGCCAACAGCACCACAGCTGATAGCAAAAGTGCAAACAGCTTATACCAAAAGTGCCAAAATCTCATAGCAAAAGTGCCAACAGCTGATAGCAAAAGTGCCAACAGCTGGTTGCAAAAGTTCCAACAGCACCACAGTGAATCTAGTCCTAGGTATGACTACAAACTACATCTGACAGCAAGGCTTCTGATCACAAAGGGTCCCAGCTATGAGCAAATAGTGTCCCCCCTCTAAAAAAAACATTATGAAAGTATAAAAATACATGTTTATATAAAAACTTGCGAACAACACCAGTTGATAGCAAAAGTGCCAACAGCTGATAGCAAAAGTGCCAACAGGTGATAGCAAAAGTGCCAACTGCTGATAGCAAAAGTGCCAAAAGCACCACAGTGCCAACTAGTCCTAGGTATGACTAGAAACTACATCTGTCAGCAAGGCTTCTGATCACAAAGGGTCCCAGCTATGAGCAAATAGTGAACCCCCACTAAAAAAAACACTATGAAAGTATAAAAGTACATTTTTATATAAAAACTTGCGAACAGCACCAGTTGATAGCAAAAGTGCCAACAACATCACAGCTGATAGCAAAAGTGCCAAAAGCTGATAGCAAAAGTGCCAACAGCTAATAGCAAAAGTGCCAACAGCTGATACCAAAAGTGCCAACAGCTTATAGCAAAAGTGCCAACAGCTGATAGCAAAAGTGCCAACAGCTAATAGCAAAAGTGCCAACAGCACCACAATGCCAACTAGTGCTAGGTATGACTATAAACTACATCTGACGGCAAGCCTTCTGATCACAAAGGGTCCCAGCTATGAGCAAATAGTGACCCGCCACTAAAAAAAAAACACTATGAATGTATAAAAATACATGTTTATATAAAAACTTGCGAACAACACCAGTTGATAGCAAAAGTGCCAACAGCTGATAGCAAAAGTGCCAACAGCTGATAGCAAAAGTGCCAACAGCACCACAGTGCCAACTAGTCCTAGGTATGACTATAAACTACATCTGACAGCAAGGCTTCTGATCACAAAGGGTCCCAGCTATGAGCAAATAGTGGCCCCCCACTTAAAAAAAAACACTATGAAATTATAAAAATACATATTTATAAAGAAACTTGCAAACAACACCAGTTGATAGCAAAAGTGCCAACAGCACCACAGCTGATAGCAAAAGTGCCAACAGCTGAAAGCAAAAGTGCCAACAGCTGATAGCAAAAGGGTCAACAGCACCACAGTGCCAACTAGTCCTAGGTATGACTATAAACTACATCTGACAGCAAGGTTTCTGATCACAAAGGGTCCGAGATATGAGCAAATAGTGACCCCCACTAAAAAAAACTCTATGAAAGTATATAAATACATGTTTATATAAAAACTTGCGAACAACACCAGTTGATAGCAAAAGTGCCAACAGCACCACAGCTGATAGCAAAAGTGCCAACAGCTGATAGCAAAAGTGCCAACAGCTGATACCAAAAGTGCCAAAACCTGATAGCAAAAGTGCCAACAGCTGATAGCAAAAGTGCCAACAGCTGATAGCAAAAGTGCCAACAGCTGATAGCAAAAGTCCCAACAGCGCCACAGTGCCAACTAGTCCTAGGTATGACTACAAACTACATCTGACAGCAAGGCTTCTGATCACAAAGGGTCCCAGCTATGAGCAAATAGTGCCCCCCCCACTAATAAAAAACACTATGAAAGTATAAAAATACATGTTTATATAAAAACTTGCGAACAACACCAGTTGATAGCAAAAGTGCCAACAGCAACACAGCTGATAGAAAAAGTGCCAACAGCTGATAGCAAAAGGGCCAACAGCTGATAGCAAAAGTGTCAACAGCTGATAGCAAAAGTGGCAACAGCTGATAGCAAAAGTGCCCACAGCTCATAGCAAAAGTGCCAACAGCACCACAGTGCCAACTAGTCCTAGGTATGAATATAAACTACATCTGACAGCAAGGCTTCTGATCACAAAGGCTCCCAGCTAAGAGCAAATAGTGACACCCCACTAAAAAAAAAACACTATGAAAGTATAAAAATACATGTTTATATAAAAACTTGCGAACAACACCACTTGATAGCAAACGTGCCAACAGAACCACAACTGATAGCAAAAGTGCCAACAGTTGATAGAAAAGTGCCAACAGCTGATACCAAAAGTGCCCACAGCTGATAGCAAAAAATGCCAACAGCTGATAGCAAAAGTGCCAACAGCTGATAGCAAAAGTGCCAACAGCACCACAGTGCCAACTAGTCCTAGGTATGACTATAAACTACATCTGACAGCAAGGCTTCTGATCACAAAGGGTCCCAGCTATGAGCAAATAGTGACCCCCCACTAAAAAAAAAACACTATGAAAGTATAAAGATACATGTTTATATAAAAACTTGCGAACAACACCAGTTGATAGCAAAAGTGCCAACAGCTGATAGCAAAAGTGCCAACGGCTGATAGCAAAAGTGCCAACAGCTGATAGCAAAAGTACCAACAGCACAACAGTGCCATCTAGTCCTAGGTATGACTATAAACTACATCTGACAGCAAGGCTTCTGATCACAAAGGGTCCCAGCTATGTGCAAATACTGACCCCCACTAAAAAAAAAAAACATTATGAAAGTGTAAAAATACATGTTTATATAAAAACTTGCGAACAACACCGGTTGATATCAAAGTGCCAACAGCACCACAGCTGATAGCAAAAGTGCCAACAGCTAAGAGCAAAAGTGCCAACAGCTTATAGCAAAAGTGCCAACAGCTGATAGCAAAAGTGACAACCGCACCACAGTGCCAACTAGTCCTAGGTATGACTATAAACTACATCTGACAGCAAGGCTTCTGATCACAAAGGGTCCCAGCTATGAGCAAATAGTGACCCCCACTAAAAAAAACACTATGAATGTATAAAAATACATGTTTATATAAAAACTTGCGAACAACACCAGTTGATAGCAAAAGTGCCATCAGCGCCACGGCTGATAGCAAAAGTGCCAACAGCTGATAGCAAAAGTGCCAACAGCTGATAGCGAATGTGCCAACAGCTGATAGCAAAAGTGCCAACAGCATCACAGTGCCAACTAGTCCTAGGTATGACTATAAACTACATCTGACAGCAAGGCTTCTGATCACAAAGGATCCTAGCTATGAGCAAAGAGTAACCCCCCACTAAAAAAAACACTATGAAAGTATAATAATACATGTTTATATAAAAACTTGCGAACAACACCAGTTGATAGCAAAAGTGCCAACAGCTGATAGCAAAAGTGCCAACAGCTGATACCAAATGTGCCAACAGCACCGCAGTGCCAACTAGTCCTAGGTATGACTATGAACTACATCTGACAGCAAGGCTTCTGATCACAAAGGGTCCCAGCTATGAGGAAATAGTGACCACCCACTAAAGAAAACACTATGAAAGTATAAAAATACATTTTTATATAAAAACTTGCGAACAACACCAGTTGATAGCAAAAGTGCCAACAGCACCAAAGCTGATAGCAAAAGGGCCAACAGCTGATAGCAAAAGTGCCAACAGCTGATAGCAAAAGTGCCAACTGCACCACAGTGCCAACTTATCCTAGGTATGACTATAAACTACATCTGACAGCAAGGCTTCTGATCACAAAGTGTCCCAGCTATGAGCAAATAGTGACCCCTCTCTAAAAAAAAATCACTATGAACGTATAAAAATACATGTTTATATAAAAAATTGCGAACAACACCAGTTGATAGCAAAAGTGCCAACAGCACCACAGCTGATAGCAAAAGTGCCAACAGCTGATAGAAAAAGAGCCAACAGCTGATACCAAAAGTGCCAACAGCTGATACCAAAAGTGCCAAAAGCTGATAGCAAAAGTGCCAACAGCTGATAGCAAATGTGCCAACAGCTGATAGCAAAAGTGCCAACAGCACCACAGTGCCAACTAGTCGTAGGTATGATTATAAACTACATCTGACAGCAAGGCTTCTGATCAGAAAGGGTCCCAGCTATGAGCAAATAGTGACTCCCCACTAAAAAAAAACACTATAAAAGTATAAAAATACATGTTTATATAAAAACTTGCGAACAACACCAGTTGATATCAAAAATGCCAACAGCACCACAGCTGATAGTAAAAGTGCCAACAGCTGATAGCAAAAGTGCCAACAGCTGATAGCAAAAGTGCCAACAGCACCACAGTTCCAACTAGTCCTAGGTATGACTATAAAATACATCTGACAGCAAGGCTTCTGATCACAAAGGGTCCCAGCTATGAGCAAATAGTGACCCCCCACTAAAAAAAAAAAACTATGAAAGTATAAAAATACATGTATAAAAACTTGCGAACAACACCAGTTGATAGCAAAAGTGCCAACAGCACCACAGCTGATAGCAAAGGTGCCAACAACACCACAGCTGATAGCAAAAGTGCCAACAGCACCACAGCTGATAGCAAAAGTGCCAACAGCTGAGAGCAAATGTGCCAACAGCTTATAGCAAAAGTGCAAACAGCTGATAGCAAAAGTGCCAACAGCTGATAGCAAAAGTGCCAACAGCGCCACAGTGCCATCTAGTCCTAGGTATGACTATAAACTACATCTGACGGCAAGGCTTCTGATCACAAAGGGTCCCAGCTATGAGCAAATAGTGAGCCCCCACTAAAAAAAACACTATGAAAGTATAAAAATACTTGTTTATATAAAAACCTGCGAACAACCCCAGTTGATAACAAAAGTGGCAACAGCACCTCAGCTGATAGCAAAAGTGCCAAAAGCTGATAACAAATGTGCCAACAGCTGATAGCAAAAGTGCCAACAGCTGATAGCAAAAGTGCCAACAGCTGATAGCAAAAGTGCCAACAGCACCACAGTGCCAACTAGTCCAAGGTATGACTATAAACTACATCTGACAACAAGGCTTCTGATCACAAAGGGTCCCAGCTATGAGCAAATAGTGACCCCCCAGTAAAAAAAAACACTATGAAGGTATAAAAATACATGTATATATAAAAACTTGGGAACAACACCAGTTGTTAGCAAAGTGCCAACAGCACCACAGCTGATAGCAAAAGTGCCAACAGCAGATAGCAAAAGGGCAAACAGCTGATATCAAAAGTGCCAACAGCTGATACCAAAATAGCCAACAGCTGATAGCAAAAGTGCCAACAGCTGATAGCAAAAGTGCCAACAGCACCACAGTGCCAACTAGTCCTAGATATGTATATAAACTACATCTGACAGCAAGGCTTCTGATCACAAAGGGTCCCAGCTATGAGCAAATAGTGACCCCCAAAGAAAAAAAAAACACTATGAAAGTATAAAAATACATGTTTATATAAAAACATGCGAACAACACCAGTTGATAGCAAAAGTGACAACAGCACCACAGCTGATAGCAAAAGTGCCAACAGCTGATAGCAAAAGTGCCAACAGCTGATAGCAAAAGTGCCAACAGCTGATAGCAAAAGTGCCAACAGCTGATAGCAAAAGTGCCAACAGCACCACAGTGCCAACTAGTCCTAGGTATGACTATAAACTACATCTGAAAGCAAGGCTTCTGATCACAAAGGGTCCAAGCTATGAGCAAATAGTGACCCCCCACTAAAAAAAAAACACTATGAAAGTTTAAAAATACATGTATAAAAACTTGCGAACAACACCAGTTGATAGCAAAAGTGCCAACAGCACCACAGCTGATAGCAAAAGTGCCAACAACACTACAGCTGATAGCAAAAGTGCCAACAGCACCACAGCTGATAGCAAAAGTGCCAACAGCTGAGAGCAAATGTGCCATCAGCTGATAGCAAAAGTGCCAACAGCTGATAGCAAAAGTGCCAACAGCACCACAGTGCCATCTAGTCCTAGGTATGACTATAAACGACATCTGACAGCAAGGCTTCTGATCACAAAGGGTCCCAGCTATGAGCAAATAGTGACCCCCACCTAAAAAAAAAAACACTATGAAAGTATAAAAATACATGTTTATATAAAAACTTTCGAACAACACCAGTTGATAGCAAAAGTGCCAACAGCACCATTGCTGATAGCAAAAGTGCCAACAGCTGATAGCAAAAGTGCCAATAGCTGAGAGCACAAGTGCCATAGCTGGTAGCAAAAGTGCCAACATCACCACAGTGCCAACTAGTCATAGGTATGACTATAAACTACATCTGACAGCAAGGCTTCTGATCACAAAGGGTCCCAGCTATGAGCAAATAGTGACCCCCACTAAAAAAAAACATTATGAAAGTATAAAATACATGTTTATATAAAAACCTGCGAACAACACAAGTTGATAGCAAAAGTGCCAACAGCACCACCGCTGATAGCAAAAGTGTCAACAGCTGATAGCAAAAGGGCAAACAGCTGATATCAAAAGTGCCAACAGCTGATACCAAAATAGCCAACAGGTGATAGCAAAAGTGCCAACAGCTGATAGCAAAAGTGCCAACAGCACCACAGTGCGAACTAGTCCTAGGTATGACTATAAACTACATCTGACAGCAAGGCTTCTTATCACAAAGGGTCCCAGCTATGAGCAAATAGTGACCCCCCATTAAAAAAAAAAACACTATGAAAATATAAAAATACATGTTTGTATAAAAACTTGCGAACAACACCAGTTTGATAGCAAAAGTGCCAACAGCACCACAGCTGATAGCAGAAGTGCCAACAGCTGATAGCAAAAGTGCCAACAGCTGATACCAAAAGTGCCAACAGCTGATAGCAAAAGTGCCAACAGCTGATAGCAAAAGTGCCAACAGCACCACATTGCCAACTAGTCCTAGGCATGACTATAAACTACATCTGACAGCAAGGCTTCTGATCACAAAGGTTCCCAGCTATGAGCAAATAGTGACTCCCCACTAAAAAAAAAACACTATGAAAGTATAAAAAATACATGTTTATATAAAAACTTGCCAACAACACCAGTTGATATCAAAAATGCCAACATCACCACAGCTGATAGCAAAAGTGCCAACAGCTGATAGCAAAAGTGCCAACAGCTGATACCAAAAGTGCCAACAGCACCACAGTTCCAACTAGTCCTAGGTATGACTATAAACTACATCTGACAGCAAGGCTTCTGATCACAAAGGGTCCCACCTATGAGCAAATAGTGACCCCCCACTAAAAAAAAAACATTATGAAAGTA
Organism: Acanthosepion esculentum; assembly: GCA_964036315.1. Lineage (NCBI taxonomy): Eukaryota > Metazoa > Mollusca > Cephalopoda > Sepiida > Sepiidae > Acanthosepion > Acanthosepion esculentum. Next base: position 68,774,904 of record OZ038514.1, read on the forward strand.
TAAAAATACATGTATAAAAACTTGCGAACAACACCAGTTGATAGCAAAAGTGCCAACAGCACCACAGCTGATAGCAAAAGTGCCAACAACACTACAGCTGATAGCAAAAGTGCCAACAGCACCACAACTGATAGCAAAAGTGCCAACAGCTGAGAGCAAATGTGCCAACAGCTGATAGCAAAAGTGCCAACAGCTGATAGCAAAAGTGCCAACAGCACCACAGTGCCATCTAGTCCTAGGTATGACTATAAACTATATCTGACAGCAAGGCTTCTGATCACAAAGGGTCCCAGCTATGAGCAAATAGTGACCCCCCACTAAAAAAAAGACACTATGAAAGTATAAAAATACATGTTTATATAAAAACTTACGAACAACACCAGTTGATAGAAAAAGTGCCAACAGCTGATACCAAAATAGCCAACAGGTGATAGCAAAAGTGCCAACAGCTGATAGCAAAAGTGCCAACAGCTGGTAGAAAAAGTGCCAACAGCACCACAGTGCCAACTAGTCCTAGGTATGACGATAAACTACATCTGACAGCAAGGCTTCTGATCACAAAGGGTCCCAGCTATGAGCAAATAGTGACCCCCCACTAAAAAAAAACACTATGAAAGTATAAAAATACATGTTTATATAAAAACCTTCGAACAACACCAGTTGATAGCAAAAGTGCCAACAGCACCACCGCGGATAGAAAAAGTGCAAACAGCTGATAGCAAAACGGCAAACAGCTGATATCAAAAGTGCCAACAGCTGATACCAAAATAGCCAACAGGTGATAGCAAAAGTGCCAACAGCTGATAGAAAAAGTGCCAACAGCACCACAGTGCCAACTAGTCCTAGGTATGAATATAAACTACATCTGACAGCAAGGCTTCTGATCACAAAGGGTCCCAGCTATGAGCAAATAGTGACCCCCCAAGAAAAAAAAAACACTATGAAAGTATAAAAATACATGTTTATAAAAAAACATGCGAACAACACCAGTTGATAGCAAAAGTGCCAACAGCACCACAGCTGATAGCAAAAGTGCCAACAGCTGATAGCAAAAGTGCCAACAGCTGATAGCAAAAGTGCCAAAATCTGATAGCAAAAGTGCCAACAGCTGATAGCAAAAGTGCCAACAGCTGATAGCAAATGTGCCAACAGCTGATAGCAAAAGAGCCAACAGCACCACAGTGCCAACTAGTCCTAGGTATGACGATAAACGACCTCTGACAGCAAGGCTTCTGATCACAAAGGGTCCCAGCTATGAGCAAATACTGACCCCACACTAAAAAAAACACTATGAAAGTATAATAATACATGTTTGTATAAAAACTTGCAAACAACACCAGTTGATAACAAAAGTGCCAACAGCACCACAGCTGATAGCAAAAGTGCCAACAGCTGATAGCAAAAGTGCCAACAGCTGATACCAAAAGTGCCAACAGCTGATAGCAAAAGTGCCAACAGCTGATAGCAAAAGTGCCAACAGCACCACATTGCCAACTAGTCCTAGGCATGACTATATACTACATCTGACAGCAAGGCTTCTGATCACAAAGGGTCCCAGCTATGAGCAAATAGTGACTCCCCACTAAAAAAAAACACTATGGAAGTATAAAAATACATGTTTATATGAAAACTTGCAAACAACACCAGTTGATATCAAAAATGCCAACAGCACCACAGCTGATAGCAAAAGTGCCAACAGCTGATAGCAAAAGTGCCAACAGCTGATAGCAAAAGTGCCAACAGCACCACAGTTCCAACTAGTCCTAGGTATGACTATAAACTACATCTGACAGCAAGGCTTCTGATCACAAAGGGTCCCAGCTATGAGCAAATAGTGAACCCACACTAAAAAAAAACACTATGAAAGTATAAAAATACATGTATAAAAATTTGCGAACAAAACCAGTTGATAGCAAAAGTGCCAACAGCACCACAGCTGATAGCAAAAGTGCCAACAACACTACAGCTGATAGCAAAAGTGCCAACAGCACCACAACTGATAGCAAAAGCTCCAACAGCTGAGAGCAAATGTGCCAACAGCTGATAGCAAAAGTGCCAACAGCTGATAGCAAAAGTGCCAACAGCACCACAGTGCCATCTAGTCCTATGTATGACTATAAAATATATCTGACAGCAAGGCTTCTGATCACAAAGGGTCCCAGCTATGAGCAAATAGTGACCCCCCACTAAAAAAAAAACACTATGAAAGTTTAAAAATACATGTATAAAAACTTGCGAACAACACCAGTTGATAGCAAAAGTGCCAACAGCACCACAGCTGTAAGCAAAAGTGCCAACAACACTACAGCTGATAGCAAAAGTGCCAACAGCACCACAGCTGATAGCAAAAGTGCCAACAGCTGAGAGCAAATGTACCATCAGCTGATAGCAAAAGTGCCAACAGCTGATAGCAAAAGTGCCAACAGCACCACAGTGCCATCTAGTCCTAGGTATGACTATAAACGACATCTGACAGCAAGGCTTCTGATCACAAAGGGTCCCAGCTATGAGCAAATAGTGACCCCCACCTAAAAAAAAAAACACTATGAAAGTATAAAAATACATGTTTATATAAAAACTTGCGAACAACACCAGTTGATAGCAAAAGTGCCAACAGCACCAGAGCTGATAGCAAAAGTGCCAACAGCTGATAGCAAAAGTGCCAATAGCTGAGAGCAAAAGTGCCATAGCTGGTAGCAAAAGTGCCAACATCACCACAGTGCCAACTAGTCATAGGTATGACTATAAACTACATCTGAAAGCAAGGCTTCTGATCACAAAGGGTCCCAGCTATGAGCAAATAGTGACCCCCACTAAAAAAAAACATTATGAAAATATAAAATACATGTTTATATCAAAACCTGCGAACAACACAAGTTGATAGCAAAAGTGCCAACAGCACCACCGCTGATAGCAAAAGTGTCAACAGCTGATAGCAAAAGGGCAAACAGCTGATATCAAAAGTGCCAACAGCTGATACCAAAATAGCCAACAGGTGATAGCAAAAGTGCCAACAGCTGATAGCAAAAGTGCCAACAGCACCACAGTGCGAACTAGTCCTAGGTATGACTATAAACTACATCTGACAGCAAGGCTTCTGATCACAAAGGGTCCCAGCTATGAGCAAATAGTGACCCCCCAAGAAAAAAAAACACTATTAAATTATAAAAATACATGTTTATATAAAAACATGCGAACAACACCAGTTGATAGCAAAAGTGCCAACAGCACCACAGCTGATAGCAAAAGTGCCAACAGCTGATAGCAAAAGGGCCAAAAGGTGATAGCAAAAGTGCCAACAGCTGATAGCAAAAGTGCCAACAGCCGATAGCAAAAGTGCCAACAGCAACACAGTGCATACTAGTCCTAGGTAAGACTATAAACTACATCTGACAGCAAGGCTTCTGATCACAAAGGGTCCCAGCTATGAGCAAATAGTGACCCCCCATTAAAAAAAAAAACACTATGAAAATATAAAAATACATGTTTGTATAAAAACTTGCGAACAACACCAGTTTGATAGCAAAAGTGCCAACAGCACCACAGCTGATAGCAGAAGTGCCAACAGCTGTTAGCAAAAGTGCCAACAGCTGATACCAAAAGTGCCAACAGCTGATAGCAAAAGTGCCAACAGCTGATAGCAAAAGTGCCAACAGCACCACATTGCCAACTAGTCCTAGGCATGACTATAAACTACATCTGACAGCAAGGCTTCTGATCACAAAGGTTCCCAGCTATGAGCAAATAGTGACTCCCCACTAAAAAAAAAACACTATGAAAGTATAAAAAATACATGTTTATATAAAAACTTGCCAACAACACCAGTTGATATCAAAAATGCCAACATCACCACAGCTGATAGCAAAAGTGCCAACAGCTGATAGCAAAAGTGCCAACAGCTGATACCAAAAGTGCCAACAGCACCACAGTTCCAACTAGTCCTAGGTATGACTATAAACTACATCTGACAGCAAGGCTTCTGATCACAAAGGGTCCCACCTATGAGCAAATAGTGACCCCCCACTAAAAAAAAAACATTATGAAAGTATAAAAATACATGTATAAAAACTTGCGAACAACACCAGTTGATAGCAAAAGTGCCAACAGCACCACAGCTGATAGCAAAAGTGCCAACAACACTACAGCTGATAGCAAAAGTGCCAACAGCACCACAACTGATAGCAAAAGTGCCAACAGCTGAGAGCAAATGTGCCAACAGCTGATAGCAAAAGTGCCAACAGCTGATAGCAAAAGTGCCAACAGCACCACAGTGCCATCTAGTCCTAGGTATGACTATAAACTATATCTGACAGCAAGGCTTCTGATAACAAAGGGTCCCAGCTATGAGCAAATAGTGACTCCCCACTAAAAAAAAACACTATGGAAGTATAAAAATACATGTTTATATGAAAACTTGCAAACAACACCAGTTGATATCAAAAATGCCAACAGCACCACAGCTGATAGCAAAAGTGCCAACAGCTGATAGCAAAAGTGCCAACAGCTGATAGCAAAAGTGCCAACAGCACCACAGTTCCAACTAGTCCTAGGTATGACTATAAACTACATCTGACAGCAAGGCTTCTGATCACAAAGGGTCCCAGCTATGAGCAAATAGTGAACCCACACTAAAAAAAAACACTATGAAAGTATAAAAATACATGTATAAAAATTTGCGAACAAAACCAGTTGATAGCAAAAGTGCCAACAGCACCACAGCTGATAGCAAAAGTGCCAACAACACTACAGCTGATAGCAAAAGTGCCAACAGCACCACAACTGATAGCAAAAGCTCCAACAGCTGAGAGCAAATGTGCCAACAGCTGATAGCAAAAGTGCCAACAGCTGATAGCAAAAGTGCCAACAGCACCACAGTGCCATCTAGTCCTATGTATGACTATAAAATATATCTGACAGCAAGGCTTCTGATCACAAAGGGTCCCAGCTATGAGCAAATAGTGACCCCCCACTAAAAAAAAAACACTATGAAAGTTTAAAAATACATGTATAAAAACTTGCGAACAACACCAGTTGATAGCAAAAGTGCCAACAGCACCACAGCTGTAAGCAAAAGTGCCAACAACACTACAGCTGATAGCAAAAGTGCCAACAGCACCACAGCTGATAGCAAAAGTGCCAACAGCTGAGAGCAAATGTACCATCAGCTGATAGCAAAAGTGCCAACAGCTGATAGCAAAAGTGCCAACAGCACCACAGTGCCATCTAGTCCTAGGTATGACTATAAACGACATCTGACAGCAAGGCTTCTGATCACAAAGGGTCCCAGCTATGAGCAAATAGTGACCCCCACCTAAAAAAAAAAACACTATGAAAGTATAAAAATACATGTTTATATAAAAACTTGCGAACAACACCAGTTGATAGCAAAAGTGCCAACAGCACCAGAGCTGATAGCAAAAGTGCCAACAGCTGATAGCAAAAGTGCCAATAGCTGAGAGCAAAAGTGCCATAGCTGGTAGCAAAAGTGCCAACATCACCACAGTGCCAACTAGTCATAGGTATGACTATAAACTACATCTGAAAGCAAGGCTTCTGATCACAAAGGGTCCCAGCTATGAGCAAATAGTGACCCCCACTAAAAAAAAACATTATGAAAATATAAAATACATGTTTATATCAAAACCTGCGAACAACACAAGTTGATAGCAAAAGTGCCAACAGCACCACCGCTGATAGCAAAAGTGTCAACAGCTGATAGCAAAAGGGCAAACAGCTGATATCAAAAGTGCCAACAGCTGATACCAAAATAGCCAACAGGTGATAGCAAAAGTGCCAACAGCTGATAGCAAAAGTGCCAACAGCACCACAGTGCGAACTAGTCCTAGGTATGACTATAAACTACATCTGACAGCAAGGCTTCTGATCACAAAGGGTCCCAGCTATGAGCAAATAGTGACCCCCCAAGAAAAAAAAACACTATTAAATTATAAAAATACATGTTTATATAAAAACATGCGAACAACACCAGTTGATAGCAAAAGTGCCAACAGCACCACAGCTGATAGCAAAAGTGCCAACAGCTGATAGCAAAAGGGCCAAAAGGTGATAGCAAAAGTGCCAACAGCTGATAGCAAAAGTGCCAACAGCCGATAGCAAAAGTGCCAACAGCAACACAGTGCATACTAGTCCTAGGTAAGACTATAAACTACATCTGACAGCAAGGCTTCTGATCACAAAGGGTCCCAGCTATGAGCAAATAGTGACCCCCCATTAAAAAAAAAAACACTATGAAAATATAAAAATACATGTTTGTATAAAAACTTGCGAACAACACCAGTTTGATAGCAAAAGTGCCAACAGCACCACAGCTGATAGCAGAAGTGCCAACAGCTGTTAGCAAAAGTGCCAACAGCTGATACCAAAAGTGCCAACAGCTGATAGCAAAAGTGCCAACAGCTGATAGCAAAAGTGCCAACAGCACCACATTGCCAACTAGTCCTAGGCATGACTATAAACTACATCTGACAGCAAGGCTTCTGATCACAAAGGTTCCCAGCTATGAGCAAATAGTGACTCCCCACTAAAAAAAAAACACTATGAAAGTATAAAAAATACATGTTTATATAAAAACTTGCCAACAACACCAGTTGATATCAAAAATGCCAACATCACCACAGCTGATAGCAAAAGTGCCAACAGCTGATAGCAAAAGTGCCAACAGCTGATACCAAAAGTGCCAACAGCACCACAGTTCCAACTAGTCCTAGGTATGACTATAAACTACATCTGACAGCAAGGCTTCTGATCACAAAGGGTCCCACCTATGAGCAAATAGTGACCCCCCACTAAAAAAAAAACATTATGAAAGTATAAAAATACATGTATAAAAACTTGCGAACAACACCAGTTGATAGCAAAAGTGCCAACAGCACCACAGCTGATAGCAAAAGTGCCAACAACACTACAGCTGATAGCAAAAGTGCCAACAGCACCACAACTGATAGCAAAAGTGCCAACAGCTGAGAGCAAATGTGCCAACAGCTGATAGCAAAAGTGCCAACAGCTGATAGCAAAAGTGCCAACAGCACCACAGTGCCATCTAGTCCTAGGTATGACTATAAACTATATCTGACAGCAAGGCTTCTGATAACAAAGGGTCCCAGCTATGAGCAAATAGTGACTCCCCACTAAAAAAAAACACTATGGAAGTATAAAAATACATGTTTATATGAAAACTTGCAAACAACACCAGTTGATATCAAAAATGCCAACAGCACCACAGCTGATAGCAAAAGTGCCAACAGCTGATAGCAAAAGTGCCAACAGCTGATAGCAAAAGTGCCAACAGCACCACAGTTCCAACTAGTCCTAGGTATGACTATAAACTACATCTGACAGCAAGGCTTCTGATCACAAAGGGTCCCAGCTATGAGCAAATAGTGAACCCACACTAAAAAAAAACACTATGAAAGTATAAAAATACATGTATAAAAATTTGCGAACAAAACCAGTTGATAGCAAAAGTGCCAACAGCACCACAGCTGATAGCAAAAGTGCCAACAACACTACAGCTGATAGCAAAAGTGCCAACAGCACCACAACTGATAGCAAAAGCTCCAACAGCTGAGAGCAAATGTGCCAACAGCTGATAGCAAAAGTGCCAACAGCTGATAGCAAAAGTGCCAACAGCACCACAGTGCCATCTAGTCCTATGTATGACTATAAAATATATCTGACAGCAAGGCTTCTGATCACAAAGGGTCCCAGCTATGAGCAAATAGTGACCCCCCACTAAAAAAAAAACACTATGAAAGTTTAAAAATACATGTATAAAAACTTGCGAACAACACCAGTTGATAGCAAAAGTGCCAACAGCACCACAGCTGATAGCAAAAGTGCCAACAACACTACAGCTGATAGCAAAAGTGCCAACAGCACCACAGCTGATAGCAAAAGTGCCAACAGCTGAGAGCAAATGTGCCATCAGCTGATAGCAAAAGTGCCAACAGCTGATAGCAAAAGTGCCAACAGCACCACAGTGCCATCTAGTCCTAGGTATGACTATAAACGACATCTGACAGCAAGGCTTCTGATCACAAAGGGTCCCAGCTATGAGCAAATAGTGACCCCCACCTAAAAAAAAAAACACTATGAAAGTATAAAAATACATGTTTATATAAAAACTTGCGAACAACACCAGTTGATAGCAAAAGTGCCAACAGCACCAGAGCTGATAGCAAAAGTGCCAACAGCTGATAGCAAAAGTGCCAATAGCTGAGAGCAAAAGTGCCATAGCTGGTAGCAAAAGTGCCAACATCACAACAGTGCCAACTAGTCATAGGTATGACTATAAACTACATCTGAAAGCAAGGCTTCTGATCACAAAGGGTCCCAGCTATGAGCAAATAGTGACCCCCACTAAAAAAAAACATTATGAAAGTATAAAATACATGTTTATATCAAAACCTGCGAACAACACAAGTTGATAGCAAAAGTGCCAACAGCACCACCGCTGATAGCAAAAGTGTCAACAGCTGATAGCAAAAGGGCAAACAGCTGATATCAAAAGTGCCAACAGCTGATACCAAAATAGCCAACAGGTGATAGCAAAAGTGCCAACAGCTGATAGCAAAATTGCCAACAGCACCACAGTGCGAACTAGTCCTAGGTATGACTATAAACTACATCTGACAGCAAGGCTTCTGATCACAAAGGGTCCCAGCTATGAGCAAATAGTGACCCCCCAAGAAAAAAAAACACTATTAAATTATAAAAATACATGTTTATATAAAAACATGCGAACAACACCAGTTGATAGCAAAAGTGCCAACAGCACCACAGCTGATAGCAAAAGTGCCAACAGCTGATAGCAAAAGTGCCAAAAGGTGATAGCAAAAGTGCCAACAGCTGATAGCAAAAGTGCCAACAGCCGATAGCAAAAGTGCCAACAGCAACACAGTGCATACTAGTCCTAGGTAAGACTATAAACTACATCTGACAGCAAGGCTTCTGATCACAAAGGGTCCCAGCTATGAGCAAATAGTGACCCCCCATTAAAAAAAAAAACACTATGAAAATATAAAAATACATGTTTGTATAAAAACTTGCGAACAACACCAGTTTGATAGCAAAAGTGCCAACAGCACCACAGCTGATAGCAGAAGTGCCAACAGCTGTTAGCAAAAGTGCCAACAGCTGATACCAAAAGTGCCAACAGCTGATAGCAAAAGTGCCAACAGCTGATAGCAAAAGTGCCAACAGCACCACATTGCCAACTAGTCCTAGGCATGACTATAAACTACATCTGACAGCAAGGCTTCTGATCACAAAGGTTCCCAGCTATGAGCAAATAGTGACTCCCCACTAAAAAAAAAACACTATGAAAGTATAAAAAATACATGTTTATATAAAAACTTGCCAACAACACCAGTTGATATCAAAAATGCCAACATCACCACAGCTGATAGCAAAAGTGCCAACAGCTGATAGCAAAAGTGCCAACAGCTGATACCAAAAGTGCCAACAGCACCACAGTTCCAACTAGTCCTAGGTATGACTATAAACTACATCTGACAGCAAGGCTTCTGATCACAAAGGGTCCCACCTATGAGCAAATAGTGACCCCCCACTAAAAAAAAAACATTATGAAAGTATAAAAATACATGTATAAAAACTTGCGAACAACACCAGTTGATAGCAAAAGTGCCAACAGCACCACAGCTGATAGCAAAAGTGCCAACAACACTACAGCTGATAGCAAAAGTGCCAACAGCACCACAACTGATAGCAAAAGTGCCAACAGCTGAGAGCAAATGTGCCAACAGCTGATAGCAAAAGTGCCAACAGCTGATAGCAAAAGTGCCAACAGCACCACAGTGCCATCTAGTCCTAGGTATGACTATAAACTATATCTGACAGCAAGGCTTCTGATCACAAAGGGTCCCAGCTATGAGCAAATAGTGACCCCCCACTAAAAAAAAGACACTATGAAAGTATAAAAATACATGTTTATATAAAAACTTGCGAACAACACCAGTTGATAGCAAAAGTGCCAACAGCTGATACCAAAATAGCCAACAGGTGATAGCAAAAGTGCCAACAGCTGATAGCAAAAGTGCCAACAGCTGTTAGAAAAAGTGCCAACAGCACCACAGTGCCAACTAGTCCTAGGTATGACGATAAACTACATCTGACAGCAAGGCTTCTGATCACAAAGGGTCCCAGCTATGAGCAAATAGTGACCCCCCACTAAAAAAAAACACTATGAAAGTATAAAAATACATGTTTATATAAAAACCTGCGAACAACACCAGTTGATAGCAAAAGTGCCAACAGCACCACCGCGGATAGCAAAAGTGCAAACAGCTGATAGCAAAACGGCAAACAGCTGATATCAAAAGTGCCAACAGCTGATACCAAAATAGCCAACAGGTGATAGCAAAAGTGCCAACAGCTGATAGCAAATATGCCAACAGCACCACAGTGCCAACTAGTCCTAGGTATGAATATAAACTACATCTGACAGCAAGGCTTCTGATCACAAAGGGTCCCAGCTATGAGCAAATAGTGACCCCCCAAGAAAAAAAAAACACTATGAAAGTATAAAAATACATGTTTATATAAAAACATGCGAACAACACCAGTTGATAGCAAAAGTGCCAACAGCACCACAGCTGATAGCAAAAGTGCCAACAGCTGATAGCAAAAGTGCCAACAGCTGATAGCAAAAGTGCCAAAATCTGATAGCAAAAGTGCCAACAGCTGATAGCAAAAGTGCCAACAGCTGATAGCAAATGTGCCAACAGCTGATAGCAAAAGAGCCAACAGCACCACAGTGCCAACTAGTCCTAGGTATGACGATAAACGACCTCTGACAGCAAGGCTTCTGATCACAAAGGGTCCCAGCTATGAGCAAATACTGACCCCACACTAAAAAAAAACACTATGAAAGTATAATAATACATGTTTGTATAAAAACTTGCAAACAACACCAGTTGATAACAAAAGTGCCAACAGCACCACAGCTGATAGCAAAAGTGCCAACAGCTGATAGCAAAAGTGCCAACAGCTGATACCAAAAGTGCCAACAGCTGATAGCAAAAGTGCCAACAGCTGATAGCAAAAGTGCCAACAGCACCACATTGCCAACTAGTCCTAGGCATGACTATATACTACATCTGACAGCAAGGCTTCTGATCACAAAGGGTCCCAGCTATGAGCAAATAGTGACTCCCCACTAAAAAAAAACACTATGGAAGTATAAAAATACATGTTTATATAAAAACTTGCAAACAACACCAGTTGATATCAAAAATGCCAACAGCACCACAGCTGATAGCAAAAGTGCCAACAGCTGATAGCAAAAGTGCCAACAGCTGATAGCAAAAGTGCCAACAGCACCACAGTTCCAACTAGTCCTAGGTATGACTATAAACTACATCTGACAGCAAGGCTTCTGATCACAAAGGGTCCCAGCTATGAGCAAATAGTGAACCCACACTAAAAAAAAACACTATGAAAGTATAAAAATACATGTATAAAAATTTGCGAACAACACCAGTTGATAGCAAAAGTTCCAACAGCACCACAGCTGATAGCAAAAGTGCCAACAACACTACAGCTGATAGCAAAAGTGCCAACAGCACCACAACTGATAGCAAAAGCTCCAACAGCTGAGAGCAAATGTGCCAACAGCTGATAGCAAAAGTGCCAACAGCTGATAGCAAAAGTGCCAACAGCACCACAGTGCCATCTAGTCCTATGTATGACTATAAAATATATCTGACAGCAAGGCTTCTGATCACAAAGGGTCCCAGCTATGAGCAAATAGTGACCCCCCACTAAAAAAAAAACACTATGAAAGTATAAAAATAAATGTATAAAACTTGCGAACAACACCAGTTGATAGCAAAAGTGCCAACAGCACCACAGCAGATAGCAAAAGTGCCAAAAACACTACAGCTGATGGCAAAAGTGCCAACAGCACCACAACTGATAGCAAAAGAGCCAACAGCTGAGAGAAAATGTGCCAACAGCTGATAGCAAAAGTGCCAACAGCTGATAGCAAAAGAGCCAACAGCTGATAGCAAAAGTGCAAACAGCACAACAGTGCCAACTAGTCCTAGGTATGACTATAAACTACATCTGACAGCAAGGCTTCTGATCACAAAGGGTACCAGCTATGAGCAAATAGTGACCCCCCACTAAAAAAAAGACACTATGAAAGTATAAAAATACATGTTTATATAAAAACTTGCGAACAACACCTGTTGATAGCAAAAGTGCCAACAGCACCAGAGCTGATAGCAAAAGTGCCAACAGCTGATAGCAAAAGTGCCAACAGCTGAGAGCAAAAGTGCCAACAGCTGGTAGCAAAAGTGCCAACAGCACAACAGTGCCAACTAGTCCTAGGAATGACTATAAACTACATCTGACAGCAAGGCTTCTGATCACAAAGGGTCCCAGCTATGAGCAAATAGTGCCCCCCCACTAAAGAAAAACACTATGAAAGTATAAAAATACATGTTTATATAAAAACCTGCGAACAACACCAGTTGATAGCAAAAGTGCCAACAGCACCACCGTTGACAGCAAAAGTGCCAACAGCTGATAGCAAAAGGGCAAACAGCTGATAACAAAAGTGGCAACAGCTGACACAAAATAGCCAACAGGTGATAGCAAAAGTGCCAAAAGCTGATAGCAAAAGTGCCAACAGCACCACAGTGCCAACTAGTCCTAGGTATGACTATAAACTACATCTGACAGCAAGGCTTCTGATCACAAAGGGTCCCAGCTATGAGCAAATAGTGACCCCCCCAAGAAAAAAAAAACACTATGAAAGTATAAAAATACATGTTTATATAAAAACGTGCGAACAACACCAGTTGATAGCAAAAGTGCCAACAGCACCACAGCTGATAGCAAAAGTGCCATCAGCTGGTAGCAAAAGTGCCAACAGCTGATAGCAAAAGTGCCAACAGCACCACAGTGCCAACTAGTCCTAGGTATGAATATAAACTACATCTGACAGCAAGGCTTCTGATCACAAAGGGTCCCAGCTATGAGCAAATACTGACCCCACACTAAAAAAAAACTCTATGAAAATATAAAAAAACATGTTTATATAAAAACTTGCGAACAACACCAGTTGATAGCAAAAGAGCCAACAGCACCACAGCTGATAGCAAAAGTGCCAACAGCTGATAGCAAAAGTGCCAACAGCTGATAGCAAAAGTGCCAACGGCTGATAGCAAAAGTGCCAACAGCACCACAGTGCCAACTTATCCTAGGTATGACCATAAACTACATCTGACAGCAAGGCTTATGACCACAAAGGGTCCCAGCTATGAGCAAATAGTGACCCCACACTAAAAAAAAACACTATGAAAGTATAAAAATACATGTTTGTATAAAAACTTGCGAACAACACCAGTTGATAGCAAAAGTGCTAACAGCACCACAGCTGATAGCAAAAGTGCCAACAGCTGATATCAAAAGTGCCAACAACTGATAGCAAAAGTGCCAACAGCTGATAGCAAAAGTGCCAACAGCTGATAGCAAATTGCCAACAGCACCACAGTGCCAACTAGTCCTGGGTATGACTATAAACTACATCTGACAGCAAGGCTTCTGATCACAAAGGGTCCCAGCTATGAGCAAATAGTGACCCCCACTAAAAAAAAAACACTATGTAAGTATAAAAATACATGTTTATATAAAACTTGCGAAAAACACCAGTTGATAGCAAAAGTGTCAACAGCACCACAGCTGATAGCAAAAGTGCCAACAGCTGATAGCAAAAGTGCCAACAGCTGATAGCAAAAGTGCCAACAGCACCACAGTGCCAACTAGTCCTAGGTATGACTATAAACTACATCTGACAGCAAGGCTTCTGATCACAAAGGGTCCCAGCTATGAGCAAATAGTGACCCCCCAAGAAAAAAAAAACACTATGAAAGTATAAAAATACATGTTTATATAAAAACATGCGAACAACACCAGTTGATAGCAAAAGTGCCAACAGCTGATAGCAAAAGTGCCAAAATCTGATAGCAAAAGTGCCAACAGCTGATAGCAAAAGTGCCAACAGCTGATAGCAAATGTGCCAACAGCTGATAGCAAAAGAGTCAACAGCACCACAGTGCCAACTAGTCCTAGGTATGACGATAAACGACATCTGACAGCAAGGCTTATGACCACAAAGGGTCCCAGCTATGAGCAAATAGTGACCCCACACTAAAAAAAAAACACTATGAAAGTATAAAAATACATGTTTGTATAATAAATTGCGAACAACACCAGTTGATAGCAAAAGTGCCAACAGCACCACAGCTGATAGCAAAAGTGCCAACAGCTGATAGCAAAAGTGCCAACAGCTGATAGCAAAAGTGCCAACAGCTGATAGCAAAAGTGCCAACTGCTGATAGCAAATGTGCCAACATCTGATAGCAAAAGTGCCAACAGCACCACAGTGGCAAATAGTCCTAGGTATGACTATAAACTACATCTGACAGCAAGGCTTCTGATCACAAAGGGTCCCAGCTATGAGCAAATACTGACCCCACACTAAAAAAAAACACTATGAAAGTATAAAAATACATGTTTGTATAAAAACTTGCGAACAACACCAGTTGATAGCAAAAGTGCTAACAGCACCACAGCTGATAGCAAAAGTGCCAACAGCTGATATCAAAAGTGCCAACAACTGATAGCAAAAGTGCCAACAGCTGATAGCAAAAGTGCCAACAGCTGATAGCAAATTGCCAACAGCACCACAGTGCCAACTAGTCCTGGGTATGACTATAAACTACATCTGACAGCAAGGCTTCTGATCACAAAGGGTCCCAGCTATGAGCAAATAGTGACCCCCACTAAAAAAAAACACTATGTAAGTATAAAAATACATGTTTATATAAAACTTGCGAAAAACACCAGTTGATAGCAAAAGTGTCAACAGCACCACAGCTGATAGCAAAAGTGCCAACAGCTGATAGCAAAAGTGCCAACAGCTGATAGCAAAAGTGCCAACAGCACCACAGTGCCAACTAGTCCTAGGTATGAATATAAACTACATCTGACAGCAAGGCTTCTGATCACAAAGGGTCCCAGCTATGAGCAAATAGTGACCCCCCAAGAAAAGAAAAACACTATGAAAGTATAAAAATACATGTTTATATAAAAACATGCGAACAACACCAGTTGATAGCAAAAGTGCCAACAGCTGATAGCAAAAGTGCCAAAATCTGATAGCAAAAGTGCCAACAGCTGATAGCAAAAGTGCCAACAGCTGATAGCAAATGTGCCAACAGCTGATAGCAAAAGAGTCAACAGCAACACAGTGCCAACTAGTCCTAGGTATGACGATAAACGACATCTGACAGCAAGGCTTCTGATCACAAAGGGTCCCAGCTATGTGCAAATACTGACCACACACTAAAAAAAAAACACTATGAAAGTACAAAAATACATGTTTTTATAAAAACTTGCGAACAACACCAGTTGATAGCAAAAGTGCCAACAGCACCACAGCTGATAGCAAAAGTGCCAACAGCTGATAGCAAAAGTGCCAACAGCTGATAGCAAAAGTGCCAACAGCTGATTGCAAAAGTGCCAACTGCTGATAGCAAATGTGCCAACAGCTGATAGCAAAAGTGCCAACAGCACCACAGTGCCAAATAGTCCTAGGTATGACTATAAACTACATCTGACAGCAAGGCTTCTGATCACAAAGGGTCCCAGCTATGAGCAAATACTGACCCCACACTAAAAAAAAAACACTATGAAAGTATAAAAATACATGTTTGTATAAAAACTTGCGAAAAACACCATTTGATAGCAAAAGTGCCAACAGCACCACAGCTGATAGCAAAAGTGCCAACAGCTGATTGCAAAAGTGCCAACAGCTGATAGCAAAAGTGCCAACAGCTGATAGCAAAAGTGCCAACAGCACCACAGTGCCAACTTATCCTAGGAATGACTATAAACTACATCTGACAGCAAGGCTTCTGACCACAAAGGGTCCCAGCTATGAGCAAATAGTGGCCACACACTAAAAAAAAACACTATGAAAGTATAAAAATACATGTTTGTATAATAAATTGCGAACAACACCAGTTGATAGCAAAAGTGCCAACAGCACCACAGCTGATAGCAAAAGTGCCAACAGCTGATAGCAAAAGTGCCAACAGCTGATAGCAAAAGTGCCAACAGCTGATACCAAAAGTGCCAACAGCACCACATTACCAACTAGTCCTAGGCATGACTATAAACTACATCTGACAGCAAGGCTTCTGATCACAAAGGGTCCCAGCTATGAGCAAATAGTGACTCCCCACTAAAAAAAAAACACTATGAAAGTATAAAAATACATGTTTTTATAAAAACTTGCGAACAACACCAGTTGATAGCAAAAGTGCCAACAGCACCACAGCTGATAGCAAAAGTGCCAACAGCTGATAGCAAAAGTGCCAACAGCTGATAGCAAAAGTGCCAACTGCTGATAGCAAATGTGCCAACAGCTGATAGCAAAAGTGCCAACAGCACCACAGTGCCAAATAGTCCTAGGTATGACTATAAACTACATCTGACAGCAAGGCTTCTGATCACAAAGGGTCCCAGCTATGAGCAAATACTGACCCCACACTAAAAAAAAAACACTATGAAAGTATAAAAATACATGTTTGTATAAAAACTTGCGAACAACACCATTTGATAGCAAAAGTGCCAACAGCACCACAGCTGATAGCAAAAGTGCCAACAGCTGATTGCAAAAGTGCCAACAGCTGATAGCAAAAGTGCCAACAGCTGATAGCAAAAGTGCCAACAGCACCACAGTGCCAACTTATCCTAGGAATGACTATAAACTACATCTGACAGCAAGGCTTCTGACCACAAAGGGTCCCAGCTATGAGCAAATAGTGACCACACACTAAAAAAAAACACTATGAAAGTATAAAAATACATGTTTGTATAAAAACTTGCGAACAACACCAGTTGATAGCAAAAGTGCCAACAGCACCACAGCGGATAGCAAAAGTGCCAACAGCTGATAGCAAAAGTGCCAACAGCTGATAGCAAAAGTGCCAACAGCTGATAGCAAAAGTGCCAACAGCACCACATTACCAACTAGTCCTAGGCATGACTATAAACTACATCTGACAGCAAGGCTTCTGATCACAAAGGGTCCCAGCTATGAGCAAATAGTGACTCCCCACTAATAAAAAAACACTATGAAAGTATAAATATACATGTTTATATAAAAACTTGCCAACAACACCAGTTGATATAAAAAATGCCAACAGCACCACAGCTGATAGCAAAAGTGCCAACAGCTGATAGCAAAAGTGCCAACAGCTTATAGCAAAAGTGCCAACAGCACCACAGTTCCAACTAGTCCTAGGTATGACTATAAACTACATCTGACAGCAAGGCTTCTGATCACAAAGGGTGCCAGCTATGAGCAAATAGTGAACCCCCACTAAAAAAAAACACTATGAAAGTATAAAAATACATGTATAAAAACTTGCGAACAACACCAGTTGATAGCAAACGTACCAACAGCACCACAGCTGATAGCAAAAGTGCCAACAACACTACAGCTGATAGCAAAAGTGCCAACAGCTCCACTACTAATAGCAAAAGTGCCAACAGCTGAGAGCAAATGTGCCAACAGCTGATAGCAAAAGTGCCAACAGCTGATAGCAAATGTGCCAACAGCACCAGAGCTGATAGCAAAAGTGCCAACAGCTGATAGCAAAAGTGCCAACAGCTGAGAGCAAAAGTGCCAACAACTGGTAGCAAAAGTGCCAACAGCACCACAGTGCCCACTATTCCTAGGTATGACTAAAAACTACATCTGACAGCAAGGCTTCTGATCACAAAGGGTCCCAGCTATGAGCAAATAGTGACCCCCCACTAAAAAAAAACACTATGAAAGTATAAAAATACATGTTTATATAAAAACCTGCGAACAACACCAGTTGATAGCAAAAGTGCCAACAGCACCACCGCTGATAGCAAAAGTGCCAACAGCTGATAGCAAAAGGGCAAACAGCTGATATCAAAAGTGCCAACAGCTGATACCAAAATAGCCAACAGGTGATAGCAAAAGTGCCAAAAGCTGATAGCAAAAGTGCCAACAGCACAACAGTGCCAACTAGTCCTAGGTATGACTATAAACTTCATCTGACAGCAAGGCTTCTGATCACAAAGGGTCCCAGCTATGAGCAAATAGTGACATCCCCAAGAAAAAAAAACACTATGAAAGTATAAAAATACATGTTTATATAAAAACATGCGAACAACACCAGTTGATAGCAAAAGTGCCAACAGCACCACAGCTGATAGCAAAAGTGCCAACAGCTGATAGCAAAAGTGCCAACAGCTGATAGCAAAAGTGCCAACAGCTGATAGCAAACGTGCCAACAGCTGATAGCAAAAGTGCCAACAGCACCACAGTGCCAACTAGTCCTAGGTATGACGATAAAGTACATCTGACAGCAAGGCTTCTGATCACAAAGGGTCACAGCTATGAGCAAATAGTGAACCCCACTAAAAAAAAAACACTATGAAAGTATAAAAATACATGTTTGTATAAAAACTTGCGAACAACATCAGTTGATAGCAAAAGTGCCAACAGCACCACAGCTGATAGCAAAAGTGCCAACAGATGATACCAAAAGTGCCAAAAGCTGATAGCAAAAGTGACAACAGCTGATAGCAAAAGTGCCAACAGCTGAAACAAAAAGTGCCAACAGCTGATAGCAAAAGTGCCAACAGCTGATAGCAAAAGTGCCAACAGCTGATAGCAAAAGTGCAAACAGCACCACAGTGCCAACTAGTCCTAGGTATGACTATAAATTACATCTGACAGCTAGGCTTCTGATCACAAAGGGTCCCAGCTATGAGCAAATAGTGACCCCCCACTAAAAAAAAAACTCTATGAAAGTATAAAAATACATGTTTATATAAAAACTTGCGAACAACACCAGTTGATAGCAAAAGTGCCAACAGCACCACAGCTGATAGCAAAAGTGCCAACAGCTGATAGCAAAAGTGCCAACAGCTGATACCAAAAGTGCCAAAAGCTGATAGCAAAAGTGCCAACAGCTGATATCAAAAGTGCCAACAGCTGATACCAAAAGTGCCAGAAACTGATAGCAAAAGTGCCAACAGCTCATAGCAAAAGTGCCAACAGCACCACAGTGCCAACTAGTCCTAGGAATGACTATAAAATACATCTTACAGCATGGCTTCTGATCAAAAAGGGTCCCAACTATGAGTAAATAGTTACCCCTTAATTAAAAAAAAACTCTATGAAAGTATAAAAATACATGTTTATATAAAAACTTGCGAACAACACCAGTTGATAACAAAAGTGCCAACAGCAACACAGCAGATAGCAAAAGTGCCAACAGCTGATAGCAAAAGTGCCAACAGCTGATAGCAAAAGTGCCAAAAGCTGATAGTAAAAGTGCCAACAGCTTATAGCAAAAGTGCCAACAGCTGATAGCAAAAGTGCCAACAGCACCACAGTGCCAACTAGTCCTAGGTATGACTATAAACTACATCTGACAGCAAGGCTTCGGATCACAAAGGGTCCCAGCTATGAGCAATTAGTGACCCCCCACTAAAAAAAAAACACTATGAAAGTATAAAAATACATTTTATGTAAAAACTTGCGAACAACACCAGTTG
Source organism: Acanthosepion esculentum (assembly GCA_964036315.1). Lineage (NCBI taxonomy): Eukaryota > Metazoa > Mollusca > Cephalopoda > Sepiida > Sepiidae > Acanthosepion > Acanthosepion esculentum. The sequence continues at coordinate 68,794,560 of OZ038514.1, forward strand.
ATAGCAAAAGTGCCAACAGCACCACAACTGATAGCAAAACTGCGAACAGCTGATAGCAAATGTGCCACCAGCACCACAGTGCCAACTAGTCCTAGGTGTGACTATAAACTACATCTGACAGCAAGGCTTCTGATCACAAAGTGTTTCAGCTATGAGCAAATAGTGACCCCCCACTAAAAAAAACACTATGAAAGTATAAAAATACATGTTTATATAAAAACTAGCGAACAACACCAGTTGATAGCAAAAGTGCCAACAGCTGATAGCAAAAGTGCCAACAGCTGATAGCAAAAGTGCGAACAGCTGATAGCGAAAGTGCGAAGACCTGATAGCAAAAGTGCCAACAGTTGATAGCAAAAGTGCCAACAGCACCACAGCTGATAGCAAAAGTGCCAACAGCTGATAGCACAAGTGACAACAGCTGATAGCAAAAGTGCCAACAGCACCACAGTGCCAACTAGTCCTAGGTATGACTATAAACTACATCTGACAGCAAGGCTTCTGATCACAAGGGTCCCAGCTATGAGCAAATAGTGACCCCCCACTAAAAAAAAAACTCTATGAAAGTATAAAAATACATGTTTATATAAAAAAATGCGAACAACACCAGTTGAAAGCAAAAGTGCCAACAGCACCACAGCTGATAGCAAAAGTGCCAACAGCTGATAGCAAAAGTGCCAACAGCTGATAGCAAAAGGGCCAACAGCTGATAGCAAAAGTGCCAACAGCACCACAGTGCCAACTAGTCCTAGGTATGACTATAAACTACATCTGACAACAAGGCTTCTGATCACAAAGGGTCCCAGCTATGAGCAAATAGTGACCCCTTAACTAAAAAAAAAAACTCTATGAAAGTATAAAAATACATGTTTATATAAAAACTTGCGAACAACACCAGTTGATAACAAAAGTGCCAACAGCAACACAGCAGATAGCAAAAGTGCCAACAGCTGATAGCAAAAGTGCCAACAGCTGATAGCAAAAGTGCCAAAAGCTGATAGCAAAAGTGCCAACAGCTTATAGCAAAAGTGCCAACAGCTGATAGCAAAAGTGCCAACAGCACCACAGTGCCAACTAGTCCTAGGTATGACTATAAATTACATCTGACAGCAAGGCTTCGGATCACAAAGGGTCCCAGGTATGAGCAAATAGTGACCCCCCACTAAAAAAAAAACACTATGAAAGTATAAAAATACATTTTATGTAAAAACTTGCGAACAACACCAGTTGATAGCAAAAGTGCCAACAGCACCACAGCTGATAGCAAAAGTGCCAACAGCTGATAGTAAAAGTGCCAACAGCTGATACCAAAAGTGCCAAAAGCTGATAGCAAAAGTTCCAACAGCTGATAGCAAAAGTGCCAACAGCTGATACCAAAAGTGCCAACAGCTGATAGCAAAAGTGTAAAAAGCTGATAGCAAAAGTGCCATCAGCTGATAGCAAAAGTGCCAACAGCACCACAGTGCCAACTAGTCCTAGGTATGACTATAAACTACATCTGACAGCAAGGCTTCTGATCACAAAGGGTCCCAGCTATGAGCAAATAGTGACCCGCCACTAAAAAAACACTATGAAAGTATAAAAATACATGTTTATATAAAAACTTGCGAACAACAACAGTTGATAGCAAAAGTGCCAACAGCACCACAGCTGATAGCAAAAGTGCCAACAGCTGCTAGCAAAAGTGCCAACAGCACCACAGTGCCCACTAGTCCTAGGTATGACTATAAACTACCTCTGACAGCAAGGCTTCTGATCACAAAGGGTCCCAACTATGAGCAAATAGTGACCCCCCACTAAAAAAAAAACTCTATGAAAATATAAAAATACATGTTTATATAAAAACTTGCGAACAACACCAGTTGATAGCAAAAATGCCAACAGCACCACAGCTGATAGCCAAAGTGCCAACATCTGATAGCAAAAGTGCCAACAGCTGATAGCAAAAGAGCCAAAAGCTGATAGCAAAAGGGCCAAGAGCTGATAGCAAATGTGCCAACAGCTGATACCCAAAGTGCCAACAGCTGATAGCAAAAGTGCCAACAGCTGATAGCACAAGTGCCAACAGCTGATAGCAAAAGTGCCAACAGCTGATAGCAAAAGTGCCAACTGCACCTCAGTGCCAACTAATCCTAGGTATGACTATAAACTACATCTGACAGCAAGGCTTCTGATCACAAAGGCTCCCAGCTATGACCAAATAGTGACCCCCCCACTAAAAAAAACACTATGTAAGTATAAAAATACATGTTTATATAAAAAATTTTGAACAACACCAGTTGATAGCAAAAGTGCAAACAGCACCAAAGCTGATAGCAAAAGTGCCAAAAGCTGATAGCAAAAGTGCTGATAGCAAAATTGCTGACAGCTGATAGAAAAAGTGCCAACAGCACCACAGTGCCAACTAGTCCTAGGTATGACTATAAACTACATCTGACAGCAAGGCTTCTGATCACAAAGGGTCCCAGCTATGAGCAAATAGTGACCCCCCCACTAAAAAAAAACTCTATGAAAGTATAAAAATATATGTTTATATAAAAACTTGCGAACAACACCTGTTGATAGCAAAAGCGCCAACAGCACCACAGCTGATAGCAAAAGAGCCAACAGCTGATAGTAAAAGTGCCAACAGCTGATAGCAAAAGTGCCAAATGCTGATAGCAAAAGTGCCAACAGCTGATAGCAAAAGTGCCAACAGCTGATACCAAAAGTGCCAACAGCTGATAGCAAAAGTGCCAAAAGCTGATAGCAAAAGTGCCAACAGCTGATAGCAAAAGTGCCGACAGCACCACAGTGCCAACTAGTCCTTGGTATGACTATAAACTACATCTGACAGCAAGGCTTCTGATCACAAAGGGTCCCAGCTATGAGCAAATAGTGAGCCCCCACTACAAAAAAAACACTATGAAAGTATAAATATACATGTTTATATAAAAACTTGCGAACAACAAAACTTGATAGCAAAAGTGCCAACAGCACCACAGCTGATAGCAAAAGTGCCAACAGCTGATAGCAAAAGTGCCAACAGCACCACAGTGCCAACTAGTCCTAGGTATGACTATAAACTACCTCTGACAGCAAGGCTTCTGATCACAAAGTGTCCCAGCTATGAGCAAATAGTGACCCCCCACTAAAAAAAAAACTCTATGAAAATATAAAAATACATGTTTATATGAAAACATGCGAACAACACCAGTTGATAGCAAAAGTGCCAACAGCACCACAGCTGATAGCAAATGTGCCAACAGCTGATAGCAAAAGTGCCAAAAGCTGATAGCAAAAGTGCCAACAGCTGAGAGCAAAAGTGCCAACAGCTGATACCAAAAGTGCCAACAGCTGATAGCAAAAGTGCCAACAGAACCACAATGCCAACTAGTCCTAGGTATGTATATAAACTACATCTGACAGCAAGGCTTCTGATCACAAAGGGTCCCAGCTATGAGCAAATAGTGACCCCTCACTAAAAAAAAAAACACTATGAAAGTATAAAAATACATGTTTATATAAAAACTTGCGAACAACACCTGTTGATAGCAAAAGTGCCAACAGCTGATAGCAAAAGTGCCAACAGCTGATAGCAAAAGTGCCAACAGCACCACAGTGCCAACTAGTCCTAGGTGTGAATATAAACTACATCTGACAGCAAGGCTTCTGATCACAAAGGGTCCCAGCTATGAGCAAATAGTGACCCCCCACTAAAAAAAAAACACTATGAAAGTATAAAAATACATGTTTATATAAAAACTTGCGAACAACAGCAGTTGATAGCAAAAGTGCCAACAGCACCACAGCTTACAGCAAAAGTGCCAACAGCTGATAGCAAAAGTGCCAAAAGCTGATAGCAAAAGTGCCAACAGCTGATAGCAAAAGTGCCAACAGCTGATAGCAAAAGTGCCAACAGCACCACAGTGCCAACTATTCCTAGGTATGATTATAAACTACATCTGACAGCAAGGCTTCTGATCACAAAGGGTCCCAGCTATGAGCAAATAGTGACCCCCCACTAAAAAAAACACTATGAAAGTATAAAAATACATGTTTATATAAAAACTAGCGAACAACACCAGTTGATAGCAAAAGTGCCAACAGCTGATAGCAAAAGTGCCAACAGCTGATAGCAAATGTGCCAACAGCTGATAGCAATAGTGCCAAAAGCACCACAGTGCCAACTAGTCCTAGGAATGACTATAAACTACATCTGACAGCAAGGCTTCTGATCACAAAGGGTCCCAGCTATGAGCAAATAGTGACCCCCACTAAAAAAAACAAACACTATGAATGTATAAAAATACATGTTTATATAAAAACTTGCGAACAACACCAGTTGATAGCAAAAGTGCCAACAGAACCACAGCTGATAGCAAAAGTGCCAACAGCTGATAGCAAAAGTGCCAACCGCTGATAGCAAAAGTGCCAAAAGCTGATAGCAAAAGGGCCACCAGCTGATAGCAAAAGTGCCAACAGCACCACAGCTGATAGCAAAAGTGCCAACAGCACCACAGCTGATAGCAAAAGTGCCAACAGCTGATAGCAAAAGTGCCAAAAGCTGATAGCAAAAGTGCCAAAAGCTGATTCCAAAAGTGCCAAAAGCTGATAGCAATAGTGCCAACAGCTCTATAGCAAAAGTCCCAACAGCTGATAGCAAAAGTGCCAAAAGCTGATAGCAAAAGTGCCAACAGCTGATAGCAAAAGTGCCAACAGCTGATAGCAAAAATGCCAACAGCACCTGAGTGCCAACTAGTCCTAGGTATGACTATAAACTACATCTGACAGCAAGGCTTCTGATCACAAAGGGTCCCAGCTATGAGCAAATACTGACCCCCACTAAAAAAAAAAACACTATGAAAGTATAAAAATACATGTTTATATGAAAACTTGCGAACAACACCAGTTGATAGCAAAAGTGCCAACAGCAACACAGTTGATAGCAAAAGTGCCAACAGCTGATACCCAAAGTGCCAACAGCTGATAGCAAAAGTGCCAACAGCTGATAGCACAAGTGCCAACAGCTGATAGCAAAAGTGCCAACAGCTGATAGCAAAAGTGCCAACTGCACCTCAGTGCCAACTAATCCTAGGTATGACTATAAACTACATCTGACAGCAAGGATTCTGATCACAAAGGCTCCCAGCTATGACCAAATAGTGACCCCCCCACTAAAAAAAACACTATGTAAGTATAAAAATACATGTTTATATAAAAAATTTTGAACAACACCAGTTGATAGCAAAAGTGCAAACAGCACCAAAGCTGATAGCAAAAGTGCCAAAAGCTGATAGCAAAAGTGCTGATAGCAAAATTGCTGACAGCTGATAGCAAAAGTGCCAACAGCACCACAGTGCCAACTAGTCCTAGGTATGACTATAAACTACATCTGACAGCAAGGCTTCTGATCACAAAGGGTCCCAGCTATGAGCAAATAGTGACCCCCCCACTAAAAAAAAACTCTATGAAAGTATAAAAATATATGTTTATATAAAAACTTGCGAACAACACCTGTTGATAGCAAAAGCGCCAACAGCACCACAGCTGATAGCAAAAGAGCCAACAGCTGATAGTAAAAGTGCCAACAGCTGATAGCAAAAGTGCCAAATGCTGATAGCAAAAGTGCCAACAGCTGATAGCAAAAGTGCCAACAGCTGATACCAAAAGTGCCAACAGCTGATAGCAAAAGTGCCAAAAGCTGATAGCAAAAGTGCCAACAGCTGATAGCAAAAGTGCCGACAGCACCACAGTGCCAACTAGTCCTTGGTATGACTATAAACTACATCTGACAGCAAGGCTTCTGATCACAAAGGGTCCCAGCTATGAGCAAATAGTTAGCCCCCACTACAAAAAAAACACTATGAAAGTATAAATATACATGTTTATATAAAAACTTGCGAACAACAAAACTTGATAGCAAAAGTGCCAACAGCACCACAGCTGATAGCAAAAGTGCCAACAGCTGATAGCAAAAGTGCCAACAGCACCACAGTGCCAACTAGTCCTAGGTATGACTATAAACTACCTCTGACAGCAAGGCTTCTGATCACAAAGTGTCCCAGCTATGAGCAAATAGTGACCCCCCACTAAAAAAAAAACTCTATGAAAATATAAAAATACATGTTTATATGAAAACATGCGAACAACACCAGTTGATAGCAAAAGTGCCAACAGCACCACAGCTGATAGCAAATGTGCCAACAGCTGATAGCAAAAGTGCCAAAAGCTGATAGCAAAAGTGCCAACAGCTGAGAGCAAAAGTGCCAACAGCTGATACCAAAAGTGCCAACAGCTGATAGCAAAAGTGCCAACAGAACCACAATGCCAACTAGTCCTAGGTATGTATATAAACTACATCTGACAGCAAGGCTTCTGATCACAAAGGGTCCCAGCTATGAGCAAATAGTGACCCCTCACTAAAAAAAAAACACTATGAAAGTATAAAAATACATGTTTATATAAAAACTTGCGAACAACACCTGTTGATAGCAAAAGTGCCAACAGCTGATAGCAAAAGTGCCAACAGCTGATAGCAAAAGTGCCAACAGCACCACAGTGCCAACTAGTCCTAGGTGTGAATATAAACTACATCTGACAGCAAGGCTTCTGATCACAAAGGGTCCCAGCTATGAGCAAATAGTGACCCCCCACTAAAAAAAAAACACTATGAAAGTATAAAAATACATGTTTATATAAAAACTTGCGAACAACAGCAGTTGATAGCAAAAGTGCCAACAGCACCACAGCTTACAGCAAAAGTGCCAACAGCTGATAGCAAAAGTGCCAAAAGCTGATAGCAAAAGTGCCAACAGCTGATAGCAAAAGTGCCAACAGCTGATAGCAAAAGTGCCAACAGCACCACAGTGCCAACTATTCCTAGGTATGATTATAAACTACATCTGACAGCAAGGCTTCTGATCACAAAGGGTCCCAGCTATGAGCAAATAGTGACCCCCCACTAAAAAAAACACTATGAAAGTATAAAAATACATGTTTATATAAAAACTAGCGAACAACACCAGTTGATAGCAAAAGTGCCAACAGCTGATAGCAAAAGTGCCAACAGCTGATAGCAAATGTGCCAACAGCTGATAGCAATAGTGCCAAAAGCACCACAGTGCCAACTAGTCCTAGGAATGACTATAAACTACATCTGACAGCTAGGCTTCTGATCACAAAGGGTCCCAGCTATGAGCAAATAGTGACCCCCACTAAAAAAAACAAACACTATGAATGTATAAAAATACATGTTTATATAAAAACTTGCGAACAACACCAGTTGATAGCAAAAGTGCCAACAGAACCACAGCTGATAGCAAAAGTGCCAACAGCTGATAGCAAAAGTGCCAACAGCTGATAGCAAAAGTGCCAAAAGCTGATAGCAAAAGGGCCACCAGCTGATAGCAAAAGTGCCAACAGCACCACAGCTGATAGCAAAAGTGCCAACAGCACCACAGCTGATAGCAAAAGTGCCAACAGCTGATAGCAAAAGTGCCAAAAGCTGATAGCAAAAGTGCCAAAAGCTGATTCCAAAAGTGCCAAAAGCTGATAGCAATAGTGCCAACAGCTCTATAGCAAAAGTCCCAACAGCTGATAGCAAAAGTGCCAAAAGCTGATAGCAAAAGTGCCAACAGCTGATAGCAAAAGTGCCAACAGCTGATAGCAAAAATGCCAACAGCACCTGAGTGCCAACTAGTCCTAGGTATGACTATAAACTACATCTGACAGCAAGGCTTCTGATCACAAAGGGTCCCAGCTATGAGCAAATACTGACCCCCACTAAAAAAAAAAACACTATGAAAGTATAAAAATACATGTTTATATGAAAACTTGCGAACAACACCAGTTGATAGCAAAAGTGCCAACAGCAACACAGTTGATAGCAAAAGTGCCAACAGCTGATAGCAAAAGTGCCAACAGCTGAGAGCAAAAGTGCCAACAGCTGATAGCAAAAGTGCCAACAGCACCACAGTGCCAACTAGTCCTAGGTATGACTATAAACTACATCTGACAGCAAGGCTTCTGATCACAAAGGGTCCCAGCTATGAGAAAATAGTGACCCCCCCACTAAAAAAAAAACACTATGAAAGTATAAAAATACATGTTTATATAAAAACTTCCGAACAACACCAGTTGATAGCAAAAGTGCCAACAGCAGCACAGCTGTTAGCAAAAGTGCCAACAGCTGATAGCAAAAGTGCCAACAGCTGATACCAAAAGTTCCAAAAGCTGATAGCAAAAGTGCCAACAGCTGATAGCAAAAGTGCCAACAGCTGATAGCAAAAGTGCCAACAGCACCACAGTGCCAACTAGTCCTAGGTATGACTATAAACTACATCTGACAGCAAGGCTTCTGATCACAAAGGGTCCCAGCTATGAGCAAATAGTGACCCCACACTAAAAAAAAAACTATGAAAGTATAAAAATACATGTTTATATAAAAACTTGCGAAAAACACCAGTTGATAGCTTAAGTGCCAACAGCACCACAGCTGATAGCAAAAGTGTCAACAGCTGATAGCAAAAGTGCCAACAGCTGATAGCAAAAGTGCCAACAGCACCACAGTGCCAACTAGTCCTAGGTATGATTATAAACTACATCTGACAGCAAGGCTTCTGATCACAAAGTGTTTCAGCTATGAGCAAATAGTGGCCCCCCACTAAAAAAAACACTATGAAAGTATAAAAATACATGTTTATATAAAAACTAGCGAACAACACCAGTTGATAGCAAAAGTGCCAACAGCTGATAGCAAAAGTGCCAACAGCTGATAGCAAAAGTGCGAACAGCTGATAGCGAAAGTGCGAAGAGCTGATATCAAAAGTGCCAACAGCTGATAGCAAAAGTGCCAACAGCACCACAGTGCCAACTAGTCCTAGATATGACTATAAACTACATCTGACAGCAAGGCTTCTGATCACAAAGGGTCCCAGCTATGAGCAAATAGTGACCCCCCACTAAAAAAAACAGTATGAAAGTATAAAAATACTTGTTTATATAAAAACTTGCGAATAACACCAGTTGATAGCAAAAGTGCCAACAGCACCACAGCTGATAGCAAAAGTGCCAACAGCTGATAGCAAAAGTGCCAACAGCTGATTGAAAAAGTGCCAAAAGCTGATAGCAAAAGGGCCACCAGCTGATAGCAAAAGTGCCAAAAGCACCACAGCTGATAGCAAAAGTGCCAACAGCACCACAGCTGATAGCAAAAGTGCCAACAGCTGATAGCAAAAGTGCCAAAAGCTGATAGCAAAAGTGCCAAAAGCTGATTCCAAAAGTGCCAAAAGCTGATAGCAATAGTGCCAACAGCTCTATAGCAAAAGTGGCAACAGCTGATACCAAAAGTGCCAACAACTGATAGCAAAAGTGCCAACAGCTGATAGCAAAAGTGCCAACAGCTGATAGCAAAAGTGCCAACAGCACCACAGTGCCAATTAGTCCTAGGTATGACTATAAACTACATCTGAAAGCAAGCCTTCTGATCACAAAGGGTCCCAGCTATGAGAAAATAGTGACCCCCCACTAAAAAAAAACATTATGAAAGTATAAAAATACATGTTTATATAAAAACATGTGAAAAACACCAGTTGATAGCATAAGTGCCAACAGCAACACAGTTGATAGCAAAAGTGCCAACAGCTGATAGCAAAAGTGCCAACAGCTGATAGCAAAAGTGCCAAAAGCTGATAGCAAAAGTGCCAACAGCACTACAGTGCCAACTAGTCCTATGTATGACTATAAATTACTTCTGACAGCAAGGCTTCTGATCACAAAGGGTCCCAGCTATGAGCAAATAGTGACCCCCCACTAAAAAAAAACACTATGAAAGTATAAAAATACATGTTTATATAAAAACTTGCGAACAACACCAGTTGATAGGAAAAGTGCCAACAGCTGATAGCAAAAGTGCCAACAGCTGAAAGAAAAAGTGCGAACAGCTGATAGCAAAAGTGCCAACAGCTGATAGCAAAAGTGCCAACAGCACCACATTGCCAACTAGTCCTTGGTATGAGTATAAACTACATCTGACAGCAAGGCTTCTGATCACAAATGGTCCCAGCTATGAGCAAAGAATGCCCCCCCACTAAAAAAAAACACTATGAATGTATAAAAATACATGTTTATATAAAAACTTGCGAACAACACCAGTTGATAGCAAAAGTGCCAACAGCACCACAGCTGATAGCAAAAGTGCCAACAGCTGATGGCAAAAGTGCCAACAGCTGATAGCAAAAGTGCCAATAGCACCACAGTGCCAATTACTCCTAGGTATGACTATAAACTACATCTGACAGCAAGGCTTCTGATCACAAAGGGTCCCAGCTATGAGCAAATAGTGACCACCCACTAAAAAACAACACTATGAAAGTATAAAAATACATGTTTATATAAAAACTTGCGAAAAACACCAGTTGATAGCATAAGTGCCAACAGCACCACAGCTGATAGCAAAAGTGCCAACAGCTGATAGCAAAAGTGCCAATAGCTGATAGCAAAAGTGCCAACAGCTGATAGCGAAAGGGCCAACAGCACCACAGTGCCAACTAGTCCTAGGTATGACTATAAACTACATCTGACAGCAAGGCTTCTGATCACAAAGGGTCCAAGCTATGAGAAAATAGTGACCCCCCACTAAAAAAAACACTATGAAAGTATAAAAATACATGATTATATAAAAACTTGCGAAAAACACCAGTGGATAGCATAAGTGCCAACAGCACCACAGCTGATAGCAAAAATGCCAACAGCTGATAGCAAAAGTTCCAACAGCTGATAGCAAAAGTGCCAAAAGCTGATAGCAAAAGTGCCAACAGCACCACAGTGCCAACTAGTCCAAGGTATGACTATAAACTACATCTGACAGCAAGGCTTCTGATCACAAAGGGGCCCAGCTATGAGGAAATAGTGACCCCCCCACTAAAAAAAACACTATTAAAGTATAAAAATACATGTTTATATAAAAACTTGCGAACAACACCAGTTGATAGCAAAAGTGCCAACAGCTGATAGCAAAAGTGCAAACAGCTGATAGCAAAAGTGCTAAATGCTGATAGCAAAAGTGCCAACAGCACCACAGTGCCAACTAGTCCTAGGTATGACTATAAACTGCATCTGACAGCAAGGCTTCTGATCACAAAAGGTCCCAGCTATGAGCAAATAGTGACCCAACACTAAAAAAAAAAACACTATGAAAGTATAAAAATACATGTTTATATAAAAACTTGCGAACAACACCAGTTGATAGCAAAAGTGCCAAAAGCACCACAGCTGATAGCAAAAGTGCCAACAGCTGATAGCAAAATTGCCAACAGCTGATAGCAAAAGTGCCAACAGCTGATAGCAAAAGTGCCAACAGCACCACAGTGCCAACTAGTCCTAGGTATGACTATAAACTACATCTGACAGCAAGGCTTCTGATCACAAAGGGTCCCAGCTATGAGCAAATAGTGACCCCCCACTAAAAAAAAAACACTATGAAAGTATAAAAATACATGTTTATATAAAAACTTGCGAACAACACCAGTTGATAGCAAAAGTGCCAACAGCAGCACAGCTGATAGCAAAAGTGCCAACAGCACCACAATTGATAGCAAAAGTGCCAACAGCTGATAGCACAAGTGTCAACAGCTGATACCAAAAGAGCCAAAAGCTGATAGCAAAAGGGCCAACAGCTGATAGCAAAAGTGCCACAAGCTGATAGCAAAAGTGCCAACAGCTGATAGCAAAAGTGCCAAAAGCACCACAGTGCCAACTAGTCCCAGGTATGACTATAAACTACATCTGACAGCAAGGCTTCTGATCACAAAGTGTTTCAGCTATGAGCAAATAGTGACCCCGCACTAAAAAAAGAAAACTATGAAAGTATAAAAATACATGTTTATATAAAAACTTGCGAACAACACCAGTTGATAGCAAAAGTGCCAACAGCACGACAGCTGTTAGCAAAAGTGCCAACAGCTGATAGCAAATGTGCCAACAGCTGATAGCCAAAGTGCAAACAGCTGATAGCAAAAGTGCCAACAGAACCACAGTGCCAACTAGTCCTAGGTATGACTATAAACTACATCTGACAGCAAGGCTTCAGATCACAAAGGGTCCCAGCTATGAGCAAATAGTGACACCCCACTAAAAAAAAAACAGTATGAAAGTATAAAAATACATGTTTATATAAAAAATTGTGAACTACACCAGTTGATAGCAAAAGTGCAAACAGCACCACAGCTGATTGCAAATGTTCCAAAAGCTGATAGCAAAAGTGCCAACAGCTGATACCAAAAGTGCAAAAGATGATAGCAAAAGTGCCAACATCTGATAGCAAAAGTGCCAACAGCTGATAGCAAATGTGCCAACAGCTGATAGCAAAAATGCCAACAGCACCACAGTGCCAACTAGTCCTAGGTATGACTATAAACTACATCTGACAGCAAGGCTTCTGATCACAAAGGCTCCCAGCTATGTGAAAATAGTGACCCCCACAAAAAAAAACTCTATGAAAGCATAAAAATACATGTTTATATAAAAACTTGCGAACAACACCAGTTGATAGCAAAAGTGCCAACAGCACGATAGCTGATAGCAAAAGTGCCAACAGCTGATAGCAAATGTGCCAACAGCTGATAGCAAAAGTGCCAACAGCACCACAGTGCCAACTAGTCCTAGGTATGACTATAAACTACATCTGACATCAAGGCTTCTGATCACAAAGTGTCCCAGCTATGAGCAAATAGTGACCCCCCCCACTAAAAAAAAAAATTCTATGAAAGTATAAAAATACATGTTTATATAAAAACTTGCAAACAACACCAGTTGATAGCAAAAGTTCCAACAGCTGATAACAAAATGCCAACAGCTGATAGCAAAAGTGCCAACAGCTGATAGCAAAAGTGCCAACAGCACCACAGTGCCAACTAGTCCCAGGTATGACAATAAACTACATCTGACAGCAAGGCTTCTGATCACAAAGGGTCCCAGCTATAAGCAAAGAGTGACACCCCACTAAAAAAAAATCTCTATGAAAGTATAAAAATACATGTTTATATAAAAACTTGCGAACAACACCAGTTGATAGCAAAAGTGCCAACAGCACCACAGCTCATAGCAAAAGTGCCAACAGCTGATAGCAAAAGTGCCAACAGCTGATAGCAAAAGTGCCAACAACTGATAGCCAAAGTGCCAACAGCACCATAGTGCCAACTAGTCCTAGGTATGATTATAAACTACATCTGACAGCAAGGCTTCTGATTACAAAGGGCCCCAGCTATGAGCAAATAGTGACCCCCCACTAAAAAAAAAACACTATGAAAGTATAAAAATACATATTTATAAAAAAACTTGCGAACAACACCAGTTGATAGCAAAAGTGCAAACAGCTGATAGCAAATGTGCCAAAAGCTGATAGCAAAAGTGCCAACAGCTGATAGCAAAAGTGCCAAAAGCTGATAGCAAAAGTGCCAACAGCTGATAGCAAAAGTGCCAACAGCAGAACAGTGACAACTAGTCCTAGCTATGACTATAAACTACATCTGACAGCAAGGCTTCTGATCACAAAGGGTCCCAGCTATGAGCAAATAGTGGCCCCCCCACTAAAAAAAAAACACTATGAAAGTATAAAAATACATGTTTATATAAAAACTTGCGAACAACACCAGTTGATAGCAAAAGTGCCAACAGCACCAAAGCTGATAGCAAAAGTGCCAAAAGCTCATAGCAAAAGTTCCAACAGCTGATAGCAAAAGTGCCAACAGCTGATAGCAAAAGTGCCAACACCTGATAGCAAAAGTCCCAACAGCACCACAGTGCCAACTAGTCCTAGGTATGACTATAAACTACATCTGACAGCAAGGCTTCTGATCACAAAGAGTTCCAGCTATGAGCAAATAGTGACCCCCCACTAAAAAAAAAAACACTATGAATGTATAAAAATACATGTTTATATAAAAACTTGCGAACAACACCAGTTGATAGCAAAAGTGCCAACAGCTGATAGCAAAAGTGCCAACAGCTGATAGCAAAAGTCCCAACAGCTGATAGGAAAAGTGCCAACAGGACCACAGTGCCAACTAGTCCTATGTATGACTATAAACTACATCTGACAGCAAGGCTTCTATCACAAAGGGACCCAGCTATGAGCAAATAGTGACCCCCCACTAAAAAAAAACACTATGAAAGTATAAAAATACATGTTTATATAAAAACTTGCGAACAACACCAGTTGATAGCAAATGTGCCAACAGCACCACAGCTGATAGCAAAAGTGCCAACAGCTGATAGCAAAATTGGCAACAGCTGATACCAAAAGTGCCAAAAGCTGATAGAAAAAGTGCCAACAGCTGATAGCAAAAGTGCCAACAGCTGATACCAAAAGTGCCAAAAGCTGATAGCAAAAGTACCAACAACTGATAGCAAAAGTGCCAACTGCTGATACCAAAAGTGCCAACAGCTGATAGCAAAAGTGCCAACAGCTGATAGCAAAAGTGCCAACAGCACCACAGTGCCAACTAGTCCTAGGTATGACTATAAACTACATCTGACAGCAAGGCTTCTGATCACTAAGGGTCTCAGCTATGAGCAAATAGTGACCCCCCACTAAAAAAAAAACACTATGAAAGTATAAAAATACGTATTTATATAAAAAATTGCGAACAACACCAGTTGATAGCAAAAGTGCCAACAGCTGATAGCAAAATTCTAACAGCTGATAGCAAAATTGCCAACAGCTGATAGCAAAAGTGCCAACAGCACCACAGTGCCAACTAGTCCTAGGTATGACTATAAACTACATCTGACAGCAAGGCTGCTGATCACAAAGGGTCCAAGCTATGAGCAAATAGTGACCCCCCACTAAAAAAAACATTATGAGGGTATAAAAATACATATTTATATAAAAACATGCGAACAACACCTGTTGATAGCAAAAGTGCCTACAGCACCACAGCTGATAGCAAAAGTGCCAACAGCTGATAGCAAAAGTGCCAACAGCTGATAGCAAAAGTGCCAACAGCTGATAGCAAAAGTGCCAACTGCTGATAGCAAAAGTGCCAACAGCACCACAGTGCCAACTAGTCCTAGGTATGACTATAAACTACATCTGACAGCAAGGCTTCTGATCACAGAGGGTCCCAGCTATGAGCAAATAGTGACCCCCCACTAAAAAAAAACACTATGAAATATAAAAATACATGTTTATATAAAAACTTGCGAACAACACCAGTTGATAGCAAAAGTGCCAACAGCTGATAGCAAAAGTGCCAACAGCAGCACAGTGCCAACTAGTCCAAGGTATGAATATAAACTATCTCTGAGAGCAAGGCTTCTGATCACAAAGGGTCCCAGCTATGAGCAAATAGTGACCCCCCAATAAAAAAAAACACTATGAAAGTATAAAAATACATGTTTATATAAAAACTCGCGAACAACACCAGTTGATAGCAAAAGTGCCAACAGCTGATAGCAAAAGTGCCAACAGCTGATACCAAAAGTGCCAAAACTGATAGCAAAAGTGCCAACAGCTGATAGCAAAAGTGCCAACAGCTGATACCAAAAGTGCCAACAGCTGATAGCAAAAGTGCCAACAGCTGATAGCAAAAGTGCCAACAGCACCACAGTGCCAATTAGTCCTAGGTATGACTATAAACTACATCTGACAGCAAGTCTTCTGATCACAAAATCGTCCCAGATCTGAGCAAATAGTGACCCCCCGCTAAAAAAAAACACTATGAAAGTATAAAAATACATTTTTATATGAAAACTTGCGAACAACACCAGTTGATAGCCTGAGTGCCAACAGCACCACAGCTGATAGCAAAAGTACCAACAGCTGATAGCTAAAGTGCCAACAGCTGATAGCAAATGTGCCAACAGCTGATAGCAAAAGTGCCAACAGCACCACAGTGCCAACTAGTCCTAGGTATGATTATAAACTACATTTGTCAGCAAGGCTTCTGATCACAAAGGGTCACAGCTATGAGCAAATAGTGACCCCCACTAAAAAAAAAACACTATGAAAGTATAAAGATACATGTTTATATAAAAACTTGCGATCAACACCAGTTGATAGCAAAAGTGCCAACAGCTGATAGCAAAAGTGCCAACAGCTGATACCAAAAGGCCAAAAGCTGATAGCAAATGTGCCAACAGCTGATAGCAATGAGCCAACAGCTGATAGCAAAAGTGCAACAGCACCACAGCTGATAGAAAAAGTGCCAACAGCTGATAGAAAAAGTGCCAAAAGCTGATAGCAAAAGTGCCAACAGCTGATAGCAAAAGTGCCAACAGCACCACAGTTCCAACTAGTCCTAGGTATGACTATAAACTACATCTGAGAACAAGGCTTCTGATCACAAAGGGTCCCAGCTATGAGCAAAGAGTGACCCCCCACTAAAAAAAAACTCTATGAAAGTATAAAAATGCATGTTTATATAAAAACTTGCGAACAACACCAGTTGATAGCAAAAGTGCCAACAGCACCACAGTGCCAACTATTCATAGGTATGACTATAAACTACATCTGACAGCAAGGCTTCTGATCACAAAGTGTCCCAGCTATGAGCAAATAGTCCCCCCCCAAAAAAACAATATGAAAGTATAAATGTATATGTTTATATAAAAAATTGCGAAAAACACCAGTTGATAGTAAAAGTGCCAACAGCACCACAGCTGATAGCAAAAGTGCCAACAGCTGATAGCAAAGTGCCAAGAGCACCACAGTGCCAACTAGTCCTAGGTATGGCTATAAACTACATCTGACAGCAAGGCTTCTGATCACAAAGGGTCCCAGCTATGAGCAAATAGTGACCACCCACTAAAAAAAAAACTCAATGAAAGTATAAAAATACATGTTTATATAAAAACTTGCGAACAACACCAGTTGATAGCAAAAGTGCCAACTGCTGATAGCGAAAGTGCCAACAGCTGATAGCAAAAGTGCCAACAGCTGATAGCAAAAGTGCCAACAGCTGATACCAAAAGTGCCAAAAGCTGATTGCAAAAGTGCCAACAGCTGATAGCAAAAGTGCCAACAGCTGATAACAAAAGTGCCAACAGCTCATAGCAAAAGTGCAAACAGCACCACAGTGCCAACTATTCCTAGGTATGACTATAAACTACATCTGACAGCAAGGCTTCTGATCACAAATGGTCCCAGCTAGGAGCAAATAGTGACCCCCCACTAAAAAAAAACACTATGAAAGTATAAAAATACATGTTTATATAAAAAATTGCGAACAAAACCAGTTGATAGGAAAAGTGCAAACAGCACAACAGTGCCAACTAGTCCTTGGTATGACTATAAACTACATCTGACAGCAAGGCTTCCGATCACAAAGGGTCCTATCTATGAGCAAATAGTGACCCCTCACTAAAAAAAAATACTATGAAAGTATAAAAATACATGTTTATATAAAAACTTGCAAACAACACCAGTTGATAGCAAAAGTGCCAACAGCACCATAGCTGATAGCAAAAGTGCCAACAGCTGATAGCAAAAGTGCCAAAAGCTGATACCAAAAGTGCCAAAAGCTGATAGCAAAATGCCAACAGCTGATAGCATAAGTGCCAACAGCTGATAGCAAAAGTGCCAACAGCTGATAGCAAAAGTGCCAACAGCTGATAGCAAAAGTGCCAACAGCACCACAGTGCCAACTAGTCCTTTGTATGACTATAAACTACATCTGACAGCAAGGCTTCTGATCACAAAGGGTCCCAGCTATGAGCAAATAGTGACCCCCCAATAAAACAAAAACACTATGAAAGTATAAAAATACATGTTTATATAAAAACTTGCGAACAACACCAGTTGATAGCAAAAGTGCCAACAGCTGATAGCAAAAGTGCCAACAGCTGATAGCAAAAGTGCCAACAGCTGATAGCAACAGTGCCAACAGCTGATACCAAAAGTGCCAACAGCTGATAGCAAAAGTGCCAACAGCTGAGAGCAAAAGAGCCAACAGCTGATAGAAAAAGTGCCAACAGCTGATAGCAAAAGTGCCAACAGCACCACAGAGCCAACTAGTCCTAGGTATGAATATAAACTACTTCTGACAGCAAGGCTTCTGATCACAAAAGGTCCCAGCTATGAGCAAATAGTGACCCCCCACTAAAAAAAAACACTATGAAAGTATAAAAATACATGTTTATATAAAAAATTGCGAACAAAACCAGTTGATAGGAAAAGTGCAAACAGCACCACAGCTGATAGCAAAAGTGCCAACAGCTGATAGTAAAATTGCCAACAGCTGATACCAAAAGTGCCAAAACTGATAGCAAAAGTGCCAACAGCTGATAGCAAAAGTGCCAACAGCTGATAGCAAAAGTGCCAACCGCTGATAGCAAAAGTGCCAACAGCTGATAGCAAAAGTGCCAACAGCACCACAGTGCCAATTAGTCCTAGGTATGACTATAAACTACATCTGACAGCAAGTCTTCTGATCACAAAATCGTCCCAGCTCTGAGCAAATAGTGACCCCGCACTAAAAAAAAACACTATGAAAGTATAAAAATACATGTTTATATAAAAACTTGCGAAAAACACCAGCTGATAGCAAAAGTGCCAACAGCACCACAGCTGATAGCAAAAGTGCCAACAGCTGATAGAAAAAGTTCCAAAAGCTGATAGCAAAAGTGCCAACAGCTGATAGCAAAAGTGCCAACAGCACCACAGTTCCAACTAGTCCTAGGTATGACTATAAACTACATCTGAGAACAAGGCTTCTGATCACAAAGTGTCCCAGCCATGAGCAAATAGTGCCCCCCCCCAAAAAAAAACAATATGAAAGTATAAAAATACATGTTTATATAAAAACTTGCGAAAAACACCAGCTGATAGCAAAAGTGCCAACAGCACCACAGCTGATAGCAAAAGTGCCAACAGCTGATAGCAAAAGTGCCAACAGCTGATAGCAAAAGTGTCAACAGCTGATAGCAAAGGTGCCAACAGCACCACAGTGCCAACAATCCTAGGTATAACTATAAACTACATCTGACAGCAAGGCTTCTGATCACAAAGGGTCCCAGCTATGAGCAAATAGTGACCCCCCACTAAAAAAAAAACTCAATGAAAGTATAAAAATACATGTTTATATAAAAACTTGCGAACAACACCAGTTGATAGCAAAACGGCCAACAGCACCACAGCTGATAGCAAAAGTTCCAACAGCTGATAGCAAAAGTGACAACAGCTGATAGCAAAAGTGTCAACAGTTGATAGCAAAAGTGCCAACAGCACCACAGTGCCAACTAATCCTAGGTATGACTATAAACTACATCTGACAGCAAGGCTTCTGATCACAAAGTGTCCCAGCTATGAGAAAATAGTGACCCCCCACTAAAAAAAAAAAACACTATGAAAGTATAAAAATACATGTTTATATAAAAACTTGCGAACAACACCAGTTGATAGCAAAAGTGCCAACAGCTGATAGCAAAAGTGCCAACAGCTGATAGCAAAAGTGCCAACAACTGATCCCAAAAGGGCCAAAAGCTGATAGCAAAAGTGCCAACAGCTGATAGGAAAAGTGCCAACAGCTGATACCAAATGTGCCAACAGCTGATAGCAAAAGTGCCAACAGCTGATAGCTAATGTGTCAAAAGCTGATAGCAAAAGTGCCAACAGCACCACAGTGCCAACTAGTCCTAGGTATGACTATAAACTACATCTGACAGCAAGGCTTCTGATCACAAAGGGTCCCAGCTATGAGCAAATAGTGACCGCCCACTAAAAAAAAACACTATGAAAGTATAAAAATACATGTTTATATAGAAAATTTCGAACAACACCAGTTGATAGCAAAAGTGCCAACAGCTGATAGCAAAAGTGCCAACAGCTGATAGCAAAAGAGCCAACAGCTGATAGCAAAAGTGCAAACAGCACAACAGTGCCAACTAGTCCTAGGTATGACTATAAACTACATCTGACAGCAAGGCTTCTGATCACAAAGGGTCCCAGCTATGAGCAAATAGTGACCCCCACTAAAAAAAAAAACACTATGAAAGTATAAAAACAAATTTTTATATAAACACTTGCGAACAACACCAGTTGATAGCAAAAGTGCCAACGGCACCACAGCTGATAGCAAAAGTGACAACAGCTGATAGCAAAGGTGCCAACAGCTGATAGCAAAAGTGCCAACAGCTGATAGCAAAAGTGCCAACAGCACCACAGTGCCAACTAATCCTAGGTATGACTATAAACTACATCTGAGAGCAAGGCCTCTGATCACAAAGGTTTGCAGCTATGAGCAAATAGTGACCCCCCCACTAAAAAAAAACACTATGAAATTATAAAAATACATGTTTATATAAAAAATTGCGAACAACGCCAGTTGATAGCAAAAGTGCCAACACACCACATCTGATAGCAAAAGTGCCATCAGCTGATAGCAAAAGTGCAAACAGCACCACAGCTGATAGCAAAAGTGCCAAAAGCTTATAGCAAAAGTGCCAACAGCTGATAGCAAAAGTGCCAACAGCTGATAGCAAAAGTGAGAACAGCTGATAGCCAAAGTGCCAACAGCTGATAGCAAAAGTGCCAACAGCACCACAGTGCCAACAATCCTAGGTATAACTATAAACTACATCTGACAGCAAGGCTTCTGATCACAAAGGGTCCCAGCTATGAGCAAATAGTGACCCCCCACTAAAAAAAAAACTCAATGAAAGTATAAAAATACATGTTTATATAAAAACTTGCGAACAACACCAGTTGATAGCAAAACGGCCAACAGCACCACAGCTGATAGCAAAAGTGCCAACAGCTGATAGCAAAAGTGCCAACAGCTGATAGCAAAAGTGCCAACAGCTGATAGCAAAAGTGCCAACAACTGATCCCAAAAGGGCCAAAAGCTGATAGCAAAAGTGCCAACAGCTGATAGGAAAAGTGCCAACAGCTGATACCAAATGTGCCAACAGCTGATAGCAAAAGTGCCAACAGCTGATAGCAAATGTGTCAAAAGCTGATAGCAAAAGTGCCAACAGCACCACAGTGCCAACTAGTCCTAGGTATGACTATAAACTACATCTGACAGCAAGGCTTCTGATCACAAAGGGTCCCAGCTATGAGCAAATAGTGACCGCCCACTAAAAAAAAACACTATGAAAGTATAAAAATACATGTTTATATAGAAAATTTCGAACAACACCAGTTGATAGCAAAAGTGCCAACAGCTGATAGCAAAAGTGCCAACAGCTGATAGCAAAAGAGCCAACAGCTGATAGCAAAAGTGCAAACAGCACAACAGTGCCAACTAGTCCTAGGTATGACTATAAACTACATCTGACAGCAAGGCTTCTGATCACAAAGGGTCCCAGCTATGAGCAAATAGTGACCCCCACTAAAAAAAAAAACACTATGAAAGTATAAAAACAAATTTTTATATAAACACTTGCGAACAACACCAGTTGATAGCAAAAGTGCCAACGGCACCACAGCTGATAGCAAAAGTGACAACAGCTGATAGCAAAGGTGCCAACAGCTGATAGCAAAAGTGCCAACAGCTGATAGCAAAAGTGCCAACAGCACCACAGTGCCAACTAATCCTAGGTATGACTATAAACTACATCTGAGAGCAAGGCCTCTGATCACAAAGGTTTGCAGCTATGAGCAAATAGTGACCCCCCCACTAAAAAAAAACACTATGAAATTATAAAAATACATGTTTATATAAAAAATTGCGAACAACGCCAGTTGATAGCAAAAGTGCCAACACACCACATCTGATAGCAAAAGTGCCATCAGCTGATAGCAAAAGTGCAAACAGCACCACAGCTGATAGCAAAAGTGCCAAAAGCTTATAGCAAAAGTGCCAACAGCTGATAGCAAAAGTGCCAACAGCTGATAGCAAAAGTGAGAACAGCTGATAGCCAAAGTGCCAACAGCTGATAGCAAAAGTGCCAACAGCACCACAGTGCCAACAATCCTAGGTATAACTATAAACTACATCTGACAGCAAGGCTTCTGATCACAAAGGGTCCCAGCTATGAGCAAATAGTGACCCCCCACTAAAAAAAAAACTCAATGAAAGTATAAAAATACATGTTTATATAAAAACTTGCGAACAACACCAGTTGATAGCAAAACGGCCAACAGCACCACAGCTGATAGCAAAAGTGCCAACAGTTGATAGCAAAAGTGACAACAGCTGATAGCAAAAGTGTCAACAGTTGATAGCAAAAGTGCCAACAGCACCACAGTGCCAACTAATCCTAGGTATGACTATAAACTACATCTGACAGCAAGGCTTCTGATCACAAAGTGTCCCAGCTATGAGAAAATAGTGACCCCCCACTAAAAAAAAAAAACACTATGAAAGTATAAAAATACATGTTTATATAAAAACTTGCGAACAACACCAGTTGATAGCAAAAGTGCCAACAGCTGATAGCAAAAGTGCCAACAGCTGATAGCAAAAGTGCCAACAACTGATCCCAAAAGGGCCAAAAGCTGATAGCAAAAGTGCCAACAGCTGATAGGAAAAGTGCCAACAGCTGATACCAAATGTGCCAACAGCTGATAGCAAAAGTGCCAACAGCTGATAGCAAATGTGTCAAAAGCTGATAGCAAAAGTGCCAACAGCACCACAGTGCCAACTAGTCCTAGGTATGACTATAAACTACATCTGACAGCAAGGCTTCTGATCACAAAGTGTCCCAGCTATGAGCAAATAGTGACCGCCCACTAAAAAAAAACACTATGAAAGTATAAAAATACATGTTTATATAGAAAATTTCGAACAACACCAGTTGATAGCAAAAGGGCCAACAGCTGATAGCAAAAGTGCCAACAGCTGATAGCAAAAGAGCCAACAGCTGATAGCAAAAGTGCAAACAGCACAACAGTGCCAACTAGTCCTAGGTATGACTATAAACTACATCTGACAGCAAGGCTTCTGATCACAAAGGGTCCCAGCTATGAGCAAATAGTGACCCCCACTAAAAAAAAAAACACTATGAAAGTATAAAAACAAATTTTTATATAAACACTTGCGAACAACACCAGTTGATAGCAAAAGTGGCAACGGCACCACAGCTGATAGCAAAAGTGACAACAGCTGATAGCAAAAGTGCCAACAGCTGATAGCAAAAGTGCCAACAGCTGATAGCAAAAGTGCCAACAGCACCACAGTGCCAACTAATCCTAGGTATGACTATAAACTACATCTGAGAGCAAGGCCTCTGATCACAAAGGTTTGCAGCTATGAGCAAATAATGACCCCCCCACTAAAAAAAAACACTATGAAATTATAAAAATACATGTTTATATAAAAAATTGCGAACAACGCCAGTTGATAGCAAAAGTGCCAACACACCACATCTGATAGCAAAAGTGCCATCAGCTGATAGCAAAAGTGCAAACAGCACCACAGCTGATAGCAAAAGTGCCAAAAGCTTATAGCAAAAGTGCCAACAGCTGATAGCAAAAGTGCCAACAGCTGATAGCAAAAGTGAGAACAGCTGATAGCCAAAGTGCCAACAGCTGATAGCAAAAGTGCCAACAGCACAACAGTGCCAACTAGTTTTAGGTATGACTATAAACTACATCTGACAGCAAGGCTGGTGATCACAAAGGGTCCAAGCTATGAGCAAATAGTGACTCCCCACTAAAAAAAAAAACATTATGAATGTATAAAAATACATGTTTATATAAAAACTTCCGAACAACACCAGTTGATAGCAAAATTCCCAACAGCACCTCAGCTGATAGCAAAAGTGCCAACATCGGATAGTAAAAGTTCCAACAGCTGATAGCAAAAGTGCCAACAGCTGATAGCAAAAGTGCCAACAGCTGATAGCAAAATGCCAACAGCACCACAGTGCCAACTAGTCCTAGGTATGACAATAAACTACATCTGACAGCAAGGCTTCTGATCACAAAGGGTCCCAGCTATGAGCAAATAGTGACCCCCCACTAAAAAGAAACACTATGAAAGTATAAAAATACATGTTTATATAAAAACTTGCGAACAACACCAGTTGATATCAAAAGTGCCAACAGCTGATAGCAAAAGTGCCAACAGCTGATAGCAAAAGTGCCAACAGAAACACAGTGCCAACTAGTCCTAGGTATGACTATAAACTACATCTGACAGCAAGGCTTCTGATATCAAAGGGCCCAGCAATGAGCAAATAGTGACCCCCCACTAAAAAAAAACTATGAAAGTATAAAAATACATGTTTATATAAAAACTTGTGAACAACAACAGTTGATAGCAAAAGTGCCAACAGCACCACAGCTGATAGCAAAAGTGCCAACAGCTGATAGCAAAAGTGCCAACAGCTGATACCAAAAGTGCCAAAAGCTGATAGCAAAAGTGCCAAAAGCTGATAGCAAAAGTGCCAACAGCTGATAGCAAAAGTGCCAACAGCACCACAGTGCCAACTAGTCCTAGGTATGACTATAAACTACATCTGACAGCCAGGCTTCTGATCACAAATGGTCCCAGCTATGAGCAAATAGTGACCCCCCCACTAAAAAAAAAAACACTATGAAAGTATAGAAATACATGTTTATATAAAAACTTGCGAACACCACCAGTTGATAGCAAAAGTGCCAACAGCACAACAGCTGATAGCAAAATTGCCAACAGCAGATATCAAAAGTGCCAACAGCTGATAGCAAAATTGCCAACAGCACCACAGTGCCAACTATTCCTAGGTATGAATATAAACTACATCTGACAGCAAGGCTTCTGATCATAAAGGGTCCCAGCTCTGAGCAAATAGTGACCCCCCACTAAAAAAAAACTCTATGAAAGTATAAAAATACATGTTTATATAAAAACTTGCGAACAACATCAGTTGATAGCAAAAGTGCCAACAGCACCACAGCTGATAGCAAAAGTGCCAACAGCTGATAGCAAAAGTGCCAACAGCTGATAGCAAAAGTGCCAACAGCACCACAGTGCCAACTAGTCCTGGGTATGACTATAAACTACATCTGACAGCAAGGCTTCTGATCACAAAGGGTCCCAGCTATGAGCAAATAGTGACCCCCCACTAAAAAAAAAATTCTATGAAAGTATAAAAATACATGTTTATATAAAAACTTGCGAACAACACCAGTTGATAGCAAAAGTGCCAACAGCACCACAGCTGATAGCAAAAGTGCCAACAGCTGATACCAAAAATGCCAAAAGCTGATAGCTAAAGTGCCAAAAGCTGATAGCAAAAGTGCCAACAGCTGAAAGCAAAAGTGCCAACAGCACCACAGTGCCAACTAGTCCTTGGTATGACTATAAAATACATCTGACAGCAAGGCTTCTGATCACAAATGGTCCCAGCTATGAGCAAATAGTGACCCCCCACTAAAAAAAAACACTATGAAAGTATAAAAATACATGTTTATATAAAAACTTGCGAACAACAACAGTTGATAGCAAAAGTGCCAACAGCACCACAGCTGATAGCAAAAGTGCCAACAGCTGATAGCAAATGTGCCAACAGCACCACAGTGCCAACTAGTCCTATGTATGACTATAAACTACCTCTGACAGCAAGGCTTCTGATCACAAAGGGTCCCAGCTATGATCAAATAGTGACCCCCCACTAAAAAAAAACTCTATGAAAATATAAAAATACATGTTTATATACAAACATGCGAACAACACCAGTTGATAGCAAAAGTGCCAACAGCACCACAGCTGATAGCAAAAGTGCCAACAGCTGATAGCAAAAGTGCCAACAGCTGATAGCAAAAGTGCCAAAAGCTGATAGCAAAAGTGCCAACAGCTGATAGCAAAAGTGCCAACAGCACCACAGTGCCAACTAGTCCTAGGTATGTCTATAAACTACATCTGACAGCAAGGCTTCTGATCACAAAGGGTCCCAGCTATGAGCAAATGGTGACCCCCTCACTAAAAAAAAACACTATGAAAGTATAAAAATACATGTTTATATAAAAACTTGCGAACAACACCAGTTGATAGCAAAAGTGCCAACAGCTGATAGCAAAAGTGCCAACAGCTAATAGCATAAGTGCCAACAGCTGATAGCAAAAGTGCCAACAGCTGATAGCAAAAGTGCCAACAGCACCACAGTGCCAACTAGTCCTAGGTATGAATATAAACTACATCTGACAGCCAGGCTTCTGATCACAAATGGTCCCAGCTATGAGCAAATAGTGACCCCCCACTAAAAAAGAAAACACTATGAAAGTATAAAAATACATGTTTATATAAAAACTTGCGAACACCACCAGTTGATAGCAAAAGTGCCAACAGCACAACAGCTGATAGCAAAATTGCCAACAGCAGATATCAAAAGTGCCAACAGCTGATAGCAAAAGTGCCAACAGCACCACAGTGCCAACTATTCCTAGGTATGAATATAAACTACATCTGACAGCAAGGCTTCTGATCATAAAGGGTCCCAGCTATGAGCAAATAGTGACCCCCCACTAAAAAAAAACACTATGAAAGTATAAAAATACATGTTTATATAAAAACTTGCGAACAACATCAGTTGATAGCAAAAGTGCCAACAGCACCACAGCTGATAGCAAAAGTGCCAACAGCTGATAGCAAAAGTGCCAACAGCTGATAGCAAAAGTGCCAACAGCACCACAGTGCCAACTAGTCCTGGGTATGACTATAAACTACATCTGACAGCAAGGCTTCTGATCACAAAGGGTCCCAGCTATGAGCAAATAGTGACCCCCCACTAAAAAAAAAATTCTATGAAATTATAAAAATACATGTTTATATAAAACTTGCGAACAACACCAGTTGATAGCAAAAGTGCCAACACACCACATCTGATAGCAAAAGTGCCATCAGCTGATAGCAAAAGTGCAAACAGCACCACAGCTGATAGCAAAAGTGCCAAAAGCTTATAGCAAAAGTGCCAACAGCTGATAGCAAAAGTGCCAACAGCTGATAGCAAAAGTGAGAACAGCTGATAGCCAAAGTGCCAACAGCTGATAGCAAAAGTGTCAACAGCACAACAGTGCCAACTAGTTTTAGGTATGACTATAAACTACATCTGACAGCAAGGCTGGTGATCACAAAGGGTCCAAGCTATGAGCAAATAGTGACTCCCCACTAAAAAAAAAAACATTATGAATGTATAAAAATACATGTTTATATAAAAACTTCCGAACAACACCAGTTGATAGCAAAATTCCCAACAGCACCTCAGCTGATAGCAAAAGTGCCAACAGCGGATAGTAAAAGTTCCAACAGCTGATAGCAAAAGTGCCAACAGCTGATAGCAAAAGTGCCAACAGCTGATAGCAAAATGCCAACAGCACCACAGTGCCAACTAGTCCTAGGTATGACAATAAACTACATCTGACAGCAAGGCTTCTGATCACAAAGGGTCCCAGCTATGAGCAAATAGTGACCCCCCACTAAAAAGAAACACTATGAAAGTATAAAAATACATGTTTATATAAAAACTTGCGAACAACACCAGTTGATATCAAAAGTGCCAACAGCTGATAGCAAAAGTGCCAACAGCTGATAGCAAAAGTGCCAACAGAAACACAGTGCCAACTAGTCCTAGGTATGACTATAAACTACATCTGACAGCAAGGCTTCTGATATCAAAGGGCCCAGCAATGAGCAAATAGTGACCCCCCACTAAAAAAAAACTATGAAAGTATAAAAATACATGTTTATATAAAAACTTGTGAACAACAACAGTTGATAGCAAAAGTGCCAACAGCACCACAGCTGATAGCAAAAGTGCCAACAGCTGATAGCAAAAGTGCCAACAGCTGATACCAAAAGTGCCAAAAGCTGATAGCAAAAGTGCCAAAAGCTGATAGCAAAAGTGCCAACAGCTGATAGCAAAAGTGCCAACAGCACAACAGTGCCAACTAGTCCTAGGTATGACTATAAACTACATCTGACAGCCAGGCTTCTGATCACAAATGGTCCCAGCTATGAGCAAATAGTGACCCCCCCACTAAAAAAAAAAACACTATGAAAGTATAGAAATACATGTTTATATAAAAACTTGCGAACACCACCAGTTGATAGCAAAAGTGCCAACAGCACAACAGCTGATAGCAAAATTGCCAACAGCAGATATCAAAAGTGCCAACAGCTGATAGCAAAATTGCCAACAGCACCACAGTGCCAACTATTCCTAGGTATGAATATAAACTACATCTGACAGCAAGGCTTCTGATCATAAAGGGTCCCAGCTCTGAGCAAATAGTGACCCCCCACTAAAAAAAAACACTATGAAAGTATAAAAATACATGTTTATATAAAAACTTGCGAACAACATCAGTTGATAGCAAAAGTGCCAACAGCACCACAGCTGATAGCAAAAGTGCCAACAGCTGATAGCAAAAGTGCCAACAGCTGATAGCAAAAGTGCCAACAGCACCACAGTGCCAACTAGTCCTGGGTATGACTATAAACTACATCTGACAGCAAGGCTTCTGATCACAAAGGGTCCCAGCTATGAGCAAATAGTGACCCCCCACTAAAAAAAAAATTCTATGAAAGTATAAAAATACATGTTTATATAAAAACTTGCGAACAACACCAGTTGATAGCAAAAGTGCCAACAGCACCACAGCTGATAGCAAAAGTGCCAACAGCTGATACCAAAAATGCCAAAAGCTGATAGCTAAAGTGCCAAAAGCTGATAGCAAAAGTGCCAACAGCTGAAAGCAAAAGTGCCAACAGCACCACAGTGCCAACTAGTCCTTGGTATGACTATAAAATACATCTGACAGCAAGGCTTCTGATCACAAATGGTCCCAGCTATGAGCAAATAGTGACCCCCCACTAAAAAAAAACACTATGAAAGTATAAAAATACATGTTTATATAAAAACTTGCGAACAACAACAGTTGATAGCAAAAGTGCCAACAGCACCACAGCTGATAGCAAAAGTGCCAACAGCTGATAGCAAATGTGCCAACAGCACCACAGTGCCAACTAGTCCTATGTATGACTATAAACTACCTCTGACAGCAAGGCTTCTGATCACAAAGGGTCCCAGCTATGATCAAATAGTGACCCCCCACTAAAAAAAAACTCTATGAAAATATAAAAATACATGTTTATATACAAACATGCGAACAACACCAGTTGATAGCAAAAGTGCCAACAGCACCACAGCTGATAGCAAAAGTGCCAACAGCTGATAGCAAAAGTGCCAACAGCTGATAGCAAAAGTGCCAAAAGCTGATAGCAAAAGTGCCAACAGCTGATAGCAAAAGTGCCAACAGCACCACAGTGCCAACTAGTCCTAGGTATGTCTATAAACTACATCTGACAGCAAGGCTTCTGATCACAAAGGGTCCCAGCTATGAGCAAATGGTGACCCCCTCACTAAAAAAAAACACTATGAAAGTATAAAAATACATGTTTATATAAAAACTTGCGAACAACACCAGTTGATAGCAAAAGTGCCAACAGCTGATAGCAAAAGTGCCAACAGCTAATAGCATAAGTGCCAACAGCTGATAGCAAAAGTGCCAACAGCTGATAGCAAAAGTGCCAACAGCACCACAGTGCCAACTAGTCCTAGGTATGAATATAAACTACATCTGACAGCCAGGCTTCTGATCACAAATGGTCCCAGCTATGAGCAAATAGTGACCCCCCACTAAAAAAGAAAACACTATGAAAGTATAAAAATACATGTTTATATAAAAACTTGCGAACACCACCAGTTGATAGCAAAAGTGCCAACAGCACAACAGCTGATAGCAAAATTGCCAACAGCAGATATCAAAAGTGCCAACAGCTGATAGCAAAAGTGCCAACAGCACCACAGTGCCAACTATTCCTAGGTATGAATATAAACTACATCTGACAGCAAGGCTTCTGATCATAAAGGGTCCCAGCTATGAGCAAATAGTGACCCCCCACTAAAAAAAAACACTATGAAAGTATAAAAATACATGTTTATATAAAAACTTGCGAACAACATCAGTTGATAGCAAAAGTGCCAACAGCACCACAGCTGATAGCAAAAGTGCCAACAGCTGATAGCAAAAGTGCCAACAGCTGATAGCAAAAGTGCCAACAGCACCACAGTGCCAACTAGTCCTGGGTATGACTATAAACTACATCTGACAGCAAGGCTTCTGATCACAAAGGGTCCCAGCTATGAGCAAATAGTGACCCCCCACTAAAAAAAAAATTCTATGAAATTATAAAAATACATGTTTATATAAAACTTGCGAACAACACCAGTTGATAGCAAAAGTGCCAACAGCACCACAGCTGATAGCAAAAGTGCCAACAGCTGATAGTAAAAGTGCCAACAGCTGATACCAAAAATGCCAAAAGCTGATAGCTAAAGTGCCAAAAGCTGATAGCAAAATGCCAACAGCTGATAGCAAAAGTGCCAACAGCACCACAGTGCCAACTAGTCCTTGGTATGACTATAAAATACATCTGACAGCAAGGCTTCTGATCACAAATGGTCCCAGCTATGAGCAAATAGTGACCCCCCACTAAAAAAAAACACTATGAAAGTATAAAAATACATGTTTATATAAAAACTTGCGAACAACAACAGTTGATAGCAAAAGTGCCAACAGCACCACAGCTGATAGCAAAAGTGCCAACAGCTGATAGCAAATGTGCCAACAGCACCACAGTGCCAACTAGTCCTATGTATGACTATAAACTACCTCTGACAGCAAGGCTTCTGATCACAAAGGGTCCCAGCTATGATCAAATAGTGACCCCCCACTAAAAAAAAACTCTATGAAAATATAAAAATACATGTTTATATACAAACATGCGAACAACACCAGTTGATAGCAAAAGTGCCAACAGCACCACAGCTGATAGCAAAAGTGCCAACAGCTGATAGCAAAAGTGCCAAAAGCTGATAGCAAAAGTGCCAACAGCTGATAGCAAAAGTGCCAACAGCACCACAGTGCCAACTACTCCTAGGTATGTCTATAAACTACATCTGACAGCAAGGCTTCTGATCACAAAGGGTCCCAGCTATGAGCAAATAGTGACCCCCCACTAAAAAAAAAACACTATGAAAGTATAAAAATACATGTTCATATAAAAACTTGCGAACAACACCAGTTGATAGCAAAAGTGCAAACAGCGCCACAGCTTATAGCAAAAGTGCCAACAGATGATAGCAAAAGTGCCAAAAGCTGATAGCAAAAGTGCAAACAGCTGATAGCAAAAGTGCCAACAGCTGATAGCAAAAGTGCCAACAGCACCATAGTGCCAACTAGTCCTAGGTATGACTATAAACTACATCTGACAGCAAGGCTTCTGATCACAAATGGTCCCAGCTATGAGCAAATAGTGACCCCCCACTAAAAAAAAAACTCTCTGAAAGTATAAAAATACATGTTTATATAAAAACTTGCGAACAACACCAGTTGATAGCAAAAGTGCCAAGAGCACCACAGCTGATAGCAAAAGTGCCAACAGCTGATAGCAAAAGTGCCAACAGCTGATACCAAAAGTGCCAAAAGCTGATAGCAAAAGTGCCAACAGCTGATAGAAAAAGTGCCAACAGCTGATACCAAAAGTGCCAACAGCTGATAGCAAAAGTGCCAACAGCTGATAGCAAAAGTGACAACAGCACCACAGTGCCAACTAGTCCTAGGTATGACTATAAATTACATCTGAGAGCAAGGCTTCTGATCACAAAGAGTCCCAGCTATGAGCAAATAGTGACCCCCACTACAAAAAAAACACTATGAGAGTATAAAAATACATGTTTATATAAAAACTTGCGAACAACAGCAGTTGATAGCAAAAGTGCCAACAGCTGATACCAAAAGTGCCAACAGCTGATACCAAAAGTGCCAACAGCACCACAGCTAATAGCAAAAGTGCCAACAGCTGATAGCAAAAGTGCCAACAGCTGATAGCAAAAGTGCCAACAGCACCACAGCTGATAGCAAAAGTGCCAAAAGCTGATAGCAAAAGTGCCAACAGCGTATAGCAAAAGTGCCAACAGCTGATAGCAAAAGTGCCAACAGCTGATAGCAAAAGTGCCAACAGCACCACAGTGCCAACTAGTCCTAGGTATGACTATAAATTACATCTGAGAGCATGGCTTCTGATCACAAAGAGTCCCAGCTATGAGCAAATAGTGACCCCCACTACAAAAAAAACACTATGAGAGTATAAAAATACATGTTTATATAAAAACTTGCGAACAACAGCAGTTGATAGCAAAAGTGCCAACAGCTGATACCAAAAGTGCCAACAGCTGATACCAAAAGTGCCAACAGCACCACAGCTGATAGCAAAAGTGCCAAAGGCTGATAGCAAAAGTGCCAACAGCTGATAGCAAAAGTGCCAACAGCAACAGAGTGCCAACAAGTCCTAGGTATGACTATAAACTACATCTGACAGCAAGGCTTCTGAACACAAAGTGTCCATGCTATGAGCAAATAGTGACCCCGCACTAAAAAAAAACACTATGAGAGCATAGAAATACATGTATATATAAAAAATTGCGAACAACACCAGTTGATAGCAAAAGTGCCAACAGCACCACAGCTGATAGCAAAAGTGCCAACAGCTTGTAGCAAAAGTGCCAACTAGTCCTAGGTATGACTATAAACTACATCTGAGAGCAAGGCTTCTGATCACAAAGGGTCCCAGCTATGAGCAAATAATGACCCCCCACTAAAAAAGAACACTATGAAAGTATAAAAATACATGTTTATATAAAAACTTGCGAACAACACCAGTTGATAGCAAATGTGCCAAAAGAACCTCAGCTGATAGCAAAAGTTCCAACAGCTGATACCAAAAGTGCCAACAGCTGATAGCAAAAGTGCCAACAGCACCACAGCTGATAGCAAAAGTGCCAACAGCTGATAGCAAAAGTGCCAACAGCGTATAGCAAAAGTGCCAACAGCTGATAGCAAAAGTGCCAACAGCTGATAGCAAAAGTGCCAACAGCACCACAGTGCCAACTAGTCCTAGGTATGACTATAAATTACATCTGAGAGCAAGGCTTCTGATCAAAAAGAGTCCCAACTATGAGCAAATAGTGACCCCCCATTTCCAAAAAAACACTATGTGAGTATAAAAATACATGTTTATATAAAAACTTGCGAACAACACCAGTTGATAGCAAAAGTGCCAACAGCTGATACCAAAAGTGCCAACAGCTGATACCAAAAGTGCCAACAGCACCACAGCTGATAGCAAAAGTGCCAAAAGCTGATAGCAAAACGTGCCAACAGCTGATAGCAAAAATGCCAACAGCTGATAGCAAAAGTGCCAACAGCAACAGAGTGCCAACTAGTCCTAGGTATGACTATAAACTACATCTGACAGCAAGGCTTCTGATCACAAAGTGTCCATGCTATGAGCAAATAGTGACCCCGCACTAAAAAAAAACACTATGAGAGCATAGAAATACATGTATATATAAAAAATTGCGAACAACACCAGTTGATAGCAAAAGTGCCAACAGCACCACAGCTGATAGCAAAAGTGCCAACAGCTGATACCAAAAGTGCCAACAGCTGATAGCAAAATTGCCAACAGCTGATAGCAAAAGTGCCAACTAGTCCTAGCTATGACTATAAACTACATCTGACAGCAAGGCTTCTGATCACAAAGGGTTCCAGCTATGAGCAAATAGTGACCCCCCACTAAAGAAAAACTCTATGAAATTATAAAAATACATGTTTATATAAAAACTTGCGCACAACACCAGTTGATAGCAAAAGTGACAACAGCACCACAGCTGATAGCAAAAGTGCCAACAGCTGATAGCAAAAGTGCCAACAGCTGATAGAAAAAGTGCCAACAGCTGATAGCAAAAGTGCCAAGAGCACCACAGTGCCAACTAGTCCTAGGTATGACTATAAACTACATCTGACAGCAAGGCTTCTGATCACAAAGGGTACAAGCTATGAGTAAATAGTGACCCCCCACTAAAAAAAAAATCATTATGAAATTATAAAAATACATGTTTATATAAAAACTTGCGAATAACACCAGTTGATAGCAAAAGTGCCAACAGCACCACAGCTGATAGCAAAAGTGCCAACAGCTGATAGCAAAAGTGCCAACAGTTGATAGCAAAAGTGCCAACAGCACCACAGTGCCAACTAGTCCTAGGTATGATATAAACTACATCTGACAGCAAGGCTTCTGATCACAAAGGGTCCCATCTATGAGCAAATAGTGAACCCCCACTAAAAAAAAACTCTATGAAAGTATAAAAATACATATTTATATAAAATTTGCGAACAACACCAGTTGATAGCAAAAGTGCCAACAGCACCACAGCTGATAGCAAAAGTGCCAACAGCTCATAGCAAAAGTGCCAACAGCACCACAGTGCCAACTAGTCCTAGGTATGATTATAAACTACATCGTACAGCAAGGCTTCTGATCACAAAGGGTCCAAGCTCTGAGCAAATCGTGACCCCCCACTAAAAAAAAAACACTATGCAAGTATTAAAATACATGTTTATATAAAAACTTGCGAACAACACCAGTTGATAGCAAAAGTGCCAAAAGCACCACAGCTGATAGCAAAAGTGCCAACAGCTGATAGTTAAAGTGCCCACAGCTGATAGCAAAAGTGCCAACAGCTGATAGCAAAAGTGCCAACAGCACCACAGTGCCAACTAGTCCTAGGTATGACTAAAAAATACATCTGACAGCAAGGCTTCTGATCACAAAGGGTCCCAGCTATGAGCAAATAGTGACCCACCACTAAAGAAAAAAAACACTATGAAAGTATAAAAATACATGTTTATATAAAAACTTGCAAAAAACACCAGTTGATAGCAAAAGTGCCAACATCACCACATCTGATAGCAAAAGTGCCAACAACTGATAGCAAAAGTGCCAACAGCTGATACCAAAAGTGCCAAAAGCTGATAGCAAAAGTGCCAACAGCTGATAGCAAAAGTGCCAACAGCTGATACAAAAAGTGCCAAAAGCTGATAGCGAATGTGCCAACAGCTGATAGCAAAAGTGCCAACAGCTGATAGCAAAAGTGCCAACAGCACCACAGTGCAAACTAGTCCTAGGTATGACTATAAACTACATCGGACATCAAGGCTTCTGATCACAAAGGGTCCACGCTATGAGCAAAGAGTGACCCCCAACTAAAAAAAAAACTGTATGAATGTATAAAAATAAATTTTTATATAAAAATTGCGAACAACACCAGTTGATAGCAAAAGTGCCAACAGCACCACAGCTGATAGTAAAAGTGACAACAGCTGATAGCAAAAGTGCCAACAGCTGATACCAAATGTGCCAAAAGCTGATACCAAAAGTGCCAACTGCTGGTAGCAAAAGTGCCAACAGCTGATAGCAAAAGTGCCAACAGCTGATAGCAAAAGTGCCAACAGCACCACAGTGCCAACTAATACTAGGTATGACTATAAACTACATCTGACAGCAAGGCTTCTGATCACAAATGGTCCCAGCTATGAGCAAATAGTGACCCCCCACTAAAAGAAATCTCTATGAAAGTATAAAAATACATATTTATATAAAAACTTGCGAACAACACCAGTTGATAGCAAAAGTGCCAACAGCACCACAGCTGATAGCAAAAGTGCCAACAGCTGATAGGAAAAGTGCCAACAGCTGATAGCAAAAGTGCCAACAGCACCACAGTGCCAACTAGTCCTAGGTATGAATATAAATTACATCTGACAGCAAGGCTTCTGATCACAAAGGTTCCCAGCTATGAGCACAAAGTGAGCCCCCACTAAAAAAAAACACTATGAAAGTATAAAAATACATGCTTATATAAAAACTTGCGAACAACACCAGTTGATAGCAAAAGTGCCAAAAGCACCACAGCTGATAGCAAAAGTACCAACAGCTTATAGCAAAAGTGCCAACAGCTGATAGCAAAAGTGCCAACAGCTGATAGCAAAAGAGCCAACAGCTGATAGCAAATGTGCCAACAGCACCACAGTGCCAACTAGTCATAGGTATGATTATAAACTACATCTGACTGCAAGGCTTCTGATCAAAAAGGGTCCCAGCTATGAGCAAATAGTGACACCCCACTAAAAAAAAACACTATGAAAGTATAAAAATACATGTTTATATAAAAACTTGCGAACAACACAAGTTGATAGCAAAAGTGCCAAAAGCACCACAGCTGATAGCAAAAGTGCCAACAGCTGATACCAAAAGTGCCAACAGCTGATAGCAAAAGTGGCAACAGCTGATACCAAAAGTGCCAACAGCTGATATCAAAAGTGCCAAAGCACCACAGTGCCAACTACTCCTAGGTATGATTATAAACTACATCTGACAGCAAGGCTTCTGATCACAAAGGGTCCCAGCTATGAGCAAATAGTGACCCCCCACTAAAAAAAAACTCTATGAAAGTATAAAAATACATGTTTATATAAAAACTTGCGAACAACACCAGTTGATAGCAAAAGTGCCAACAGCACCACAGCTGATAGCAAAAGTGCCAACAGCTGATAGCACAAGTGCCAACAGCTGATAGCAAAAGTGCCAACAGCTGATAGCAAAAGTGCCAACAGCTGATATGAAAAGTGCCAACAGCTTATAGCAAAAGTACCAACAGCTGATACCAGAAGTGCCAAAAGCTGATAGCAAATTTGCCAACAGCACCACAGTGCCAACTAGTCCTAGGTATGACTATAAACTACATCTGACAGCACGGCTTCTGATCACAAAGGGTCCCAGCTATGAGCAAATAGTGACCGCCCACTAAAAAAAAAACACTATGAAAGTATAAAAATACATGTTTATATAAAAACTTGCGAACAACACCAGTTGATAGCAAAAGTGCCAACAGCACCACAGCTGATAGCAAAAGTGCCAACAGCTGATAGCAAAAGTGCCAACAGCTGATAGCAAAAGTGCCAAGAGCACCACAGTGCCAACTAGTCCTAGGTATGACTATAAACTACATCTGACAGCAAGGCTTCTGATCACAAAGGGTCCCATCTATGAGCAAATAGTGAACCCCCACTAAAAAAAAACTCTATGAAAGTATAAAAATACATATTTATATAAAAACTTGCGAACAACACCAGTTGATAGCAAAAGTGCCAACAGCACCACAGCTGATAGCAAAAGTGCCAACAGCTGATACCAAAAGTGCCAACAGCTGATAGCAAAAGTGCCAACAGCACCACAGTGCCAACTAGTCCTAGGTATGATTATAAACTACATCGTACAGCAAGGCTTCTGATCACAAAGGGTCCAAGCTCTGAGCAAATCGTGACCCCCCACTAAAAAAAAACACTATGCAAGTATTAAAATACATGTTTATATAAAAATTTGCGAACAACACCAGTTGATAGCAAAAGTGCCAAAAGCACCACAGCTGATAGCAAAAGTGCCAACAGCTGATAGTTAAAGTGCCCACAGCTGATAGCAAAAGTGCCAAAAGCTGATAGCAAAAGTGCCAGCAGCACCACAGTGCCAACTAGTCCTAGGTATGACTAAAAAATACATCTGACAGCAAGGCTTCTGATCACAAAGGGTCCCAGCTATGAGCAAATAGTGACCCACCACTAAAGAAAAAAAACTCTATGAAAGTATAAAAATACATGTTTATATAAAAACTTGCAAAAAACACCAGTTGATAGCAAAAGTGCCAACATCACCACATCTCATAGCAAAAGTGCCAACAACTGATAGCAAAAGTGCCAACAGCTGATACCAAAAGTGCCAAAAGCTGATAGCAAAAGTGCCAACAGCTGATAGCAAAAGTGCCAACAGCTGATACAAAAAGTGCCAAAAGCTGATAGCGAATGTGCCAACAGCTGATAGCAAAAGTGCCAACAGCTGATAGCAAAAGTGCCAACAGCACCACAGTGCAAACTAGTCCTAGGTATGACTATAAACTACATCGGACAGCAAGGCTTCTGATCACAAAGGGTCCACGCTATGAGCAAAGAGTGACCCCCAACTAAAAAAAAAACTGTATGAATGTATAAAAATAAATTTTTATATAAAAATTGCGAACAACACCAGTTGATAGCAAAAGTGCCAACAGCACCACAGCTGATAGTAAAAGTGACAACAGCTGATAGCAAAAGTGCCAACAGCTGATACCAAATGTGCCAAAAGCCGATACCAAAAGTGCCAACTGCTGGTAGCAAAAGTGCCAACAGCTGATAGCAAAAGTGCCAACAGCTGATAGCAAAAGTGCCAACAGCACCACAGTGCCAACTAATACTAGGTATGACTATAAACTACATCTGACAGCAAGGCTTCTGATCACAAATGGTCCCAGCTATGAGCAAATAGTGACCCCCCCACTAAAAGAAATCTCTATGAAAGTATAAAAATACATGTTTATATAAAAACTTGCGAACAACACCAGTTGATAGCAAAAGTGCCAACAGCACCACAGCTGATAGCAAAAGTGCCAACAGCTGATAGCAAAAGAGCCAACAGCTGATAGCAAAAGTGCCAACAGCACCACAGTGCCAACTAGTCCTAGGTATGAAGATAAATTACATCTGACAGCAAGGCTTCTGATGACAAAGGTTCCCAGCTATGAGCACAAAGTGAGCCCCCACTAAAAAAAAAAACACTATGAAAGTATAAAAATACATGCTTATATAAAAACTTGCGAACAACACCAGTTGATAGCAAAAGTGCCAAAAGCACCACAGCTGATAGCAAAAGTACCAACAGCTTATAGCAAAAGTGCCAACAGCTGATAGCAAAAGTGCCAACAGCTGATAGCAAAAGAGCCAACAGCTGATAGCAAATGTGCCAACAGCACCACAGTGCCAACTAGTCCTAGGTATGACTATAAACTACATCTGACTGCAAGGCTTCTGATCAAAAAGGGTCCCAGCTATGAGCAAATAGTGACACCCCACTAAAAAAAAACACTATGAAAGTATAAAAATACATGTTTATATAAAAACTTGCGAACAACACAAGTTGATAGCAAAAGTGCCAAAAGCACCACAGCTGATAGCAAAAGTGCCAACAGCTGATACCAAAAGTGCCAACAGCTGATAGCAAAATGGCAACAGCTGATACCAAAAGTGCCAACAGCTGATATCAAAAGTGCCAAAGCACCACAGTGCCAACTACTCCTAGGTATGATTATAAACTACATCTGACAGCAAGGCTTCTGATCACAAAGGGTCCCAGCTATGAGCAAATAGTGACCCCCCACTAAAAAAAAACTCTATGAAAGTATAAATATACATGTTTATATAAAAACTTGCGAACAACACCAGTTGATAGCAAAAGTGCCAACAGCACCACAGCTGATTGCAAAAGTGCCAACAGCTGATAGCACAAGTGCCAACAGCTGATAGCAAAAGTGCCAACAGCTGATAGCAAAAGTGCCAACAGCTGATATGAAAAGTGCCAACAGCTTATAGCAAAAGTACCAACAGCTGATACCAGAAGTGCCAAAAGCTGATAGCAAATTTGCCAACAGCACCACAGTGCCAACTAGTCCTAGGTATGACTATAAACTACATCTGACAGCACGGCTTCTGATCACAAAGGGTCCCAGCTATGAGCAAATAGTGACCGCCCACTAAAAAAAAAACACTATGAAAGTATAAAAATACATGTTTATATAAAAACTTGCGAACAACACCAGTTGATAGCAAAAGTGCCAACAGCACCACAGCTGATAGCAAAAGTGCCAACAACTGATAGCAAAAGTGCCAACAGCTGATAGCAAAAGTGCCAACAGCTGATAGCAAAAGTACAAACAGCACCACAGTGCCAACTAGTCCTAGGTATGACTATAAACTACATCTGACAGCAAGGCTTCTGATCACAAAGGGTCCACGCTATGAGCAAATAGTGACCCCCCACTAAAAAAA
Source organism: Acanthosepion esculentum (assembly GCA_964036315.1). NCBI lineage: Eukaryota > Metazoa > Mollusca > Cephalopoda > Sepiida > Sepiidae > Acanthosepion > Acanthosepion esculentum. The sequence continues at coordinate 68,834,284 of OZ038514.1, forward strand.
AAAACTCTATGAAAGTATAAAAATACATGTTTATATAAAAACTTGCGAACAACACCAGTTGATTGCAAAAGTGCCAACAGCACCACAGCTGATAGTAAAAGTGACAACAGCTGATAGCAAAAGTGCCAACAGCTGATACCAAAAGTGCCAAAAGCTGATAGCAAAAGTGCCAACAGCTGATAGCAAAAGTGCCAACAGCTGATACCAAAAGTGCCAACAGCTCGTAGCAAAAGTGCCAACAGCTGATAGCAAAAGTGCCAACAGCTGATAGCAAAAGTGCCAACAGCACCTCAGTGCCAACTAGTCCTAGGTATGACTATAAACTACATCTGACAGCAAGGCTTCTGATCACAAAGGGTCACAACTATGAGCAAATAGTGACCCCCCACTAAAAAAAAAACACTATGAAAATATAAAAATACATGTTTATATAAAAACTTGCGAACAACACCAGTTGATAGCAAAAGTGCCAACAGCCCCAGAGCTGATAGCAAAAGTGCCAACAGCTGATAGCAAAAGTGCCAACAGCTGATAGCAAAAGTGCCAACAGCACCACAGTGCAAACTATTCCTAGGTATGACTATAAACTACATCGGACAGCAAGGCTTCTGATCACAAAGGGTCCACGCTATGAGCAAATAGTGACCCCCCACTAAAAAAAAAACTCTATGAATGTATAAAAATAAATTTTCATATAAAAACTTGCGAACAACACCAGTTGATAGCAAAAGTGCCAACAGCACCACAGCTGATAGTAAAAGTGCCAACGGCTGATAGCAAAAGTGCCAACAGCTATACCAAATGTGCCAAAAGCTGATACCAAAAGTGCCAACTGCTGGTAGCAAAAGTGCCAACCGCTGATAGCAAAATACCAACAGCTGATAGCAAAAGTGCCAACAGCACCACAGTGCCAACTAATCCTAGGTATGACTATAAACTACATCTGACAGAAAGGCTTCTGATCACAAAGGGTCCCAGCTATGAGCAAATAGTGACCCCCCACTAAAAAAAATCACTATGAAAGTATAAAAATACATGTTTATATAAAAACTTGCGAACAACACCAGTTGATAGCAAAAGTGCCAACAGCACCACAGCTGATAGCAAAAGTGCCAACAGCTGATACCAAAAGTGCCAACAGCTGATAACAAAAGTTGCAACAGCTGATAGCAAAAGTGCCAACAGCTGATAGCAAAAGTGACAACAGCTGATAGCAAAAGTACAAACAGCACCAGAGTGCCAACTAGTCCTAGGTATGACTATAAACTACATCTGACAGCAATGCTTCTGATCACAAAGGGTCCACGCTATGAGCAAATAGTGACCACCCACTAAAAAAAAACTCTATGAAAGTATAAAAATACATGTTTATATAAAAACTTGCGAACAACACCAGTTGATAGCAAAAGTGCCAACAGCCCCAGAGCTGATAGCAAAAGTGCCAACAGCTGATAGCAAAAGTGCCAACAGCTGATAGCAAAAGTGCCAACAGCTGATATGAAAAGTGCCAACAACCTATAGCAAAAGTACCAACAGCTGATACCAGAAGTGCCAACAGCTGATAGCAAAAGTGCCAAAAGCTGATAGCAAATTTGCCAACAGCACCACAGTGCCAACTAATCCTAGGTATGACTATAAACTACATCTGACAGCACGGCTTCTGATGACAAAGTGTCCCAGCTATGAGAAAATAGTGACCGCCCACTAAAAAAAAACACTATATAAGTATAAAAATACATGTTTATATAAAAACTTGCGAACAACACCAGTTGATAGCAAAAGTGCCAACAGCACCACAGCTGATAGCAAAAGTGCCAACAGCTGATAGCAAAAATGCCAACAGCTGATAGCAAAAGTGCCAACAGCTGATAGCAAAAGTACAAACAGCACCACAGTGCCAACTAGTCCTAGGTATGACTATAAACTACATCTGACAGCAAGGCTTCTGATCACAAAGGGTCCACGCTATGAGCAAATAGTGACCCCCCACTAAAAAAAAAAACTCTATGAAAGTATAAAAATACATGTTTATATAAAAACATGCGAACAACACCAGTGGATTGCAAAAGTACCAACAGCACCACAGCTGATAGTAAAAGTGACAACAGCTGATAGCAAAAGTGCCAACAGCTTATACCAAAAGTGCCAAAAGCTGATAGCAAATGTGCCAACAGCTGATAGCAAAAGTGCCAACAGCTGATACCAAAAGTGCCAACAGCTGGTAGCAAAAGTGCCAACAGCTGATAGCAAAAGTGCCAACAGCTGATAGCAAAAGTGCCAACAGCACCACAGTGCCAACTAGTCCTAGGTATGACTATAAACTACATCTGACAGCAAGGCTTCTGGTCACAAAGGGTCACAACCATGAGCAAATAGTGACCCCCCACTAAAAAAAAACACTATGAAAATATAAAAATACATGTTTATATAAAAACTTGCGAACAATACCAGTTGATAGCAAAAGTGCCAACAGCACCACAGCTGATAGCAAAAGTGCCAACAGCTGATAGCAAAAGTGCCAACAGCTGATAGCAAAAGTGCCAACAGCTGATATGAAAAGTGCCAACAGCTTATAGCAAAAGTACCAACAGCTGATACCAGAAGTGCCAACAGTTGATAGCAAAAGTGCCAAAAGCTGATAGCAAATTTGCCAACAGCACCACAGTGCCAACTAGTCCTAGGTATGACAATAAACTACATCTGACAGCACGGCTTCTGATCACAAAGTGTCCCAGCTATGAGCAAATAGTGACCGCCCACTAAAAAAAAACACTATGAAAGTATAAAAATACATGTTTATATAAAAACTTGCGAACAACACCAGTTGATAGCAAAAGTGCCAACAGCACCACAGCTGATAGAAAAAGTGCCAACAGCTGATAGCAAAAGTCCCAACAGCTGATAGCAAAAGTGCCAACAGCTGATAGCAAAAGTGCCAAGAGCACCACAGTGCCAACTAGTCCTAGGTATGAATATAAACTACATCTGACAGCAAGGCTTCTGATCACAAAGGTTCCCAGCTATGAGCACATAGTGAGCCCCCACTAAAAAAAAAGACTATGAAAGTATAAAAATACATGCTTATATAAAAACTTGCGAACAACACCAGTTGATAGCAAAAGTGCCAAAAGCACCACAGCTGATAGCAAAAGTACCAACAGCTGATAGCAAAGGTGCCAACAGCTGATAGCAAAAGTGCCAACAGCTGATAGCAAAAGTGCCAACAGCACCACAGTGTCAACTAGTCCTAGGTATGACTATAAACTACATCTGACAGCAAGGCTTCTGATCACAAAGGGTCCCAGCTATGAGCAAATAGTGACCCCCCACTAAAAAAACACTATGAAAGTATAAAAATACATATTTATATAAAAAATTGCGAACAACACCAGTTGATAGCAGAAGTGCAAACAGCACCACAGCTGATAGCAAAAGTCCCAAAAGCTGATAGCAAAAGTGCCAACAGCTGATAGCAAAAGTGCCAACAGCTGATAGCAAAAGAGCCAACAGCTGATAGCAAAAGTGCCAACAGCACCACAGTGCCAACTAGTCGTAGGTATGACTATAAACTACATCTGACAGCAAGGCTTCTGATTAAAAAGGGTCCCAGCTATGAGCAAATAGTGACACCCCACTAAAAAAAAACACTATGAAAGTATAAAAATACATGTTTATATAAAAACTTGCGAACAACACCAGTTGATAGCAAAAGTGCCAAAAGCACCACAGCTGATAGCAAAAGTGCCAACAGCTGATACCAAAAGTGCCAACAGGTGATAGCAAAAGTGGCAACAGCTGATACCAAAAGTGCCAACAGCTGATATCAAAAGTGCAAAAGCACCACAGTGCCAACTACTCCTAGGTATGATTATAAACTACATCTGACAGCAAGGCTTCTGATCACAAAGGGTCCCAGCTATGAGCAAATAGTGACCCCCCACTAAAAAAAAACTCTATGAAAGTATAAAAATACATGTTTATATAAAAACTTGCGAACAACACCAGTTCATAGCAAAAGTGCCAACAGCACCACAGCTGATAGCAAAAGTGCCAACAGCTGATAGCAAAAGTGCCAACAGCTGATAGCAAAAGTACAAACAGCACCACAGTGCCAACTAGTCCAAGGTATGACTATAAACTACATCTGACAGCAATGCTTCTGATCACAAAGGGTCCACGCTATGAGCAAATAGTGACCCCCCACTAAAAAAAAAACTCTATGAAAGTATAAAAATACATGTTTATATAAAAACTTGCGAACAACACCAGTTGATTGCAAAAGTGCCAACAGCACCACAGCTGATAGTAAAAGTGCCAACAGCTGATAGCAAAAGTGCCAACAGCTGATACCAAAAGTGCCAAAAGCTGATAGCAAAAGTGCCAACAGCACCACAGTGAAAACTAGTCCTAGGTATGACTATAAACTACATCGGACAGCAAGGCTTCTGATCACAAAGGGTCCACACTATGAGCAAATAGTGACCCCCTACTAAAAAAAAAAACTCTATGAATGTATAAAATAAATTTTTATATAAAAACTTGCGAACAACACCAGTTGATAGCAAAAGTGCCAACAGCACCACAGCTGATAGTAAAAGTGCCAACAGCTGATACTAAATGTGCCAAAAGCTGATACCAAAAGTGCCAACTGCTGGTAGCAAAAGTGCCAACAGCTGATAGCAAAAGTGCCAACAGCTGATAGCAAAAGTGCCAACAGCTGATATGAAAAGTGCCAACAGCTTATAGCAAAAGTACCAACAGCTGATACCAGAAGTGCCAACAGTTGATAGCAAAAGTGCCAAAAGCTGATAGCAAATTTGCCAACAGCACCACAGTGCCAACTAGTCCTAGGTATGACTATAAACTACATCTGAGAGCACGGCTTCTGATCACAAAGGGTCCCAGCTATGAGCAAATAGTGACCGCCCACTAAAAAAAAACACTATGAAAGTATAAAAATACATGTTTATATAAAAATTTGCGAACAACACCAGTTGATAGCAAAAGTGCCAACAGCACCACAGCTGATAGCAAAAGTGCCAACAGCTGATAGCAAAAGTGCCAACAGCTGATAGCAAAAGTGCCAACAGCTGATAGCAAAAGTGCCAACAGCACCACAGTGCCAACTAGTCCTAGGTATGACTATAAACTACATCTGACAGCAAGGCTTCTGATCACAAAGGGTCCACGCTATGAGAAAATAGTGAACCCCCACTAAAAAAAAAAAAAACTCTATGAATGTATAAAAATACATGTTTATATAAAAATTTGCGAACAACACCAGTTGATTGCAAAAGTGCCAACAGCACCAAAGCTGATAGTAAAAGTGACAACAGCTGATAGCAAAAGTGCCAACAGCTGATACCAAAAGTGCCAAAAGCTGATAGCAAAAGTGCCAACAGCTGATAGCAAAAGTGCCAACAGCTGATACCAAAAGTGCCAACAGCTGGTAGCAAAAGTGCCAACAGCTGATAGCAAAAGTGCCAACAGCTGATAGGAAAAGTGCCAACAGCACCACAGTGCCAACTAATCCTAGGTATGACTATAAACTACATCTGACAGCAAGGCTTCTGATCACAAAGGGTCCCAGCTATGAGCAAATAGTGACCCCCCACTAAAAAAAATCACTATGAAAGTATAAAAATACATGTTTATATAAAAACTTGCGAACAACACCAGTTGATAGCAAAAGTGCCAACAGCACCACAGCTGATAGCAAAAGTGCCAACAGCTGATAGCAAAAGTGGCAACAGCTGATAACAAAAGTTGCAACAGCTGATAGCAAAAGTGCCAACAGCTGATAGCAAAAGTGACAACAGCTGATAGCAAAAGTGCCAACAGCTGATAGCAAAAGTGCCAACAGCACCACAGTGCCAACTAGTCCTAGGTATGACTATAAACTACATCTGACAGCAAGGCTTCTGATCACAAAGGGTCCCAGCTATGAGCAAATAGTGACCCCCCACTAAAAAAACACTATGAAAGTATAAAAATACATATTTATATAAAAAATTGCGAACAACACCAGTTGATAGCAGAAGTGCAAACAGCACCACAGCTGATAGCAAAAGTGCCAACAGCTGATAGCAAAAGTGCCAACAGCTGATAGCAAAAGTGCCAACAGCTGATAGCAAAAGTGCCAACAGCACCACAGTGCCAACTAGTCCTAGGTATGACTATAAACTACATCTGACAGCAAGGCTTCTGATCACAAAGGGTCCACGCTATGAGAAAATAGTGAACCCCCACTAAAAAAAAAAAAAACTCTATGAATGTATAAAAATACATGTTTATATAAAAATTTGCGAACAACACCAGTTGATTGCAAAAGTGCCAACAGCACCAAAGCTGATAGTAAAAGTGACAACAGCTGATAGCAAAAGTGCCAACAGCTGATACCAAAAGTGCCAAAAGCTGATAGCAAAAGTGCCAACAGCTGATAGCAAAAGTGCCAACAGCTGATACCAAAAGTGCCAACAGCTGGTAGCAAAAGTGCCAACAGCTGATAGCAAAAGTGCCAACAGCTGATAGGAAAAGTGCCAACAGCACCACAGTGCCAACTAATCCTAGGTATGACTATAAACTACATCTGACAGCAAGGCTTCTGATCACAAAGGGTCCCAGCTATGAGCAAATAGTGACCCCCCACTAAAAAAAATCACTATGAAAGTATAAAAATACATGTTTATATAAAAACTTGCGAACAACACCAGTTGATAGCAAAAGTGCCAACAGCACCACAGCTGATAGCAAAAGTGCCAACAGCTGATAGCAAAAGTGGCAACAGCTGATAACAAAAGTTGCAACAGCTGATAGCAAAAGTGCCAACAGCTGATAGCAAAAGTGACAACAGCTGATAGCAAAAGTGCCAACAGCTGATAGCAAAAGTGCCAACAGCACCACAGTGCCAACTAGTCCTAGGTATGACTATAAACTACATCTGACAGCAAGGCTTCTGATCACAAAGGGTCCCAGCTATGAGCAAATAGTGACCCCCCACTAAAAAAACACTATGAAAGTATAAAAATACATATTTATATAAAAAATTGCGAACAACACCAGTTGATAGCAGAAGTGCAAACAGCACCACAGCTGATAGCAATGTGCCAAAAGCTGATAGCAAAAGTGCCAACAGCTGATAGCAAAAGTGCCAAAAGCTGATAGCAAAAGAGCCAACAGCTGATAGGAAAAGTGCCAACAGCACCACAGTGCCAACTAGTCCTAGGTATGACTATAAACTACATCTGACAGCAAGGCTTCTGATCAAAAAGGGTCCCAGCTATGAGCAAATAGTGACACCCCACTAAAAAAAAACACTATGAAAGTATAAAAATACATGTTTATATAAAAACTTGCGGACAACACCAGTTGATAGCAAAAGTGCAAAAAGCACCACAGCTGATAGCAAAAGTGCCAACAGCTGATACCAAAAGTGCCAACAGCTGATAGCAAAAGTGCCAACAGCACCACAGTGCCAACTAGTCCTAGGTATGATTAAAAATACATCTGACAGCAAGGCTTCTGATCACAAAGGGTCCCAGCTATGAGCAAATAGTGACACCCCACTAAAAACAAAAACACTATGAAAGTATAAAAATACATGTTTATATAAAAACTTGCGAACAACACCAGTTGATAGCAAAAGTGCCAACAGCACCACAGCTGATACCAAAAGTGCCAACAGCTGATATGAAAAGTGCCAACAGCTTATGGCAAAAGTACCAACAGCTGATACCAGAAGTGCCAACAGCTGATAGCAAAAGTGCCAAAAGCTGATAGCAAATTTGCCAACAGCACCACAGTGCCAACTAGTCCTAGGTATGAATATAAACTACATCTGACAGCAAGGCTTCTGATCACAAAGGGTCCCAGCTATAAGCAAATAGTGAGCCCCCACTAAAAAAAAACACTATGAAAGTAAAGAAATACATGTTTATATAAAGACTTTCGAACAATACCAGTTGATAGCAAAAGCGCCATCAGCACCACAGCTGATAGCAAAAGTGCCAACAGCTGATAGCAAAAGTGCCAACAGCTTATAGCAAAAGTGCCAAAAGCTGATAGCAAAAGAGCCAACAGCTGATAGCAAAAGTGCCAACAGCTGATACCAAAAGTGCCAACAGCTGATAGCACAAGTGCCAACAGCTGATAGCAAAAGTTCCAACAGCTGATAGCAAAGGTGCCAACAGCACCACAGTGCCAACTAGTCCTAGGTATAACTATAAACTACATCTGACAGCAAGGCTTCTGATAACAAATGGTCCCAGCTATGAGCAAATAGTGATCCCCCACTAAAAAAAATCTCTATGAAAGTATAAAAATACATGTTTATATAAAAACTTGCGAAAAACACCAGTTGATAGAAAAAGTACCAACAGCACCACAGTTGATAGCAAAAGTGCCAACAGCTGATAGCAAACGTGGCAACAGCTGATAGCAAAATTGCCAACAGCTTATACCAAATGTGCCAACAGCTGATAGCAAAAGTGCCAACAGCTGATAGCAAAAGTGCCAATAGCTGATAGCAAAAGTGCCAACAGCACCACAGTGCCAACTAGTCCTAGGTATGACTATAAACTACATCTGACAGCCAGGCTTCTGATCACAAAGGGTCCCAGCTATGAGCAAATAGTGAGCCCCCACTAAAAAAAAACACTATGAAAGTATAAAAATATATGTTTATATAAAAACTTGCGAACAACACCAGTTGATAGCAAAAGTGCCAACAGCACCACAGCTGATAGCAAAAGTGCCAACAGCTGATAGCAAAAGTGCCAACAGTTTATAGCAAAAGTGCCAAAAGCTGATAGCAAAAGTGCCAACAGCTGATAGCAAAAGTGCCAACAGCTGATACCAAAAGTGCCAACAGCTGATAGCAAAAGTGCCAACAGCTGATAGCAAAAGTTCCAACAGCTGCTGGCAAAAGTGCCAACAGCACCACAGTGCCAACTAGTCCTAGGTATGACTATAAACTACATCTGACAGCAAGGCTTCTGATCACAAAGGGTCCCAGCTATGAGCAAATAGTGACCCCCCACTAAAAAAAAAAAACACTATGAAAATATAAAAATACATGTTTATATAAAAACATTCGAACAACACCAGTTGATAGCAAAAGTGCCAACAGCACCACAGCTGATAGAAAAATGCCAACAGCTGATAGCAAAAGTGCCAGAAGCTGATAGCAAAAGTGCCAACAGCTGATAGCAAAAGTGCCAACAGCTGATACCAAAAGTGCCAACGGCTGATAGCAAAAGTGCCAACAGCTGATAGCAAAAGTGCCAACAGCTGATAGCAAAAGTGCCAACAGCACCACAATGCCAATTAGTCCTAGGTATGACTATAAACTACATCTGACAGCAAGGCTTCTGATCACAAAGGGTCCAAGCTATGAGCAAATTGTGACATCCCACTAAAAAAAAAAACACTATGAAAGTATAAAAATACATGTTTATATAAAACTTGCGAACAACACCAGTTGATAGCAAAAGTGCCAACAGCTGATAGCAAAAGTGCCAACAGCTGATAGCAAAAGTGCGAAAAGCTGATAGCAAAAGTGCCAACAGCTGATAGCAAAAGTGCCAACAGCTGATAGCAAAAGTGCCAACAGCTGATAGCAAAATTGCCAACAGCAACACAGTGCCAACTAGTCCTAGGTATGAATATAAACAACATCTGACAGCAAGGCTTCTGATCACACAGGGTGCCAGCTATGAGCAAATAGTGACCCCTCACTAAAAAAAAACACTATGAAGTATAAAAATACATGTTTATATAAAAAATTGCGAACAACACCAGTTGATAGCAAAAGTGCAAACAGCAACACAGCTGATAGCAAAAGTGCCAAAAGCTGATAGCAAAAGCGCCAACAGCTGATAGCAAAAGTGCCAACAGCTGATAGCAAAAGTGGCAACAGCACCACAGTGCCAACTGGTTCTTTGTATGATTATAAACTACATCTGACAGCAAGGCTTCTGATCAAAAAGGGTCCCAGCTATGAGCAAATAGTGACCCCCTTCTAAAAAAAAAAAACATTATGAAAGTATAAAAATACATTTTTATATAAAAACTTGCGAACAACACCAGTTGATAGCAAAAGTGCCAACAGCTGATAGCAAAACTGCCAACAGCTGATAGCAAAAGTGCGAAAAGCTGATAGCAAAAGTGCCAACAGCTGATAGCAAAAGTGCCGACAGCTGATAGCAAAAGTGCCAACAGCTGATACCAAAAGTGCCAACGGCTGATAGCAAAAGTGCCAACAGCTGATAGCAAAAGTGCCAACAGCTGATAGCAAAAGTGCCAACAGCACCACAATGCCAATTAGTCCTAGGTATGACTATAAACTACATCTGACAGCAAGGCTTCTGATCACAAAGGGTCCAAGCTATGAGCAAATTGTGACATCCCACTAAAAAAAAAACACTATGAAAGTATAAAAATACATGTTTATATAAAACTTGCGAACAACACCAGTTGATAGCAAAAGTGCCAACAGCTGATAGCAAAAGTGCCAACAGCTGATAGCAAAAGTGCGAAAAGCTGATAGCAAAAGTGCCAACAGCTGATAGCAAAAGTGCCAACAGCTGATAGCAAAAGTGCCAACAGCTGATAGCAAAATTGCCAACAGCAACACAGTGCCAACTAGTCCTAGGTATGAATATAAACAACATCTGACAGCAAGGCTTCTGATCACACAGGGTGCCAGCTATGAGCAAATATTGACCCCTCACTAAAAAAAAACACTATGAAGTATAAAAATACATGTTTATATAAAAAATTGCGAACAACACCAGTTGATAGCAAAAGTGCAAACAGCAACACAGCTGATAGCAAAAGTGCCAAAAGCTGATAGCAAAAGTGCCAACAGCTGATAGCAAAAGTGCCAACAGCTGATAGCAAAAGTGGCAACAGCACCACAGTGCCAACTGGTTCTTTGTATGACTATAAACTACATCTGACAGCAAGGCTTCTGATCAAAAAGGGTCCCAGCTATGAGCAAATAGTGACCCCCTTCTAAAAAAAAAAAACATTATGAAAGTATAAAAATACATTTTTATATAAAAACTTGCGAACAACACCAGTTGATAGCAAAAGTGCCAACAGCTGATAGCAAAACTGCCAACAGCTGATAGCAAAAGTGCGAAAAGCTGATAGCAAAAGTGCCAACAGCTGATAGCAAAAGTGCCGACAGCTGATAGCAAAAGTGCCAACAGCTGATAGCAAAAGTGCCAACAGCTGATATCAAAAGTGCCAACAGCTGATACCAAAAGTGCCAACAGCTTCTAGCAAAAGTGCCAATAGCTGATAGCAAAAGTGCAAACAGCAACACAGCTGATAGCAAAAGTGCCAATAGCTGATAGCAAAAGTGCCAACAGCTGATAGCAAAAGTGCCAACAGCTGATAGCAAAAGTGCCAACAGCACCACAGTGCCAACTAGTCCTAGGTATGATTATAAACTACATCTGACAGCAAGGCTTCTGATCACAAAGTGTCCAAGCTATGAGCAAATAATGACCCCCCCACTAAAAAAAAACTCTATGAAAGTATAAAAATACATGTTTATATAAAAACTTTCGAACAACACCAGCTGATAGCAAAATTGCCAACAGCACCACAGCTGATAGCAACAGTGCCACAGCTGATAGCATAAGTGCCAACAGCTGATACCAAAAGTGCCAAAAGCTGATAGCAAAATTGCCAACTGCTGATATCAAAAGTGCCAACAGCTGATACCAAAAGTGCCAACAGCTTCTAGCAAAAGTGCCAACAGCTGATAGCAAAAGTGCCAACAGCTGATAGCAAAAGTGCCAACAGCACCACAGTGCCAACTAGTCCTAGGTATGACTATAATCTACATCTGACAGCAAGGCTTCTGATCACAAAGGGTCCCACCTATGAGCAAATAGTGACACCCCACTAAAAAAAACACTATGAAAGTATAAAAATACATGTTTATATAAAAACTTCCGAACAACACCAGTTGATAGCAAAAGTGCCAACAGCTCCAAAGCTGATAGCAAAAGTGCCAACAGCTGATAGCAAAAGTGCCAACAGGTGATAGCAAAAGTGCCAACAGCCGATAGCAAAAGTGCTAACAACTGAAAGCAAAAGTGCCAACAGCACCACAGTGCAAACTAGTCCTAGGTATGAATATAAACTACATCTGACAGCAAGGCTTCTGATCACAAAGGGTTCAAGCTATGAGCAAATAGTGACCCCCTACTAAAAAAAAAACTCTATGAAAGTATAAAAATACATATTTATATAAAATCTTGCGAACAACACCAGTTGATAGCAAAAGTGCCAACAGCACCACAGCTGATAGCAAAAGAGCCAAAAGCTGATAGCAAAAGTGCCAACAGCTGATAGCAAAAATGCCAACAGATGATAGCAAAAGTGCCAACAGCTGATAGCAAAAGTGCCAAGAGCACCAGAGTGCCAACTAGTCCTAGGTATGACTATAATCTACATCTGACAGCAAGGCTTCTGATCACAAAGGGTCCCAGCTATGAGCAAATAGTGACCCCCCACTAAAAAAAAAACACTATGAAAGTATAAAAATACATGTTTATATAAAAACTTGCGAACAACACCAGTTGATAGCAAAAGTGCCAACAGCACCACAGCTGATAGCAAAAGTGCCAACAGCTGAGAGCAAAAGTGCCAACAGCTGATAGCAAAAGTGCCAACAGCTGATAGCAAAACTGCCAACTGCACCACAGTGCCAACTAGACCTAGGTATGACTATAATCTACATCTGACAGCAAGGCTTCTGATCACAAAGGATCCCAGCTATGAGCAAATATTGACCCCCCACTAAAAAAAAAAACACTATGAAAGTATAAAAATAAATGTTTATATAAAAACTTGCGAACAACACCAGTTGATAGCAAAAGTGCCAACAGCACCACAGCTGATAGCAAAAGTGCCAACAGCTGATAGCAAAAGTGCCAACAGCTGATAGCAAAAGTGCCAACAGCACCACAGTGCCAACTAGTCCTAGGTATGATATAAACTACATCTGACAGCAAGGCTTCTGATCACAAAGGGTCCCAGCTATGAGCAAATAGTGACCCCCACTAAAAAAAAACTCTATGAAAGTATAAAAATACATGTTTATATAAAAACTTGCGAACAACACCAGTTGATAGCAAAAGTGCCAACAGCACCACAGCTGATAGCAAAAGTGCCAACAGCTGATAGCAAAAGTGCCAACAGCTGAAACCAAAAGTGCCAAAAAATGATAGCAAAAGTGCCAACAGCTGATAGCAAAAGTGCCAACAGCTGATAGCAAAAGTGCCAACAGCTGATAGCAAAAGTGCCAACAGCTGATAGCAAAAGTGCCAACAGCACCACAGTGCCACAACAGCACCACAGTGCCAACTAGTCCTAGGTATGAATATAAACTACATCTGACAGCAAGGCTTCTCTATCACAAAGGGTCCCAGCTATGAGCAAATAGTGACACCCACTAAAAAAAACACTATGAAAGTATAAAAATACATGTTTATATAAAAACTTGCGAACAACACCAGTTGATAGCAAAAGTGCCAACAGCACCACAGCTGATAGCAAAAGTGCCAACAACTGATAGCAAAAGTGCCAACAGCTGATAGCAAAAGTGCCAACAGCACCACAGTGCCAACTAGTCCTAGGTATGTTATAAACTACATATGACAGCAAGGCTTCTGATCACAAAGGGTCCCAGCTATGAGCAAATATTGACCGCCATTAAAAAAAAACTTTATGAAAGTATAAAAATACATGTTTATATAAAAACTTGCGAACAACACCAGTTGATAGCAAAAGTGCCAACAGCACCACAGCTGATAGCAAAAGTGCCAACAGCTGATACCAAAAGTGCCAAAAGCTGATAGCAAAAGTGCCAACAACTGATAGCAAAAGTGCCAAAAGCTGATAGCAAAAGTGCCAACAGCACCACAGAGCCAACTAGTCCTAGGAATGACTATAAACTACATCTGTTCACAAAGGGTCCCAGCTATGAGCAAATGGTGACCCCCCACTAAAAAAAACACTATGAAAGTATAAAAATACATGTTTATATAAAAACTTGCGAACATCACCAGTTGATAGCAAAAGAGACAACAGCACCACAGCTGATAGCAAAGGTGCCAACAGCTGATAGCAAAAGTGCCAACAGCTGATAGCAAAAGTGCCAACAGCACCACAGTGCCAACTAGTCCTAGGTATGAGTATAAACTACATCTGACAGCAAGGCTTCTCTATCACAGAGGGTCCCAGCTATGAGCGAATAGTGACACCCCACTAAAAAAAAACACTATGAAAGTATAAAAATACATGTTTATATAAAAACTTGCGAACAACACCAGTTGATAGCAAAAGTGCCAACAGCACCGAAGCTGATAGCAAAAGTGCCAACAGTTGATAGCAAAAGTGCCAACAGCTGATAGCAAATGTGCCAACAGCTGATAGCAAAAGTGCCAACAGCTGATAGCAAAAGTGCCAACAGCACCACAGTGCCAACTAGTCCTAGGTATGACGATAAACTACATCTGTCAGCATGGATTCTGATCACAAAGAGTCCCAGCTATGAGCAAATGGTGACCCCCCACTAAAAAAAAAACACTATGAAAGTATAACAATACATGTTTATATAAAAACTTGCGAACAACACCAGTTGATAGCAAAAGTGCCAACAGCACCACAGCTGATAGCAAAAGTGCCAACATCTGATAGCAGAAGTGCCAACAGCTGATAGCAAAAGTGCCAACAGCACCACAGTGCCAACTAGTCCTAGGTATGATATAAACTACATCTGACAGCAAGGCTTCTGATCACAAAGGGTCCCAGCTAATAGCAAATATTGACCCCCACCAAAAAAAACACTATGAAAGTATAAAAATACATGTTTATATAAAAACTTGCGAACAGCACCACAGCTGATAGCAAAAGTGCCAACAGCTGATAGCAAAAGTGCCAACAGCACCACAGTTCCAACTAGTCCTAGGTATGACGATAAACTACATCTGACAGCAAGGATTCTGATCACAAAGAGTCCCAGCTATGAGCAAATAGTGACACCCCACTAAAAAAAAAACACTATTAAAGTATAAAAATACATATTTATATACAAACTTGCGAACAACACCAGTTTATAGCAAAAGTGCCAACAGCACCACAGCTGATAGCAAAAGTGCCAACAGCTGATAGCAAAAGTGCCAACAGCTGATAGCAAAAGAGCCAACAGCACCACAGTGCCAACTAGTCCTAGGTATGACTATAAACTACATCTGACAGCAAGGCTTCTGATCACAAAGGGACCCAGCTATGAGCAAATATTGACCCCCCACTAAAAAAAAAACACTATGAAAGAATAAAAATACATGTTCATATAAAAACTTGCGTACAACACCAGTTGATAGGAAAAGTGCCAACAGCACCACAGCTGATAGCAAAAGTGCCAACAGCTGATACCAAAAGTGCCAACAGCTGATAGCAAAAGTGCCAACAGCTGATAGCAAAAGTGCCAACAGCTGATAGCAAAAGTGCCAACAGCACCACAGTGCCAACTAGTCCTAGGTATGACAATAAACTACATCTGACAGCAAGGCTTCTGATCACAAAGGGTCCCAGCTATGAGCAAATAGTGACCCCCCACTAAAAAAAAAACTCTATGAAAGTATAAAAATACATGTTTATATTAAAACTTGCGAACAACACCAGTTGATAGCAAAAGTGCGAACAGCACCACAGCTGATAGCAAAATTGCCAACAGCTGTTAGCAAAAGTGCCAACAGCTGATAGCAAAAGTGCCAAAAGCTGATAGCAAAAGTGCCAACAGCTGATAGCAAAAGTGCCAACAGCTTATACCAAAAGTGCAAACAGCTGATAGCAAAAGTGCCAACAGCTGATAGCAAAAATGCCAACAGCACCACAGTCTCAACTAGTCCTAGGTATGACTATAAACTACATCTGACAGCAAGTCTTCTGATCACAAAGGGTCCCAGCTATGAGCAAATAGTGACCCCCCATTAAAAAAAAAACACTATGAAAGTATAAAAATACATGTTTATATAAAAACTTGCGAACAACACCAGAATGATAGCAAAAGTGCCAACTGCACCACAGCTAATAGCAAAAGTCCCAACAGATGATAGCAAATGTGCCAACAGCTGATACCAAAAGTGCCAAAAGTTGATAGCAAATGTGCCAACAGCTGATAGCAAAAGTGCCAACAGCTGATAAAAGTGCAAACAGCTGATAGCATGTTTATATATAAACTTGCAAACAACACCAGTTGATAGCAAAAGTGCCAACAGCACCACAGCTGATAGCTAAAGTGCCAACAGCTGATAGCAAAAGTTCCAACAGCACCACAGTGCCAACTAGTCCTAGGTATGACTATAAACTACATCTGACAGCAAGGCTTCTGATCACAAAGGGTCCCAGCTATAAGCAAATAGTGACCCCCCACTAAAAAAAACAAACTATGAAAGTATAAATATACATGTTTATATAAAAACTTGCGAACAAAACCAGTTGATAGCAAAAGTGCCAACAGCACCAAAGCTGATAGCAAAAGTGCCAACAGCTGATAGCAAAAGTGCCAACAGCTGATAGCCTAAGTGCCAACAGCTGATAGCAAAAGTGCCAACAGCTGATAGCAAAAGTGCCAACAGCTGATAGCAAAAGTGCCAACAGCTGATAGCAAAAGTGCCAACAGCACCACAGTGCCAACTAATCCTAGGTATGACGATAAACTACATCTGACAGCCAGGCTTCTGATCACAAAGGGTCCCAGCTATGTGCAAATAGTGACACCCCACTAAAAAAAAAATACTATGAAAGTATAATTATACATGTTTATATAAAAACTTGCGAACAACACCACTTGATGGCAAAAGTGCCAACAGCACCACAGCTGATAGCAAAAGTGCCAACAGCTGATAGCAAAAGTGCCAACAGCTGATAGCAAAAGTGCCAGATAGTAAAAAGTACAGCTTTCACCATGTGCGTGGCATGACGTCTGACAATTTACAGCGACCGAATTCCAGTGTGCACAATAAGACTGCATTTCTACTTTTTCATTTTTATAGAATCCACAAAATATTGGTGTCAAATTGTCAGGAATTTCTTGCCTTATCCATAATTACAAAAGTTTGTTCGACACCTTGAATAGAGTCGAGGCAAAATTCAAAGGTATGGGGACTAGTGTTAGCTCATTTGCGGAAATTTTCATGCGGACCTAAACTGGGTAATCAGTCATAATTCACTTTTTTAAAACTTTTTTCCAGTAAAAGAAATATTTTCAAAATGGGTATCAAATTGTGTGCAATTATTTGATTTGTCTATGTATACAGGGATTTTTCTTTTGTTCAGACAGTAAAATGTACAGCTTTCACCATGTGTGCGGTATGTCGTCTGACAATATACAGCGTCCGATTTCCAGTGTGCACAATAAGAAAGCATTTGTAATTTTTCCTTTTTAAAGAATCCACAAAATATTGCGGTCCAATTGTCGGGGATTTCTTGCCTTATCCAAAATTACAAAAGTTTTTTCGACACCTTGATTAGAGTCGAGTCGAAATTTAACGGTATGGGGACTTGTGTTAGCTCATTTGCGGAAATTGTCAAGCGGCCCTAAACTGGGAAATCAGTGATATTTCACTTGTTTATAACTTTTTTCCAGTAAAAGAAATATTTTCAAAATGGTTATCAAATTGTGTGCAATTATTTGATATGTCTATGTTTACTGGTATTTTGCATTTGCTCAGATAGTAAAAAGTACAGCATTCACCATGTGCGCGGCATGACGTCTGACAATTTACAGCAACCGAATTCCAGTGAGCACAATAAGACTGCATTTCTACTTTTTCCTTTTTATAGAATCCACAAAATATTGGTGTCAAATTGTGGTGAATTTCTTGCCTTATCCATAATTACAAAAGTTTTTTCGACATCTTGAATAGAGTCGAGGTTAAATTCAACGGTATGGGGACTAGTGTTAGCTCATTTGCGGAAATTTTCATGCGGATCTAAACTGGGTAATCAGTTATAATTCACTTTTTTATAACTTTTTTCCAGTAAAAGAAATATTTTCAAAATGGGTATCAAATTGTGTGCCATTATTTGATTTGTCTATGTATACAGGGATTTTTCTTTTGCTCAGATAGTAAAAAGTACAGCTTTCACCATGTGCGCGGTATGTCGTCTGACAATCTACAGCGTCCGAATTCCAGTGTGCACAATAAGACTGCATTTGTAATTTTTCCATTTTATCGAATCCACAAAATATTGCTTTCCAATTGTCGGGAATTTCTTGCCTTATCCATAATTACAAAAGTTTGTTCGACACCTTGAATAGAGTCGAGGCAAAATTCAACGGTATGGGGAGTAGTGTTAGCTCATTTGCGGAAATTTTCATGCGGACCTAAACTGGGCAATCAGTCATAATTCACTTTTTTATAACTTTTTTCCAGTAAAAGAAATATTTTCAAAATGGATATCAAATTGTGTGCAATTATTTGATTTGTCTATGTATACAGGGATTTTTCATTTGCTCAGATAGTAAAATGTACAACTTTCACCATGTGCGCGGTATGTCGTTTGACAATATACAGCGTCCGAATTCCAGTGTGCACAATAAGAATGCATTTGTAATTTTTCCTTTTTATAGAATCCACAAAATATTGGTGTCAAATTGTCAGGAATTTCTTGCTTATCCATAATTACAAAAGATTTTTCGACACGTTGAACGGAGTCGAGGCGAAATTTAACGGTATGGGGATTTGTGTTAGCTCATTTGCGGAAATTGTCATGCGGCCCTAAACTGGGAAATCAGTGATATTTCACTTGTTTATAACATTTTTCCAGTAAAAGAAATATTTTCTAAATGGGTATCAAATTGTGTGAAATTATTTGATTTGTCTATGTTTAAAGGGATTTTTCATTTGCTCAGATAGTAAAATGTACAGCTTTCACCATGTGCGCGGTATGTCGTCTGAAAATTTACAGCGTCCGAATTCCAGGGTGCACAATAAGACTGCATTTGTAGTTTTTCCTTTTATCGAATCCACAATATATTGGTGTCAATTTGTCGGGAATTTCGTGCCTTATCCGTAATTACAAAAGTTTTTTCGACACCTTGATTAGAGTCGAGTCGAAATTCAACGGTATTGGGACTTGTGTTAGCTCATTTGCGGAAATTGTCATGCGGCCCTAAACTGGGAAATCAGTCATATTTCACTTGTTTATAACTTTTTTCCAGTAAAAGAAATATTTTCAAAATGTGTATCAAATTGTGTGCAATTGTTTGATTTGTCTATGTTTACAGGGATTTTTCAGTTGCTCAGATAGTAAAGAGTACACCTTTCACCATGTGCGCGGCATGACGTCTGTCAATTTACAGCGACCGAATTCCAGTGTGCACAATAAGACTGCATTTCTACTTTTTCCTTTTTATAAAATCCACAAAATATTGGTGTCAAATTGTCGAGAATTTCTTGCCTTATCCATAATTACGAAAGTTTTTTCGACACCTTGAATAAAGTCGATTCGAAATTCAACGGTATGGGGACTTGTGTTAGCTCATTTGTGGAAATTGTCATGCGGCCCTAAACTGAGAAATCAGTCATATTTCACTTGTTTAAACTTTTTTCCAGTAAAAGAAATATTTTCAAAATGGGTATCAAATTGTGTGCAATTATTTGATATGTCTATGTTTACAGGGATTTTTCATTTGCTCAGATAGTAAAAAGTACAGCTTTCACCATGTGCGCGGTATGTCGTCTGACAATTTACAGCGTATGAATTCCAGTGTGCACAATAAGACTGCATTTCTACTTTTTCTTTTTTAGAGAATCCACAAAATATTGCTGTCCAATTGTCGCGAATTCCTTACCTTATCCATAATTACAAAAGTTTGTTCGACACCTTGAATAGAGTCGAGTCGAAATTCAACGGTATGGGGACTAGTGTTAGCTCATTTGCGGAAATTTTCATGCGGACCTAAACTGGGTAATCAATCATAATTCACTTTTTATAACTTTTTCCCAGTAAAAGAAATATTTTTAAAATGGGTATCAAATTGTGTGCAATTATTTGATTTGTCTATGTATACAGGGAATTTTCTTTTGCTCAGATAGTAAAATGTACAGCTTTCACCATGTGCGCGGTATGTCGTCTGACATTATACAGCGTTCGAATTCCAGTGTGCACAATAAGAATGCATTTGTAATTTTTTCTTTTTATAGAATCCACAAAGTATTGCTGTCCAATTGTCGAGTATTTCTTGCCTTATCCATAATTACAAAAGTTTGTTCGACACCTTGAATAGAGTCGAGGCAAAATTCAACGGTATGCGGACTAGTGTTAGCTCATTTGCGGAAATTTTCATGCGGACCTAAACTGGGTAATCAGTCATAATTCACTTTTTTATAACTTTTTTCCAGTAAAAGAAATATTTTCAAAATGGGTATCAAATTGTTTGAAATTATTTAATTTGTCTATGTTTACAGGGATTTTTCATTTGCTCAGATAGTAAAAAGTAATGCTTTCACTATGTGCGCGGCATGATGTCTGACAATTTACAGCGTCCGAATTCCAGTGTGCACAATAAGACTGCATTTGTAATTTTTCCTTTTTATCGAATCCACAATATATTGGTGTCCAATTGTCGGGAATTCCTTACCTTATCCATAATTACAAAAGTTTTTTCGACACCTTGAATAGAGTCGATTCGAAATTCAACGGTATGGGGAGTAGTGTTAGCTCATTTGCGGAAATTTTCATGCGGACCTAAACTGGGAAATCAGTCATATTTGACTTGTTTATAACTTTTTTCCAGTAAAAGAAATATTTTTTAAAATGGGTATCAAATTGTGTGCAATTATTTGATATGTCTATGTTTACAGGGATTTTTCATATGCTTAGATAGTAAAAAGTACAGCTTTCACGATATGCGCGGTATGTCGTCTGACAATATACAGCGTCCGAATTCCAGTGTGCACAATAAGAATGCATTTGTAATTTTTCCTTTTTATAGAATCCACAAAATATTGCTGTCCAATTGTCGAGAATTTCTTGCCTTATCCATAATTACAAAATTTTTCTCGACACCTTGAATAGAGTCGAGGCAAAATTCAACGGTATGGGGACTAGTGTTTGCTCATTTGCGGAATTTTCATGCGGACCTAAACTGGGTAAGCAGTCATATTTGACTTGTTTATAACTTTTTTCCAGAAAAAGAAATATTTTCAAAATGGGTATCAAATTGTGTGCAATTATTTGATTTGTCTATGTATACAGGGATTTTTCTTTTGCTCAGATAGTAAAAAGTACAGCTTTCACCATGTGCGCGGTATGTCGTCTGACAATTTACAGCGTCCGAATTCCAGTGTGCACAATAAGACTGCATTTGTAATTTTTCCTTTTTATCAAATCCACAATATATTGGTATCCAATTGTCGGGAATTCCTTACCTTATCCATAATTACGAAAGTTTTTTCGACACCTTGAATAGAGTCGATTCGAAATTCAACGGTATGGGGACTTGTGTTAGCTCATTTGTGGAAATTGTCATGCGGCCCTAAACAGGGAAATCAGTCATATTTCACTTGTTTATAACTTTTTCCAGTAAAAGAAATATTTTCAAAATGGGTATCAAATTGTGTGCAATTATTTGATATGTCTATGTTTGCTGGGATTTTTCATTTGCTCAGATACTAAAAAGTACAGCTTTCACCAGGTGCGCGGCATGACGTCTGATAATTTACAGCGTCCGAATTCCAGTGTGCACAATAAGACTGCATTTCTACTTTTCCCTTTTTATAGAATCCACAAAGTATTGGTGTCAAATTGTCGCGAATTTCTTGCCTTATCCATAATTACAAAAGTTTGTTCGACACTTTGAATAGAGTCGAGGCAAAATTCAAAGGTATGGGGACTACTGTTAGCTCATTTGCGGAAATTGTCATGCGGCCCTAAACTGGGAAATCAGTGTTATTTCACATGTTTATAACTTTTTTCCAGTAACAGAAATATTTTCAAAATGGGAATCAAATTGTGTGCAATTATTTGATTTGTATATGTTTACAGGGATTTTTCATTTGCTCAGATAGTAAAAAGTACAGCTTTCACCTTGTGCGCGGTATGTCGTTTGACAATTTACAGCGTCCGAATTCCAGTGTGCACAATAAGAATGCATTTCTACTTTTTACTTTTTAGAGAATCCACAAAATATTGGTGTCAAATTGTCGCGAATTTCTTGCCTTATCCATAATTACAAAAGTTTTTTCGACACGTTGAATAGTGTCGAGGCGAAATTTAACGGTATGGGGACTTGTGTTAGCTCATTTGCGGAAATTGTCATGCGGACCTAAACTGGGAAATCAGTGATATTTCACTTGTTTATAACTTTTTTCCAGTAAAAGAAATATTTTCAGAATGGGTATCAAATTGTGTGCAATTATTTGATATGTCTATGTTTACAGGGATTTTTCATTTGCTGAGATAGTAAAATGTACAGCTTTCACCATGTGCGCGGTATGTCGTCTGACAATATACAGCGTCCGAATTCCAGTGTGCACAATAAGACTGCAATTGTAATTTTTCCTTTTTATAGAATCCTCAAAATATTGGTGTCAAATTGTCGATTATTTCTTGCCTTATCCATAATTACAAAAGTTTTTTCGATAGGTTGAATAGAGTCGAGGCAAAATTCAACGGTATGGGGAGTAGTGCTAGCTCATTTGCGGAAATTTTCATGCGGACCTAAACTGGGTAATCAGTCATAATTCACTTTTTTATAACTTTTTTCCAGTAAAAGAAATATTTTCAAAATGGGTATCAAATTTTGTGCAATTATTTGATTCGTCTATGTATACAGGGATTTTTCTTTTGCTCAGATAGTAAAAAGTACAGCTTTCACCATGTGCGCGGTATGTCGCCTGACAATATACAGCGTCCGAATTCCAGTGTGCACAATAAGACTGCATTTGTAATTTTTCCTTTTTATCAAATCCACAATGTATTGGTGTCCAATTGTCGGGAATTTCTTGCCTTATCCATAATTACAAAAGTTTGTTCGACACCTTGAATAGAGTCGAGGCAAAATTCAACGGTATGGGGACTAGTGTTAGCTCATTTGCGGAAATTTTCATGCGGACCTAAACTGGGTAATCAGTCATAATTCACTTTTTTATAACTTTTTTCCAGTAAAAGAAATATTTTCAAAATGGGTATCAAATTGTGTGAAATTATTTGATACGTCTATGTATACAGGGATTTTTCTTTTGCTCAGATAGTAAAAAGTACAGCTTTCACCATGTGCGCGGCATGACGTCTGACAATTTACAGCGTCCGAATTCCAGTGTGAACAATAAGAATGCATTTGTAATTTTTCCTTTTTATAGAATCCACAAAATATTGCAGTCCAATTGTCGGGAATTTCTTGCCTTATCCATAATTACAAAAGTTTTCTCGACACCTTGAATAAAGTCGAGGCAAAATTCAACGGTATGGGGACTAGTGTTAGCTCATTTGCGGAATTTTCATGCGGACCTAAACTGGGTAATCAGTCATAATTCACTTTTTTATAACTTTTTTCCAGTAAAAGAAATATTTTCAAAATGGGTATCAAATTGTGTGCAATTATTTGATTTGTCTATGTATACAGGGATTTTTCTTTTGCTCAGATAGTAAAAAGTACAGCTTTCACCATGTGCGCGGTATGTCGTCTGACAATTTACAGCGTCCGAATTCCAGTGTGAACAATAAGAAAGCATTTGTAATTTTTCCTTTTTATAGAATCCACAAAATATTGCTGTCCAATTGTCGGGAATTTCTTGCCTTATCCATAATTACAAAAGTTTTCTCGACACCTTGAATAGACTCGAGGCAAAATTCAACGGTATGGGGACTAGTGTTAGCTCATTTGCGGAATTTTCATGCGGACCTAAACTGCGTAATCAGTGATATTTCACATGTTTATAACTTTTTTCCAGTAAAAGAAATCTTTTCAAAATGGGTACCAAATTGTGTGCAATTATTTGATTTGTCTATGTTTACATGGATTTTTCATTTGCTCAGATAGTAAAAAGTACAGCTTTCACCATGTGCTCGGTATGTCGTTTGACAATTTACAGCGTCCGAATTCCACTGTGTACAATAAGACTGCATTTGTAATTTTTCCTTTTTATCAAATCCACAATATATTGGTGTCCAATTGTCGGGAATTCCTTACCTTTTCCATAATTACGAAAGTTTTTTCGACACCTTGAATAGAGTCGAGGCGAAATTCAACGGTATGGGGACTAGTGTTAGCTCATTTGCGGAAATTGTCATGCGGGCATAAACTGGGAAATCAGTGATATTTCACATGTTTATAACTTTTTTCCAGTAACAGAAATATTTTCAAAATGGGAATCAAATTGTGTGCAATTATTTGATATGTATATGTATACAGGCATTTTTCTTTTGCTCAGATAGTAAAAAGTACAGCTTTCACCATGTGCGCAGCATGACGTCTGACAATTTACAGAGTCCGTATTCCAGTGTGCACAATAAGACTGCATTTCTACTTTTTCCTTTTTATAGAATGCACAAAATATTGGTGTCAAATTGTCGAGAATTTCTTGCATTATCCATAATTACAAAAGTTTGTTTGACACCTTGAATAGAGTCGAGGCAAAATTCAACGGTATGGGGACTAGTGTTAGCTCATTTGCGGAAATTTTCATGCGGACCTAAACTGGGTAATCAGTCATAATTCACTTTTTTATAACTTTTTTCCAGTAAAAGAAATATTTTCAAAATGGGTGTCAAATTGTGTGCAATTATTTGATTTGTCTATGTATACAGGGATTTTTCTTTTGCTGAGATAGTAAAATGTACAGCTTTCACCATGTGCGCGGTATGTCGTCTGACAATATACAGCGTCCGAATTCCAGTGTGCACAATAAGACTGCAATTGTAATTTTTCCTTTTTATAGAATCCTCAAAATATTGGTGTCAAATTGTCGATTATTTCTTGCCTTATCCATAATTACAAAAGTTTTTTCGATACGTTGAATAGAGTCGAGGCAAAATTCAACGGTATGGGGAGTAGTGCTAGCTCATTTGCGGAAATTTTCATGCGGACCTAAACTGGGTAATCAGTCATAATTCACTTTTTTATAACTTTTTTCCAGTAAAAGAAATATTTTCAAAATGGGTATCAAATTTTGTGCAATTATTTGATTCGTCTATGTATACAGGGATTTTTCTTTTGCTCAGATAGTAAAAAGTACAGCTTTCACCATGTGCGCGGTATGTCGCCTGACAATATACAGCGTCCGAATTCCAGTGTGCACAATAAGACTGCATTTGTAATTTTTCCTTTTTATCAAATCCACAATGTATTGGTGTCCAATTGTCGGGAATTTATTGCCTTATCCATAATTACAAAAGTTTGTTCGACACCTTGAATAGAGTCGAGGCAAAATTCAACGGTATGGGGACTAGTGTTAGCTCATTTGCGGAAATTTTCATGCGGACCTAAACTGGGTAATCAGTCATAATTCACTTTTTTATAACTTTTTTCCAGTAAAAGAAATATTTTCAAAATGGGTATCAAATTGTGTGAAATTATTTGATACGTCTATGTATACAGGGATTTTTCTTTTGCTCAGATAGTAAAAAGTACAGCTTTCACCATGTGCGCGGCATGACGTCTGACAATTTACAGCGTCCGAATTCCAGTGTGAACAATAAGAATGCATTTGTAATTTTTCCTTTTTATAGAATCCATAAAATATTGCAGTCCAATTGTCGCGAAATTCTTGCCTTATCCATAATTACAAAAGTTTTTTCGACACGTTGAATAGAGTTGAGGCGAAATTTAACGGTATTGGGACTTGTGTTAGCTCATTTGCGGAAATTGTCATGCGGCCCTAAACTGGGAAATCAGTGATATTTCACTTGTTTATAACTTTTTTCCAGTAAAAGAAATATTTTCAAAATGGGTATCAAATTGTGTGAAATTATTTGATTTGTCCATATTTACAGGGATTTTTCATTTACTCAGATAGTAAAAAGTACAGCTTTCACCATGTGCATGGCATAACGTCTGACAATTTACAGCGTCCGAATTCCAGTGTGCATAATAAGACTGCATTTGTAATTTTTCCTCTTTATAGAATCCACAAAATATTGGTGTCAAATTGTCGAAAATTTCTTGCCTTATCCATAATTACAAAAGTTTGTTCGACACCTTGAATAGAGTCGAGGCAAAATTCAACGGTATGGGGACTAGTGTTATCTCATTTGCGGAAATTTTCATGCGGACCTAAAATGGGTAATCAGTCATAATTGACTTTTTTATAACTTTTTTCCAGTGAAAGAAATATTTTCAAAATGGGTATCAAATTGTGTGCAATTATGTGATTTGTCTATGTATACAGGGATTTTTCTTTTGCTCAGATAGTAAAAAGTACAGCTTTCACCATGTGCGCGGTATGTCGTCTGACAATATACAGCGTCCGAATTCCAGTGAGCACAATAAGACTGCATTTGTAATTTTTCCTTTTTATCGAATCCACAATATGTTGGTGTTCTATTGTCGGGAATTCCTTAACTTATCCATGATTACAAAAGTTTTTTCGACACCTTGAATAGAGTCGAGGCAAAATTCAACGGTATGGGGACTAGTGTTAGCTCATTTGCGGAAATTTTCATGCGGACCTAAACTGGGTAATCAGTCATAATTCACTTTTTTATAACTTTTTTCCAGTAAAAGAAATATTTTCAAAATGGGTATCAAATTGTGTGCAATTATTTGATTTGTCTATGTATACAGGGATTTTTCTTTTGCTCAGATAGTAAAAAGTACAGCTTTTACCATGTGCGCGGTATGTCGTCTGACAATATACAGCGTCCGAATTCCAGTGTGAAAAATAAGACTGCATTTCTACTTTTTCCTTTTTATAGAATCCACAAAATATTGGTGTCAAATTGTCGTGATTTTCTTGCCTTATCAATAATTACAAAAGTTTGTTCGACACCTTGAATAGAGTCGAGGCAAAATTCAAAGGAATGGGGACTAGTGTTAGCTCATTTGCGGAAATTTTCATGCGGACCTAAACTGGGTAATCAGTCATAATTCACTTTTTTATAACTTTTTTCCAGTAAAAGTAATATTTTCAAAATGGGTATCAAATTGTGTGCAATTATTTGATTTGTCTATGTATACAGGGAATTTTTTTTGCTGAGAGAGTAAAATGTACAGCTTTCAACATGTGCGCGGTATGTCGTCTGACAATATACAGCTTCCGAATTCCAGAGTGCACAATAAGAATGCATTTCTACTTTTTCCATTTTAGAGAATCCACAAAATATTGGTGTCAAATTGTCGGGAATTTCTTCCCTTATCCATAATTACAAAAGTTTTTTCGACACGTTGAATAGAGTCGAGGCGAAATTTAACGGTATGGGGACTTGTGTTAGCTCATTTGCGGAAATTGTCATGCGACCCTAAACTGGGAAATCAGTGATATTTCACATGTTAATAACTTTTTTCCAGTGAAAGAAATATTTTCAAAATGGGTATCAAATTGTGTGCAATTATTTGATATGTCTATGTTTACAGGGATGTTTCATTTGGTCAGATAGTGAAAAGTATAGCTTTCACTATGTGCGCGGTATGTCGTCTGACAATTTATAGCGTCCGAATTCCAGTGTGCACAATAAGACTGCATTTTTAATTATTCCTTTTTATAGAATCCACAAAAAATTGGTGTCAAATTGTCGTGATTTTCTTGCCTTATCCATAATTACAAAAGTTTTTTCGACACCTTGATTAGAGTCGAGTCGAAATTCAACGGTATGGGGACTTGTGTTAGCTCATTTGCGGAATTGTCATGCGGCCCTAAGCTGGGAAATCAGTGATATTTCACATGTTTATAACTTTTTTCCAGTAAAAGAAATATTTTCAAAATGGGTATCAAATTGTGTGAAATTATTTGATTTATCTATGTTTACAGGGATGTTTCATTTGGTCAGATAGTAAAAAGTACAGCTTTCACTATGTGCACAGTATGTCGTCTGACAATTTACAGCGTCCGAATTCCAGTGTGCACAATAATCCTAGGTATGACTATAAACTACATCGGACAGCAAGGCTTCTGATCAAAAAGGGTCCCAGCTATGAGCAAATAGTGACCCCCCACTAAAAAAAAACACTATGAAATTATAAAAATACCTGTTTATATAAAAACTTGCGAACAACACCAGTTGATAGCAAAAGTGCCAACAGCACCACAGCTGATAGCAAAAGTGCCAACAGCTGATAGCAAAAGTGCCAACAGCTGATAGCAAAAGTGCCAACAGCTGATAGCAAAAGTGCCAACGGCTGATACCAAAAGTGCCAACAGCTGATAGCAAAAGTGCCAACAGCTGATAGCAAAAGTGCCAACAGCACCACAGTGCCAACTAGTCCTAGGTATGACTATAAACTACATCTGACAGCAAGGCTTCTGATCACAAAGGGTCCCAGCTATGAGCAAATAGTGACACCCCACAAAAAAAAAAACACTATGAGAGTATAAAAATACATGTTTATATAAAAACTTGCGAACAACACCTGTTGATAGCAAAAGTGCCAACAGCACCACAGCTGATAGCAAAAGTGCCAACAGCTGATAGCAAAAGTGCCAACAGCTGATAGCAAAGTGCCAACAGCTGATAGCAAAAGTGCCAATAGCACATCAGAGCCAACTAGTCCTAGGTATGACTATAAACTACATCTGACAGCAAGGCTTCTGATCACAAAGGTTCCCAGCTATGAGCAAATAGTGACCCCCCATTAAAAAAAAACTCTATGAAAGTATAAAAATACATGTTTATATATAAACATGCGAACAACACCAGTTGATAGCAAAAGTGCCAACAGCACCACAGCTGATAGCAAAAGTGCCAACAGCTGATAGCAAAAGTGCCAACAGCTGATAGCAAAAGTGCCAACAGCTTATAGCAAAAGTGTCAACAGCACCACAGTGCCAAATAGTCCTAGGTATGACTATAAACTACATCTGACAGCAAGGCTTCTGATCACAAAGGGTCCCAGCTATGAGCAAATAGTGACACCCCCACTAAAAAAAAAACTCTATGAAGGTATAAAAATACATGTTTATATAAAAACTTGCGAACAACACCAGTTGATAGCAAAAGTGCCAACAGCACCACAGCTGATAGCAAAAGTGCCAACAGCTGATAGCAAAAGTGGCAACAGCCGATAACAAAAGTGCCAAAAGCTGATAGCAAAAGTGCCAACAGCTGATAGAAAAAGTGCCAACAGCTGATAGCAAAAGTGCCAACAGCACCACAGTGCCAACTAGTCCTAAGTATGAATATAAACTACATCTGGCAGCAAGCCTTCTGATCAATAAGGGTCCCATCTATGAGCAAATAGTGACCCCCCACTAAAAAAAAAACTCTATGAAAGTATAAAAATACATGTTTATATAAAAACTTGTGTACAACACCAGTTGATAGCAAAAGTGCCAACAGCACCACACTGCCAACTAGTCCTAGGTATGACTATAAACTACATCTGACAGCAAGGCTTCTGATCACAAAGGGTCTCAGCTATGAGCAAATAGTGACACACCACTAATAAAAAAACACTATAAATTATAAAAATACATGTTTATATAAAAACATGCGAACAACACCAGTTGATAGCAAAAGTGCCAACAGCTGATAGCAAAAGTGCCAACAGCTGATACCAAAAGTGCCAACAGCTGATAGCAAAAGTGCCAACAGCTTATAGATAAAGTGCCAACAGCTGATAGGAAAAGTGCCAACAGCACCACAGTGCCAACTAGTCGTAGGTATGAATATAAACTACATCTGACAGCAAGGCTTCTGATCACAAAGGGTCACAGCTCTGAGCAAATAGTGACCCCCCACTAAAAAAAAACACTATGAAAGTATAAAAATACATGTTTATATAAAAACTTGCGAACAACACCAGTTGATAGCAAAAGTGCCAACAGCACCAAAGCTGATAGCAAAAGTGCCAACAGCTCATAACAAAAGTTCCAACAGCTGATAGCAAAAGTGCCAACAGCTGATAGCAAAAGTGCCAACAGCTG
Organism: Acanthosepion esculentum; assembly: GCA_964036315.1. Lineage (NCBI taxonomy): Eukaryota > Metazoa > Mollusca > Cephalopoda > Sepiida > Sepiidae > Acanthosepion > Acanthosepion esculentum. The sequence goes on from OZ038514.1 coordinate 68,864,394, forward strand.
ATAGCAAAAGTGCCAACAGCTGAAGGCAAAAGTGCCGACAGCTGATAGCAAAAGTGCCAACAGCTGATAGCAAAAGTACCAACAGCTGATAGCAAACGTGCCAGCAGCACCACAGTGCCAACTAGTCCCAGTTATGACTATAAACTACATCTGACAGCAAGGCTTATGATCACAAAGGGTCCCAGCTATGAGCAAATAGTGCCCCCCCCCAAAAAAAATCACTATGAAATTATAAAAATACATGTTTATATAAAAAATTGCGAACACCAGTTGATAGGAAAAGTGCAAACAGCACCACAGCTGATAGTAAAAGTGCCAAAAGCTGATAGCAAATGTGCCAACAGCTGATATCAAAAGTGCCAACAGCTGATAGCAAAAGTGCCATCAGCACCACAGTGCCAACTAGTCTTAGGTATGACTATAAACCACATCTGACAGCAAGTCTTCTGATCACAAAGGGTCCCAGTTATGAGCAAATAGTGACCCCCCACTAAAAAAAAGACTATGAAATTATAAAAATACATTTTTATATAAACTTGCGAACAACACCAGTTGATAGCAAAAGTGCCAACAGCACCACAGCTGATTGCAAAAGTGCCAACAGCTGATAGCAAAAGTGCCAACAGCTGATACCAAAATGCCAAAAGCTGATACCAAAAGTGCCAACAGCTGATAGCAAAATGCCAACAGCCAATACCAAAAGTGCCAACAGCTGATAGCAACAGTGCCAACAGCTGATAGCAAAAGTACCAACAGCTGATAGCAAAAGTGCCAGCAGCACCACAGTGCCAACTAGTCCTAGGTATGACTATAAACTACATCTGACAGCAAGGCTTCTGATCACAAAGGGTCCCAACTACGAGCAAATAGTGACCCACCACAAAAAAAACACAATGAAAGTATAAAAATATATGTTTATATAAAAAATTGCGAACAACACCAGTTGATTGCAAAAGTGCCAACAGCACCACAGCTGATAGCAAAAGTGCCAACAGCTGATAGCAAAATTGCCAACAGCTCATAGCTAAAGTGCCAACAGCTGATAGCAAATGTGCCAACAGCACCACAGTGCCAACTAATCCTAGGTATGACTATAAACTACATCTGACAGCAAGGCTTCTGATCACAAAGGGTCCCAGCTATGATCAAATAGTGACCCCCACTAAAAAAAAACTCTATGAAAGTATAAAAATACATGTTTATATAAAAACTTGCGAACAACACCAGTTGATAGCAAAAGTGCCAACAGCTGATAGCAAAAGTGCCAACAGCTTAGAGCAAATGTGCCAACAGCTGATAGCAAAAGTGCGAACAGCTGATAGCAAAAGTGCCAACAGCTGATAGCAAAAGTGCCAACAGCTGATAACAAAAGTGCCAACAGCACCACAGTGCCAACTAGTCCTAGGTATGACTAAAAACTACATCTGACAGCAAGGCTTCTGATCACAAAGGGTCCAAGCTATGAGCAAATAGTGACACGCCACTAAAAAAAAACTCTATGAAAGTATAAAAATACATGTTTATATAAAAACTTGCGAACAACACCAGTTGATAGCAAAAGTGCCAACAGCACCACAGCTTATAGCAAAAGTGCCAACAGCTGATAGCAAAAGTGCCAACAGCTGATAGCAAAAGTGCCAACAGCTGATAGCAAAAGTGCCAACAGCCAATACCAAAAGTGCCAACAGCTGATAGCAACAGTGCCAACAGCTGATAGCAAAAGTACCAACAGCTGATAGCAAAAGTGCCAGCAGCACCACAGTGCCAACTAGTCCTAGGTATGACTATAAACTACATCTGACAGCAAGGCTTCTTATCACAAAGGGTCCCAGCTATGAGCAAATAGTGACCCCCCCCCAAAAAAATCACTATGAAAGTATAAAAATACATATTTATATAAAAAATTGCGAACAACACCAGTTGATAGGAAAAGTGCAAACAGCACCACAGCTGATAGTAAAAGTGCCAGAAGCTGATAGCAAAAGTGCCAACAGCTGATAGCAAAAGTGCCAACAGCTGAGAGCAAAAGTGCCAACAGCTGATAGCAAAAGTGCCAACAGCACCACAGTGCCAACTAGTCTTAGGTATGACTATAAACCACATCTGACAGCAAGTCTTCTGATCACAGAGGGTCCCAGCTATGAGCAAATAGTGACCCCCCACTAAAAAAAAAACTATGAAAGTATAAAAATACATTTTTATATAAACTTGCGAACAACACCAGTTGATAGCAAAAGTGCCAACAGCACCACAGCTGATAGCAAAAGTGCCAACAGCTGATAGCAAAAACGCCAACAGCTGATACCAAAATGCCAAAAGCTGATACCAAAAGTGCCAACAGCTGATAGCAAAAGTGCCAACAGCCGATACCAAAAGTGCCAACAGCTGATAGCAAAAGTGCTAACAGCTGATAGCAAAAGTGCCAACAGCTGATAGCAAAAGTGCCAACAGCACCACAGTGCCAACTAGTCCTAGGTATGACTATAAACTACATCTGACAGGAAGGCTTCTGATCACAAAGGGTCCCAGCTACGAGCAAATAGTGACCCCCCACAAAAAAAACACAATGAAAGTATAAAAATATATGTTTATATAAAAAATTGCGAACAACACCAGTTGATAGCAAAAGTGCCAACAGCACCACAGCTGATAGCAAAAGTGCCAACAGCTGATTGCAAAAGTGCCAACAGCTTATAGCAAAAGTGCCAACAGCTGATAGCAAATGTGCCAACAGCACCACAGTGCCAACTAATCCTAGGTATGACTATAAACTACATCTGACAGCAAGGCTTCTGATCAGAAAGGGTCCCAGCTATGAGCAAATAGTGACCCCCACTAAAAAAAAAACTCTATGAAAGTATAAAAATACATGTATATATAAAAACTTGCGAACAACACCAGTTGATAGCAAAAGGGCCAACAGCACCACAGCTGATAGCAAAAGTGCCAACAGCTGATAGCAAAAGTGCCAACAGCTTATAGCAACAGTGCCAACAGCTGATAGCAAAAGTACCAACAGCTGATAGCAAAAGTGCCAGCAGCACCACAGTGCCAACTACTCCTAGGTATGACTATAAACTACATCTGACAGCAAGGCTTCTGATCACAAAGGGTCCCAGCTATGAGCAAATAGTGACCCCCCCCAAAAAAAATCACTATGAAAGTATAAAAATACATATTTATATAAAAAATTGCGAACAACACCAGTTGATAGGAAAAGTGCAAACAGCACCACAGCTGATAGTAAAAGTGCCAAAAGCTGATAGCAAAAGTGCCAACAGCTGATAGCAAAAGTGCCAACAGCTGAGAGCAAAAGTGCCAATAGCACATCAGAGCCAACTAGTCCTAGGTATGACTATAAACTACATCTGACAGCAAGGCTTCTGATCACAAAGGTTCCCAGCTATGAGCAAATAGTGACCCCCCATTAAAAAAAAACTCTATGAAAGTATAAAAATACATGTTTATATATAAACATGCGAACAACACCAGTTGATAGCAAAAGTGCCAACAGCACCACAGCTGATAGCAAAAGTGCCAACAGCTGATAGCAAAAGTGCCAACAGCTGATAACAAAATGCCAAAAGCTGATACCAAAAGTGCCAACAGCTGATAGCAAAAGTGCCAACAGCCGATACCAAAAGTGCCAACAGCTGATAGCAAAAGTGCCAACAGCTGATAGCAAAAGTGCCAACAGCTTATAGCAAAAGTGCCAACAGCTGATAGCAAATGTGCCAACAGCACCACAGTGCCAACTAATCCTAGGTATGACTATAAACTACATCTGACAGCAAGGCTTCTGATCACAAAGGGTCCCAGCTATGAGCAAATAGTGACCCCCACTAAAAAACAAAACTCTATGTAAGTATAAAAAAACATGTATATATAAAAACTTGCGAACAACACCAGTTGATAGCAAAAGGGCCAACAGCACCACAGCTGATAACAAAAGTGCCAACAGCTGATAGCAAAAGTGCCAACAGCACCAGAGTTCCAACTAGTCCTAGGTATGAATATAAACTACATCTGAGAGCAAGTCTTCTGATCACAAAGGGTCCCAGCTATGAGCAAATAGTGACCCCCCACTAAAAAAGAACTCTATGAAAATATAAAAATGCATGTTTATATAAAAACTTGCGAACAACACCAGTTGATAGCAAAACTGCCAACAGCTGATAGCAAAAGTGCCAACAGCTGATAGAAAAGTGCCAACAGCTGATAGCAAAAGTGCCAACAGCACCACAGTGCCAACTATTCCTAGGTATGACTATAAACTACATCTGACAGCAAGGCTTCTGATCACAAAGTGTCCCAGCTATGAGCAAATAGTGACCCCCCAAAAAAAAACAATATGAAAGTATAAAAATACATGTTGATATAAAAACTTGCGAAAAACACCAGTTGATAGCAAAAGTGCCAACAGCACCACAACTGATAGCAAAAGTGCCAACAGCTGATAGCAAAAGTGCCAACAGGTGATAGCAAAAGTGCCAACAGCTGATAGCAAAAGTGTCAACAGCTGATAGCAAAGGTGCCAACAGCACCACAGTGCCAACAATCCTAGGTATGACTATAAACTACATCTGACAGCAAGGCTTCTGATCACAAAGGGTCCCAGCTATGAGCAAATAGTGACCCCCCACTAAAAAAAAAAACTCAATGAAAGTATAAAAATACATGTTTATATAAAAACTTGCGAACAACACCAGTTGATAGCAAAAGTGCCAACAGCTGATAGCAAAAGTGCCAACAGCTGATAGCAAAAGAGCCAACAGCTGATAGCAAAAGTGCAAACAGCACAACAGTGCCAACTAGTCCTAGGTATGACTATAAACTACATCTGACAGCAAGGCTTCTGATCACAAAGGGTCCCAGCTATGAGCAAATAGTGACCCCCCACTAAAAAAAAAACACTATGAAAGTATAAAAATACATTTTTTTATAAAAACTTGCGAACAACACCAGTTGATAGCAAAAGTGCCAACGGCACCACAGCTGATAGCAAAAGTGACAACAGCTGATAGCAAAAGTGCCAACAGCTGATAGCAAAAGTGCCAACAGCACCACAGTGCCAACTAGTCCTAGGTATGAATATAAACTATCTCTGAGAGCAAGGCTTCTGATCATAAAGGGTCCCAGCTATGAGCAAATAGTGACCCCCCAATAAAAAAAAACACTATGAAAGTATAAAAATACATGTTTATATAAAAACTTGCGAACAACATCAGTTGATAGCAAAAGTGCCAACAGCTCATAGCAAAAGTGCCAACAGCTGATAGCAAAAGTGCCAACAGCACCACAGTGCCAACTAATCCTAGGTATGACTATAAACTACATCTGAGAGCAAGGGATCTGATCACAAAGGTTTGCAGCTCTGAGCAAATAGTGACCCCCCCACTAAAAAAAAACACTATGAATGTATAAAAATACATGTTTATTTTAAAAATTGCGAACAACGCCAGTTGATAGCAAAAGTGCCAACACACCACATCTGATAGCAAAAGTGCCAACAGCTGATAGCAAAAATGCAAACAGCACCACAGCTGATAGCAAAAGTGCCAAAAGCTTATGGCAAAAGTGCCAACAGCTGATAGCAAAAGTGCCAACAGCTGATAGCAAAAGTGACAACAGCTGATAGCCAAAGTGCCAACAGCTGATAGCAAAAGTGCCAACAGCACCACAGTGCCAACTAGTCCTAGGTATGACTATAAACTACATCTGACAGCAAGGCTTCTGATCACAAAGGTTCCCAGCTATGAGCAAATAGTGACGTCCCACTAAAAAAAAATCTATGAAAGTATAAAAATGCATGTTTATATAAAAACCTGCGGACAACACCAGTTGATAGCAAAAGTGCCAACACACCACATCTGATAGCAAAAGTGCCAACAGCTGATACCAAAAGTGCCAACAGCTGATAACAAAAGTGCCAAAAGCTGATAGCAAAAGTTCCAACAGCTGATAGCAAAAGTGCCAACAGCACAACAGTGCCAACTAGTTTTAGGTATGACTATAAACTACATCTGACAGGAAGGCTTGTGATCACAAAGGGTCCAAGCTATGAGCAAATAGTGACTCCCCACTAAAAAAAAAAACATTATGAATGTATAAAGATACATGTTTATATAAAAACTTCCGTACAACACCAGTTGATAGCAAAATTCCCAACAGCACCAAAGCTGATAGCAAAAGTGCCAACAGCTGATAGTAAAAGTTCCAACAGCTGATAGCAAAAGTGCCAACAGCTGATAGCAAAAGTGCCAACAGCTGATAGCAAATGTGCCAACAGCTGATAGCAAAAGTGCCAACAGCACCACAGTGCCAACTAGTCCTAGGTATGACAATAAACTACATCTGACAGCAAGGCTTCTGATCACAAAGGGTCACAGCTATGAGCAAATAATGACCCGCCACTAAAAAAAAACACTATGAAAGTATAAAAATACATGTTTATATAAAAACTTGCGAACACCACCAGTTGATAGCAAAAGTGCCAACAGCACCACAGTTGATAGCAAAATTGCCAACAGCTGATAGCAAAAGTGCCAACAGCTGATAGCAAAAGTGCCAACAGCACCACAGTGCCAACTATTCCTAGGTATGAATATAAACTACATCTGACAGCAAGGCTTGTGATCATAAAGGGTCCCAGCTATGAGCAAATAGTGACCCCCCACTAAAAAAAAACACTATGAAAGTATAAAAATACATGTTTACATAAAAACTTGCGAACAACATCAGTTGATAGCAAAAGTGCCAACAGCACCACAGCTGATAGCAAAAGTGCCAACAGCTGATAGCAAAAGTGCCAACAGCACCACAGTGCCAACTAGTCCTAGGTATGACTATAAACTACATCTGACAGCAAGGCTTCTGATCACAAAGGGTCCCAGCTATGAGCAAATAGTGACCCCCCACTAAAAAAAAACTCTATGAAAGTATAAAAATACATGTTTAAATAAAAAATTGCGAACAACACCAGTTGATAGCAAAAGTAACAACAGCACCACAGCTGATAGCAAAAGTGCCAACAGCTGATAGCAAAAGTGCCAACAGCTGATAGCAAAAGTGCCAACAGCACCACAGTGCCAACTAGTCCTAGGTATGACTATAAACTACATCTGACAGCAAGGCTTCTGAACACAAAGGGTCCCAGCTATGAGCAAATAGTGACCCCCCCACTAAAAAAAAACACTATGAAAGTTTAAAAATACATGTTTATATAAAAACTTGCGAACAACACCAGTTGATAGCAAATTCCCAACAGCACCACAGCTGATAGCAAAAGTGCCAACAGCTGATAGCAAAAGTGCCATCAGCTGATACCAAAAGTGCCAAAAGCTGATAGCAAAAGTGCCAACAGCTGATAGCAAAAGTGCCAACAGCTGATAACAAAAGTGCCAACAGCTGATAGCAAAAGTGCCAACTGCTGATAGCAAAAGTGACAACAGCACCACAGTGCCACCTAGTCCTAGGTATGACTATAAACTATATCTGACAGCAAGGCTTCTGATCACAAAGGGTCCCAGCTAGGAGCAACTACTGTCCACCCACTAAATAAAAAACATTATGAAATTATAAAAATACATGTTTATATAAAAAATTGCGAACAACACCAGTTGATAGCAAAAGTGTAAACAGCACAACAGCTGATAGCAAAAGTGCCAACAGCTGATAGCAAAAGTGCCAACAGCTGATAGCAAAAGTGCCAACAGCTGATACCAAAAGTGCCAACAGCTGATAGCAAAAGTGCCAACAGCTCCACAGTGCCAACTAGTCCTAGGTATGACTATAAACTACGTCTGACAACAAGGCTTCTGATCACAAAGGTCCCCGTCTATGAGCAAATAGTGACACCCCACTAAAATAAAACACTATGAACGTATAGAAATACATGTCTATGTAAAAAATTGCGAACAACACCAGTTGATAGCAAAAGTGCAAGCAGCACCACAGCTGATAGCAAAAGTGCCAAACAGCTGATAGCAAAAGTGTCAGCAGCTGATAGCAAAAGTGCCAACAGCACCACAATGCCAACTAGTCCTAGGTATGACTAAAAACTACATCTGACATCAAGGCTTCTGGTCACAAAGGGTCCCAGCTATGAGCAAATAGTGACGCCCCACTAAAAAAAAATAACTATGAAAGTATAAAAATACATGTTTATATAAAAACTTGCGAACAACACCAGTTGATAGCAAAAGTGCCATCACACCACAGCTGATAGGAAAAGGGCCAACAGCTGATAGCAAAAGTGCCAATAGCTGATAACAAAAGTGCCAACAGCTGATAGCAAAAGTGCCAACAGCTGATAGCAAAAGTGCCAACAGCACCACAGTGCCAACTAGTCCTAGATATGACTATAAACTACATCTGACAACACGGCTTCTGATCACAAAGGTTCCCGGCTATGAGCAAATAGTGACACCCCACTAAAAAAAAACACTATGAAAGTATAGAAATTCATGTTTATATAAAAAATTGCGAACAACACCAGTTGTTAGCAAAAGTGCCAACACACCACAGCTGATAGCAAAAGGGCCAACAGCTGATAGCAAAAGTGCCAACAGCTGATAGCAAAAGTCACAACAGCTGATAGCAAAAGTGCCAACAGCTGATAGCAAAAGTGCCAACAGCACCACAGTCCCAAATAGTTTTAGGTATGACTATAAACTACATCTGACAGCAAGGCTTCTGATCACAAAGGGTCCCAGCTATGAGAAAATAGTGACCCCCCTTTAAAAAAAAACATTATGAAAGTATAAAAATACATGTTTATATAAAAACTTCCGAACAACACCAGTTGATAGCAAAAGTCCCAACAGGACCACAGCTCATAGGAAAAGTGCCAACAGCTGATAGTAAAAGTTCCAACAGCTGATAGCAAAAGTGCCAACAGCTGATAGCAAAAGTCCCAACAGCTGATAGCAAAAGTGCCAACAGCTGATACCAAAAGTGCCAACAGCTGATAACAAAAGTGCCAACAGCACCACAGTGCCAACTACTCCTAGGTATGATTATAAACTACATCTGACAACAAGGCTTCTGATCACAAAGGTTCCCAGCTATGAGCAAATAGTGACCCCCACTAAAAAAAACACTATGAAAGTATAAAAATACATGTTTATATAAAAACTTGCGAACAACGCCAGTTGATAGCAAAAGTGCCAAGAGCTGATAGCAAAAGTGCCAACAGCTGATAGCAAAAGTGCCAACAGCTGATAGCAAAAGTGCCAAAAGCTGATAGCAAAAGTACCAAAAGCTTATAGCAAAAGTGCCAACAGCTAGTAGCAAAAGTGCCAACAGCACCACAGTGCCAACTAGTCCTAGGTATGATTATAAACTACATCGGACAGCAAGGCTTCTGATCACAAATGGTCCCATCTATGAGCAAATAGTGACCACCCCACTAAAAAAATAACACTATGCAAGTATTAAAATACATGTTTATATAAAAACTTACGAACAACACCAGTTGATAGTAAAAGTGCCAACAGCACCACAGCCGTATAGCAAAAGTGCCAACAGCTGATAGTTAAAGTGCCCACAGCTGATAGCAAAAGTGCCAACAGCTGATAGCAAAAGTGCCAACAGCACCACAGTGCCAACTAGTCCAAGTATGACTAAAAAATACATCTGACAGCAAGGCTTCTGATCACAAAGGGTCCCAGCTATGAGCAAATAGTGACCCACCACTAAAGAAAAAAAACACTATGAAAGTATAAAAATACATGTTTATATAAAAACTTGCAAAAAACACCAGTTGATAGCAAAAGTGCCAACATCACCACATCTGATAGCAAAAGTGCCAACAACTGATAGCAAAAGTGCCAACAGCTGATAACAAAAGTGCCAAAAGCTGATAGCAAAAGTGCCAACAGCTGATAGCAAAAGTGCCAACAGCTGATACAAAAAGTGCCAACAGCTGATAGCAAATGTGTCAACAGCTGATAGCAAAAGTTCCAACAGCTGATACCAAAAGTTCCAACAGCTGATAGCAAAAGTGCCAACAACTGATAGCAAAAGTGCCAACAGAACCACAGTGCCAACAATCGTAGGTATGACTATGAACTACATCTGACAGCAAGGCTTCTGATCACAAAATAAGCAAATAGTGACCCCCCACCAAAAAAAAAACACTATGAAAGTACAAAAATATATGTTTATATAAAAACTTTCGAACAAAACCAGTTGATAGCAAATGTGCCAACAGCACCACAGCTGATAGCAAAAGTGACAACAGCTGATAGCAAAAGTGCCAACAGCTGATAGCAAAAGTGCCAACAGCTGATAGCAAAAGTGCCAACAGCACCACAGTGCCAACTAGTCCTAGGTATGACTATAAACTACATCTGACAGCAAGGCTTCTGATCACAAAGGTCCCAGCTATGAGCAAAGAGTGACCCCCCACTAAAAAAAAACACTATGAAAGTATAAAAATACATGTTTATATAAAAACTTGCGAACAACACAAGTTGATAGCAAAAGTGACAACAGCACCACAGCTGATAGCAAAAGTGCCAACAGCTGATAGCAAAAGTGCCAACAGGTGATAGAAAAAGTGCCAACAGCTGATAGGAAAAGTGCCAAACGCACCACAGTGCCAACTATTCCTAGGTATGACTATAAACTACATCTGACAGCAAGGCTTCTGATCACAAAGGGTCCCAGCTATGAGCAAATAGTGACCCCCCATTAAAAAAAAAACACTATGAAAGTATAAAAATACATGTTTCTATAAAAACTTGCGAACAACACCAGTTGATAGCAAAAGTGCCAACAGCACCACAGCTGATAGCAAAAGTGCCAACAGCTGATAGCAAAAGTGGCAACAGCTGATAGCAAAAGGGCCAACAGCACCACAGTGCCAACTAGTCCTAGGTATGATATAAACTACATCTGACAGCAAGGCTTCTGATCACAAAGGGTCCCATCTATGAGCAAATATTGAACCCCCACTAAAAAAAAAAACTCTATGAAAGTATAAAAATACATATTTATATAAAAACTTGCGAACAACACCAGTTGATAGCAAAAGTGCCAACAGCACCACAGCTGATAGCAAAAGTGCCAACAGCTGATAGCAAAAGTGCTAACAGCTGATACCAAAAGTGCCAAAAGCTGATAGCAAAAGTGCCAACAGCTGATAGCAAATATGCCATCAGGTGATACCAAAAGTGCCAACAGCTGATAGCAAAAGTGCCAACAGCACCACAGTGCCAACTAGTCCTAGGTATGATTATAAACTACATCGGAGAGCAAGGCTTCTGATCACAAAGGGTCCAAGCTCTGAGCAAATAGTGACCCCCCACTAAAAAAAAAACACTATGCAATTATTAAAATACATGTTTATATAAAAACTTGCGAACATCACCAGTTGATAGCAAAAGTGCCAACAGCACCACAGCTGATAGCAAAAGTGCCAACAGCTTATAGTTAATGTGCCCACAGCTGATAGCAAAAGTTCCAACAGCTGATAGCAAAAGTGCCAACAGCACCACAGTGCCAACTAGTCCTAGTTATGACTATAAAATACATCTGACAGCAAGGCTTCTGATCACAAAGGGTCCCAGCTATGAGCAAATAGTGACCCACCACTAAAAAAAAAACACTATGAAAATATAAAAATACATGTTTATATAAAAACTTGTAAAAAACACCAGTTGATAGCAAAAGTGCCAACATCACCACATCTGATAGCAAAAGTGCCAACAGCTGATAGCAAAAGTGCCAACAGCTGATACCAAAAGTGCCAAAAGCTGATAGCAAAAGTGCCAACAGCTGATACAAAAAGTGCCAAAAGCTGATAGCAAAAGTGCCAACAGCTGATAGCAAAAGTGCCAACAGCACCACAGTGCCAACTAGTCCTAGTTATGACTATAATCTACATCTGACAGCAAGGCTTCTGATCACAAAGGGTCCCAGCTATGAGCAAATAGTGACCCCCCACTAAAAAAAAAACATTATAAATGTATAAAAATACATGTTTATATAAAAACTTGCGAACAACAACAGTTGATAGCAAAAGTGCCAACAGCACCACAGCTGTTAGCAAAAGTGCCAACAGCTGATAGCAAAAGTGCCAACAGCTGATACAAAAAGTGCCAACAGCTGATAGCAAATGTGTCAACAGCTGATAGCAAAAGTTCCAACAGCTGATACCAAAAGTGCCAACAGCTGATAGCAAAAGTTCCAACAGCTGATAGCAAAAGTGCCAACAGCTGATAGCAAAAGTGCCAACAGCAACAGAGTGTCAACTAGTCCTAGGTATGACTATAAACTACATCTGAGAGCAAGGCTTCTGATCACAAAGGGACCCAGCTATGAGCAAATAGTGACCCCCAACTAAAAAAAAAACACTATGAAAGTATAAAAATACATGTTTATATAAAAATTTGCGAACAACACCAGTTGATAGCAAAAGTGCCAACAGCACCACAGCTGATAGCAAAAGTGCCAACAGCTGATACAAAAAGTGCCAACAGCTGATAGCAAATGTGTCAACAGCTGATAGCAAAAGTTCCAACAGCTGATACCAAAAGTGCCAACAGCTGATAGCAAAAGTGCCAACAGCTGATAGCAAATGTGTCAACAGCTGATAGCAAAAGTTCCAACAGCTGATACCAAAAGTGCCAACAGCTGATAGCAAAAGTTCCAACAGCTGATAGCAAAAGTGCCAACAGCTGATAGCAAAAGTGCCAACAGCAACAGAGTGACAACTAGTCCTAGGTATGACTATAAACTACATCTGAGAGCAAGGCTTCTGATCACAAAGGGACCCAGCTATGAGCAAATAATGACCCCCCACAAAAAAAAACACTATGAAAGTATAAAAATACATGTTTATATAAAAACTTGCGAACAACACCAGTTGATAGCAAAAGTGCCAAAAGCACCTCAGCTGATAGCAAAAGTTCCAACAGCTGATACCAAAAGTGCCAACAGCTGATAGCAAAAGTGCCAACAGCTGATACCAAAAGTGCAAACAGCTGATAGCAAAATTGCCAACAGCTGATAGCAAAAGTGCCAACTAGTCCTAGGTATGACTATAAACTACATCTGACAGCAAGGCTTCTGATCACAAAGGGTCCCAGCTATGAGCAAATAGTGACACCCAACTAAAAAAAAAACACTATGAAAGTATAAAAATACATGTTTATATAAAAATTTGCGAACAACACCAGTTGATAGCAAAAGTGCCAACAGCACCACAGCTGATAGCAAAAGTGCCAACAGCTGATAGCAAAAGTGCCAACAGCACCACAGTGCCAACTAGTCTTAGGTATGATATAAACTACATCTGACAGCAAGGCTTCTGATCACAAAGGGTCCCATCTATGAGAAAATAGTGAACCCCCACTAACAAAAGACTCTATGAAAGTATAAAAATACATATTTATATAAAAACTTGCGAACAACACCAGTTGATAGCAAAAGTGCCAACAGCACCACAGCTGATAGCAAACGTGCCAACAGCTGATAGCAAAAGTGCTAACAGCTGATACCAAAACTGCCAAAAGCTGATAGCAAAAGTGCCAACAGCTGATAGCAAAAGTGCCAACAGCTGATACCAAAAGTGCCAACAGCTGATAGCAAAAGTGCCAACAGCCCCACAGTGCCAAATAGTCCTAAGTATGATTATAAACTACATCGGACAGCAAGGCTTCTGATCACAAAGGCTCCCAGCTCTGAGCAAATAGTGACCCCCCACTAAAAAAAAACACTATGCAAGTATTAAAATACATGTTTATATAAAAAATTGCGAACAACAACAGTTGATAGCAAAAGTGCCAACAGCACCACAGCTGATAGCAAAAGTGCCAACAGCTGATACAAAAAGTGCCAACAGCTGATAGCAAATGTGTCAACAGCTGATAGCAAAAGTTCCAACAGCTGATACCAAAAGTGCCAACAGCTGATAGCAAAAGTCCCAACAGCTGATAGCAAAAGTGCCAACAGCTGATACCAAAAGTTCCAACAGCTGATAGCTAAAGTGCCAACAGCACCAGAGTGCCAACTAGTCCTAGGTATGAATAAACTAGATCTGACAGCAAGGCTTCTGATCAAAAAGGGTCCCAGCTATGAGAAAATAGTGACCCCCCACTAAAAAAAAAACACTATGAAAGTATAAAAATACATGTTTATAAAAAAACTTGCGAACAACACCAGTTGATACCAAAAGTGGCAACAGCTGATAGCAAAAGTTGCAACAGCTTATAGCAAAAGTGCCAACAGCTGATAGCAAAAGTGCCAACAGCTGATAGCAAACGTGCCAACAGCTGATAGCAAAAGTGACAACAGCACCACAGTGCCATCTAGTCCTAGGTATGACTATAAACTACATCTGACAGCAAGGCTTCTGATCACAAAGGTTCCCAGCTATGAGCAAATAGTGAGCCCCCACTAAAAAAAACACTATGAAAGTATAAAAATACATGCTTATATAAAAACTTGCGAACAACACCAGTTGAGAGCAAAAGTGCCAAAAGCACCACAGCTGATAGCAAAAGTACCAACAGCTGATAGCAAAAGTGCCAACAGCTGATAGCAAAAGTGCCAACAGCTGATAGCAAAAGTGCCAACAGCACCACAGTGCCAACTAGTCCTAGGTATGACTATAAACTACATCTGACAGCAAGGCTTCTGATCACAAAGGGTCCCAGCTATGAGCAAATAGTGACCCCCCACTTAAAAAAAACACTATGAAAGTTTAAAAATACATTTTTCTATAAAAAATTGCGAACAACACCAGTTGATAGCAGAAGTGCAAACAGCACCACAGCTGATAGCAAAAGAGCCAAAAGCTGATAGCAAAAGTGCCAACAGTACACAGCTGATAGCAAAAGTGCATACATCTGATAGCAAAAGTGCCAACAGCTGATAGCAAAAGTGACAACAGCTGATAGCAAAAGTGCCAACAGCTGATAGCAAAAGAGCCAACAGCTGATAGCAAAAGTGCCAACGGCACCACAGTGCCAACTAGTCCTAGGTATGACTATAAACTACATCTGACAGCATGGCTTCTGATCACAAAGGGTCCCAGCTCTGAGCAAATAGTGACCCACCACTAAAAAAAAACACTATGAAAGTATAAAAATATATGTTTATATAAAAACTTGCGAACAACACCAGTTGATAGCAAAAGTGCCAAAAGCAACACAGCTGATAGAAAAAGTGCCAACAGCTGATACCAAAAGTGCCAACAGCTGATAGCAAAAGTGCCAACAGCTGATACCAAAAGAGCCAACAGCTGATATAAAAAGTGCCAACAGCACCACAGTGCCAACTAGTCCTAGGTATGATTATAAACTTCATCTGACAGCAAGGCTTCTGATCACAAATGGTCCCAGCTATGAGCAAATAGTGACCCCCCACTAAAAAAAAACACTATGAAAGTATAAAAATACATGTTTATATAAAAACATGCGAACAACACAAGTTGATAGCAAAAGTGCCAACAGCACCACAGCTGATAGCAAAAGTGCCAACAGCTGATAGCAAAAGTGCCAACAGCTGATAGCAAAAGTGCCAACAGCTGATAGCAAAAGTGCCAACAGCACCACAGTGCAAACTAGTCCGAGGTATGACTATAAACTACATCGGACAGCAAGGCTTCTGATCACAAAGGGTCCACGCTATGAGCAAATAGTGACACCCCACTAAAAAAAAAACTCTATGAATGTATAAAAATAAATTTTTATATAAAAACTTGCGAACAGCACCAGTTGATAGCAAAAGTGCCAACAGCACCACAGCTGATAGTAAAAGTGACAACAGCTGATAGCAAAAGTGCCAAAAGCTGATACCAAAAGTGCCAACTGCTGGTAGCAAAAGTGCCAACAGCTGATAGCAAAAGTGCCAACAGCTGATAGCAAAAGTGCCAACAGCACCACAGTGCCAACTAATCCTAGGTATGACTATAAACTACATGTGACAGCAAGGCTTCTGATCACAAAGGCTCCCAGCTATGAGCAAATAGTGACCCCCCACTAAAAAAAATCACTATGAAAGTATAAAAATACATGTTTATATAAAAACTTGCGAACAACACCAGTTGATAGCAAAAGTGCCAACAGCACCACAGCTGATAGCAAAAGTACCAACAGCTGATAGCAAAAGTGCCAACAGCTGATAGCAAAAGTGCCAACAGCTGATAGCAAAAGTGCCAACAGCACCACAGTGCCAACTAGTCCTAGGTATGACTATAAACTACATCTGACAGCAAGGCTTCTGATCAAAAAGGGTCCCAGCTATGAGAAAATAGTGACCCCCCACTAAAAAAAAAAACACTATGAAAGTATAAAAATACATGTTTATATAAAAACTTGCGACCAACACCAGTTGATAGCAAAAGTGGCAACAGCTGATAGCAAAGGTTGCAACAGCTGATAGCAAAAGTGCCAACAGCTGATAGCAAAATTGACAACAGCTGATAGCAAACGTGCCAACAGCTGATAGCAAAAGTGCCAACAGCACCACAGTGCCAACTAGTCTTATGTATGACTATAAACTACATCTGACAGCAAGGCTTCTGATCACAAAGGGTCCCAGCTATGAGCAAATAGTGACCCCCCACTAAAAAAACACTATGAAAGTATAAAAATACATATTTATATAAAAAATTGCGAACAACACCAGTTGATAGCAGAAGTGCAAACAGCACCACAGCTGATAGCAAAAGTGCCAAAAGCTGATACCAAAAGTGCCAACTGCAGGTAGCAAAAGTGCCAACAGCTGATAGCAAAAGTGCCAACAGCTGATAGCAAAAGTGCCCACAGCACCAGAGTGCCAACTAGTCCTAGGTATGATTAAAAATACATCTGACAGCAAGGCTTCTGATCACAAAGGGTCCCAGCTATGAGCAAATAGTGACACCCCACTAAAAACAAAAACACTATGAAAGTATAAAAATACATGTTTATATAAAAAATTGTGAACAACACAAGTTGATAGCAAAAGTGCCAACAGCACCACAGCTGATAGCAAAAGTGCCAACAGCTGATAGCAAAAGTGCATACAGCTTATTGCAAAAGTACCAACAGCTGATAGCAAAAGTACCAACAGCTGATAGCAAAAGTGCCAACAGCACCACAGTGCCAACTAGTCCTAGATATGACTATAAACTATATCTGACTGCAAGGCTGCTGATCACAAAGGGTCCCAGCTATGAGCAAATAGTGACCCCATACTAAAGAAAAATCTATGAAAGTATAAAAATATATGTTTATTTAAAAACTTGCGAACAACACCAGTTCATAGCAAAAGTGCCAACAGCTGATAGCAAAAGTGCCAACAGCTTATACCAAAAGTGCCAAAAGCTGATAGCAAAAGTTCCAACAGCTGATAGCAAAAGTGCCAACAGCTGATACCAAAAGTGCCAACAGCTGATACCAAAAGTGCCCACAGCTGATAGCAAAAGTGCCAACATCTGATAGCAAAAGTGCCAACAGCACCACAGTGCCAACTAGTCCTAGGTATGACTATAAACTACATCTGACAGCAAGGCTTCTGATCACAATGGGTCCCAGCTATGAGCAAATAGTGACCCCACACTAAAAAACACTATGAAAGTATAAAAATACATATTTATATAAAAAATTGCGAACAACACCAGTTGATAGCAGAAGTGCAAACAGCACCACAGCTGATAGCAAAAGTGCCAAAAGCTGATAGCAAAAGTGCCAACAGCTGATAGCAAAAGTGCCAACAGCTGATAGCAAAAGAGACAACAGCTGATAGCAAAAGTGCCAACAGCACCACAGTGCCAACTAGTCCTAGCTATGACTATAAACTACATCTGACAGCAAGGCTTCTGATCAAAAAGGGTCCCAGCTATGAGCAAATAGTGACACCCCACTAAAAAAAAACACTATGAAAGTATAAAAATACATGTTTATATAAAAAATTTGCGAACAACACCAGTTGATAGCAAAAGTGCCAAAAGCACCACAGCTGATAGCAAAAGTGCCAACAGCTGATACCAAAAGTGCCAACAGCTGATAGCAAAAGTGGCAACAGCTGATACCAAAAGTGCCAACTGCTGGTAGCAAAAGTGCCAACAGCTGATAGCAAAAGTGCCAACAGCTGATAGCAAAAGTGCCCACAGCAACACAGTGCCAACTAGTCTTAGGTATAACTATAAACTACATCTGACAGCAAGGCTTCTGATCACAAAGGGTCCCAGCTATGAGCAAATAGTGACACCCCCACTAAAAAAAATCACTATGAATGTATTAAAATACATGTTTATATAAAAACTTGCGAACAACACCAGTTGATAGCAAATGTGCCAACAGCACCACAGCTGATAGCAAAAGTGGCAATAGCTGATAGCAAAAGTGCCAACAGCTGATAGCAAAAGTGCCAACAGCTGATAGAAAAAGTGCCAACAGCACCACAGTGCCAACTATTCCTCGGTATGACTATAAACTACATCTGACTGCAAGGCTTCTGTTCACAAAGGGTCCCAGCTATGAGCAAATAGTGACCCCCCACTAAAAAAAAAAGACTATGAATGTATAAAAATACATGTTTATATAAAAACTTGCGAACAACACCAGTTGATAGCAAAAGTGCCAACAGCACCACAGCTGATAGCAAAAGTGCCAACAGCTGATAGCAAAAGTGCCGACAGCTGATAGCAAAAATGCCAACAGCTGATAGCAAATATGCCAACAGCTGATAGCAAAAGTGCCAACAGCACCACAGTGCCAAATAGTCCTAGGTATGACTATAAACTACATCTGACAGCAAGGCTTCTGATCACAAAGGGTCCCAGCTATGAGCAAATAGTGACCCCCCACTAAAAAAAAAAACACTATGAATGCATAAAAATACATGTTTATATAAAAACTTGCGAACAACACCAGTTGATAGCAAAAGTGCCAACAGCACCACAGCTGATAGCAAAAGTGCCAACAGCTGATAGCAAAAGTGCCAACAGCTGATATGAAAAGTGCCAACAGCTTATGGCAAAAGTACCAACAGCTGATACCAGAAGTGCCAACAGCTGATAGCAAAAGTTCCAAAAGCTGATAGCAAATTTGCCAACAGCACCACAGTGCCAACTAGTCCTAGGTATGACTACAAACTACATCTGACAGCAAGGCTTCTGATCACAAAGGGCCCCAGCTATGAGCAAATAGTGACCCCCCACTAAAAAAAACATTATGAAAGTATAAAAATACATGTTTATATAAAAACTTGCGAACAACACCAGTTGATAACAAACGTGCCAACAGCACCACAGCTGATAGCAAAAGGGCCAACAGCTGATAACAAAAGTGCCAACAGCGCCACAGTGCCAACTAGTGCAAGGTATGACTATAAACTACATCTGACAGCAAGGCTTCTGATCACAAACGGTCCCTGCTATGAGCAAATAGTGGCCCCCCACTAAAAAAAAAACACTATGAAAGTATAAAAATACATGTTTATATAAAAACTTGCGAACAACACCAGTTGATAGCAAAAGTGCCAACAGCACCACAGCTGATAGCAAAAGTGCCAACAGCTGATAGCAAAAGTGCCAACAGCTGATAGCAGAAGTGCCAACAGCACCACAGTGCCAACTAGTCCGAGGTATGATGATAAACTACATCTGACAGCAAGGATTCTGATCACAAAGAGTCCCAGCTATGAGCAAATAGTCACCCCCCACAAAAAAAAAACTATTAAAGTATAAAAATACATATTTATATAAAAACTTGCGAACAACACCAGTTTATAGCAAAAGTGCCAACAGCACCACAGCTGATAGCAAAAGTGCCAACAGCTGATAGCAAAATTGCCAACAGCACCACAGTGCCAACTAGTCCTAGGTATGACTATAAACTACATCTAACAGCAAGGCTTCTGATCACAAAGGGTCCAAGCTATGGGCAAATAGTGACCCCCCACTAAAAAAAAATTCTATGAAAGTATTAAAATATATGTTTATATAAAAACTTGCGAACAACACCAGTTGATAGCAAAAGTGCCAACAGCACCACAGCTGATAGCAAAAGTGCAAACAGCTGATAGCAAAAGTGCCAACAGCTGATAGCAAAAGTTCCAACAGCTGATTGCAAAAGTGCCAACAGCTGATAGCAAAAGTGCCAACAGCTGATAGCAAAAGTTCCAACAGCTGATAGCAAAAGTGTCAACAGCACCACAGTGCCAACTAGTCCTAGGTATGACTACAAACTACATCTGACAGCAAGGCTTCTGATCACAAAGGGTCCCAGCTATGAGCAAATAGTGACCCCCCACTAAAAAAAAACTCTATGAAATTATAAAAATACATGTTTATATAATAACTAGCGAACAACACCAGTTGATAGCAAAAGTGCCAACAGAACCACAGCTGATAGCAAAAGTGCCAACAGCTGTTAGCAAAAGTGCCAACAGCTGATAGCAAAAGTACCAAAAGCTGATAGCAAAAGTGCCAACAGCTGATAGCAAAAGTGCCAACAGCTGATACCAAAATTGCCAACAGCTGATAGCAAAAGTGACAACAGCACCACAGTGCCAACCAGTCCTAGGTATGACTATAAACTACATCTGACAGCATGGCTTCTGATCACAAACGGTCCCTGCTATGAGCAAATAGTGGCCCCCCACTAAAAAAAAAACACTATGAAAGTATAAAAATACATGTTTATATAAAAACTTGCGAACAACACCAGTTGATAGCAAAAGTGCCAACAGCACCACAGCTGATAGCAAAAGTGCCAACAGCTGATAGCAAAAGTGCCAACAGCTGATAGCAAAAGTGCCAAAAGCTGATAGCAAAAGTGCCAACAGCACCACAGTGCCAACTAGTCCTAGGTATGACTATAAACTACATCTGACAGCAAGGCTTCTGATCACAAAGGGTCCCAGCTATGAGCAAATTGTGACCACCCACTAAAAAAAAAACACTATGAAAGTATAAAAATACATGTTTATATAAAAACTAGCGAACCACACCTGTTGATAGCAAAAGTGCCAACAGCACCACAGCTGATAGCAAAAGTGCCAACAGCACCACAGCTGATAGCAAAAGTGCCAACAGCTTATAGCACAAGTGCCAACAGCTGATACCAAAAGTGCCAAAAGCTGATAGCAAAAGTGCCAACAGCTGATAGCAAAAGTGCCAACAGCTGATAGCAAAAGTGCCTACAGCTGACAGCAAAAGTGCCAACAGCACCACAGTGCCAACTAGTCCTAGGTATGACTATAAACTACATCTGACAGCAAGGCTTCTGATCACAATGGGTCCCACCTATGAGCAAATAGTGACCCCCCACTAAAAAAAAACACTATGAAAGTATAAAAATACATGTTTATATAAAAACTTGCGAACAACACCAGTTTATAGCAAAAGTGCCAACAGCACCACAGCTGATAGCAAAAGTGCCAACAGCTGATAGCAAAAGTGCGAACAGCTGATAGCAAAAGTGCCAACAGCTGATAGCAAAAGTCCCAACAGCACCACAATGCCAACGAGTCCTAGGTATGATTATAAACTACATCTGACAGCAAGGCTTCTGATCACAAAGGGTCCAAGCTATGAGCAAATAGTGACCCCCCACTAAAAAAAAAACTCTACGAAAGTATAAAAATACATGTTTATATAAAAACTTGCGAACAACACCAGTTGATAGCAAAAGTGCCAACAGCACCACAGCTGATAGCAACAGTGCCACAGCTGATAGCATAAGTGCCAACAGCTGATACCAAAAGTGCCAAAAGATGATAGCAAAAGTGCCAACAGCTGATATCAACAGTGCCAACAGCTGATACCAAAAGTGCCAACAGCTACTAGCAAAAGTGCCAACAGCTGATAGAAAAAGTGCCAACAGCTGATAGCAAAAGTGCCAACAGCACCACAGTGCCAACTAGTCCTAGGTATGACTATAATCTACATCTGACAGCAAGGCTTCTGATCACAAAGGGTCCCACCTATGAGCAAATAGTGACCCCCGCCTAAAAAAAAACACTATGAAAGTATAAAAATACATGTTTATATAAAAACTTGCGAACAACACCAGTTGATAGCAAAAGTGCCAACAGCACCACAGCTGATAGCAAAAGTGCCAACAGCTGATAGCAAATGTGCCAACAGCTGATACCAAAAGTGCCAAAAGCTGATAGCAAAAGGGCCAACAGCTGATAGCAAAAGTGCCAAAAGCTGATACCAAAAGTGCCAACAGCTGATAGCAAAAGTGGCAACAGCTGATAGCAAATGTGCCAACAGCTGAAAGCAAAAGTGCCAACAGCACCACAGTGCAAATGAGTCCTAGGTATGACTATAAACTACATCTGACAGCAAGGCTTCTGATCACAAAGTGTCCCAGCTATGAGCAAATAGTGACCCCCCACTAAAAAAAAAACATTATGAAAGTATAAAAATACACGTTTATATAAAAACTTGCGAACAACACCAGTTGATAGCAAAAGTGCCAACAGCTGATAGCAAAAGTGCCAACAGCTGATAGCAAAAGTGCCAACAGCTGATAGCAAAAGTTCCAGCAGCTGATAGATAAAGTGCCAACAGTTGATAGCAAAAGTGCCAACAGCTGATAGCAAAAGTGCCAACAGCACGACAGTGCCAACTAGTCCTAGGTATGACTAAAATCTACATCTGACAACAAGGCTTCTGATCACAAAGGGTCCCACCTATGAGCAAATAGTGACCCCCCACTAAAAAAAAACACTATGAAAGTATAAAAATACATGTTTATATAAAAACTTGCGAACAACACCAGTTTATAGCAAAAGTGCCAACAGCACCACAGCTGATAGCAAAAGTGCCAACAGCTGATAGCAAAAGTGCGAACAGCTGATAGCAAAAGTGCCAAAAGCTGATAGCAAAAGTGCCAACAGCACCACAATGCCAACTTGTCCTAGGTATGATTATAAACTACATCTGACAGCAAGGCTTCTGATCACAAAGGGTCCAAGCTATGAGCAAATAGTGACCCCCCACTAAAAAAAAAACTCTACGAAAGTATAAAAATACATGTTTATATAAAAACTTGCGAACAACACCAGTTGATAGCAAAAGTGCCAACAGCACCACAGCTGATAGCAACAGTGCCACAGCTGATAGCATAAGTGCCAACAGCTGATACCAAAAGTGCCAAAAGCTGATAGCAAAAGTGCCAACAGCTGATATCACAAGTGCCAAAAGCTGATACCAAAAGTGCCAATAGCTACTAGCAAAAGTGCCAACAGCTGATAGCAAAAGTGCCAACAGCTGATAGCAAAAGTGCCAACAGCACCACAGTGCCAACTAGTCCTAGGTATGACTATAATCTACATCTGACAGCAAGGCTTCTGATCACAAAGGGTCCCACCTATGAGCAAATAGTGACCCCCGCCTAAAAAAAACACTATGAAAGTATAAAAATATATGTTTATATTAAAACTTCCGAACAACACCAGTTCATAGCAAAAGTGCCAACAGCTCCAAAGCTGATAGCAAAAGTGCCAACAGCTGATAGCAAAAGTGCCAACAGCTGATAGCAAAAGTGCCAACAGCTGATAGCAAAAGTGCCAACAGCACCACAGTGCCAACTAGTCCTAGGTATGAATATAAACTACATCTGACAGCAAGGCTTCTGATCACAAAGGGTCCCAGCTATGAGCAAATAGTGACCCCCCACTAAAAAAAAAACACTATGAAATTATAAAAATACATGTTTATATGAAAACTTGCGAACAACACCAGTTGATAGCAAAAGTGCCAACAGCACCACAGCTGATAGAAAAAGTGCCAACAGCTGATACCAAAAGTGCCAAAAAATGATAGCAAAAGTGCCAACTGCTGATAGCAAAAGTGCCAACAGCTGATAGCAAAAGTGCCAACAGCACCATAGTGCCAAGTAGTCCTAGGTATGACTATAAACTACATCTGACAGCAAGCCTTCTGATCACAAATGGTCCCAGCTATGAGCAAATAGTGAACCCCCACCAAAAAAAAACACTATGAAAGTATAAAAATACATGTTTATATAAAAACTTGCGAACAACACCAGTTAATAGCAAAAGTGCCAACAGCACCACAGCTGATAGCAAAAGTGCCAACAGCTGATAGCAAAAGTGCCAACAGCTGATAGCAAAAGTGCCAACAGCTGATAGCAAAAGTGCCAACTATTCCTAAGTATGACTATAAGCTACATCTGACAGCAAGGCTTCTGATCACAAAGAGTCCCAGCTATGAGCATATAGTGACCCCCCATTAAAAAAAAACACTATGAAAGTATAAAAATACATGTTTATATAAAAACTTGCGAACAACACCAGTTGATAGCAAAAGTGCCAACAGCACCACAGCTGATAGCAAAAGTGCCAACAGCTGATAGCAAAAGTGCCAAGAGCACCACAGTTCCAACTAGTCCTAGGTATGATATAAACTACATCTGACAGCAAGGATTCTGATCACAAAGGGTCCCAGCTATGAGCAAATATTGACCCCCACTAAAAAAAAAAACATTATGAAAGTATAAAAATACATGTTTATATAAAAACTTGCGAACAACACCAGTTGATAGCAAAAGTGCCAACAGCACCACAGCTGATAGCAAAAGTGCCAACAGCTGATAGCAAAAGTGCCAACAGCTTATAGCAAAAGTGCCAACAGCACCACAGTGCCAACTAGTCCTAGGTATGACTATAAACTACATCTGACAGCAAGGCTTCTGATCACAAAGGGTCCCAGCTATGAGCAAATGGTGAACCCCCACTAAAAAAAAAACACTATGAAAGTATAAAAATACATGTTTATATAAAAACTTGCGAACATCACCAGTTGATAGCAAAAGTGACAACAGCACCACAGCTGATAGCAAAAGTGCCAACAGCTGATAGCAAAAGTGCCAACAGCTGATAGCAAAAGTACCAACAGCTGATAGCAAAAGTGCCAACAGCACCACCTTGCCAACTATTCCTAGGTATGTTATAAACTACATCTGACAGCAAGGCTTCTGATCACAAAGTGTCCCAGCGATGAGCAAATAGTGACCCCCACAAAAAAAAAACTCTATGAAAGTATAAATATACATGTTTATATAAAAACTTGCGAACAACACCAGTTGATAGCAAAAGTGCCAACAGCACCACAGCTTATAGCAAAAGTGCCAACAGCTGATACCAAAAGTGCCAACAGCTGATACCAAAAGTTCCAAAAAATGATAGCAAAAGTGCCAACTGCTGATAGCAAAAGTGCCAACAGCTGATAACAAATGTGCCAACAGCACCATAGTGCCAACTAGTCCTAGGTATGACTATAAACTACAATTGACAGCAAGCCTTCTGATAACAAAGAGTCCCAGCTATGAGCATATAGTGACCCCCCATTAAAAAAAAAACACTATGAAAGTAAAAAATACATGTTTATATAAAAAATTGCGTACAACACCACTTGATAGCAAAAGTGCAAACAGCACCACAGCTGATAGCAAAAGTGCCAACAGCTGATAGCAAAGGTGCCAACAGCTGATAGCAAAAGTGCCAACAGCTGATAGCAAAAGTGCCAACAGCACCACAGTGCCAACTAGTCCTAGGTATGACTATAAACTGCATCTGACAGCAAGGCTTCTCTATCACAAAGGGTCCCAGCTATGAGCAAATAGTGACACCCACTAAAAAAAAAACACTATGAAAGTATAAAAATACATATTTATATAAAAACTTGCGAACAACACCAGTTTATAGCAAAAGTGCCAACAGCACCACAGCTGATAGCAAAAGTGCCAACAGCTGATAGCAAAAGTGCCAACAGCTGATAGCAAAAGTGCCAACAGCCCCACAGTGCCAACTAGTCCTAGGTATAACTATAAACTACATCTGACAGCAAGGCTTCTGATCACAAATGGTCCCAGTTATGAGCAAATTGTGACCCCCCACTAAAAAAAAACACTATGAAAGTATAAAAATACATGTTTATATAAAAACTTGCGAACAACACCAGTTGATAGCAAAAGTGCCAAAAGCACCACAGCTGATAGCAAAAGTGCCAACAGCTGATAGCAAATGTACCAACAGCTGATAGCAAAAGTGCAAACAGCTGATACCTAAAGTTCCAACAGCTGATAGCAAAAGTGCCAACAGCTGATAGCAAAAGTGCCAACAGCTGATAGCAAAAGTGCCAACAGCACCACAATGCCAACTAGTCCTAGGTATGACTATAAACTACATCTGACAGCAAGGCTTCTGATCACAAAGGGTCCCAGCTATGAGCAAATAGTGACCCCCACTAAAAAAAAAACTTTATGAAAGTATAAAAATACATGTTTATATAAAAACTTGCGAACAACACCAGTTGATAGCAAAAGTGCCAACAGCACCACAGCTGATAGCAAAAGTGCCAGCAGCTGATAGCAAAAGTGCCAACAGCTGATACCAAAAGTTCCAAAAGCTGATACCAAAATGCCAATACCTCATAGCAAAAGTGCCAACAGCTGATAGCAAAAGTGCCAACAGCTGATAGCAAAAGTGCCAACAGCTGATAGCAAAGTGTCAACAGCTGATAGCAAAAGTGCCAACAGCCCCACAGTGCCAACTAGTCCTAGGTATAACTATAAACTACATCTGACAGCAAGGCTTCTGATCACAAATGGTCCCAGTTATGAGCAAATAGTGACACCCCACTAAAAAAAAACACTATGAAAGTATAAAAATACATGTTTATATAAAAACTTGCGAACAACACCAGTTGATAGCAAAAGTGCCAACAGCACCAAATCTGATAGCAAAAGTGCCAACAGTTGATAGCAAAAGTGCCAACAGCTGATAGCAAAAGTGCCAACAGCTGATAGCAAAAGTGCCAACAGCTGATAGCAAAAGTGCCAACAGCACCACAGTGGCAAATAGTCCTAGGTATGACTATAAACTACATCTGACAGCAGGGCTTCTGATCACAAAGTGTCCCAGCTATGAGCAAATAGTGACCCTCCACTAAAAAAAAAAAACACTATGAATGTATAAAAATACATGTTTATATAAAAACTTGCGAACAACACCAGTTGATAGCAAAAGTGCAAACAGCACCACAGCTGATAGCAAAAGTTCCAAAAGCTGATAGCAAAAGTGCCAACAGCTGATAGCAAAAGTGCCAACAGCACCACAGTGCCAACTAGTCCTAGGTATGACGATAAACTACATCTGACAGCAAGGATTCTGATCACAAAGAGTCCCAGCTATGAGCAAATAGTGACCCCCCACTAAAAAAAAAACACTATTAAATTATAAAAATACATATTTATATAAAAACTTGCGAACAACACCAGTTTATAGCAAAAGTGACAACAGCACCACAGCTGATAGCAAAAGTGCCAACAGCTGATAGCAAAAGTGCCAACAGCTGATAGCAAAAGTGCCAAAAGCACCACAGTGCCATCTAGTCCAAGGTATGAGTATAAACTACATCTGACAGCAAAGCTTCTCTATCACAAAGGGTCCCAGCTATGAGCAAATAGTGACACCCCACTAAAAAAAAACACTATGAAAGTATAAAAATACATGTTTATATAAAAACTTGCGAACAACACCAGTTGATAGCAAAAGTGCCAACAGCACCACAGCTGATAGCAAAAGTGCCAACAGCTGATAGCAAAAGTGCCAACAGCTGATAGCAGAAGTGCCAACAGCACCACAGTGCCAACTAGTCCTAGGTATGATGATAAACTACATCTGACAGCAAGGATTCTGATCACAAAGAGTCCCAGCTATGAGCAAATAGTGACCCCCCACAAAAAAAAAAACACTATTAAAGTATAAAAATACATATTTATATAAAAACTTGCGAACAACACCAGTTTATAGCAAAAGTGCCAACAGCACCACAGCTGATAGCAAAAGTGCCAACAGCTGATAGCAAAAGTGCCAACAGCTGATAGCAAAAGTGCCAGATAGTAAAAAGTACAGCTTTCACCATGTGTGCGGCATGACGTCTGACAATTTACAGCGACCGAATTCCAGTGTGCACAATAAGATTGCATTTGTAATTTTTCCTTTTTATCGAATCCACAATATATTGGTGTCAAATTCTCGGGAATTCCTTACCTTATCCACAATTACAAAAGTTTTTTCGACACCTTGAATAGAGTCGAGGAAAAATTCAACGGTATGGGGACTAGTGTTAGCTCATTTGCGGAAATTTTCATGCGGACCTAAACTGGGTAATCAGTCATAATTCACTTTTTTATAACTTTTTTCCAGTAAAAGAAATATTTTCAAAATGGGTATCAAATTGTGTGCAATTATTTGATTTGTATATGTATACAGGGATTTTTCTTTTGCTCAGATAGTAAAAAGTAAAGCTTTCACCATGTGCGCGGTATGTCGTCTGACAATATACAGCGTCCGAATTCCAGTGTGAACAATAAGAATGCATTTGTAATTTTTTTTTTTTATAGAATCCACAAAATATTGCTCTCCAATTGTCGGGAATTTCTTGCCTTATCCATAATTACAAAAGTTTGTTCGACACCTTGAATAGAGTCGAGGCAAAATTCAACGGTATGAGGACTAGTGTTAGCTCATTTGCGGAAATTTTCATGCGGACCTAAACTGGGTAATCAGTCATAATTCACTTTTTTTAAACTTTTTTCCAGTATTAGAAATATTTTCAAAATGTGTATCAAATTTTGTGCAATTATTTGTTTTGTATATGTTTACAGGGATTTTTCATTTGCTCAGATAGTAAAAAGTACAGCATTCACCATGTGCGCGGTATGTCGTTTGACAATTTACAGCGTCCGAATTCCAGTTTGCACAATAAGAATGCATTTCTAATTGTTCCTTTTAGAGAATCCACAAAATATTGGTGTCAAATTGTCGTGAATTTCTTGCCTTATCCATAATTACAAAAGTTTGTTCGACACGTTGAACAGAGTCGAAGCGAAATTTACCGTTATGGGGACTTGTGTTAGCTCATTTGCGGAAATTGTCATGCGGCCCTAAACTGGGAAATCAGTGATATTTCACTTGTTTATAACTTTTTTCCAGTAAAAGAAATATTTTCAAAATGGGTATCAAATTGTGTGAAATTATTTGATTTGTCTATGTTTACAGGGATTTTTTATTTGCTCAGATAGTAAAAAGTACAGCTTTCACCATGTGCGCAGTATGTCGTCTGACAATTTACAGCGTCCGAATTCCAGTGTGCACAATAAGACTGAATTTGTAATTTTTCTTTTTATCGAATCCACAATATATTGGTGTCCAATTGTCGGGAATTCCTTACCTTATCCATAATTACGAAAGTTTTTTCAACACCTTGAATAGAGTCGATTCGAAATTCAACGGTATGGGGACTTGTGTTAGCTCATTTGTGGAAATTGTCATGCGGCCCTAAACTGGGAAATCAGTCATATTTCACTTGTTTATAACTTTTTCCAGTAAAAGAAATATTTTCAAAATGGGTATCAAATTGTGTGCAATTATTTGATATGTCTATGTTTACCGGGATTTTTCATTTGCTCAGATAGTAAAAAGTACAGCTTTCACCATGTGCGCGGCATGACGTCTGACAATTTACAGCGTCCGAATTCCAGTTTGCACAATAAGACTGCATTTCTACTTTTTCCTTTTTAAAGAATCCACAAAATATTGGTGTCAAATTGTCGAGAATCTCTTGCCTTATCCATAATTACAAAGTTTGTTCGAAAACTTGAATAGAGTTGAGGCAATTTTCAAAGGTATGGGGACTAGTGTTAGCTCATTTGCGGAAATTGTCATGCCGCCCTAAACTGGGAAATCATTGATATTCCACATGTTTATAACTTTTTACAGTACAAGAAATATTTTCAAAATGGGTATCAAATTGTGTGCAATTATTTGATTTGTATATGTTTACAGGGATGTTTCATTTGCTCAGATAGTAAAAAGTACAGCATTCACCATGTGCGCGGTATGTCGTTTGACAATTTACAGCGTCCGAATTCCAGTCTGCACAATAAGAATGCATTTGTAATTTTTCCTTTTTATAGAATCCACAAAATATTGGTGTCAAATTGTCGAGAATTTCTTGCTTTATCCATAATTACAAAAGTTTTTTCGACACCTTGAATAGAGTCGAGGCAAAATTCAACAGTATGGGGACTAGTGTTAGATGATTTGCGGAAATTTTCATGCGGACCTAAACTGGGTAATCAGTCATAATTCACGTTTTTATAACTTTTTTACAGTAAAAGAAATATTTTCAAAATGGGTATCAAATTTTTTGCAATTATTTGATTTGTCTATGTATACAGCTATTTTTCTTTTGCTCAGATAGTAAAAAGTACAGCTTTCACGATGTGCGCGGTATGTCGTCTGACAATATACAGCGTCCGAATTCCAGTGTGCACAATAAGAATGCATTTGTAATTTTTCCTTTTTATAGAATCCACTAAATATTGCTGTCCAATTGTCAGGAATTTCTTGCCTTATCCATAATTACAAAAGTTTTTTCGACACCTTGATTAGAGTCGGGTCGAAATTCAACGGTATGGGGACTAGTGTTAGCTCATTTGCGGAAATTTTCATGCAGACCTAAACTGGGTAATCAGTCATAATTCACTTTTTTATAACTTTTTTCCAGTAAAAGAAATATTTTCAAAATGGGTATCAAATTGTGTGCAATTATTTGATTTGTCTATGTATACAGGGATTTTTCTTTTGCTTAGATAGTAAAAAGTACAGCTTTCACCATGTGCGCGGTATGTCGTCTGACAATTTACAGCGTCCGAATTCCAGTGTGCACAATAAGACTGCATTTGTAATTTTTCCTTTTGATCGAATCCACAATATATTGGTGTCCAATTGTCGGGAATTCCTTACCTTATCCATAATTACAAAAGTTTTTTCGACACCTTGAATAGAGTCGAGGCAAAATTCAACGGTATGGGGACTAGTGTTAGCTCATTTGCGGAAATTTTCATGCGGACTTAAACTGGGTAATCAGTCATAATTCACTTTTTTATAACTTTTTTCCAGTTAAAGATATATTTTAAAAATGGGTATCAAATTGTGTGCAATTATTTGATTTGTCTATGTATACAGGGATTTTTCGTTTGCTCAGATAGTACAAAGTACAGCTTTCACCATGTTCGCGGTATGTCGTCTGACAATAAACAGCCTCCGAATTCCAGTGTGAACAATAAGAATGCATTTGTAATTTTTTCTTTTTATAGAATCCACAAAATATTGCTGTCCAATTGTCGAGAATTTCTTGCCTTATCCATAATTACAAAAGTTTGTTCGACACCTTGAATAGAGTCGAGGCAAAATTCAACGGTATGGGGACTAGTGTTAGCTCATTTGCGGAAATTTTCATGCGGACCTAAACTGGGTAATCAGTCATAATTCACTTTTTTCTAACTTTTTTCCAGTAAAAGAAATATTTTCAAAATGGGTATCAAATGGTGTGCAATTATTTGATATATCTATGTTTACAGGGATTTTTCATTTGCTCAGATAGTAAAAAGTACAGCTTTCACCATGTGTGCGGCATGACGTCTGACAATTTACAGCGACCGAATTCCAGTGTGCACAATAAGACTGCATTTCTACTTATTCATTTTTATAGAATCCACAAAATATTGGTGTCAAATTGTCGGGAATTTCTTGCCTTATCCATAATTACAAAAGTTTTTTCTACACCTTGATTAGAGTCGAGTCGAAATTCAACGGTATAGGGACTTGTGTTAGCTCATTTGCGGAAATTTTCATGCGGCCCTAAACTGGGAAATCAGTGATATTTCACTTGTTTATAACTTTATTCCAGTAAAAGAAATATTTTCAAAATGGGTATCAAATTGTGTGAAATTATTTGATTTGTCTATGTTTACAGGGATTTTTCATTTGCTCAGATAGTAATAAGTACAGCTTTCACCATGTGCGCGGTATGTCGTCTGACAATTTACAGCGACCGAATTCCAGTGTGCACAATAAGAATGCATTTGCCATTTTTCCTTTTTATCGAATCCACAATATATTAGTGTCCAATTGTCGGGAATTCCTTACCTTATCCATAATTATAAAAGTTTTTTCAACAAATTGAATAGAGTCGATTCGAAATTCAACGGTATGGGGACTTGTGTTAGCTCATTTGTGGAAATTGTCATGCGGCTCTAAACTGGGAAATCAGTCATAATTCACTTGTTTATAACTTTTTTCCAGTAAAAGAAATATTTTCAAAATGGGTATCAAATTGTGTGCAATTATTTGATATGTCTATGTTTACAGGGATTTTTCATTTGATCAGATAGTAAAAAGTACAGCTTTCACCATGTTCGCGGCATGACGTCTGACAATTTACAGCGTCCGAATTCCAGTGTGCACAATAAGACTGCATTTGAAATTTTTCCTTTTTATCGAATCCACAATATATTGCTGTCCAATTGTCGGGAATTCCTTACCTTATCCATAATTACAAAAGTTTTTTCAACACCTTGAATAGAGTCGAGGCAAAATTCAACGGTATGGGGACTAGTGTTAGCTCATTTGCGGAAATTTTCATGTGGAATGAACTGGGTAATCAGTCATAATTCACTTTTTTATAACTGTTTTCCAGTAAAAGAAATATTTTCAAAATGGGTATCAAATTGTGTGCAATTATTTGATTTGTCTATGTATACAGGGGTTTTTCTTTTGCTCAGATAGTAAAAAGTTCAGCTTTCACCATGTGCGCGATATGTCGTCTGACAATTTACAGCGTCCGAATTCCAGTGTGCACAATAAGACTCTATTTGTAATTTTTCCTTTTTATCGAATCCACAATATATTGGTGTCAAATTGTCAGGAATTTCTTGCCTTATCCATAACTACAAAAGTTTTTTCGACACCTTGATTAGAGTCGAGTCGAAATTCAACGGTATGGGGACTTGTGTTAGCTCATTTGCGGAAATTGTCATGCGGCCCAAAACAGGGAAATCAGTGATATTTCACTTGTTTATAACTTTTTTCCAGTAAAAGTAATATTTTTAAAATGGGTATCAAATTGTGTGAAATTATTTGATTTGTCTATGTTTACAGGGAATTTTCATTTGCTCAGATATTAAAAAGTACAGCTTTCACCATGTGCGCGGTATGTCGTCTGACAATTTACAGCGTCCGAATTCCAGTGTGCACAATAAGACTGCATTTGTAATTTTTCCTTTTTATAGAATCCACAAAATATTGGTGTCAAATTGTCGGGAATTTCTTGCCTTATCCATAATTACCAAAGTTTGTTCGACACCTGTAATAGAGTCGAGGCAAAATTCAACGGTATGGGGACTAGTGTTAGCTCATTTGCGGAAATCTTCATGCGGACATAAACTGAGTAATCAGTCATAATTCACTTTTTTATAACTTTTTTCCAGTAAAAGAAATATTTTCAAAATGGGTATCAAATTGTGTGCAATTATTTGATTTGTCTATGTATACAGGGATTTTTCTTTTGCCCAGATAGTAAAATGTACAGCTTTCACCATGTGCGCGGTATGTCGTCTGACAATATACAGCGTCCGAATTCCAGTGTGCACAATAAGAATGCATTTGTAATTTTTCCTTTTTATAGAATCCACAAAATATTGCGGTCCAATTTTCGGGAATTTCTAGCCCTATCCATAATTACAAAGGTTTTTTCGACACCTTGATTAGGGTCGAGTCGAAATTCAACGATATGGGGACTTGAGTTAGCTCATTTGCGGAAATTGTCATGCGGCCCTAAACTCGGAAATCAGTGATATTTCACATGTTTATAACTTTTTACAGTACAAGAAATATTTTCAAAATGGGTATCAAATTGTGTGCAATTATTTGATTTGTATATGTTTACAGGGATTTTTAATTTGCTCAGATAGTAAAAAGTACAGCTTTCACCATGTGCGCGGTATGTCGTTTGACAATTTACAGCGTCCGAATTCCAGTGTGCACAATAAGAATGCATTTCTACTTTTTCCTTTTTAGAGAATCCACAAAATATTGGTGTCAAATTGTCGTGAATTTCTTGCCTTATCCATAATTACAAAAGTTTGTTCGACACGTTGAACAGAGTCGAGGCCAAATGTAACGGTATGGGGACTTGTGTTAGCTCATTTGCGGAAATTGTCATGCGGCCCTAAACTGGGAAATCAGTGATATTTCACTTGTTTATAACTTTTTTCCAGTAAAAGAAATATTTTCAAAATGGGTATCAAATATTTGCAATTATTTGATTTGTCTATGTATACAGGGATTTTTCTTTTGCTCAGATAGTAAAATTACAGCTTTCACGATGTGCGCGGTATGTCGTCTGACAATTTACAGCGTCCGAATTCCACTGTGCACAATAAGACTGCATTTCTAATTTTTCCTTTTTATCGAATCCACAATATATTGGTGTCCAATTGTCGGGAATTCCTTACCTTATCCATAATTACAAAAGTTTTTTCGACACCTTGAATAGAGTCGAGGCAAAATTCAACGGTATGGGGATTAGTGTTAGCTCATTTGCGGAAATCTTCATGCGGACCTAAACTGGATAATCAGTCATAATTCACTTTTTTATAACTTTTTTCCAGTAAAAGAAATATTTTCAAAATGGGTATCAAATTGTGTGCAATTATTTGATTTTTCAATGTATATAGGGATTTTCTTTGGCTCAGATTGTAAAAAGTACAGCTTTCACCATGTGCGCGGTATGTCGTCTGACAATATACAGCGTCCGAATTCCAGTGTGCACAATAAGACTGCATTTGTAATTTTTCCTTTTTATAGAATCCACAAAATATTGCTGTCCAATTGTCGGGAATTTCTTGCCTTATCCATAATTACAAAAGTTTGTTCGACACCTTGAATAGAGTCGAGGCAAAATTCAACGGTATGGAGACTAGTGTTAGCTCATTTGCGGAAATTTTCATCAGACCTGAACTGGGTATTCAGTCATAATTTATTTTTTATAACTTTTTTCCAGTAAAAGAAATATTTTCAAAAGGGGTATCAAATTGTGTGCAATTATTTGATATGTCTATCTTTACAGGGATTTTTAATTTGCTCAGATAGTAAAAAGTACAGCTTTAAAAATGTGCGCGGCATGACGTCTGACAATTTACAGCGACCGTATTCCAGTGTGCACAATAAGACTGCATTTCTACTTTTGCATTTTTATAGAATCCACAAAATATTGGTGTCAAATTGTTGGAAATTTCTTGCCTTTTCCATAAATACAAAAGTTTTTTCGACACATTGATTAGAGTCGAGTCGAAATTCAACGGTATGGGGACTTGTGTTAGGTCATTTTCGGAAATTGTCATGCGGCCCTAAACTGGGAAATCAGTGATATTTCACTTGTTTATAACTTTTTTCCAGTAAAAGAAATATTTTCAAAATGGGTATCAAATTGTGTGCAATTATTTGATTTGTCTATGTATACAGGGATTTTTCTTTTGCTCAGATAGTAAAAAGTACAGCTTTCACCATGTGCGCGGTATGTCGTCTGACAATATACAGCGTCCGAATTCCAGTGTAAACAATATGAATGCATTTGTAATTTTCCCTTTTTATAGAATCCACAAAACATTACTGTCCAATTGTCGAGAATTTCTTGCCTCATCCATAATTACAAAAGTTTTTTCGACACCTTGAATAGAGTCGAGGCTAAATTCAACGGTATGGGGACTAGTGTTAGCTCATTTGCGGAAATTGTCATGCAGACCTAAACTGGGTAATCAGTCATAATTCACTTTTTTATAACTTTTTTCCAGTAAAAGAAATATTTTCAAAATGGGTATCAAATTGTGTGCAATTATTTGATTTTTCAATGTATATAGGGATTTTCCTTTGGCTCAGATTGTAAAAAGTACAGGTTTCACCATGTGCACGGTATGTCGTCTGACAATATACAGTGTCCGAATTCGAGTGTGAACAATAAGAATGCATTTGTAATTTTTCCTTTTTATAGAATCCTCTAAATATTGCTATCCAATTGTCGGGAATTTCTTGCCTTATCCATAATTACAAAAGTTTTTTCGACACCTTGATTAGAGTCGAGTCGAAATTCAACGATATGGGGACTTGGTATAGCTCATTTGCAGAAATTGTCATGCAGCCCTAAACTGGGAAATCAGTGATAATTCACTTATTTATAACTTTTTTCCAGTAAAAGAAATATTTTCAAAATGGGTATCAAATTGTGTGAAATTATTTGATTTGTCTATGTTTACAGGGATTTTTCATTTGCTCAGATAGTAAAAAGTACAGCTTTCACCATGTGCGCGGTATGTCGTCTGACAATTTACAGCGTCCGAATTCCAGTGTGCACAATAAGACTGCATTTGTAATTTTTCCTTTTTATCGAATCCCCAATATATTGGTGTCCAATTGTCGGGAATTCCTTACCTTATCCATAATTACAAAAGTTTTTTCGACACCTTGAATAGAGTCGAGGCAAAATTCAACGGTATGGGGACTAGTGTTAGCTCATTTGCGGAAATTTTCATGCGGACCTAAACTGGGAAATCAGTGATATTTCACTTGTTTATAACTTTTTTCCAGTAAAAGAAATATTTTCAAAATGGGTATCAAATTGTTTGCAATTATTTGATTTATCTATGTATACAGGGATTTTTCTTTTGCTTACATAGTAAAAAGTACAGCTTTCACTATGTGCGCGGTATGTCGTCTGACAATTTACAGCGTCCGAATTCCAGTGTGCACAATAAGACTGCATTTGTAATTTTTCCTTTTTATAGAATCCACAAAATATTGGTGTCAAATTGTCAGGAATTCCTTAACTTATCCATAATTACAAAAGTTTTTTCGACACCTTGAATAGAGTCGAGGCAAAATTCAACGGTATGGGGACTAGTGTTAGCTCATTTGCGGATATTTTCATGCGGACCTAAACTGGGTAATCAGTCATAAATCACTTTTTTATAACTTTTTTCCAGTAAAAGAAATATTTTCAAAATGGGTATCAAATTGTGTGCAATTATTTGATTTGTCTATGTATACAGGGATTTTTCTTTTGCTCAGACAGTAAAAAGTACAGCTTTCACGATGTGCGCGGTATGTCGTCTGACAATATACAGCGTCATAATTCCAGTGTGCACAATAAGAATGCATTTGTAATTTTTCCTTTTTATAGAATCCACAAAATATTGCTGTCAAATTGTCAGGAATTTCTTGCCTTATCCATAATTACAAAAGTTTTTTCGACACATTGATTAGAGTCGAGTCGAAATTCAACGGTATGGGGACTTGTGTTAGCTCATTTGCGGAAATTGTCATGCGGCCCAAAACTGGGAAATCAGTGATGTTTCACTTGTTTATAACTTTTTTCCAGTAAAAGAAATATTTTCAAAATGGGTATCAAATTGTGTGAAATTATTTGATTTGTCTATGTTTACAGGGAATTTTCATTTGCTCAGGTAGTAAAAAGTACAGCTTTCACCATGTGCGCGGTATGTCGTCTGACAATTTACAGCGTCCGAATTCCAGTGTGCACAATAAGACTGCATTTGTAATTTTTCCTTTTTATCGAATCCACAATATATTGGTGCCCAATTATCGGGAATTCCCTACCGTATCCATAATTACAAAAGTTTTGTCGACACCTTGAATAGAGTCGATTCGAAATTCAACGGTATGGGGACTTGTGTTAGCTCATTTGTGGAAATTGTCATGCGGCCCTAAACTGGGAAATCAGTCATATTTCACTTGTTTATAACTTTTTTCCAGTAAAAGAAATATTTTCAAAATGGGTATCAAATTGTGTGCAATTATTTGATATGTCTATGTTTACAGGGATTTTTCATTTTCTCAGATAGTAAAAAGTACAGCTTTCACAATGTGCGCGGCATGACGTCTGACAATTTACAGCGTCCGAATTCCAGTGTGCACAATAAGACTGCATTTCTACTTTTTCATTTTTTTATCGAATCCACAATATATTGGTGTCCAATTGTCGGGAATTCCTTACCTTATCCATAATTACGAAAGTTTTTTCGACACCTTGAATAGAGTCGATTCGAAATACAACGGTATGGGGACTTGTGTTAGCTCATTTGTGGAAATTGTCATGCGGCCCTAAACTGGGAAATCAGTCATATATCACTTGTTTATAACTTTTTTCCAGTAAAAGAAATATTTTCAAAATGGGTATCAAATTGTGTGCAATTATTTGATTTGTCTATGTATACAGGGATTTTTCTTTTGCTCAGATAGTAAAATGTACAGCTGTCACCATGTGCGCGTATGTCGTCTGACAATATACAGCGTCCGAATTCCAGGGTGCACAATAAGAATGCATTTGTAATTTTTCCTTTTTATAGAATCTACCAAATATTGGTGTCCAATTGTCGGGAATTCCTTACCTTATCCATAATTACGAAAGTTTTTTCGACACCTTGAATAGAGTCGATTCGAAATACAACGGTATGGGGACTTGTGTTAGCTCATTTGTGGAAATTGTCATGCGGCCCTAAACTGGGAAATCAGTCATATATCACTTGTTTATAACTTTTTTCCAGTAAAAGAAATATTTTCAAAATGGGTATCAAATTGTGTGCAATTATTTGATTTGTCTATGTATACAGGGATTTTTCTTTTGCTCAGATAGTAAAATGTACAGCTGTCACCATGTGCGCGTATGTCGTCTGACAATATACAGCGTCCGAATTCCAGGGTGCACAATAAGAATGCATTTGTAATTTTTCCTTTTTATAGAATCTACCAAATATTGCGGTCCAATTGTCGGGAATTTCTTGCCTTATCCATAATTACAAAAGTTTTTTCGACACCTTGATTAGAGTCGAGTCGAAATTCAACGGTATAGGGACTTGTGTTAGCTCATTTGCGGAAATTGTCATGCGGCCCTAAACAGGGAAATCAGTGATAATTCACATGTTTAAAACTTTTTTCCAGTAAAAGAAATATTTTCAAAATGGCTATCAAATTGTGTGCAATTATTTGATTTGTATATGTTTACAGGGATTTTTCATTTGCTCAGATAGTAAAAAGTACAGCTTTCACCATGTGCGCGGTATGTCGTTTGACAATTTACAGCGTCCGAATTCCAGTGTGCACAATAAGACTGCATTTGTAATTTTTCCTTTTTATCGAATCCACAATATATTGGTGCCCAATTATCGGGAATTCCCTACCGTATCCATAATTACAAAAGTTTTGTCGACACCTTGAATAGAGTCGATTCGAAATTCAACGGTATGGGGACTTGTGTTAGCTCATTTGTGGAAATTGTCATGCGGCCCTAAACTGGGAAATCAGTCATATTTCACTTGTTTATAACTTTTTTCCAGTAAAATATTTGCAATTATTTGATTTGTATATGTTTACAGGGATTTTTCATTTGCTCAGATAGTAAAAAGTACAGCTTTCACCATGTGCGCGGTATGTCGTTTGACAATTTACAGCGTCCGAATTCCAATGTCCACAATAAGACTGCATTTCTAATTTATCCTTTTTAGAGAATCCACAAAATATTGGTGTCAAATTGTCGTGAATTTCTTGCCTTATCCATAATTACAAAAGTTTGTTCGACACATTGAATAGAGTCGAGGCAAAATTCAACGGTATGGGGACTAGTGTTAGCTCATTTGCGGAAATTTTCATGCGGACCTAAACTGGGAAATCAGTGATATTTCACTTGTTTATAACTTTTTTCCAGTAAAAGAAATATTTTCAAAATGGGTATCAAATTGTTTGCAATTATTTGATTTATCTATGTATACAGGGATTTTTCTTTTGCTCAGATAGTAAAAAGTACACCTTTCACTATGTGCGCGGTATGTCGTCTGAAAATTTACAGCGTCCGAATTCCAGTGTGCAAAATAAGACTGCATTTGTAATTTTTCCTTTTTATAGAATCCACAAAATATTGGTGTCAAATTATCAGGAATTCCTTAACTTATCCATAATTACAAAAGTTTTTTCGACACCTTGAATAGAGTCGAGGCAAAATTCAACGGTATGGGAACTAGTGTTAGCTCATTTGCGGATATTTTCATGCGGACCTAAACTGGGTAATCAGTCATAAATCACTTTTTTATAACTTTTTTCCAGTAAAAGAAATATTTTCAAAATGGGTATCAAATTGTTTGCAATTATTTGATTTATCTATGTATACTGGGATTTTTCTTTTGCTCAGATAGTAAAAAGTACAACTTTCACGATGTGCGCGGTATGTCGTCTGACTATATACAGCGTCCGAATTCCAGTGTGCACAATAAGAATGCATTTGTAATTTTTCCTTTTTACAGAATCCACAAAATATTGCTGTCAAATTGTCAGGAATTTCTTGCCTTATCCATAATTACAAAAGTTTTTTCGACACATTGATTAGAGTCGAGTCGAAATTCAACGGTATGGGGACTTGTGTTAGCCCATTTGTGGAAATTGTCATGCGGCCCTAAACTGGGAAATCAGTGATATTTCACTTGTTTATAACTTTTTTCCAGTAAAAGAAATATTTTCAAAATGGGTATCAAATTGTGTGAAATTATTTGATTTGTCTATGTTTACAGGGAATTTTCATTTGCTCAGATAGTAAAAAGTACAGCTTTCACCATGTGCGCGGTATGTCGTCTGACAATGTACAGCGTCAGAATTCCAGTGTGCACAATAAGACTGCATTTGTAATTTTTCCTTTTTATCGAATCCACAATATATTGGTGTCCAATTCTCGGGAATTCCTTACCTTATCCATAATTACGAAAGTTTTTTCGACACCTTGAATAGAGTCGATTCGAAATTCAACGGTATGGGGACTTGTGTTAGCTCATTTGTGGAATTGTCATGCGGCCCTAAACTGGGTAATCAGTCTTATTTCAATTGTTTATAACTTTTTTCCAGTAAAAGAAATATTTTCAAAATGGGTATCAAATTGTGTGCAATTATTTGATATGTCTATGTTTACAGGGATTTTTCATTTGCACAGATAGTAAAAAGTACAGCTTTCACAATGTGCGCGGCATGACGTCTGACAATTTACAGCGTCCGAATGCCACTGTGCACAATAAGACTGCATTTCTACTTTTTCCTTTTTATCGAATCCACAATATATTGGTGTCCAATTGTCGGGAATTCCTTCCCTTATCCATAATTACGAAAGTTTTTTCGACACATTGAATAGAGTCGATTCGAAATACAACGGTATGGTGACTTGTGTTAGCTCATTTGTGGAAATTGTCATGCGGCCCTAAACTGGGAAATCAGTCATATTTCCCTTGTTTATAACTTTTTTCCAGTAAAAGAAATATTTTCAAAATGGGTATCAATTGTGTGCAATTATTTGATTTGTCTATGTATACAGGGATTTTTGTTTTGCTCAGATAGTAAAATGTACAGCTGTCACCATGTGCGCGGTATGTCGTCTGACAATATACAGCGTCCGAATTCCAGTGTGCACAATAAGAATGCATTTGTAATTTTTCCTTTTTATAGAATCCACCAAATATTGCGGACCAATTGTCGGGAATTTCTTGCCTTATCCATAATTACAAAAGTTTTTTCGACACCTTGATTAGAGTCGAGTCGAAATTCAACGGTATAGGGACTTGTGTTAGCTCATTTGCGGAAATTGTCATGAGGCCCTAAACTGGGAAATCAGTGATATTTCACATGTTTATAACTTTTTTCCAGTAAAAGAAATATTTTCAAAATGGGTATCAAATTGTGTGCAATTGTTTGATTTGTATATGTTTAGTGGGATTTTTCATTTGCTCAGATAGTAAAAAGTACAGCTTTCACCATGTGCGCGTTATGTCGTTTGACAATTTACAGCGTCCGAATTCCAGTGTGCACAATAAGAATGCATTTCTACTTTTTCCTTTTTAGAGAATCCACAAAATATTGGTGTCAAATTGTCGTGAATTTCTTGCCTTATCCATAATTACAAAAGTTTGTTCGACACGTTGAACAGAGTCTAGGCGAAATTTAAAGGTATGGGGACTTGTGTTAGCTCATTTGCGGAAATTGTCATGCGGCCCTAAACTGGGAAATCAGTGATATTTCACTTGTTTATAACTTTTTACAAGTAAAAGAAATATTTTCAAAATGGGTATCAAATTGTGTGAAATTATTTGATTTATCTATGTTTACAGGGATGTTTCATTTGGTCAGATAGTAAAAAGTACAGCTTTCACTATGTGCACGGTATGTCGTCTGACAATTTACAGCGTCAGAATTCCAGTGTGCACAATAAGACTGCATTTGTAATTTTTCCTTTTTATAGAATCCACAAAATATTGGTGTCAAATTGTCGGGAATTTCTTGCCTTATCCATAATTACAAAAGTTTGTTCGACACATTGAATAGAGTCGAGGCAAAATTCAACGGTATGGGGACTAGTGTTAGCTCATTTGCGTAAATTTTCATGCGGATCTAAACTGGGTAATCAGTCATAATTCACGTTTTTATAACTTTTTTCCAGTAAAAGAAATATTTTCAAAATGGGTATCAAATGGTGTGAAATTATTTGATTTATCTATGTTTACAGGGATGTTTCATTTGGTCAGATAGTAAAAAGTACAGCTTTCACTATGTGCACGGTATGTCGTCTGACAATTTACAGCGTCAGAATTCCATTGTGCACAATAAGACTGCATTTGTAATTTTTCCTTTTTATAGAATCCACAATATATTGGTGTCCAATTGTCGGGAATTCCTTACCTTATCCATAATTACAAAAGTTTTTTCGACACCTTGAATAGAGTCGATTCGAAATTTTACGGTATGGGGACTTGTGTTAGCTCATTTGCGGAAATTGTCATGCGGACCTAAACTGGGAAATCAGTGATATTTCACATGTTTATAACTTTTTTCCAGTAAAAGAAATATTTTCAAAATGGGTACCAAATTCTGTGCAATTATTTGATTTGTCTATGTTTCCATGAATTTTTCATTTGCTCAGATAGTAAAAAGTACAGCTTTCACCATGTGCGCGGTATGTCGTCTGACAATATACAGCGTCCGAATTCCACTGTGCACAATAAGAATGCATTTGTAATTTTTCCTTTTTATAGAATCCACAAAATATTGCCTTCCAATTGTCGGGAATTTCTTGCCTTATCCATAATTACAAAAGTTTGTTCGACACCTTGATTAGAGTCGGGTCGAAATTCAACGGTATGGGGACTAGTGTTAGCTAATTTGCGGAAATTGTCATGCGGCCCTAAACTGGGAAATCAGTGATATTTAACATGTTTATAACTTTTTTCCAGTAAAAGAAATATTTTCAAAATGGGTATCAAATTGTGTGCAATTATTTCATTTGTCTATGTTTACAGGAATTTTTCATTTGCTCAGATAGTAAAAAGTACAGCTTTCACCATGTGCGCGTTATGTCGTCTGACAATTTACAGCGTCCGAATTTAAGTGTGCATAATAAGAATGCATTCGTAATTTTTCCTTTTTATCGAATCCGCAATATATTGGTGTCCAATTGTCGGGAATTCCTTACCTTATCCATAATTACGAAAGTTTTTTCGACACCTTGAATAGAGTCGAGCAAAATTCAACGGTATGGGGACTAGTGTTAGCTCATTTGCGGAAATTTTCATGCGGACCTAAACTGGGTAATCAGTCATAATTCACTTTTTTATAACTTTTTTCCAGTAAAAGAAATATTTTCAAAATGGGTATCAAATTGTGTGCAATTATTTGATTTGTCTATGTATACAGGGATTTTTCTTTTGCTCAGATATTAAAAAGTACAGCTTTCACCATGTGCGCGGTATGTCG
Organism: Acanthosepion esculentum; assembly: GCA_964036315.1. Taxonomy (NCBI): domain Eukaryota; kingdom Metazoa; phylum Mollusca; class Cephalopoda; order Sepiida; family Sepiidae; genus Acanthosepion; species Acanthosepion esculentum. The sequence goes on from OZ038514.1 coordinate 68,908,068, forward strand.
TCTGACAATATACAGCGTCCGAATTCCAGTGTGCACAATAAGACTGCATTTGTAATTTTTCCATTTTATCGAATCCACAATATATTGGTGTCCAATTGTCGGGAATTCCTTACCTTATCCATAATTACAAAAGTTTTTTCGACACCTTGAATAGAGTCGAGGCAAAATTCAACGGTATGGGGACTAGTGTTAGCTCATTTGCAGAAATTTTCATGCGGACCTAAAGTGGGTAATCAGTCATAATTCACTTTTTTATAATTTTTTCCAGTAAAAGAAATATTTTCAAAATGGGTATAAAATTGTGTGCAATTATTTGATTTGTCTATGTTTACAGGAATTTTTCATTTGCTCAGATAGTAAAAAGTACAGCTTTCACAATGTGCGCGTTATGTCGTCTGACAATTTACAGCGTCCGAATTTAAGTGTGCACAATAAGACTGCATTTGTAATTTTTCCTTTTTATCGAATCCGCAATATATTGGTGTCCAATTGTCGGGAATTCCTTACCTTATCCATAATTACGAAAGTTTTTTCTCACACCTTGAATAGAGTCGAGCAAAATTCAACGGTATGGGGACTAGTGTTAGCTCATTTGCGGAAATTTTCATGCGGACCTAAACTGGGTAATCAGTCATAATTCACTTTTTTATAACTTTTTTCCAGTAAAAGAAATATTTTCAAAATGGGTATCAAATTGTGTGAAATTATTTGATTTGTCTATGTTTACAGGTATTTTTCATTTGCTCAGATAGTAAAAAGTACAGCTTTCACCATGTGCGCGGTATGTCGTCTGACAATTTACAGCGTCCGTATTCCAGTGTGCACAATAAGACTGCATTTGTAATTTTTCCTTTTTATCGAATCCACAATACATTGGTGTCCAATTGTCGGGAATTCCTTACCTTATCCATAATTACAAAAGTTTTTTCGACACCTTGAATAGAGTCGAGGCAAAATTCAACGGTATGGGGTCTAGTGTTAGCTCATTTGCGGAAATTTTCAAGCGGACCTAAACTGGGTAATCAGTCATAATTCACATTTTTATAACTTTTTTTACAATAAAAGAACTATATTCAAAATGGGTATCAAATTGTGTGCAATTATTTGATTTGTCTATGTATACAGGGATTTTTCTTTTGCTCAGATAGTAAAAAGTACAGCTTTCACCATGTGCGCGGCATTACGTCTGACAATTTACAGCGTTCGAATTCCAGTGTGCACAATAAGACAGCATTTCTACTTTTTACTTTTTATAGAATCCACAAAATATTGGTCTCAAATTGTCGGGAATCTCTTGCCTTATCCATAATTACAAAAGTTTGTTCGACACCTTGAATAGAGTGGCGGCAAAATTCAAAGGTATTGGGACTAGTGTTAGCTCATTTGCGGAAATTTTCATGCGGACCTAAACTGGGTAATCAGTCATAATTCACTTTTTTATAACTTTTTTCCAGTAAAAGAAATATTTTCAAAATGGGTATCAAATTGTGTGCAATTATTTGATTTGTCTATGTATAAAGGGATTTTTCTTTTGCTCAGATAGTAAAATGTACAGCTTTCACCATATGCGCGGTATATCGTCTGACATTATACAGCGTCCGAATTCCAGTGTGAACAATAAGAATGCATTTGTAATTTTTCCTTTTTATAGAATCCACAAAATATTGCTGTCCAATTGTTGGGAATTTCTTGCCTTATCCATAATTACAAAAGTTTGTTCGACACCTTGAATAGAGTCGACGCAAAATTCAACGGTATGGGGAGTAGTGCTAGCTCATTTGCGGAAATTTTCATGCGGACATAAACTGGGTAATCAGTCATAATTCACTTTTTTATAACTTTTTTCCAGTAAAAGAAATATTTTCAAAATGGGTATCAAATTGTGTGCAATTATTTGATTTGTCTATGTTTACAGGGATTTTTCATTTGCTCAGATAGTAAAAAGTACAGCTTTCACCATGTGCGCGTTATGTCGTCTGACAATTTACAGCGTCCGAATTCCAGTGTGCACAATAAGACTGCATTAGTAATTTTTCCTTTTTATCGAATCCACAATATATTGGTGTCAAATTGTCGCGAATTTCTTGCCTTATCCATAATTACAAAAGTTTTTTCGACACGTTGAATAGAGTCGAGGCGAAATTTAACGGTATGGGGACTTGTGTTAGCTCATTTGCGGAAATTGTCATGCGGCCCTAAACTGGGAAATCAGTGATATTTCACTTGTTTATAAATTTTCAAGAAAAAGAAATATTTTCAAAATGGGTATCAAATTGTGTGAAATTATTAGATTTGTCTATGTTTCCAGGGATTTTTTATTTGCTCAGGTAGTAAAAAGTACAGCTTTCACCATGTGCGCAGTATGTCGTCTGACAATTTACAGCGTCCGAATTCCAGTGTGCACAATAAGACTGAATTTGTAATTTTTCCTTTTTATCGAATCCACAATATATTGGTGTCCAATTTTCGGGAATTCCTTACCTTATCCATAATTACGAAAGTTTTTTCAACACCTTGAATAGAGTCGATTCGAAATTCAACGGTATGGGGACTTGTGTTAGCTCATTTGTGGAAATTGTCATGCGGCCCTAAACTGGGAAATCAGACATATTTCATTTGTTTATAACTTTTTTCAAGAAAAAGAAATATTTTCAAAATGGGTATCAAATTGTGTGCAATTATTTGATATGTCTATGTTTACAGGGATTTTTCATTTGCTCAGATAGTAAAAAGTACAGCTCTCACCATGTGCGCGGCATGACGTCTGACAATTTACAGCGTCCGAATTCCAGTGTGCACAATAAGACTGCATTTCTACTTTTTCCTTTTTATAGATTCCACAAAATATTGGTGTCAAATTGTCGACAATCTGTTGCCTTATCCATAATTACAAAGTTTGTTCGAAAGCTTGAATAGAGTTGAGGCAAAATTCAAAGGTATGGGGACTAGTGTTAGCTCATTTGCGGAAATTGTCATGCCGCCCTAAACTGGGAAATCAGTGATAGTTCACATGTTTATAACTTTTTTCCAGTACAAGAAATATTTTCAAAATGTGTATCAAATTGTGTGCAATTATTTGATTTGTATATGTTTACAGGGATTTTTCATTTGCTCGGATAGTAAAAAGTACAGCATTCACCATGTTCGTGGTATGTCGTTTGAGAATTTACAGCGTCCGAATTCCAGTTTGCACAATAAGAATGCATTTGTAATTTTTCATTTTAGAGAATCCACAAAATATTGGTGTCAAATTGTCGGGAATCTCTTGCCTTATCCATAATTACAAAAGTTTGTTCGACACGTTGAACAGAGTCGAAGCGAAATTTAGCGTTATGGGGACTTGTGTTAGCTCATTTGCGGAAATTGTCATGCGGCCCTAAACTGGGAAATCAGTGATATTTCACTTGTTTATAACTTTTTGCCAGTAAAAGAAATATTTTCAAAATGGGTATCAAATTGTGTGAAATTATTTGATTTGTCTATGTTTACAGGGATTTTTCATTTGCTCAGATAGTAAAAAGTACAGCTTTCACCATGTGCAGGGTATGTCGTCTGACAATTTACAGCGTCCGAATTCCAGTGTGCACAATAAGACCGCATTTGTAATTTTTCCATTTTATCGAATCCACAAAATATTGGTGTCAAATTGTCGAGAATTTCTTGCCTTATCCATAATTACAAAAGTTTGTTCGACACCTTGAATAGAGTCGAGGCAAAATTCAACGGTATGGGGACTAGTGTTAGCTCATTTGTGGAAATTTTCATGCGGACCTAAACTGGGTAATCAGTAATAATTCACTTTTTTATAACTTTTTTCCAGTAAAAGAAATATTTTCAAAATGGGTATCAAATTGTGTGCAATTATTTGATTTTCTATGTATACAGGGATTTTTCTTTTTTTCAGATAGTAAAAAGTACAGCTTTCTCCATGTGCGCGGTATGTCGTCTGACAATATACAGCGTCCGAATTCCAGTGTGCACAATAAGACTGAATTTGTCATTTTTCTTTTTATCGAATCCACAATATATTGGTGTCCAATTGTCGGGAATTCCTTACCTTATCCATAATTACGAAAGTTTTTTCAACACCTTGAATAGAGTCGATTCGAAATTCAACGGTATGGGGACTTGTGTTAGCTCATTTGTGGAAATTGTCATGCGGCCCTAAACTGGGAAATCAGACATATTTCATTTGTTTATAACTTTTTTCAAGAAAAAGAAATATTTTCAAAATGGGTATCAAATTGTGTGCAATTATTTGATATGTCTATGTTTACAGGGATTTTTCATTTGCTCAGATAGTAAAAAGTACAGCTCTCACCATGTGCGCGGCATGACGTCTGACAATTTACAGCGTCCGAATTCCAGTGTGCACAATAAGACTGCATTTCTACTTTTTCCTTTTTATAGATTCCACAAAATATTGGTGTCAAATTGTCGACAATCTGTTGCCTTATCCATAATTACAAAGTTTGTTCGAAAGCTTGAATAGAGTTGAGGCAAAATTCAAAGGTATGGGGACTAGTGTTAGCTCATTTGCGGAAATTGTCATGCCGCCCTAAACTGGGAAATCAGTGATAGTTCACATGTTTATAACTTTTTTCCAGTACAAGAAATATTTTCAAAATGGGTATCAAATTGTGTGCAATTATTTGATTTGTATATGTTTACAGGGATTTTTCATTTGCTCGGATAGTAAAAAGTACAGCATTCACCATGTTCGTGGTATGTCGTTTGAGAATTTACAGCGTCCGAATTCCAGTTTGCACAATAAGAATGCATTTGTAATTTTTCATTTTAGAGAATCCACAAAATATTGGTGTCAAATTGTCGGGAATCTCTTGCCTTATCCATAATTACAAAAGTTTGTTCGACACGTTGAACAGAGTCGAAGCGAAATTTAGCGTTATGGGGACTTGTGTTAGCTCATTTGCGGAAATTGTCATGCGGCCCTAAACTGGGAAATCAGTGATATTTCACTTGTTTATAACTTTTTGCCAGTAAAAGAAATATTTTCAAAATGGGTATCAAATTGTGTGAAATTATTTGATTTGTCTATGTTTACAGGGATTTTTCATTTGCTCAGATAGTAAAAAGTACAGCTTTCACCATGTGCAGGGTATGTCGTCTGACAATTTACAGCGTCCGAATTCCAGTGTGCACAATAAGACCGCATTTGTAATTTTTCCATTTTATCGAATCCACAAAATATTGGTGTCAAATTGTCGAGAATTTCTTGCCTTATCCATAATTACAAAAGTTTGTTCGACACCTTGAATAGAGTCGAGGCAAAATTCAACGGTATGGGGACTAGTGTTAGCTCATTTGCGGAAATTTTCATGCGGACCTAAACTGGGTAATCAGTAATAATTCACTTTTTTATAACTTTTTTCCAGTAAAAGAAATATTTTCAAAATGGGTATCAAATTGTGTGCAATTATTTGATTTTCTATGTATACAGGGATTTTTCTTTTTTTCAGATAGTAAAAAGTACAGCTTTCTCCATGTGCGCGGTATGTCGTCTGACAATATACAGCGTCCGAATTCCAGTGTGCACAATAAGACTGAATTTGTCATTTTTCTTTTTATCGAATCCACAATATATTGGTGTCCAATTGTCGGGAATTCCTTACCTTATCCATAATTACGAAAGTTTTTTCAACACCTTGAATAGAGTCGATTCGAAATTAGAGTTGGGTCGAAATTCAACGGTATGGGGACTTGTGTTAGCTGAATTGCTGAAATTGTCATGCGGCCCTAAACTGGGAAATCAGTGATATTTCACTTGTTTATAACTTTTTTCCAGTAAAAGAAATATTTTCAAAATGGGTATCAAATTGTGTGAAATTATTAGATTTGTCTATGTTTCCAGGGATTTTTTATTTGCTCAGGTAGTAAAAAGTACAGCTTTCACCATGTGAGCAGTATGTCGTCTGACAATTTACAGCGTCAAAATTCCAGTGTGCACAATAAGACTGAATTTGTAATTTTTCCTTTTTATCGAATCCACAATATATTGGTGTCCAATTTTCGGGAGTTCCTTACCTTATCCATAATTACGTAAGTTTTTTCAACACCTTGAATAGAGTCGATTCGAAATTCAACGGTATGGGGACTTGTGTTAGCTCATTTGTGGAAATTGTCATGCGGCCCTAAACTGGGAAATCAGTCATATTTCATTTGTTTATAACTTTTTTCAAGAAAAAGAAATATTTTCAAAATGGGTATCAAATTGTGTGCAATTATTTGATATGTCTATGTTTACAGGGATTTTTCATTTGCTCAGATAGTAAAAAGTACAGCTTTCACCATGTGCGCGGCATGACGTCTGACAATTTACAGCGTCCGAATTCCAGTGTGCACAATAAGACTGCATTTCTACTTTTTCCTTTTTATAGAATCCACAAAATATTGGTGTCAAATTGTCGACAATCTGTTGCCTTATCCATAATTACAATGTTTGTTCGAAACCTTGAATAGAGTTGAGGCAAAATTCAAAGGTATGGGGACTAGTGTTAGCTCATTTGCGGAAATTGTCATGCCGCCCTAAACTGGGAAATCAGTGATAGTTCACATGTTTATAACTTTTTTCCAGTACAAGAAATATTTTCAAAATGGGTATCAAATTGTGTGCAATTATTTGATTTGTATATGTTTACAGGGATTTTTCATTTGCTCGGATAGTAAAAAGTACAGCATTCACCATGTGCGCGGTATGTCGTTTGACAATTTACAGCGTCCGAATTCCAGTTTGCACAATAAGAATGCATTTGTAATTTTTCATTTTAGAGAATCCACAAAATATTGGTGTCAAATTGTCGGGAATCTCTTGCCTTATCCATAATTACAAAAGTTTGTTCGACTCGTTGAACAGAGTCGAAGCGAAATTTAGCGTTATGGGGACTTGTGTTAGCTCATTTGCGGAAATTGTCATGCGGCCCTAAACTGGGAAATCAGTGATATTTCACTTGTTTATAACTTTTTGCCAGTAAAAGAAATATTTTCAAAATGGGTATCAAATTGTGTGAAATTATTTGATTTGTCTATGTTTACAGGGATTTTTCATTTGCTCAGATAATAAAAAGTACAGCTTTCACCATGTGCGCAGTATGTCGTCTGACAATTTACAGCGTCCGAATTCAAGTGTGAACAATAAGAATGCATTTGTAATTTTTCCTTTTTATAGAATCCACAAAATATTGCTGTCCAATAATCGAGAATTTCTTGCCTTATCCATAATTACAAAAGTTTGTTCGACACCTTCAATAGAGTCGAGGCAAAATTCAACGGTATGGGGACTAGTGTTAGCACATTTGCGGAAAGTTTCATGCGGACCTAAACTGGGTAATCAGTCATAATTCACTTTTTTATAACTTTTTTCCAGTAAAAGAAATATTTTCAAAATGGGTATCAAATTGTATACAATTATTTGATTTGTCTATGTTTACATGGATTTTTTATTTGCTCGGATAGTAAAAAGTACAGCTTTTAGCATGTGCGCGTTATGTAGTTTGACAATTTACAGCGTCCGAATTCCAGTGTGCACAATAAGAATGCATTTCTACTTTTTCCTTTTTAGAGAATCCACAAAATATTGGTGTCAACTTGTCGCGAATTTCTTGCCTTATCCATAATTACAAAAGTTTTTTCGACACGTTGAATAGAGTCGAGGCGAAATTTAACGGTATGGGGACTTGTGTTAGCTCATTTGCGGAAATTGTCATGCGTCCCTAAACTGGGAAATCAGTGATATTTCACTTGTTTATAACTTTTTTCAAGAAAAAGAAATATTTTCAAAATGGGTATCAAATTGTGTGAAATTATTAGATTTGTCTATGTTTCCAGGGATTTTTTATTTGCTCAGGTAGTAAAAAGTACAGCTTTCACCATGTGCGCAGTATGTCGTCTGACAATTTACAGCGTCCGAATTCCAGTGTGCACAATAAGACTGAATTTGTAATTTTTCCTTTTTATCGAATCCACAATATATTGGTGTCCAATTTTCGGGAATTCCTTACCTTATCCATAATTACGAAAGTTTTTTCAACAACTTGAATAGAGTCGATTCGAAATTCAACGGTATGGGGACTTGTGTTAGCTCATTTGTGGAAATTGTCATGCGGCCCTAAACTGGGAAATCAGACATATTTCATTTGTCTATAACTTTTTTCAAGAAAAAGAAATATTTTCAAAATGGGTATCAAATTGTGTGCAATTATTTGATATGTCTATGTTTACAGGGATTTTTCATTTGCTCAGATAGTAAAAAGTACACCTCTCACCATGTGCGCGGCATGACGTCTGACAATTTACAGCGTCCGAATTCCAGTGTGCACAATAAGACTGCATTTCTACTTTTTCCTTTTCATAGATTCCACAAAATATTGGTGTCAAATTGTCGACAATCTGTTGCCTTATCCAAAATTACAAAGTTTGTTCGAAAGCTTGAATAGAGTTGAGGCTAAATTCAAAGGTATGGGGACTAGTGTTAGCTCATTTGCGGAAATTGTCATGCCGCCCTAAACTGGGAAATCAGTGATAGTTCACATGTTTATAACTTTTTTCCAGTACAAGAAATATTTTCAAAATGGGTATCAAATTGTGTGCAATTATTTGATTTGTATATGTTTACAGGGATTTTTCATTTGCTCGGATAGTAAAAAGTACAGCATTCACCATGTGCGTGGTATGTCGTTTGAGAATTTACAGCGTCCGAATTCCAGTTTGCACAATAAGAATGCATTTGTAATTTTTCATTTTAGAGAATCCACAAAATATTGGTGTCAAATTGTCGGGAATCTCTTGCCTTATCCATAATTACAAAAGTTTGTTCGACACGTTGAACAGAGTCGAAGCGAAATTTAGCGTTATGGGGACTTGTGTTAGCTCATTTGCGGAAATTGTCATGCGGCCCTAAACTGGGAAATCAGTGATATTTCACTTGTTTATAACTTTTTGCCAGTAAAAGAAATATTTTCAAAATGGGTATCAAATTGTGTGAAATTATTTGATTTGTCTATGTTTACAGGGATTTTTCATTTGCTCAGATAATAAAAAGTACAGCTTTCACCATGTGCGCAGTATGTCGTCTGACAATTTACAGCGTCCGAATTCAACTGTGAACAATAAGAATGCATTTGTAATTTTTCCTTTTTATAGAATCCACAAAATATTGCTGTCCAATAATCGGGAATATCTTGCCTTATCCATAATTACAAAAGTTTGTTCGACACCTTCAATAGAGTCGAGGCAAAATTCAACGGTATGGGGACTAGTGTTAGCACATTTGCGGAAAGTTTCATGCGGACCTAAACTGGGTAATCAGTCATAATTCACTTTTTTATAACTTTTTTCCAGTAAAAGAAATATTTTCAAAATGGGTATCAAATTGTGTACAATTATTTGATTTGTCTATGTTTACATGGATTTTTAATTTGCTCGGATAGTAAAAAGTACAGCTTTTACCATGTGCGCGTTATGTAGTTTGACAATTTACAGCGTCCGAATTCCAGTGTGCACAATAAGAATGCATTTCTACTTTTTCGTTTTTAGAGAATCCACAAAATTTTGGTGTCAAATTGTCGCGAATTTCTTGCCTTATCCATAATTACAAAAGTTTTTTCGACACGTTGAATAGAGTCGAGGCGAAATTTAACGGTATGGGGACTTGTGTTAGCTCATTTGCGGAAATTGTCATGCGGCCCTAAACTGGGAAATCAGTGATATTTCACTTGTTTATAACTTTTTTCCAGTAAAAGAAATATTCTCAAAATGGGTATCAAATTGTGTGAAATTATTTGATTTATCTATGTTTACAGGGATGTTTCATTTGGACAGATAGTAAAAAGTACAGCTCTCCCTATGTGCGCGGTATGTCGTCTGACAATTTACAGCGTCCGAATTCCAGTGTGCACAATAAGACTGCATTTGTAATTTTTCCTTTTTATAGAATCCACAAAATATTGGTGTCAAATTGTCGTTAATTTCTTGCCTTATCCATAATTACAAAAGTTTGTTCGACACATTGAATAGAGTCGAGGCAAAATTCAACGGTATGGGGACTAGTGTTAGCTCATTTGCGGAAATTTTCATGTGGACCTAAACTGGGTAATCAGTGATATTTCACTTGTTTATAACTTTTTTCCAGTAAAAGAAATATTTTCAAAATGGGTATCAAATTGTGTGAAATTATTTGATTTATCTATGTTTACAGGGATGTTTCATTTGGACAGATAGTAAAAAGTACAGCTCTCACTATGTGCGCGGTATGTCGTCTGACAATTTACAGCGTCCGAATTCCAGTGTGCACAATAAGACTGCATTTGTAATTTTTCATTTTTATAGAATCCACAAAATATTGGTGTCAAATTGTCGTTAATTTCTTGCCTTATCCATAATTACAAAAGTTTGTTCGACACATTGAATAGAGTCGAGGCAAAATTCAACGGTATGGGGACTAGTGTTAGCTCATTTGCGGAAATTTTCATGCGGACCTAAACTGGGTAATCAGTGATATTTCACTTGTTTATAACTTTTTTCCAGTAAAAGAAATATTTTCAAAATGGGTATCAAATTGTGTGAAATTATTTGATTTATCTATGTTTACAGGGATGTTTCATTTGGTCAGATAGTAAAAAGTACAGCTTTCACGATGTGCGCGGTATGTCGTCTGAAAATATACAGCGTCCGAATTCCAGTGTGCACAATAAGACTGCATTTCTAATTGTTCCTTTTTATCGAATGCACAAAATATTGGTGTCCAATTGTTGGGAAATTCTAACGTTATCTATAATGAAAAAAATTTTTTCGACACCTTGAATAGAGTCGAGGCGAAATTCAACGGTATGGGGACGTGTGTTATCTCATTTGCGGAAAATATCATGCGGCCCTAAACTGGGAAATCAGTCATATTTCACTTGTTTATAACTTTTTTCAAGTAAAAAAAATATTTTCAAAATGGGTATCAAATTGTGTGCAATTATTTGATTTGTCTATGTATACAGGGATTTTCCATTTGCTCAGATAGTAAAAAGTACAGCTTTCACCATGTGCCCGGTATGTCGTCTGACAATATACAGCGTCCGAATTCCAGTGTGAAATAATTGTCATGCGGCCCTAAACTGGGAAATCATTGATATTTCACTTGTTTATAACTTTTTTCAAAATGGGTATCAAATTGTGTGCAATTATTTGATATGTCTATGTTTACAGGGATTTTTCATTTGCTCAGATAGTAAAAAGTACAGCTTTCACCATGTGCGCGGCATGACGTCTGACAATATACAAGAATGCATTTGTAATTTTTCCTTTTTATAGAATCCACAAAATATTGCTGTCCAATTGTCGGGAATTTCTTGCCTTATCCATAATTACAAAAGTTTTTTCGACACCTTGATTAGAGTCGAGTCGAAATTCAACGGTATGGGGACTTGTGTTAGCTCATTTGCGGAAATTGTCATGCGGCCCTAAACTGGGTAATCAGTGATATTTCACTTGTTTATAACTTTTTTCCAGTAAAAGAAATATTTTCAAAATGGGTATCAAATTGTGTGCAATTATCTGATATGTCTATGTTTACAGGGATTTTTCATTTGCTCAGATAGTAAAAAGTACAGCTTTCACCATGTGCGCGGTATGTCGTCTGACAATATACAGCGTCCGAATTCCAGTTTGAACAATAAGAATGCATTTGTAATTTTTCCTTTTTATAGAATCCACAAAATATTGCTGTCCAATTGTCGCGAATTTCTTGCCTTATCCATAATTACAAAAGTTTGTTCGACACCTTGAATAGAGTCGAGGCAAAATTCAACGGTATGGGGAGTAGTGTTAGCTCATTTGCGGAAATTTTCATGCGGACCTAAACTGGGTAATCAGTCATAATTCACTTTTTTATGACTTTTTTCCAGTAAAAGAAATATTTTCAAAATGGGTATCAAATTGTGTGCAATTATTTGATTCGTCTATGTATACAGGGATTTTTCTTTTGCTCAAATAGTAAAAAGTACAGCTTTCACCATGTCTGCGGTATGTCGTCCGACAATTTACAGCGTCCGAATTCCAGTGTGCACAATAAGACTGCATTTGTAATTTTTCCTTTTTATCGAATCCACAATATATTGGTGTCCAATTGTCGGGAATTCCTTACCTTATCCATAATTACAAAAGTTTTTTCGACACCTTGAATAGAGTCGATTGGAAATTCAACGGTATGGGGACTAGTGTTAGCGCATTTGCGGAAATTTTCATGCGGACCTAAACTGGGTAATCAGTCATAATTCACTTTTTTATAACTTTTTTCCAGTAAAAGAAATATTTTCAAACTGGGTATCAAATTGTGTGCAATTATTTGGTTTGTCTATGTATACAGGGATTTTTCTTTTCCTTAGATAGTAAAAAGTACAGCTTTCACCATGCGCGCGCTATGTCGTCTGACAATTTACAGCGTCCGAATTCCAGTGTGCACAATATGACTGCATTTGTAATTTTTCCTTTTTATTGAATCCACAAAATATTGCTGTCCAATTGTCAGGAATTTCTTGCCTTATCCATAATTACAAAAGATTGTTCGACACCTTGATTAGAGTCGAGTCGAAATTCAACGGTATGGGGACTTGTGTTAGCTCATTTGCGGAAATTGTCATGCGGCCCTAAACTGGGAAATCAGTGATATTTCACATGTTTATAACTTTTTTCCAGTAAAAGAAATATTTTCAAAATGGGTATCAAATTGTGTGCAATTATTTGATTTGTCTATGTTTACGGGGATTTTTCATTTGCTCAGATAGTAAAAAGTACAGCTTTCACCATGTGCGCGGTATGTCGTCTGACAATTTACAGCCTCCGAATTCTAGTGTGCACAATATGACTGCATTTGTAATTTTTCCTTTTTATCGAATCCACAATATATTGGTGTCCAATTGTCGGGAATTCCTTACCTTATCCATAATTACGACAGTGTTTTGAGACCTTGAATTGAGTCGATTCGAAATTCAACGGTATGGGGACTTGTGTTAGCTCATTTGCGGAAATTTTCATGCGGACCTAAACTGGGTAATCAGTCATAATTCACTTTTTATAACTTTTTTCAATTAAAAAAAATATTTTCAAAATGGGTATCAAAGGGTGCAATTATTTGATAAGTCTATGTTTACAGGGATTTTTCATTTGCTCAGATAGTAAAAAGTACAGCTTTCACAATGTGCGCGCCATAACGTCTGACAATATACAGCGTCCGAATTCCAGTGTGCACAATGAGAATGCATTTGTAATTTTTCCTTTTTATAGAATCCACAAAATATTGCGTTCCAATTGTCGGGAATTTCTTGCCTTATCCATAATTACAAAAGTTTTTTCGACACCTTGATTAGAGTCTAGTCGAAATTCAACGGTATGGGGACTTGTGTTAGCTCATTTGCGGAAATTGTCATGCGGCCCTAAACTGGGAAATCAGTGATAATACACATGTTTATAACTTTTTTACAGTAAAAGAAATATTTTCAAAATGGGTATCAAATTGTGTGCAATTATTTGATTTGTCTATGTATACAGGGATTTTTCATTTGCTCAGATAGTAAAAAGTACAGCTTTCACCATGTGCGCGGTATGTCGTCTGACAATTTACAGCCTCCGAATTCCAGTGCGAACAATAAGACCGCATTTGTAATTTTTCCTTTTTATCGAATCCACAATATATTGGTGTCCAATTGTCTGGAATTCCTTACCTTGTCCATAATTACAAAGTTTTTTCGACACCTTGAATAGAGTCGATTCGAAATTCAACGGTATGGGGACTTGTGTTAGCTCATTTGTGGAAATTTTCATGCGGCCCTAAACTGGGAAATCAGTGATATTTCACTTGTTTATAACTTTTTTCCAGTAAAAGTAATATTTTCAAAATGGGTATCAAATTGTGTGAAATTATTTGATATATACATGTTTACAGGGATGTTTAATTTGGTCAGATATTAAAAAGTACAGCTCTCACTATGTGCGCGGTATGTCGTCTGACAATTTACAGCGTCCGAATTCCAGTGTGCACAATAAGACTGCATTTGTAATTTTTCCTTTTTATAGAATCCACAAAATATTGGTGTCAAATTGTCGTTAATTTCTTGCCTTATCCATAATTACAAAAGTTTGTTCGACACATTGAATAGAGTCGAGGCAAAATTCAACGGTATGGGGACTAGTGTTAGCTCATTTGCGGAAATTTTCATGCGGACCTAAACTGGGTAATCAGTGATATTTCACTTGTTTATAACTTTTTTCCAGTAAAAGAAATATTTTCAAAATGGGTATCAAATTGTGTGAAATTATTTGATTTATCTATGTTTACAGGGATGTTTCATTTGGTCAGATAGTAAAAAGTACAGCTTTCACGATGTGCGCGGTATGTCGTCTGAAAATATACAGCGTCCGAATTCCAGTGTGCACAATAAGACTGCATTTCTAATTGTTCCTTTTTATCGAATGCACAAAATATTGGTGTCCAATTGTTGGGAAATTCTAACGTTATCTATAATGAAAAAAATTTTTTCGACACCTTGAATAGAGTCGAGGCGAAATTCAACGGTATGGGGACGTGTGTTATCTCATTTGCGGAAAATATCATGCGGCCCTAAACTGGGAAATCAGTCATATTTCACTTGTTTATAACTTTTTTCAAGTAAAAAAAATATTTTCAAAATGGGTATCAAATTGTGTGCAATTATTTGATTTGTCTATGTATACAGGGATTTTCCATTTGCTCAGATAGTAAAAAGTACAGCTTTCACCATGTGCCCGGTATGTCGTCTGACAATATATAGCGTCCGAATTCCAGTGTGAAATAATTGTCATGCGGCCCTAAACTGGGAAATCATTGATATTTCACTTGTTTATAACTTTTTTCAAAATGGGTATCAAATTGTGTGCAATTATTTGATATGTCTATGTTTACAGGGATTTTTCATTTGCTCAGATAGTAAAAAGTACAGCTTTCACCATGTGCGCGGCATGACGTCTGACAATATACAAGAATGCATTTGTAATTTTTCCTTTTTATAGAATCCACAAAATATTGCTGTCCAATTGTCGGGAATTTCTTGCCTTATCCATAATTACAAAAGTTTTTTCGACACCTTGATTAGAGTCGAGTCGAAATTCAACGGTATGGGGACTTGTGTTAGCTCATTTGCGGAAATTGTCATGCGGCCCTAAACTGGGTAATCAGTGATATTTCACTTGTTTATAACTTTTTTCCAGTAAAAGAAATATTTTCAAAATGGGTATCAAATTGTGTGCAATTATCTGATATGTCTATGTTTACAGGGATTTTTCATTTGCTCAGATAGTAAAAAGTACAGCTTTCACCATGTGCGCGGTATGTCGTCTGACAATATACAGCGTCCGAATTCCAGTTTGAACAATAAGAATGCATTTGTAATTTTTCCTTTTTATAGAATCCACAAAATATTGCTGTCCAATTGTCGCGAATTTCTTGCCTTATCCATAATTACAAAAGTTTGTTCGACACCTTGAATAGAGTCGAGGCAAAATTCAACGGTATGGGGAGTAGTGTTAGCTCATTTGCGGAAATTTTCATGCGGACCTAAACTGGGTAATCAGTCATAATTCACTTTTTTATGACTTTTTTCCAGTAAAAGAAATATTTTCAAAATGGGTATCAAATTGTGTGCAATTATTTGATTCGTCTATGTATACAGGGATTTTTCTTTTGCTCAAATAGTAAAAAGTACAGCTTTCACCATGTCTGCGGTATGTCGTCCGACAATTTACAGCGTCCGAATTCCAGTGTGCACAATAAGACTGCATTTGTAATTTTTCCTTTTTATCGAATCCACAATATATTGGTGTCCAATTGTCGGGAATTCCTTACCTTATCCATAATTACAAAAGTTTTTTCGACACCTTGAATAGAGTCGATTGGAAATTCAACGGTATGGGGACTAGTGTTAGCGCATTTGCGGAAATTTTCATGCGGACCTAAACTGGGTAATCAGTCATAATTCACTTTTTTATAACTTTTTCCAGTAAAAGAAATATTTTCAAACTGGGTATCAAATTGTGTGCAATTATTTGGTTTGTCTATGTATACAGGGATTTTTCTTTTCCTTAGATAGTAAAAAGTACAGCTTTCACCATGCGCGCGCTATGTAGTCTGACAATTTACAGCGTCCGAATTCCAGTGTGCACAATATGACTGCATTTGTAATTTTTCCTTTTTATTGAATCCACAAAATATTGCTGTCCAATTGTCAGGAATTTCTTGCCTTATCCATAATTACAAAAGATTGTTCGACACCTTGATTAGAGTCGAGTCGAAATTCAACGGTATGGGGACTTGTGTTAGCTCATTTGCGGAAATTGTCATGCGGCCCTAAACTGGGAAATCAGTGATATTTCACATGTTTATAACTTTTTTCCAGTAAAAGAAATATTTTCAAAATGGGTATCAAATTGTGTGCAATTATTTGATTTGTCTATGTTTACGGGGATTTTTCATTTGCTCAGATAGTAAAAAGTACAGCTTTCACCATGTGCGCGGTATGTCGTCTGACAATTTACAGCCTCCGAATTCTAGTGTGCACAATATGACTGCATTTGTAATTTTTCCTTTTTATCGAATCCACAATATATTGGTGTCCAATTGTCGGGAATTCCTTACCTTATCCATAATTACGACAGTGTTTTCGAGACCTTGAATTGAGTCGATTCGAAATTCAACGGTATGGGGACTTGTGTTAGCTCATTTGCGGAAATTTTCATGCGGACCTAAACTGGGTAATCAGTCATAATTCACTTTTTATAACTTTTTTCAATTAAAAAAAATATTTTCAAAATGGGTATCAAAGTGTGCAATTATTTGATATGTCTATGTTTACAGGGATTTTTCATTTGCTCAGATAGTAAAAAGTACAGCTTTCACAATGTGCGCGCCATAACGTCTGACAATATACAGCGTCCGAATTCCAGTGTGCACAATGAGAATGCATTTGTAATTTTTCCTTTTTATAGAATCCACAAAATATTGCGTTCCAATTGTCGGGAATTTCTTGCCTTATCCATAATTACAAAAGTTTTTTCGACACCTTGATTAGAGTCGAGTCGAAATTCAACGGTATGGGGACTTGTGTTAGCTCATTTGCGGAAATTGTCATGCGGCCCTAAACTGGGAAATCAGTGATAATACACATGTTTATAACTTTTTTACAGTAAAAGAAATATTTTCAAAATGGGTATCAAATTGTGTGCAATTATTTGATTTGTCTATGTATACAGGGATTTTTCATTTGCTCAGATAGTAAAAAGTACAGCTTTCACCATGTGCGCGGTATGTCGTCTGACAATTTACAGCGTCCGAATTCCAGTGCGAACAATAAGACCGCATTTGTAATTTTTCCTTTTTATCGAATCCACAATATATTGGTGTCCAATTGTCTGGAATTCCTTACCTTGTCCATAATTACAAAGTTTTTTCGACACCTTGAATAGAGTCGATTCGAAATTCAACGGTATGGAGACTTGTGTTAGCTCATTTGTGGAAATTTTCATGCGGCCCTAAACTGGGAAATCAGTGATATTTCACTTGTTTATAACTTTTTTCCAGTAAAAGTAATATTTTCAAAATGGGTATCAAATTGTGTGAAATTATTTGATATATACATGTTTACAGGGATGTTTAATTTGGTCAGATATTAAAAAGTACAGCTTTCACTATGTGCGCGGTATGTCGTCTGACAATTTACAGCGTCCGAATTCCAGTGTGCACAATAAGAATGCATTTCTACTTTTTCCATTTTATCGAATCCACAATATATTGGTGTCAAATTGTTGGGAAATTTTCACGTTATCTATAATGAAAAAAGTTATTTCGACAACTTGAATAGAGTCGAGGCGAAATTCAACGGCATGGGGACGTGTGTTAGCTCATTTGCGGAAAATGTCATGCGGCCCTAAACTGGGAAATCAGTCATATTTCACTTGTTTATAACTTTTTTCAAGTAAAAGAAATATTTTCAAAATGGGTATCAAATTGTGTGCAATTATTTGATATGTCTATGTTTACAGGGATTTTTCATTTGCTCAGATAGTAAAAAGTACAGCTTTCACCATGTTCGCGGCATGACGTCTGACAATTTACAGCGTCCGAATTCCAGTATGCACAATAAGACTGCATTTCTACTTTTTCCTTTTTATATAATCCACAAAATATTGGTGTCAAATTGTCGTGAATTTCTTGCCTTATCCATAATTACAAAAGTTTTTTCGACACGTTGAATAGAGTCGAGGCGAAATTTAACGGTATGGGGACTTGTGTTAGCTCATTTGCGGAAATTGTCATGCGGCCCTAAACTGGGAAATCAGTGAT
The DNA here is from genome assembly GCA_964036315.1 of Acanthosepion esculentum. Lineage (NCBI taxonomy): Eukaryota > Metazoa > Mollusca > Cephalopoda > Sepiida > Sepiidae > Acanthosepion > Acanthosepion esculentum. The sequence goes on from OZ038514.1 coordinate 68,926,441, forward strand.
ATTTCACTTGTTTATAACTTTTTTCCAGTAAAAGAAATATTTTCAAAATGGGTATCAAATTGTGTGAAATTATTTGATTTATCTATGTTTACAGGGATGTTTCATTTGGTCAGATAGTAAAAAGTACAGCTTTCACTATGTTCGCGGTATGTCGTCTGACAATATACAGCGTCCGAATTCCAGTGTGAAATAATTGTCATGCGGCCCTAAACTGGGAAATCATTGATATTTCACTTGTTTATAACTTTTTTCAAAATGGGTATCAAATTGTGTGCAATTATTTGATATGTCTATGTTTACAGGGATTTTTCATTTGCTCAGATAGTAAAAAGTACAGCTTTCACCATGTGCGCGGCATGACGTCTGACAATATACAAGAATGCATTTGTAATTTTTCCTTTTTATAGAATCCACAAAATATTGCTGTCCAATTGTCGGGAATTTCTTGCCTTATCCATAATTACAAAAGTTTTTTCGACACCTTGATTAGAGTCGAGTCGAAATTCAACGGTATGGGGACTAGTGTTAGCGCATTTGCGGAAATTTTCATGCTGACCTAAACTGGGTAATCAGTCATAATTCACTTTTTTATAACTTTTTTCCAGTAAAAGAAATATTTTCAAACTGGGTATCAAATTGTGTGCAATTATTTGATTTGTCTATGTATACAGGGATTTTTCTTTTCCTTAGATAGTAAAAAGTACAGCTTTCACCATGCGCGCGGTATGTCGTCTGACAATTTACAGCGTCCGAATTCCAGTGTGCACAATATGACTGCATTTGTAATTTTTCCTTTTTATTGAATCCACAAAATATTGCTGTCCAATTGTCAGGAATTTCTTGCCTTATCCATAATTACAAAAGATTGTTCGACACCTTGATTAGAGTCGAGTCGAAATTCAACGGTATGGGGACTTGTGTTAGCTCATTTGCGGAAATTGTCATGCGGCCCTAAACTGGGAAATCAGTGATATTTCACATGTTTATAACTTTTTTCCAGTAAAAGAAATATTTTCAAAATGGGTATCAAATTGTGTGCAATTATTTGATTTGTCTATGTTTACGGGGATTTTTCATTTGATCAGATAGTAAAAAGTACAGCTTTCACCATGTGCGCGGTATGTCGTCTGACAATTTACAGCGTCCGAATTCCAGTATGCACAATAAGACTGCATTTCTACTTTTTCCTTTTTATATAATCCACAAAATATTGGTGCCAAATTGTCGTGAATTTCTTGCCTTATCCATAATTACAAAAGTTTTTTCGACACGTTGAATAGAGTCGAGGCGAAATTTAACGGTATGGGGACTTGTGTTAGCTCATTTGCGGAAATTGTCATGCGGCCCTAAACTGGGAAATCAGTGATATTTCACTTGTTTATAACTTTTTTCCAGTAAAAGAAATATTTTCAAAATGGGTATCAAATTGTGTGAAATTATTTGATTTATCTATGTTTACAGGGATGTTTCATTTGGTCAGATAGTAAAAAGTACAGCTTTCACTATGTTCGCGGTATGTCGTCTGACAATATACAGCGTCCGAATTCCAGTGTGAAATAATTGTCATGCGGCCCTAAACTGGGAAATCATTGATATTTCACTTGTTTATAACTTTTTTCAAAATGGGTATCAAATTGTGTGCAATTATTTGATATGTCTATGTTTACAGGGATTTTTCATTTGCTCAGATAGTAAAAAGTACAGCTTTCACCATGTGCGCGGCATGACGTCTGACAATATACAAGAATGCATTTGTAATTTTTCCTTTTTATAGAATCCACAAAATATTGCTGTCCAATTGTCGGGAATTTCTTGCCTTATCCATAATTACAAAAGTTTTTTCGACACCTTGATTAGAGTCGAGTCGAAATTCAACGGTATGGGGACTAGTGTTAGCGCATTTGCGGAAATTTTCATGCTGACCTAAACTGGGTAATCAGTCATAATTCACTTTTTTATAACTTTTTTCCAGTAAAAGAAATATTTTCAAACTGGGTATCAAATTGTGTGCAATTATTTGATTTGTCTATGTATACAGGGATTTTTCTTTTCCTTAGATAGTAAAAAGTACAGCTTTCACCATGCGCGCGGTATGTCGTCTGACAATTTACAGCGTCCGAATTCCAGTGTGCACAATATGACTGCATTTGTAATTTTTCCTTTTTATTGAATCCACAAAATATTGCTGTCCAATTGTCAGGAATTTCTTGCCTTATCCATAATTACAAAAGATTGTTCGACACCTTGATTAGAGTCGAGACGAAATTCAACGGTATGGGGACTTGTGTTAGCTCATTTGCGGAAATTGTCATGCGGCCCTAAACTGGGAAATCAGTGATATTTCACATGTTTATAACTTTTTTCCAGTAAAAGAAATATTTTCAAAATGGGTATCAAATTGTGTGCAATTATTTGATTTGTCTATGTTTACGGGGATTTTTCATTTGATCAGATAGTAAAAAGTACAGCTTTCACCATGTGCGCGGTATGTCGTCTGACAATTTACAGCGTCCGAATTCCAGTATGCACAATAAGACTGCATTTCTACTTTTTCCTTTTTATATAATCCACAAAATATTGGTGCCAAATTGTCGTGAATTTCTTGCCTTATCCATAATTACAAAAGTTTTTTCGACACGTTGAATAGAGTCGAGGCGAAATTTAACGGTATGGGGACTTGTGTTAGCTCATTTGCGGAAATTGTCATGCGGCCCTAAACTGGGAAATCAGTGATATTTCACTTGTTTATAACTTTTTTCCAGTAAAAGAAATATTTTCAAAATGGGTATCAAATTGTGTGAAATTATTTGATTTATCTATGTTTACAGGGATGTTTCATTTGGTCAGATAGTAAAAAGTACAGCTTTCACTATGTTCGCGGTATGTCGTCTGACAATATACAGCGTCCGAATTCCAGTGTGAAATAATTGTCATGCGGCCCTAAACTGGGAAATCATTGATATTTCACTTGTTTATAACTTTTTTCAAAATGGGTATCAAATTGTGTGCAATTATTTGATATGTCTATGTTTACAGGGATTTTTCATTTGCTCAGATAGTAAAAAGTACAGCTTTCACCATGTGCGCGGCATGACGTCTGACAATATACAAGAATGCATTTGTAATTTTTCCTTTTTATAGAATCCACAAAATATTGCTGTCCAATTGTCGGGAATTTCTTGCCTTATCCATAATTACAAAAGTTTTTTCGACACCTTGATTAGAGTCGAGTCGAAATTCAACGGTATGGGGACTAGTGTTAGCGCATTTGCGGAAATTTTCATGCTGACCTAAACTGGGTAATCAGTCATAATTCACTTTTTTATAACTTTTTTCCAGTAAAAGAAATATTTTCAAACTGGGTATCAAATTGTGTGCAATTATTTGATTTGTCTATGTATACAGGGATTTTTCTTTTCCTTAGATAGTAAAAAGTACAGCTTTCACCATGCGCGCGGTATGTCGTCTGACAATTTACAGCGTCCGAATTCCAGTGTGCACAATATGACTGCATTTGTAATTTTTCCTTTTTATTGAATCCACAAAATATTGCTGTCCAATTGTCAGGAATTTCTTGCCTTATCCATAATTACAAAAGATTGTTCGACACCTTGATTAGAGTCGAGTCGAAATTCAACGGTATGGGGACTTGTGTTAGCTCATTTGCGGAAATTGTCATGCGGCCCTAAACTGGGAAATCAGTGATATTTCACATGTTTATAACTTTTTTCCAGTAAAAGAAATATTTTCAAAATGGGTATCAAATTGTGTGCAATTATTTGATTTGTCTATGTTTACGGGGATTTTTCATTTGATCAGATAGTAAAAAGTACAGCTTTCACAATGTGCGCGGTATGTCGTCTGACAATTTACAGCGTCCGAATTCCAGTGCGCACAATAAGACTGCATTTGTAATTTTTCCTTTTTATCGAATCCACAATATATTGGTGTCCAATTGTCTGGAATTCCTTACCTTGTCCATAATTACAAAGTTTTTTCGACACCTTGAATAGAGTCGATTCGAAATTCAACGGTATGGGGACTTGTGTTAGCTCATTTGAGGAAATTTTCATGCGGCCCTAAACTGGGAAATCAGTGATATTTCACTTGTTTATAACTTTTTTCCAGTAAAAGAAATATTTTCAAAATGGGTATCAAATTGTGTGAAATTATTTGATATATACATGTTTACAGGGATGTTTCATTTGGTCAGATATTAAAAAGTACAGCTTTCACTATGTGCGCGGTATGTCGTCTGACAATTTACAGCGTCCGAATTCCAGTGTGCACAATAAGAATGCATTTCTACCATTTCCTTTTTATATAATCCACAAAATATTGGTGTCAAATTGTCGTGAATTTCTTGCCTTATCCATAATTACAAAAGTTTTTTCGACACGTTGAATAGAGTCGAGGCGAAATTTAACGGTATGGGGACTTGTGTTAGCTCATTTGCGGAAATTGTCATGCGGCCCTAAACTGGGAAATCAGTGATATTTCACTTGTTTATAACTTTTTTCCAGTAAAAGAAATATTTTCAAAATGGGTATCAAATTGTGTGAAATTATTTGATTTATCTATGTTTACAGGGATGTTTCATTTGGTCAGATAGTAAAAAGTACAGCTTTCACTATGTTCGCGGTATGTCGTCTGACAATTTACAGCGTCCGAATTCCAGTGTGCACAATAAGACTGCATTTGTAATTTTTCCTTTTTATAGAATCCACAAAATATTGGTGTCAAATTGTCGATAATTTCTTGCCTTATCCATAATTACAAAAGTTTGTTCGACACCTTGAATAGAGTCGAGGCAAAATTCAACGGTATGGGGACTAGTGTTAGCTCATTTGCGGAAATTTTCATGCGGACCTAAACTGGGTAATCAGTCATAATTCACTTTTTTATAACTTTTTTCCAGTAAAAGAAATATTTTCAAAATGGGTATCAAATTGTGTGCAATTATTTGATTTTCTATGTATACAGGGATTTTTCTTTTTTTCAGATAGTAAAAAGTACAGCTTTCTCCATGTGCGCGGTATGTCGTCTGACAATATACAGCGTCCGAATTCCAGTGTGAACAATAAGAATGCATTTGTAATTTTTCCTTTTTATAGAATCCACAAAATATTGCTGTCAAATTGCCGAGAATTTCTTGCCTTATCCATAATTACAAAAGTTTTTTCGACACCTTGATTAGAGTCGAGGCAAAATTCAACGGTATGGGGACTTGTGTTAGCTCATTTGCGGAAATTGTCATGCGGCCCTAAACTGGGAAATCAGTGATATTTCACTTGTTTATAACTTTTTTCCAGTAAAAGAAATATTTTCAAAATGGGTATCAAATTGTGTGAAATTATTTGATTTATCTATGTTTACAGGGATGTTTCATTTGGTCAGATAGTAAAAAGTACAGCTTTCACGATGTGCGCGGTATGTCGTCTGAAAATATACAGCGTCCGAATTGCAGTGTGCACAATAAGACTGCATTTCTAATTGTTCCTTTTTATCGAATGCACAAAATATTGGTGTCCAATTGTTGGGAAATTCTCACGTTATCTATAATGAAAAAAATTTTTTCGACACATTGAATAGAGTCGAGGCGAAATTCAACGGTATGGGGACGTGTGTTACCTCATTTGCGGAAAATGTCATGCGGCCCTAAACTGGGAAATCAGTCATATTTCACTGGTTTATAATTTTTTCAATAAAAAAAATATTTTCAAAATGGGTATCAAATTGTGTGAAATTATTTGATTTGTCTATGTATACAGGAATTTTCCTTTTGCTCAGATAGTAAAAAGTACAGCTTTCACCATGTGCCCGGTATGTCGTCTGACAATATACAGCGTCCGAATTCCAGTGTGAACAATAAGAATGCATTTTTAATTTTTCCTTTTTATAGAATCCACAAAATATTGCTGTCCAATTGTCGAGAATTTCTTGACTTATCCATAATTACAAAAGTTTGTTCGACACCTTGAATAGAGTCGAGGCAAAATTCAACGGTATGGGAGTAGTGTTAGCTCATTTGCGGAAATTTTCATGCGGACCTAAACTGGGTAATCAGTCATAATTCACTTTTTTATAACTTTTTTCCATTTAAAGAAATATTTTCAAAATGGGTATCAAATTGTGTGCAATTATTTGATTCGTCTATGTATACAGGGATTTTTCTTTTGCTCAGATAGTAAAAAGTACAGCTTTCACCATGTGTGCGGTATGTCGTCTGACAATTTACAGCGTCCGAATTCCAGTGTTCAAAATAAGACCGCATTTGTAATATTTCCTTTTCATCGAATCCACAATATATTGGTGTCAAATTGCCGAGAATTTCTTGCCTTATCCATAATTACAAAAGTTTTTTCGACACCTTGATTAGAGTCGAGTCGAAATTCAACGGAATGGGGACTTGTGTTAGCTCATTTGCGGAAATTGTCATGCGGCCCTAAACTGGGAAATCAGTGATATTTCACTTGTTTATAACTTTTTTCCAGTAAAAGAAATATTTTCAAAATAGGTATCAAATTGTGTGCAATTATTTGATTTGTCTATGTTTACAGAGATTTTTCATTTACTCAGATAGTAAAAAGTACAGCTTTCACCATGTGTGCGGTATGTCGTCTGACAATTTACAGCGTCCAAATTCCAGTGTGCATAATAAGACTGCATTTGTAATTTTTCCTTTTTATCGAATCCACAATATATTGGTGTCCAATTGTCGGGAATTCCTTACCTTATCCATAATTACAAAAGTTTTTTCGACACATTGAATAGAGTCGATTCGAAATTCAACGGTATGGGGACTTGTGTTAGCTCATTTGCGGAAATTGTCATGCGGCCCTAAACTGGGAAATCAGTGATATTTCAGATGTTTATAACTTTTTTCCAGTAAAAGATATATTTTCAAAATGGGTATCAAATTGTGTGCAATTATTTGATTTGTCTATGTTTACAGGGATTTTTCATTTGCTCAGATAGTAAAAAGTACAGCTTTCACCATGTGCGCATTATGTCGTCTGACAATTTACAGCGTCCGAATTCCAGTGTGCACAATAAGACTGCATTTGTAATTTTTCCTTTTAATCGAATCCAAAATATATTGGTGTCCAATTGACGGGAATTCCTTACCTTATCCATAATTAAAAAAGGTTTTTCGACACCTTGAATAGAGTCGAGGCAAAATTCAACGGTATGGGGACTAGTTTTAGCTCATTTGCGGAAATTTTCATGCGGACCTAAACTGGGTAATCAGTCATAATTCACGTTTTTATATCTTTTTTCCAGTAAAAGAAATATTTTCAAAATGGGTATCAAATTGTGTGCAATTATTTGATATGTCTATGTTTACAGGGATTTTTGATTTGCTCAGATAGTAAAAAGTACAGCTTTCACCATGTGCGCGGCATGACGTCTGACAATTTATAGCGTCCGAATTCCAGTGTGCACAATAAGAATGCATTTCTACTTTTTCCTTTTTAGAGAATCCACAAAATATTGGTATCAAATTGTCGTGAATTTCTTGCCTTATCCATAATTACAAAAGTTTTTTCGACACGTTGAATAGAGTCGAGGCAAAATTTAACGGTATGGGGACTTGTGTTAGCTCATTTGCGGAAATTGTCATGCGGCCCTAAACTGGGAAATCAGTGATATTTCACTTGTTTATAACTTTTTTCCAGTCAAAGAAATATTTTCAAATTGGGTATCAAATTGTGTGAAATTATTTGATTTATCTATGTTTACAGGGATGTTTCATTTGGTCAGATAGTAAAAAGTACAGCTTTCACTATGTGTGCGGTATGTCGTCTGACAATTTACAGCGTCCGAATTCCAGTGTGCACAATAAGACTGCATTTGTAATTTTTCCTTTTTATAGAATCCACAAAATATTGGTGTCAAATTGTCGGGAATCTCTTGCCTTATCCATAATTACAAAAGTTTGTTCGACACCTTGAATAGAGTCGAGGCAAAATTCAACGGTATGGGGACTAGTGTTAGCTGATTTGCGGAAATTTTCATGCGGACCTAAACTGGGTAATCAGTCATAATTCATTTTTTTATAACTTTTTCCAGTAAAAGAAATATTTTCAAATTGGGTATCAAATTGTGTGAAATTATTTGATTTATCTATGTTTACAGGGATGTTTCATTTGGTCAGATAGTAAAAAGTACAGCTTTCACTATGTGTGCGGTATGTCGTCTGACAATTTACAGCGTCCGAATTCCAGTGTGCACAATAAGACTGCATTTGTAATTTTTCCTTTTTATAGAATCCACAAAATATTGGTGTCAAATTGTCGGGAATCTCTTGCCTTATCCATAATTACAAAAGTTTGTTCGACACCTTGAATAGAGTCGAGGCAAAATTCAACGGTATGGGGACTAGTGTTAGCTGATTTGCGGAAATTTTCATGCGGACCTAAACTGGGTAATCAGTCATAATTCATTTTTTTATAACTTTTTCCAGTAAAAGAAATATTTTCAAAATGGGTATCAAATTGTGTGCAATTATTTGATATGTCTATGTTTACAGGGATTTTTCATTTGCTCAGATAGTAAAAAGTATAGCTTTCACCATGTGCGCGGCATGACGTCTGACAATTTACAGCGTCCGAATTCCAGTGTGCACAATAAGACTGCATTTGTAATTTTTCCTTTTTATAGAATCCACAAATATTGGTGTCAAATTGTCGGGAATTTCTTGCCTTATCCATAATTACAAAAGTTTGTTCGACACCTTGAATAGAGTCGAGGCAAAATCAACGGTATGGGGAGTAGTGTTAGCTCATTTGCGGAAATTTTCATGCGGACCTAAACTGGGTAATCAGACATAATTCACTTTTTTATAACTTTTTTCCAGTAAAAGAAATATTTTCAAAATGGGTATCAAATTGTGTGCAATTATTTGATTTGTCTATGTATACAGGGATTTTTCTTTTGCTCAGATAGTAAAAAGTACAGCTTTCACCATGTGCGCGGTATGTCGTCTGACAATTTACAGCGTCCGAATTCCAGTGTGCACAATAAGACTGCATTTGTAATTTTTCCTTTTTATCGAATCCACAATATATTGGTGTCCAATTTTCGGGAATTCCTTACCTTATCCATAATTACAAAAGTTTTTTCGACACCTTGAATAGAGTCGATTCGAAATTCAACGGTATGGGGACTTGTGTTAGCTCATTTGTGGAAATTGTCAAGCGGCCCTAAACTGAGAAATCAGTCATATTTCACTTGTTTATAACTTTTTTCCGGTAAAAGAAATATTTTCAAAATGGCTATCAAATTGTGTGCAATTATTTGATTCGTCTATGTATACAGGGATTTTTCTTTTGCTCAGATAGTAAAAAGTACAGCTTTCACCATGTGGGCGGTATGTCGTCTGACAATTTACAGCGTCCGAATTCCAGTGTGCACAATTAGACTGCATTTCTACTCTTTCCTTTTTATAGAATCCACAAAATATTGGTGTCAAATTGTCGAAAATTTCTTGCCTTATCCATAATTACCAATGTTTGTTCGACACCTTGAATAGAGTCGAGGCAAAATTCAAAGGTATGGGGACTAGAGTTAGCTCATTTGCGGAAATTTTCATGCGGACATAAACTGGGTAATCAGTCATAATTCACTTTCTTATAACTTTTTTCCAGTAAAAGAAATATTTTCAAAATGGGTATCAAATTGTGTGCAATTATTTGATTTGTATATGTATACAGGGATTTTTCTTTTGCTCAGATAGTCAAATGTACAGCTTTCACCATGTGCGCGGAATGTCGTCTTACAATGTACAGCGTCCGAATTCCACTGTGCACAATAAGAATGCATTTGTAATTTTTCCTTTTTATAGAATCCACAAAATATTGCCGTCCAATTGTCAGGAATTTCTTGCCTTATCCATAATTACAAAAGTTTTTTCGACACCTTGATTAGAGTCGAGTCGAAATTCAACTGTATGGGGACTTGTGTTAGTTCATTTGCGGAAATTGTCATGCGGCCCTAAACTGGGAAATCAGTGATATTTCACATGTTTATAACTTTTTTTCCAGTAAAAGAAATCTTTTCAAAATGGGTACCAAATTGTGTGCAATTATTTGATTTGTCTATGTTTACATGGATTTTTCATTTGCTCAGATAGTAAAAAGTACAGCTTTCACCATGTGCGCGGTATGTCGTTTGACAATTTACAGCCTCCGAATTCCAGTGTGAACAATAAGAATGCATTTGTAATTTTTCCTTTTTATAGAATCCACAAAATATTGCTGTCAAATTGTCGTGAATTTCTTGCCTTATCCATAATTAAAAAAGTTTGTTCGACACCTTGAATAGAGTCGAGGCAAAATTCAACGGTATGGGGACTAGTGTTAGCACATTTGCGGAAATTTTCATGCGGACCCAAACTGGGTAATCAGTCATAATTCACTTTTTTATAACTTTTTTCAGTAAAAGAAATATTTTCAAAATGGGTATCAAATTGTGTGCAATTATTTGATTTGTCTATGTATACAGGGATTTTTCTTTTGCTCAGATAGTAAAAAGTACAGCTTTCACCATGTGCGCGGTATGTCGTCTGACAATTTACAGCGTCCGAATTCCAGTGTGCACAATTAGACTGCATTTGTAATTTTTCCTTTTTATCGAATCCACAATATATTGGTGTCAAATTGTCGGGAATTTCTTGCCTTATCCATAATTACAAAAGTTTGTTCGACACCTTGAATAGAGTCGAGGCAAAATTCAACGGTATGGGGACTAGTGTTAGCTCATTTGCGGAAATTGTCATGCGGACCTAAACTGGGAAATCAGTGATATTTCACATGTTTATAACTTTTTTTCCAGTAAAAGAAATATTTTCAAAATGGGTACCAAATTCTGTGCAATTATTTGATTTGTCTATGTTTACATGAATTTTTCATTTGCTCAGATAGTAAAAAGTACAGCTTTCACCATGTGCGCGGCATGACGTCTGACAATTTACAGCGTCCGAATTCCAGTGTGCACAATAAGACTGCATTTCTACTTTTTCCTTTTTATAGAATCCACAAAATATTGGTGTCAATTTGTCGAAAATTTCTTGCCTTATCCATAATTACAAAAGTTTGTTCGACACCTTGAATAGAGTCGAGGCAAAATTCAAAGGTATGGGGACTAGAGTTAGCTCATTTGCGGAAATTTTCATGCGGACATAAACTGGGTAATCAGTCATAATTCACTTTCTTATAACTTTTTTCCAGTAAAAGAAATATTTTCAAAATGGGTATCAAATTGTGTGCAATTATTTGATTTGTCTATGTATACAGGGATTTTTCTTTTGCTCAGATAGTAAAAAGTACAGCTTTCACCATGTGCGCGGTATGTCCTCCGACAATATACAGCGTCCGAATTCCAGTGTGAACAATAAGAATACATTTGTAATTTTTCCTTTTTATTGAATCCACAAAATATTGCTGTCCAATTGTCGGGAATTTCTTGCCTTATCCATAATTACAAAAGTTTTTTCGACACCTTGAATAGAGTCGAGGCAAAATTCAACGGTATGGGGACTAGTGTTAGCTCATTTGCGGAAATTTTCATGCGGACCTAAACTGGGTAATCAGTCATAATTCACTTTTTTATAACTTTTTTCCAGTAACAGAAATATTTTCAAAATGGGTAGCAAATTGTGTGCAATTATTTGATATGTCTATGTTTTCAGGGATTTTTCATTTGCTCAGATAGTAAAAAGTACAGCTTTCACCATGTGCGCGGCATGACGTCTGACAATTTACAGCGACCGAATTCCAGTGTGCACAATAAGACTGCATTTCTAATTTTTCCTTTTTATCGAATCCACAATATATTGGTGTCCAATTGTCGGGAATTACATACCTTATCCATAATTACAAAAGTTTTTTCGACACCTTGATTAGAGTCGGGTCGAAATTCAACGGTATGGGGACTTGTGTTAGCTCATTTGCGGAAAGTGTCATGCGGCCCCAAACTTGGAAATCAGTGATATTTCACATGTTTTTAACTTTTTTCCAGTAAAAGAAATATTTTCAAAATGTGTATCAAATTGTGTGCAATTATTTGATTTGTCTATGTATACAGGGATTTTTCTTTTGCTCAGATATTAAAAAGTACAGCTTTCACCATGTGCGCGGTATGTTGTCTGACAATATACAGCCTCCGAATTCCAGTGTGAAGAATATGAATGCATTTGTAATTTTTTTTTTTTATAGAATCCACAAAATATTGCTGTCCAATTGTCGGGAATCTCTTGCCTTATCCATAATTACAAAAGTTTTTTCGACACCTTGAATAGAGTCGAGGCAAAATTCAACGGTATGGGGACTAGTGTTAGCTCATTTGCGGAAATATTCATGCGGACCTAAACTGGGTAATCTGTCATAATTCACTTTTTTATAACTTTTTTCCAGTAAAAGAAATATTTTCAAAATGGGTATCAAATTGTGTGCAATTATTTGATTTGTCTATGTATACAGGGATTTTTCTTTTGCTCAGATAGTAAAAAGTACAGCTTTCACCATGTGCGCGGTATGTCGTCTGACAATTTACAGCGTCCGAATTCCAGTGTGCACAATAAGACTGCATTTGTAATTTTTCCTTTTTATCGAATCCCCAATATATTGGTGTCCAATTGTCGGGAATTTCTTGCATTATCCATAAATACAAAAGTTTTTTCGACAACTTAATTAGAGTCGAGTCGAAATTCAACGGTATGGGGACTTGTGTTAGCTCATTTGTCGAAATTGTCATGCGGCCCTAAACTGGGAAATCAGTGATATTTCACTTGTTTATAACTTTTTTCCAGTAAAAGAAATATTTTCAAAATGGGTATCAAATTGTGTGCAATTATTTGATTTGTTTATGTTTACAGGGATTTTCATTTGCTCAGATAGTAAAATGTACAGCTTTCACCATGTGCGCGGTATGTCTTCTGACAATTTACAGCGTCCGACTTCCAGTGTGCACAATAAGACTGCCTTCGTAATTTTTCCTTTTTATCGAATCCACAATATATTGGTGTCCAATTGTCGGGAATTTCTTGCATTATCCATAATTACAAAAGTTTTTTCGACACCTTGAATAGAGTCGAGGCAAAATTCATGGTATGGGGACTAGTGTTAGCTCATTTGCGGAAATTTTCATGCGGACCTAAACTGGGTAATCAGTCATAATTCACTTTTTTATAACTTTTTTCCAGTACAAGAAATATTTTCAGAATGGGTATCAAATTGTGTGCAATTATTTGATTTGTCTATGTATACAGGGATTTTTCTTTTGCTCAGATAGTAAAAAGTACAGCTTTCACCATGTGAGCGGTATGTCGTCTGACAATATACAGCGTCCCAATTCCAGTGTGAACAGTAAGAATGCATTTGTAATTTTTCCTTTTTATTGAATCCACAAAGTATTGCTGTCCAATTGTCGGGAATTTCTTGCCTTATACATAATTACAAAAGTTTTTTCGACACCTTGAATAGAGTCGAGGCAAAATTCAACGGTATGGGGACTAGTGTTAGCTCATTTGCGGAAATTTTCATGCGGACCTAAACTGGGTAATCAGTCATAATTCACTTTTTTATAACTTTTTTCCAGTAAACGAAATATTTTCAAAATGGGTAGCAAATTGTGTGCAATTATTTGATATGTATATGTTTTCAGGGATTTTTCATTTGCTCAGATAGTAAAAAGTACAGCTTTCACCATGTGCGCGGCATGACGTCTGACAATTTACAGCGACCGAATTCCAGTGTGCACAATAAGACTGCATTTCTACTTTTTCATTTTTATAGAATCCACAATATATTGGTGTCCAATTGTCGGGTATTCCTTACCTTATCCATAATTACAAAAGTTTTTTCGACACCTTGAATAGAGTCGAGGCAAAATTCAACGGTATGGGGACTAGTGTTAGGTCATTTGCGGAAATTTTCATGCGGACCTAAAGTGGGTAATCAGTCATAATTCACTTTTTTATAACTTTTTTCCAGTAAAAGAAATATTTTCAAAATGGGTATCAAATTGTGTGCAATTATTTGATTTGTCTATGTATACAGGGATTTTTCTTTTGCTTAGATAGTAAAAAGTACAGCTTTCACCATGTGCGCGGTATGTCGTCTGACAATATACAGCGTCCGAATTCCAGTGTGAACAATATGAATGCATTTGTAATTTTTCCTTTTCATAGAATCCACAAAATATTGCTGTCCAATTGTCGTGAATTCCTTGCCTTATCCATAATTACAAAAGTTTTTTCGACACCTTGATTAGAGTCGAGTCGAAATTCAACGGTATGGGGACATGTGTTAGCTCATTTGCGGAGATTGTCATGCGGCCCTAAACTGGGTAATCAGTCATAATTCACTTTTTTATAACTTTTTTCCAGTAAAAGAAATATTTTCAAAATGGGTATCAAATTCTGAGCAATATTTTGATTTGTCTATGTATACAGGGATTTTTCTTTTGCTCAGATAGTAAAAAGTACAGCTTTCACCATGTGCGCGGTATGTCGTCTGACAATATACAGCGTCCGAATTCCAGTGTGAACAATAAGATTGCATTTGTAATTTTTCTTTTTTATAGAATCCCAAAAATATTGCTGTCCAATTGTCGGGAATTTCTTGCCTTATCCATAATTACAAATTTTTTTCGACACCTTGAATAGAGTCGAGGCAAAATTTAACGGTATGGGGACTAGTGTTAGCTCATTTGCGGAAATTTTCATGCGGACCTAAACTGGGTAATCAGTCATAATTCACTTTTTTATAACTTTTTTCCAGTAAAAGAAATATTTTCAAAATGGGAATCAAATTGTGTGCAATTATTTGATTTGTCTATGTATACAGGGATTTTTCTTTTGCTCAGATAGTAAAAAGTACAGCTTTCACCATGTGCGCGGTATGTCGTCTGACAATATACAGGGTCCGAATTCTAGTGTGAACAATAAGAATGCATTTGTAATTTTTCCTTTTTATAGAATCCACAAAATGTTGCTGTCCAATTGTCGGGAATTTCTTGCCTTATCCATAATTACAAAAGTTTGTTCGACACCTTGAATAGATTCGAGGCAAAATTCAACGGTATGGGGACTAGTGTTAGCTCATTTGCGGAAATTTTCATGCGGACCTAAACTGGGTAATCAGTCATAATTCACTTTTTTATAACTTTTTTCCAGTGAAAGAAATATTTTCAAAATGGGTATCAAATTGTGTGCAATTATTTGATATGTCTATGTTTACAGGGATTTTTCATTTGCTCAGATAGTAAAAAGTAAAGCTTTCACCATGTGCGCGGCATTACGTCTGACAATTTACAGCGTTCGAATTCCAGTGTGCACAATAAGAAAGCATTTCTACTTTTTCCTTTTTATAGAATCCACAAAATATTGGTCTCAAATTGTCGGGAATCTCTTGCCTTATCCATAATTACAAAAGTTTGTTCGCCACCTTGAATAGAGTCGAGGCAAAATCCAAAGGTATTGGGACTAGTGTTAGCTCATTTGCGGAAATTTTCATGCGGACCTAAACTGGGTAATCAGTCATAATTCACTTTTTTATAACTTTTTTCCAGTAAAAGAAATATTTTCAAAATGGGTAACAAATTGTGTGCAATTATTTGATTTGTCTATGTATAGAGAGATATTTCTTTTGCTCAGATAGTAAAATGTACAGCTTTCACCATGTGCGCGGTATTTCGTCTGACAATGTACAGCGTCCGAATTCCAGTGTGCACAATAACAATGCATTTCTACTTTTTCCTTTTTAGAGAATCCACAAAATATTGGTGTCAAATTGTCGAAAATTTCTTGCCTTATCCATAATTACAAAAGTTTTTTTGACACGTTGAACAGAGTCGAGGCGAAATTTAACGGTATGGGGACTTGTGTTAGCTCATTTGCGGAAATTGTCATGCGGCCCTAAACTGGGAAATCAGTGATATTTCACTTGTTTATAAATTTTTCCAGTAAAAGAAATATTTTCAAAATGGGTATCAAATTGTGTGAAATTCTTTGATTTATCTATGTTTACAGGGATGTTTCATTTGGTCATATAGTAAAAAGTACAGCTTTCACTATGTGCGCGGTATGTCGTCTCACAATTTACAGCGTCAGAATTCCAGTGTGCACAATAAGACTGCATTTGTAATTTTTCCTTTTTATAGAATCCACAAAATATTGCTGTCCAATTGTCGGGAATTTCTTGCCTTATCCATAATTACAAAAGTTTTTACGACACCTTGAATAGAGTCGAGGCAAAATTCAACGGTATGGGGACTAGTGTTAGCTCATTTGCAGAAATTTTCATGCGGACCTAAACTGGGTAATCAGTCATAATTCACGTTTTTATAACTTTTTTCCAGTAAAAGAAATATTTTCAAAATGGGTATCAAATTGTTTGCAATTATTTGATTTGTCTATGTATACAGGGATTTTTCTTTAGCTCAGATAGTAAAAAGTACAGCTTTCACGACGTGCGCGGTATGTCGTCTGACAATATACAGCGTCCGAATTCCAGTGCGCACAATAAGAATGCATTTGTAATTTTTCCTTTTTATAGAATCCACAAAATATTGCTGTCCAATTGTCGGGAATTTCTTGCCTTATCCATAATTACAAAAGTTTTTACGACACCTTGATTAGAGTCGGGTCGAAATTCAACGGTATGGGGACTTGTGTTAGCTCATTTGTTGAAATTGTCATGCGGCCCTAAACTGGGAAATCAGTGATAATTCACATGTTTATAACTTTTTTCCAGTAAAAGAAATATTTTAATAATGGGTATCAAATTGTGTGCAATTATTTGATTTGTCTATGTTTACAGGAATTTTTCATTTGCTCAGATAGTAAAAAGTACAGCTTTCACCATGTGCGCGTTATGTCGTCTGACAATTTACAGCGTCCGAATTCCAGTGTGCACAATAAGACTGCATTTGTAATTTTTCCTTTTTATCGAATCCACAATATATTGGTGTCCAATTGTCGGGAATTCCTTACCTTATCCATAATTACGAAAGTTTTTTCGACACCTTGAATAGAGTCGAGGCAAAATTCAACGGTATGAGGACTAGTGTTAGCTCATTTGCGGAAATTTTCATGCGGACCTAAACTGGGTAATCTGTCATAATTCACTTCTTTATAACTTTTTTCCAGTAAAAGAAATATTTTCAAAATGGATATCAAATTCTGTGCAATTATATGATTTGTCTATGTATACAGAGATTTTTCTTTTGCTCAGATAGTAAAAAGTACAGCTTTCACCATGTGCGCGGTATGTCGTCTGACAATTTACAGCGTCCGAATTCTAGTGTGAACAATAAGAATGCATTTGTAATTTTTCCTTTTTATAGAATCCACAAAATATTGCTGTCCAATTGTCGGGAATTTCTTGCCTTATCCATAATTACAAAAGTTTGTTCGACACCTTGAATAGATTCGAGGCAAAATTCAACGGTATGGGGACTAGTGTTAGCTCATTTGCGGAAATTTTCATGCGGACCTAAACTGGGTAATCAGTCATAATTCACTTTTTTATAACTTTTTTCCAGTGAAAGAAATATTTTCAAAATGGGTATCAAATTGTGTGCAATTATTTGATATGTCTATGTTTACAGGGATTTTTCATTTGCTCAGATAGTAAAAAGTAAAGCTTTCACCATGTGCGCGGCATTACGTCTGACAATTTACAGCGTTCGAATTCCAGTGTGCACAATAAGACAGCATTTCTACTTTTTCCTTTTTATAGAATCCACAAAATATTGGTCTCAAATTGTCGGGAATCTCTTGCCTTATCCATAATTGCAAAAGTTTGTTCGACACCTTGAATAGAGTCGAGGCAAAATCCAAAGGTATTGGGACTAGTGTTAGCTCATTTGCGGAAATTTTCATGCGGACCTAAACTGGGTAATCAGTCATAATTCACTTTTTTATAACTTTTTTCCAGTAAAAGAAATATTTTCAAAATGGGTATCAAATTGTGTGAAATTCTTTGATTTATCTATGTTTACCGGGATTTTTCTTTTGCTTAGATAGTAAAAAGTACAGCTTTCACCATGTGCGCGGTATGTCGTCTGACAATTTACAGCGTCAGAATTCCAGTGTGCACAATAAGACTGCATTTGTAATTTTTCCTTTTGATCGAATCCACAATATATTTGTGTCCAATTGTCGGGAATTCTTTACCTTATCCATAATTACAAAAGTTTTTTCGACACCTTGAATAGAGTCGAGGCAAAATTCAACGGTATGGGGACTAGTGTTAGCTCATTTGCGGAAATTTTCATGCGGACCTAAACTGGGTAATCAGTCATAATTCACTTTTTTATAACTTTTTTCCAGTAAAAGAAATATTTACAAAATGGGTATCAAATTGTGTGCAATTATTTGATATGTCTATGTTTACAGGGATTTTTCATTTGCTCAGATAGTAAAAAGTACAGCTTTCACCATGTGCGCGGCATGACGTCAGACAATTTACAGCGACCGAATTCCAGTGTGCACAATAAGACTGCATTTCTACTTTTTCCTTTTTATAGAATTCACAAAATATTGGTGTCAAATTGTCGTGAATTTCTTGCCTTATCCATAATTACAAAAGTTTGTTCGACACCTTGAATAGAGTCGAGGCAAAATTCAACGGTATGGGGACTAGTGTTAGATCATTTTGGAAATTGTCATGCGGCCCTAAACTGGGAAATCATTGATATTTCACTTGTTTATAACTTTTTTCCAGTAAAAGAAATATTTTCAAAATGGGTATCAAATTGTGTGAAATTATTTGATTTGTCTATGTTTACAGGGATTTTTCATTTGCTCAGATAGTAAAAAGTACAGCTTTCACCATGTGCGCGGTATGTCGTCTGACAATTTACAGCGTCCGAATTATAGTGTGCACAATAAGACTGCATTTGTAATTTTTCCTTTTTATCGAATCCACAATATATTGGTGTCCAATTGTCGGGAATTCCTTACCTTATCCATAATTACGAAAGTTTTTTCGACACCTTGAATAGAGTCGATTCGAAATTCAACGGTATGCGGACTTGCGTTAGCTCATTTGCGGAAATTTTCATGCGTACCTAAACTGGGAAATCTGTCATAATTGACTTTTTTATAACTTTTTTCCAGTAAAAGAAATATTTTCAAAATGGGTATCAAATTGTGTGCAATTATTTGATTTGTCTATGTATACAGGGATTTTTCTTTTGCTCAGATAGTAAAAAGTACAGCTTTCACCATGTGCGCGGTATGTCGTCTGACAATTTACAGCGTCCGAATTCCAGTGTGCACAATAAGACTGCATTTGTAATTTTTCCTTTTTCTCGAATCCACAATATGTTGGTGTCTAATTGTCGTGAATTTCTTGCCTTATCCATAATTACAAAAGTTTGTTCGACACCTTGAATAGAGTCGAGGCAAAATTCAAAGGTATGGGGACTAGTGTTAGCTCATTTGCGGAAATTTTCATGCGGACCTAAACTGGGTAATCAGTCATAATTCACTTTTTTATAATTTTTTTCCAGTAAAAGAAATATTTTCAAAATGGGTATCAAATTGTGTGAAATTATTTGATTTGTCTATGTTTACAGGGATTTTTCATTTGCTCAGATAGTAAAAAGTACAGCTTTCACCATGCGCACGGTATGTCGTCTGACAATTTACAGCGTCCGAATTCCAGTGGGCACAATAAGACTGCATTTGTAATTGTTCCTTTTTATCGAATCCACAGAATATTGGAGTCAAATTGTCGTGAATTTCTTGCCTTATCCATAATTACAAAAGTTTGTTCGACCCCTTGAATAGAGTCGAGGCAAAATTCAACGGTATGGGGAATAGTGTTAGCTCATTTGCGGAAATTTTCATGCGGACCTAAACTGGGTAATCAGTCATAATTCACTTTTTTATAACTTTTTTCCAGTAAAAGAAATATTTTCGAAATGGGTATCAAATTGTGTGCAATTATTTGACATGTCTATGTTTTCAGGGATTTTTCATTTGCTCAGATAGTAAAAAGTACAGCTTTCACCATGTGCGCGGCATGACGTCTGACAATTTACAGCGACCAAATTCCAGTGTGCACAATAAGACTGCATTTCTACTTTTTCATTTTTATAGAATCCACAAAATATTGGTGTCAAATTGTCGTGAATTTCTTGCCTTATCCATAATTACAAAAGTTTGTTCGACAACTTGAATAGAGTCGAGGCAAAATTCAACGGTATGGGGACTAGTGTTAGCTCATTTGCGGAAATTTTCATGCGGACCTAAACTGGGTAATCTGTCATAATTGACTTTTTTATAACTTTTTTCCAGTAAAAGAAATATTTTCAAAATGGTTATCAAATTGTGTGCAATTATTTCATTGGTCTATGTATACAGAGATTTTTCTTTTGCTCAGATAGTAAAAAGTACAGCTTTCACCATGTGCGCGGTATGTCGTCTGACAATTTACAGCGTCCGAATTCCAGTGTGCACAATAAGACTGCATTTGTAATTTTTCCTTTTTCTCGAATCCACAATATGTTGGTGTCAAATTGTCGAGAATTCCTTACCTTATCCATAATTACGAAAGTTTTTTCGACACCTTGATTAGAGTCGAGTCGAAATTCAACGGTATAGGGACATGTGTTAGCTCATTTGCGGAAATTGTCATGCGGCCCTAAACTGGGAAATCCGTGATATTTCACTTGTTTATAACTTTTTTCCAGTAAAAGAAATATTTTCAAAATGGGTATCAAATTGTGTGAAATTATTTGATTTGTCTATGTTTACAGGGATTTTTCATTTGCTCAGATAGTAAAAAGTACAGCTTTCACCATGTGCGCGGTATGTCGTCTGACAATTTACAGCGTCCGAATTCCAGTGTGCACAATAAGACTGCATTTGTAATTTTTCCTTTTTATCGAATCCACAATATATTGGTGTCCAATTGTCGGGAATTCCTTACCTTATCCATAATTACGAAAGTTTTTTCGACACCTTGAATAGAGTCGATTCGAAATTCAACGGTATGGGGACTTGTGTTAGCTCATTTTTTGAAATTGTCATGCGGCCCTAAACTGGGAAATCAGTCATATTTCACTTGTTTATAACTTTTTTCCCGTAAAAGAAATATTTTCAAAATGGGTAGCAAATTGTGTGCAATTATTTGATATGTCTATGTTTACAGGGATTTTTCATTTGCTCAGATAGTAAAAAGTACAGCTCTCACCATGTGCGCGGCATGACGTCTGACAATTTACAGCGTCCGAATTCCAGTGTGCACAATATGACTGCATTTCTACTTTTTCCTTTTTAGAGAATCCACAAAATATTGGTGTCAAATTGTCGAGAAATTCTTCCCTTATCCATAATTACAAAAGTTTGTTCGACACCTTGAATAGAGTCGAGGAAAAATTTAAAGGTATGGGGACTAGTGTTAGCTCATTTGCGGAAATTTTCATGCGGACCTAGACTGGGTAATCAGTCATAATTCACTTTTTTATAACTTTTTTCCAGTAAAAGAAATATTTTTAAAATGAGTATCAAATTGTGTGCAATTATTTGATTTGTCTATGTATACAGGGATATTTCTTTTGCTCAGATAGTAAAAAGTACAGCTTTCACCATGTGCGCGGTATGTCGTCTAACAATATACATCGTCCGAATTCCAGTGTGCACAATAAGAATGCATTTGTAAATTTTCCTTTTTATAGAATCCACAAAATATTGCGGTCCAATTGTCGGGAATTTCTTGCCTTATCCATAATTACAAAAGTTTTTTCGACACCTTGATTAGAGTCGAGTCGAAATTCATCGGTATGGGGACTTGTGTTAGCTCATTTGCGGAAATTGTCATGCGGCCCTCAACTGGGAAATCAGTCATATTTCAGTTCTTTATAACTTTTTTCCATTAAAAGAAATATTTCAAAAATGGTTATCAATTTGTGTGCAATTATTTGATTTGTATATGTTTACAGGGATTTTTCATTTGGTCAGATAGTAAAAAGTACAGCTTTCACCATGTGCGCGGTATGTCGTCTGACAATTCACAGGGTCCGAATTCCAGTGTGCACAATAAGACTGCATTTCTAATTTTTCCTTTTTATAGAATCCACAAAATATTGGTGTCCAATTGTCCAAGTGAAATATGACTGATTTCCCAGTTTAGGGCCGCATGACAATTTCCGCAAATGAGCTAACACAAGTCCACATACCGTTGAATTTCGACTCGACTCTAATCAAGGTGTCGAAAAAAACTTTTGTAATTATGGATAAGGCAAGAAATTCTCGAGAATTGGACACCAATATTTTGTGGATTGTATAAAAAGGAAAAATTACAAATGCATTCTCATTGTGGCCACTGTAATTAGACGCTGTAAATTGTCAGACGACATACCGCGCACATGGTGAAAGCTGTACTTTTTACTATCTGAGCAAATGAAAAATCCCTGTATCAATAGACAAATCAAATAATTGCACACAATTTGATACCATTTTTAAAATATTTCTTTTACTGGAAAGAAGTTATAAACAAGTGAATTATGACTGATTTCCCAGTTTAGTACCGCGTGACAATTTCCGCAAATGAGTTAATACTAGTGCCCATACCGTTAAATTTCGACTCGACTCTTTTGAAGGCGTCGAAAATACTTTTGTAATTATGGAAAAGGCAAGAAATTCCCGACAATTACACACCGATATTTTGTGGATTAGATAAAATGGAAAAATTAGAAATGCAGTCTTATTGTGCACACTGGAATTCGGATGCTGTAAATTTTCAGACGGCATATCGCGCACATGGTGAAAGCTGTACTTTTTCCTATCTGACCAAATGAAAAATCCCTGTAAACATAGACAAATCAAATAATTAAACACAATTTGAGACCCATTTCAAAAGTATTTCTTTTACTGGAAAAAGTTATAAACAAGTGAAATATGACTGATTACCCATATTAAATCCGCATGATGATTTCCGCAAATGAGATAACACAAGTCCCCATACCGTTGAATGTAGCCTCGTCTCTATTCAATGTGGCGAAAAAACTTTTGTAATTATGGATAAGGCAAAAAATTCCCGACAATAGGACACCAATATTTTGTGGATTCTATAAAAAGGAAAAATTAGAAATGCAGTGTTATTGTGCACACTGGAATTTGGACGCTGTAAATTGTCAGACGACATACCGCGAACATGGTGAAAGCTGTACTTTTTACTATCTGAACAAATGAAAAATCCCTGTAAACATAGACAAATCAAATGATTGCACACAATTTGATACCCATTTTGAAAATATTTCTTTTACTCGAAAAAAGTTATAAACAAGTGAAATATGACTTATTTCCCAGTTTAGGGCCGCATGAGAATTTCCGCAAATGAGCTAACACAACTCCCCATACCGTTGAATTTCGTCTCGACTCTATTCAAGGTGACAAAAAAACTTTTGTAATTATTGATAAGGTAAGAAATTCCAGACAATTGGACACCAATATTTTGTGGATTCGATAAAAAGGAAAATTTAGAAATGCAGTCTTATTGTGCACACTGGAATTCGGACGCTGTATATTGTCAGACGACATACCGCGCACATGGTGAAAACTAACTTTTTATTATCTGACAAAATGAAAAATCCCTGGAAACATAGACAAATCAAATAATTTCAAACTATTTGATACACATTTTTAAAATATTTCTTTTACTGGAAAAAGGTTATAATCAAGTGAAATATGACTGATTACCCAGTTTAAGTCCGCATGACAATTTCCGCAAATGAGCTAACACAAGTCCCCATACCGTTGAATTTCGCCTCGACTCTATTATAGGTGTCGAAAAAACTTTTGTAATTATGGATAAGGCAAGAAATTCCCGGAAATAAGACACCAATATTTTGTGTATTCTATAAAAAGGAATAATTAGAAAAGCAGTGTTATTGTGCACACTGGAATTCGGACGCTGTAAATTGTAAGACGACATACCGCGCACATGGTCAAAGCTGTACTTTTTACTATCTCAGCAAATTAAAAATCCCTGTAAACAGAGACAAATCAAATAATTGCACACAATTTGATAACCATTTTGAAAATATTTCTTTTACTGGAAAAAAGTTATAAACAAGTGAAATATGACTGATTTCCCAGTTTAGGGCCGCATGACAATGTCCGTACATGAGCTAACACAAGTCCCCATACCGTTGAATTTCGACTCGACTCTAAACAAGGTGGCGAAAAAACTTTTGTAATTATGGATAAGGTAAGAAATTCCCGACAATTGGACACCAATATTTAGTGGATTAGATAAAAAGGAAAAATTAGAAATGAAGTCTTATTGTGCACACCGGAATTCAGACGCTGTAAATTGTCAGAAGACATACCGTGCACATGGTGAATGCTGTAAATGTGCCAACAGCTGATAGCAAAAGTGCCAACAGCTGATAGCAAAAGTGCCAACAGCACCACAGTGACAACTAGTTCTAGGTATGACTATAAACTACATCTGACAGCAAGGCTTCTGATCACAAAGAGTCCAAGCTCTGAGCAAAGAGTGACCACCCATTAAAAAAAAACACTATGAATGTATAAAAATACATGTTTATATAAAAACTTGCGAACAACACCAGTTCATAGCAAAAGTGCCAACAGCACCACAGCTGATAGCAAAAGTGACAACAGCTGATAGCAAAAGTGCCAACAGCTGATAGCAAAAGTGCCAACAGCTGATAGAAAAAGTGCCAACAGCACCACAGTGCCAACTAGTCCTAGGTATGACTATAAACTACATCTGACAGCAAGGCTTCTGATCTCAATGGGTCCCAGCTATGAGCAAATAGTGACCCCCCACTAAAAAAAAACACTATGAAATTATAAAAATACATGTTTATATAAAAACTTGCGAACAACACCAGTTCATAGCAAAAGTGCCAACAGCTGATAGCAGAATTGCCATCAGCAGATAGCAAATGTGCCAACAGCTGATACCAAAAGTGCCAACAGCTCATAGCGAAAGTGCCAACAGCTGATAGCAAAAGTGCCAACAGCTGATAGCAAAAGTGCCAACAGCACCACAGCTGATAGCAAAAGTGCCAACAACACCGGCTGAGAGCAAAAGTGCCAACAGCACCACAGCTGATAGCAAAAGTGACAACAACACCGGCTGATAGCAAAAGTGCCAACAGCACCACATCTGATAGCAAAAGTGCCAACAACACCGGCTGATAGCAAAAGTGCCAACAGCACCACAGCTGATAGCAAAAGTGCCAACAGCAGATAGCAAAAGTGCCAACAGCTGATAGCAAAAGTGCCAACAGCACCACAGTGCCAACTAGTCCTAGGTATGACTATAAACTACAACTGACATCAAGGCTTCTGATCACAAAGTGTCCAAGCTATGAGCAAATAGTGACCCTCAACAAATAAAAAACACTATGAAAGTATAAAAATACATGTTTATATAAAAACTTGCGAACAATACCAGTTGATAGCAAAAGTCCCAACAGCACCACAGCTGATAGCAAAAGTGCCAACAGCTGATAGCAAAAGTGCCAACAGCTGATAGCAAAAGTGCCAACAGCACCACATTGCCAACTAGTCCTAGGTATGACTATATACTAGATCTGACAGCAAGGCTTCTGATCACAAAGGGTCCCAGCTATGAGCAAATAGTGACGCCCCACTAAAAAAAAAACATTATGAATGTATAAAAATACATGTTTATATAAAAACTTGCGAACAACACCAGTTGATAGCAAAAGTGCCAAGAGCACCACAGCTGATAGCAAAAGTGCCAACAGCTGATAGCAAAAGTGCCAACAGCTGATAGCAAAAGTGCCAACAGCACCACAGTGCCAACTAATCCTAGGTATGACTATAAACTACATCTGACAGCAAGGCTTCTGATCACAAAGGTCACAGCTATGAGCAAATAGTGACCCCCACTAAAGAAAACACTATGAAAGTATAAAAATACATGTTTATATAAAAACTTGCGAACAACACCAGTTGATAGCAAAAGTGCCAACAGCACCACAGCTGATAGCAAAAGTGCCAACAGCTGATGGCAAAAGTGCCAACAGCTGATAGCAAAAGTGCCAACAGCACCACATTGCCTACTAGTCCTAGGTATGACTATAAACTAGATCTGACAGCAAGGCTTCAGATCACAAAGGGTCCCAGCTATGAGCAAATAGTGACGCCCCACTAAAAAAAAAAACACTATGAAAGTATAAAAATACATGTTTATATAAAAACTTGCGAACAACACCAGTTGATAGCAAAAGGGCCAACAGCTGATAGCAAAAGTGCCAACAGCTGATAGCAAAAGTGCCAACAGCTGATAGCAAAAGGGCCAACAGCTGATACCAAAAGTGCCAAAAGCTGATAGCATAAGTGCCAACAGCTGATAGCAAAAGTGCCAACAGCTGATACCAAAAGTGCCAACAGCTGATATCAAAAGTGCCAACAGCTGATAGCAAAAGTGCCAACAGCACCACAGTGCCAACTAGTCCTAGATATGACTATAAACTACATCTGACAGCAAGGCTTCTGATCACAAAGGGTCCCAGCTATGAGCAAATAGTGACGCCCCACTAAAGAAAAAAGCACTATGAAAGTATAAAAATACATGTTTATATAAAAACTTGCGAACAACACCAGTTGAGAGCAAAAGGGCCAACAGCTGATAGCAAAAGTGCCAACAGCTGATAGCAAAAGTGCCAACAGCTGATAGCAAAAGTGCCAACAGCACCACAGTGCCAACTATTCCTAGGTATGATTATGAACTACATCTGACAGCAAGGCTTCTGATCACAAAGGGTCCCAGCTCTGAGCAAATAGTGAACCCCCACTAAAAAAAAAACGATATGAAAGTATAAAAATACATGTTTATATAAAAACATGCGAACAACACCAGTTGATAGCGAAAGTGCCAACAGCACCACCGCTGATAGCAAAAGTGCCAACAGCAGAGAGCAAAAGTGCCAACAGATGATAGCAAATGTGCCAACAGCTGATACCAAAAGTGCCAACAGCTGATAGCGAAAGTGCAAACAGCTGATAGCAAAAGTGCCAACAGCTGATAGCAAATGTGCCAACAGCACCACAGCTGATAGCAAAAGTGCCAACAACACCGGCTGATAGCAAAAGTGCCAACAGCACCACAGCTGATAGCAAAAGTGACAACAACACCGGCTGATAGCAAAAGTGCCAACAGCACCACATCTGATAGCAAAAGTGCCAACAACACCGGCTGATAGCAAAAGTGCCAACAGCACCACAGCTGATAGCAAAAGTGCCAACAGCAGATAGCAAAAGTGCCAACAGCTGATAGCAAAAGTGCCAACAGCACCACAGTGCCAACTAGTCCTAGGTATGACTATAAACTACAACTGACATCAAGGCTTCTGATCACAAAGGGTCCAAGCTATGAGCAAATAGTGACCCTCAACAAATAAAAAACACTATGAAAGTATAAAAATACATGTTTATATAAAACCTTGCGAACAATACCAGTTGATAGCAAAAGTCCCAACAGCACCACAGCTGATAGCAAAAGTGCCAACAGCTGATAGCAAAAGTGCCAACAGCTGATAGCAAAAGTGCCAACAGCACCACATTGCCAACTAGTCCTAGGTATGACTATATACTAGATCTGACAGCAAGGCTTCTGTTCACAAAGGGTCCCAGCTATGAGCAAATAGTGACGCCCCACTAAAAAAAAACCATTATGAATGTATAAAAATACATGTTTATATAAAAACTTGC
This sequence comes from Acanthosepion esculentum, assembly GCA_964036315.1. NCBI lineage: Eukaryota > Metazoa > Mollusca > Cephalopoda > Sepiida > Sepiidae > Acanthosepion > Acanthosepion esculentum. The sequence goes on from OZ038514.1 coordinate 68,954,174, forward strand.
GAACAACACCAGTTGATAGCAAAAGTGCCAAGAGCACCACAGCTGATAGCAAAAGTGCCAACAGCTGATAGCAAAAGTGCCAACAGCTGATAGCAAAAGTGCCAACAGCACCACAGTGCCAACTAATCCTAGGTATGACTATAAACTACATCTGACAGCAAGGCTTCTGATCACAAAGGTCACAGCTATGAGCAAATAGTGAACCCCACTAAAGAAAACACTATGAAAGTATAAAAATACATGTTTATATAAAAACTTGCGAACAACACCAGTTGATAGCAAAAGTGCCAACAGCACCACAGCTGATAGCAAAAGTGCCAACAGCTGATGGCAAAAGTGCCAACAGCTGATAGCAAAAGTGCCAACAGCACCACATTGCCTACTAGTCCTAGGTATGACTATAAACTAGATCTGACAGCAAGGCTTCAGATCACAAAGGGTCCCAGCTATGAGCAAATAGTGACGCCCCACTAAAAAAAAAAAACACTATGAAAGTATAAAAATACATGTTTATATAAAAACTTGCGAACAACACCAGTTGATAGCAAAAGGGCCAACAGCTGATAGCAAAAGTGCCAACAGCTGATAGCAAAAGTGCCAACAGCTGATAGCAAAAGTGCCAACACCTGATACCAAAAGTGCCAAAAGCTGATAGCATAAGTGCCAACAGCTGATAGCAAAAGTGCCAACAGCTGATACCAAAAGTGCCAACAGCTGATATCAAAAGTGCCAACAGCTCATAGCAAAAGTGCCAACAGCACCACAGTGCCAACTAGTCCTAGATATGACTATAAACTACATCTGACAGCAAGGCTTCTGATCACAAAGGGTCCCAGCTATGAGCAAATAGTGACGCCCCACTAAAGAAAAAGCACTATGAAAGTATAAAAATACATGTTTATATAAAAACTTGCGAACAACACCAGTTGATAGCAAAAGGGCCAACAGCTGATAGCAAAAGTGCCAACAGCTGATAGCAAAAGTGCCAACAGCTGATAGCAAAAGTGCCAACAGCACCACAGTGCCAACTATTCCTAGGTATGATTATAAACTACATCTGACAGCAAGGCTTCTGATCACAAAGGGTCCCAGCTCTGAGCAAATAGTGAACCCCCACTAAAAAAAAAACGATATGAAAGTATAAAAATACATGTTTATATAAAAACATGCGAACAACACCAGTTGATAGCGAAAGTGCCAACAGCACCACCGCTGATAGCAAAAGTGCCAACAGCAGATAGCAAAAGTGCCAACAGATGATAGCAAAGGTGCCAACAGCTGATAGCAAAAGTGTCAAAAGCTGATAGCAAAAGTGCCAACAGCACCACAGTGCCAACTAGTCCTAGGTATGACTATAAACTACATCTGACAGAAAGGCTTCTGATCACAAAGTGTCCCAGCTATGAGCAAATAGTGACCCCCCACTAAAAAAAAAACACTTTGAAAGTATAAAAATACATGTTTATATAAAAACTTGCGACCAGCACCAGTTGATATCAAAAGTGCCAACAGCACCACAGCTGATAGCAAAAGTGCCAACAGCTGATAGCAAAAGTGCCAACAGCTGATAGCAAAAGTGCCAAAAGCTGATAGCAAAAGTGCCAACAGCTGATAGCAAAAGTGCCAACAGCTGATACCAAAAGTGCCAACAGCAAATAGCAAAAGTGCCAACAGCTGATAGCAAAAGTGCCAACAGCTGATAGCAAAAGTGCCAACAGCACCACAGTGCCAACCATTCCAATGTATGACTATAAACTACATCTGACAGCAAGGCTTCTGATCACAAAGGGTCCCAGCTATGAGCAAATAGTGACCTTCCACTAAAAAAAAACACTATGAAAGTATAAAAATACATGTTTATATAAAAGCTTGCGAACAACACCAGTTGATAGCAAAAGTGCCAACAGCACCACAGCTGTTAGCAAAAGTGCAACAGCTGATAGCACAAGTGCCAACAGCACCACAGTGCCAACTAGTCCTAGGTATGACTATAAACTACATCTGACAGCAAGGCTGCTGATCACAAAGTGTCCGAGATATGATCAAATAGTGACACACCACTAAAAAAACAAAAACACAATGAAAGTATAAAAAAACATGTTTTTATAAAAAATTGCGAACAACACCAGTTGCTAGCAAAAGTGCAAACAGCACCACAGCTGATAGCAAAAGTGCCAACAGCTGATAGCAAAAGTGCCAACAGCACCACCGTGCCAACTAGTCCTAGGTATGACTATAAACTACATCTGAGAGCAAGGCTTCTGATCACAAAGGGTCCAAGCTATGTGCAAATAGTGACACCCACTAAAAAAAAAACACTATGAATGTATAAAAATACATGTTTATATAAAAACTTGCGAACAACACCAGTTGATAGCAAAAGTGCCAACAGCACCACAGCTGATAGCAAAAGTGCCAACAGCTGATAGCAAAATGCCAACAGCTGATAGCAAAAGTGCCAAAAGCTGATAGCAAAAGTGCCAACAGCTGATAGCAAAAGTGCCAACAGCTGATATTAAAAGAGCAAACAGCTGATAGCAAAAGTGCCAACAGTTGATAGCAAAAGTGCCAACAGCTGATAGCAAAAGTGCCAACAGCACCACAGTGCCAAATAGTCCTAGGTATGACTATAAACTACATCTGACAGCAAGGCTTCTGATCACAAAGGGTCCCAGCTCTGAGCAAATAGTGACCCCCCACTAAAAAAAAAAACACTATGAAAGTATTTAAATACATGTTTATATAAAAACTTTCGAACAACACCAGTTGATAGCAAAAGTGCCAACAGGACCACAGCTGATAGCAAAAGTGCCAACAGCTGATAGCAAAAGTGGCAACAGCTGATAGCAAAAGTGCAAACAGCTGATAGCAAAAGTGCCAACAGCACCACAGTGCCAACTAGTCCTAGGTATGACTATAAACTACATCTGACAGCAAGTCTTCTGATCACAAAGGGTCACAGCTATGAGCAAATAGTGACCCACCACTAAAAAAAAAAACTTTATGAAAGTATAAAAATACATGTTTATATAAAAACTTGCGAACAACCCCAGTTGATAGCAAAAGTGCCAACAGCAACCCAGCTGATAGCAAAAGTGCCAACAGCACCACAGTGCCAACTAGACCTTGGTATGACTATAAACTACATCTTTCAGCAAGGCTTCTGATCACAAAGGGTCCCAGCTATGAGCAAATAGTGACCCCCCACTAAAAAAAAAACACTATGAATGTATAAATACACATGTTTATATAAAAACTTGCGAACAACACCAGTTGATAGCAAAAGTGCCAACAGCACCACAGCTGATAGCAAAAGTGCCAACAGCTGATAGCAAAAGTGCCAACAGCTGATAGCAAAAGTGCCAACAGCTGATAGCAAAAGTGCCAACAGCACCACAGTGCCAACTAATCCTAGGTATGACTATAAACTACATCTGACAGTAAGGCTTCTGATCACAAAGGGTCCCAGCTATGAGCAAATACTGACTCACCACTAAAAAAAAACACTATGAAAGTATAAAAGTACATGTTTATATAAAAAATTGCGAACAACACCAGTTGATAGCAAAAGTGCAAACAGCACCAGAGCTCATAGCAAAAGTGCCAAAAGCTGGTAGCAAAAGTGCCAACAGCTGATAGCAAAAGTGCCAACAGCTGATAGCAAAAGTGCCAACAGTCCTAGGTATGACGATAAACTACATCTGACAGCAAGGCTTCTGATCACAAAGGCTCCCAGCTATGAGCAAATAGTGACACCCCCCACTAAAAAAAAACACTATGAAAGTATAAAAATACATGTTTATATAAAAACTTGCGAACAACACCAGTTGATAGCAAAAGTGCCAACGGCTGATAGCAAAAGTGCCAACAGCTGATAGCAAAAGTGCCAACAGCTGATAGCAAATGTGCCAACAGCTGATAGCAAAAGTGCCAACAGCACCACAGTGCCAACTAGTCCTAGCTATGACTATAAACTACATCTGACAGCAAGGCTTCTGATCAAAAAGGGTCCCAGCTATGAGCAAATAGTGACCCCCCACTAAAAAAAAACACTATGAAAGTATAAAAATACATGTTTATATAAAATCTTGCGAACAACACCAGTTGATAGCAAAAGTGCCAACAGCTGATAGCAAAAGTGCCAACAGCACCACAGTGCCAACTAGTCCTAAGTATGACTATAAACTACATCTGACAGCAAGGCTTCTGATCACAAAGGTTCCCAGCTATGAGCAAATAGTGAACCCCCACTAAAAAAAAAACTCTATGAAAGTATAAAAATACATGTTTATATAAAAACTTGCGAACAACACCAGTTGATAGCAAAAGTGCCAACAGCACCACAGCTGATATCAAAAGTGCCAACAGCTGATAGCAAAAGTGCCAACAGGTGATACCAAAAGTGCCAAAAGCTGATAGCAAAAGTGCCAAAAGCTGGTAGCAAAAGTGCCAACAGCTGATACCAAAAGTGCCAACAGCTGATTAAAAATGTGACAACAGCTGATAGCAAAAGTGCCAACAGCACCACAGTGCAAACTATTCCTAGGTATGACTATAAACTACATCTGACAGCAAGGCTTCTGATCACAAAGCGTCCCAGCTATGAGCAAATAGTGACGCACCACTAAAAAAAAACACTATGAAAGTATAAAAATACATATTTATATAAAAACTTGCGAACAACACCAGTTGATAGCAAAGGTGCCAACAGCACCACAGCTGATAAGAAAAGTGCCAACAGCTGATAGCAAAAGTGCCAACAGCTGATAGGAAAAGCGCTAACAGCTGATAGCAAAAGTGCCAACAGCTGATAGCAAAAGTGCCAACAGCACCACAGTGCCAACTAGTCCTAGGTATGACTATAAACTACATCTAACATCAAGGCTTCTGATCACAAAGGGTCTCAGCTATGAGCAAATAGTGATCCCCCACTAAAAAAAAAACACTTTGAAGGTATAAAAATACATGTTATTATAAAAACTTGCAAACAACACCAGTTGATAGCAAAAGTGCCAACAGCACCACAGCTGATAGCAAAAATGCCAACAGCTGATAGCAAAAGTGCCAACAGCTGATACCAAAAGTGCCAAAAGCTGATAGCAAAAGTGCCAACAGCTGATAGCAAAAGTTCCAACAGCTGATACCAAAAGTGACAACAGCTGATAGCAAAATTGCAAACAGCTGATATTAAAAGTGCAAACAGCACCACAGTGCCAACTAGTCCTAGGTATGACTATAAACTAAATCTGACATCAAGGCTACTGATCACAAAGGGTCCCAGCTATGAGCAAATAGTGACCTACCACTAAAAAAAAAACACTATGAAAGTAAAATATACATGTTTATATAAAAACTTGCGAACAACACCAGTTGATAGCAAAAGTGCCAACAGCTGATAGGAAAAGTGTCAACAGCTGATAGCAAAAGTGCCAACAGCTCCACAGTGCCAACTAGTCCTAGGTATGACTATAAACTACATCTGACAGCACGGCTTCTGATCACAAAGGGTCCCAGCTATGAGCAAATAGTGACCCCCCACTAAAGAAAACACTATGAAAGTATAAAAATACATGTTTATATAAAAACTTGCGAACAACACCAGTTGATAGAAAAAGTGCCAACAGCACCACAGCTGATAGCAAATGTGCCAAAAACTGATAGCAAATGTGCCAACAGCTGATAGCAAAAGTGCCAACAGCATCACAGTGCCAACTAATCTTAGGTATGACTATAAACTACATCTGACAGCAAGGCTTCTGATCACAAAGGGTCCCAGCTATGAGCAAATAGTGACCCCCCACTAAAAAAAAAACACTATGACAGTATAAGAAAACATGTTTATATAAAAACTTCAAACAATACCAGTTGATAGCAAAAGTGCCAAGAGCTGATAGCAAAAGTGCAAACAGCTGTTACCAAAATTGCCAACAGCTGATAGCAAAAGTGCCAACAGCTGATAGCAAATGTGCCGACAGCTGGTAGCAAAAGTGCCAACAGCTGATAGCAAAAGTGCCAACAGCTGATAGCAAAAGTGCCAACAGCTGATAGCAAATGTGCCAACAGCACCACAGTGCCAAATAGTCCTAGGTATGACTATAAACTACATCTGACAGCAAGGCTTCTGATCACAAAGGGTTCCAGCTATGAGCAAATAGTGACCCCCCACTAAAAAAAAAATCACTATGAAAGTATGAAAATACATGTTTATATAAAAACTTGCGAACAACACCAGTTGATAGCAAAACTGCCAACATACCACAGCTGATAGCAAAAGTGCCAAAAGCTGATACCAAAAGTGCCAACAGCTGAGAGCAAAAGTGCCAACAGCTGATAGCAAAAGTGACAAAAGCACCACAGTGCCAACTAGTCCTAGGTATGACTATAAACTACATCTGACAACAAGGCGTCTGATCAAAAAGGGTCCCAGCTATGAGCAAATAGTGACCCCCCACTAAAACAAAAAAACACTATGAAAGTATAAAAATACATGTTTATATAAAAACTTGCGAACAACACCAGTTGATAGCAAAAGTGCCAACAGCACAACAGCTGATAGCAAAAGTGCCAACAGCTGATAGCAAAAGAGCCAACAGCTGATACCAAAAGTGCCAAAAGCTGATAGCAAAAGTGCCAACAGCTGATAGGAAAAGTGCCAACAGCTGATACCAAAAGTTCCAACAGCTGATAGCAAAAGTGCCAACAGCTGATAGCAAAAGTGCCAACAGCTGATAGCAAAAGTGCCAACAGCACCACAGTGCCAACTAGTCCTAGGTATGACTATAAACTACATCTGACAGCAAGGCTTCTGATCACAAAGGGTCCCAGCTATGAGCAAATAATGAACCCCCACTAAAAAAAACACCATGAATATATAAAAATACATGTTTATATAAAAACTTGCGAACAACACCCGTTGATAGCAAAAGTGCCAACAGCACCAGAGCTGATAGCAAAAGTGCCAACAGCTGATAGCAAAAGTGCCAACAGCTGATAGCAAAAGTGCCAACAGCACCACAGTGCCAACTAGTCCTAGGTATGAATATAAACTACATCTGACAGCAAGGCTTCTGATCACAAAGGGTCCCAGCTATGAGCAAATAGTGACCCCCCACTAAAAAAAAACACTATGAAAGTATATAAATACATGTTTATATAAAAAATTGCAAACAAAACCAGTTGATAGTAAAAGAGCGAACAGCAACACAGCTGATAGCAAAAGTGCCAACAGCTGATAGCAAAAGTGCCAACAGCTGATAGCAAAAGTGCCAACAGCACCACAGTGCCAACTAGTCCTAGGTATGATTATAAACTACATCTGACAGCAAGGCTTCTGATCACAAAGGGTCCCAGCTATGAGCAAATAGTGACCCCCCCACTAAAAAAAAACACTATGAAATTATAAAAATACATGTTTATATAAAAACTTGCGAACAACACCAGTTGATAGTAAAAGTGCCAACAGCTGATAGCAAAAGTGCCAACAGCTGATAGTAAAAGTGCCAACAGCTGATAGCAAAAGTGCCAAAAGCACCACAGTGCCAACTAGTCCTAGGTATGACTATAAACTACATCTGACAACAAGGCGTCTGATCAAAAAGGGTCCCAGCTATGAGCAAATAGTGACCCCCCACTAAAAAAAAAACACTATGAAAGTATAAAAATACATGTTTATATAAAAACTTGCGAACAACACCAGTTGATAGCAAAAGTGCCAACAGCACAACAGCTGATAGCAAAAGTGCCAACAGCTGATAGCAAAAGAGCCAACAGCTGATACCAAAAGTGCCAAAAGCTGATAGCAAAAGTGCCAACAGCTGATAGGAAAAGTGCCAACAGCTGATACCAAAAGTGCCAACAGCTGATAGCAAAAGTGCCAACAGCTGATAGCAAAAGTGCCAACAGCTGATAGCAAAAGTGCCAACAGCACCACAGTGCCAACTAGTCCTAGGTATGACTATAAACTACATCTGACAGCAAGGCTTCTGATCACAAAGGGTCCCAGCTATGAGCAAATAATGAACCCCCACTAAAAAAAACACCATGAATATATAAAAATACATGTTTATATAAAAACTTGCGAACAACACCCGTTGATAACAAAAGTGCCAACAGCACCAGAGCTGATAGCAAAAGTGCCAACAGCTGATAGCAAAAGTGCCAAGAGCTGATAGCAAAAGTGCCAACAGCACCACAGTGCCAACTAGTCCTAGGTATGAATATAAACTACATCTGACAGCAAGGCTTCTGATCACAAAGGGTCCCAGCTATGAGCAAATAGTGACCCCCCACTAAAAAAAAACACTATGAAAGTATATAAATACATGTTTATATAAAAAATTGCAAACAAAACCAGTTGATAGTAAAAGAGCGAACAGCAACACAGCTGATAGCAAAAGTGCCAACAGCTGATAGCAAAAGTGCCAACAGCTGATAGCAAAAGTGCCAACAGCACCACAGTGCCAACTAGTCCTAGGTATGATTATAAACTACATCTGACAGCAAGGCTTCTGATCACAAAGGGTCCCAGCTATGAGCAAATAGTGACCCCCCCACTAAAAAAAAACACTATGAAATTATAAAAATACATGTTTATATAAAAACTTGCGAACAACACCAGTTGATAGTAAAAGTGCCAACAGCTGATAGCAAAAGTGCCAACAGCTGATAGTAAAAGTGCCAACAGCTGATAGGAAATGTGCCAACAGGTGATAGAAAAAGTGCCAAAAGCACCACAGTGCCAACTAGTCCTAGGTATGACTATAAACTACATCTGACAGCAAGGCTTCTGATCAAAAAGGGTCCCAGCTATGAGCAAATAGTGACCCCCCACTAAAAAAAAAACACTATGAAAGTATAAAAATACATGTTTATATAAAATCTTGCGAACAACACCAGTTGATACCAAAAGTGCCAACAGCTGATAGCAAAAGTGCCAGCAGCACCACAGTGCCAACTAGTCCTAAATATGACTATAAACTACATCTGACAGCAAGGCTTCTGATCACAAAGGGTCCAAGCTATGAGCAAATAGTGAAACCCCACTAAAAAAAAAAACTCTATGAAAGTATAAAAATACATGTTTATATAAAAACTTGCGAACAACACCAGTTGATAGAAAAAGTGCCAACAGCACCACAGCTGATAGCAAAAGTGCCAACAGCTAATAGCAAAAGTGCCAACAGATGATAGGAAAAGTGCCAACAGCTGATAGCAAAAGTGCCAACAGCTGATAGCAAAAGTGCCAACAGCACCACATTGCCAACTAGTCCTAGGTATGTCTATAAACTACATCTGACAGCAAGGCTTCTGATCACAAAGGGTCCCAGCTATGAGCAAATAGTGACCCCCCACTAAAAAAAAAACATTATGAAAGTATAAAAATACATGATTATATAAAAGATTGCGAACAACACCAGTTGATAGCAAAAGTGCAAACAGCACCACAGCTGATAGCAAAAGTGCCAAAAGCTGATAGCAAAAGTGCCAACAGCTGATAGCAAATGTGCCAACAGCTGATAGCAAAAGTGCCAACAGCACCGCAGTGCCAACTAGTCCTAGGTATGTCTATAAACTACATCTGACAGCAAGGCTTCTGATCACAAAGGGTCTCAGCTATGAGCAAATAGTGACGCCCCATTAAAAAAAAAACACTTTGAAGGTATAAAAATACATGTTCATATAAAAACTTGCAAACAACACCAGTTGATAGCAAAAGTGCCAACAGCACCACAGCTGATAGCAAAAGTGCCAACAGCTGATAGCAAAAGTGCCAACAGCTGATAACAAAAGTGCCAAAAGCTGATAGCAAAAGTGCCAACAGCTGATAGCAAAAGTGCCAACAGCTGATACCAAAATTGACAACAGCTGATAGCAAAAGTGCCAACAGCTGATAGCAAAAGTGCCAACAGCACCACAGTGCCAACTAGTCCTAGGTATGACTATAAACTACATCTGACAGCAAGGCTTCTGATCACAAAGGGTCCCACCTATGAGCAATAGTGACCCCCCACTAAAAAAAAACACTATGAAAGTATAAATATACATGTTTATATAAAAACTTGCGAACAACACCAGTTGATAGCAAAAGTGCCAACAGCTGATAGCAAAAGTGCCAACAGCTGATAGCAAAAGTGCCAACAGCTGATAGCAAAAGTGCCAACAGCACCACAGTGCCAACTAGTCCTAGGTATGACTATAAACTACATCTGACAGCAAGGCTTCTTATCACAAAGGGTCCCAGCTATGAGCAAATAGTGACCCCCCACTAAAAAAATCTCTATGAAAGTATAAAAATACATGTTTATATAAAAACTTGCGAACGACACCAGTTGATAGCAAAAGTGCCAACCGCACCACAGCTGAATGCAAAAGTGCCAACAGCTGATAGCAAAAGTGCCAACAGCTGATACCAAAAGGGCCAACAGCTGATAGCAAAAGTGCCAACAGCACCACAGTGCCAACTAGTCCTAGGTATGACTATAAACTACATCTGACAGCAAGGCTTCTGATCACAAAGGGTCCCAGCTATGAGCAAATAGTGACCCCCCACTAAAAAAAACCACTATGAAAGTATAAAAATACATGTTTATATAAAAACTTGCGAACAACACCAGTTGATAGAAAAAGGGCCAACAGCACCACAGCTGATAGCAAAAGTGCCAAAAACTGATAGCAAAAGTGACAACAGCTGATAGCAAAAGTGCCAACAGCACCACAGTGCCAACTAGTCCTAGGTATGACTATAAACTACATCTGACAGCAAGGCTTCTGATCACAAAGGGTCCCACCTATGAGCAAATAGTGACCCCCCACTAAAAAAAAAACACTCTGAAATTATAAAAATACATGTTTATATAAAAACTTGCGAACAACACCAGTTGATAGCAAAAGTACCAAAACCCACAACAGCTGATAGCTAAAGTGCCAACAGCTGATAGCAAAAGTGCCAACAGCTGATAGCAAAAGTGCCAACAGCTGATAGCAAAAGTGCCAACAGCTGATAGCAAAAGTGCCAACAGCACCACAGTGCCAACTAGTCTTAGGTATGACTATAAACTACATCTGCGAGCAAGGCTTCTGATCACAAAGGGTCCCAGCTATGAGCAAATAGTGACACCCACTAAAAAAAAAACACTATGAAAGTATAAAAATACATGTTTATATAAAAAATTGCGAACAACACCAGTTGATAGCAAAAGTGCCAACAGCTGATAGCAAATGTGCCAACAGCTGATAGCAAAAGTGCCAACAGCTGATAGCAAAAGTGCCAACAGCTGATAGCAAAAGTGCCAACAGCTGATAGCAAAAGTGCCAACAGCACCACAGTGCCAACTAGTCCTAGGTATGACTATAATCTACATCTGACAGCAAGGCTTCTGATCACAAAGGGTCCCAGCTATGAGCAAATAGTGACCACCCCACTAAAAAAAAAAACACTATGAAAGTATAAAAATACATGTTTATATAAAAACTTGCTACCAACACCAGTTGATAGCAAAAGTGCCAACAGCACCACAGCTGATAGCAAAAGTGCCAACAGCTGATAGCAAAAGTGCCAACAGCTGATACCAATAGTGCCAAAAGCTGATAGCAAAAGTGCCAACAGCTGATAGAAAAAGTGCCAACAGCACAACAGTGCCAACTAGTCCTAGGTATGACTATAAACTACATCTTACAGCAAGGCTTCTGATCACAAAGGGTCCCAGCTATGAGCAAATAGTGACCCCCCACTAAAAATAAAACACTATGAAAGTATAAAAATACATGTTTATATAATAACTTGCGAACAACACCAGTTGATAGCAAAAGTGCCAACAGCACCACAGCTGATAGCAAAAGTGCCAACAGCTGATAGCAAAAGTGCCAACAGCACCACAGTGCCAACTAGTCCTAGGTATGACTATAAAGGGATTTTCTTGGACTGTGTGTCGTCCGCGTGGGACTTTCTGGGACTGTCTCCACGGTGGGGGTTCGTCTGCATGGGACTTTCTGGAACTGGGTTGTCGTCTGCGTGGGACTTTCTGGGACTGTCTCCTAGTTGGGGGTCGTCTGCATGGGACTTTCTTGGACTGTGACTCGTCTGCGTGGGACTTTCTGGGACTGGAGGTCGTCTGCGTGGGACTTTCTGGTACTGTCTCCTGGGTGGGGGGTCGTCTGCGTGGGACTTTCTGGGACTAGGCGTCTTCTGCGTTGGACTTTCTGGGACTGTCTCCTGGGTGGCGGGTCGTCTGCGCGGGATTTCTGGGACTGGGTGTCGTCTGCGTAGGAATTTCTCGGACTGTCTCCTGGGTGGGGGTTCGTCGTCGTGGGACTTTCTGGGACTGGGGGTCGTCTGCGTGGGAATTTCTGGGACTGTCTCCTGGGTGGGTGTGGTCTGCTTGGGACTTTCTGGGACTGTGGGTCGTCTGCGTTGGACATTCTCGGACTGTCTCCTGGGTAGGGGGTCGTCTGCGTGGGACTTTCGTGGACTTGTGGTCGTCTGCGTGGCACTTTCTGGGACTGTCTCCTGGGTGGGGGGTCGTCTGCGTGGGAATTTCTGGGACTGTCGGTCGTCTACATAGGACTTTATATGACTGTCTCCTTGGTGGGGGGTCGTCTGCATGGGACTTTCTGCGACTGTCTCCTGGGTGGGAGGTCGTCTGCGTGGGACTTTCTGGGTCTGGGTGTCGTCCGCGTGGGAATTTCTGGGACTGTCTCCCTGGTGGGGGGTCCTCTGTTTGGGTCTTTCTGGGAATGTCTACAGGGTGGGGGGTCGTCTGCATGGGACTTTCTTGGACTGTAACTCGTCTGCGTGGGACTTTCTGGGACTGGAGGTCGACTGCGTGGGACTTTCTGGTACTGTCTCCTGGGTGGGGGGTCGTCTGCGTGGGACTTTCTGGGACTGGGCCTCTTCTGCGTGAGATTTTTTGGAACTGTCTCCTGTCTGGGGGGTCGTATTCGTGGGACTTTTTTGGACTAGGTGTCGTCTGCGTTGGACTTTCTGGGACTGTCTCCTGGGTGGGGGTCGTCTGCGCGGGACTTTCTGGGACTGGGGGTCGTCTACGTTGGAATTTCTGGGATTGTCTCCTGGGTGGGGGGTCATCTGCCTGGGACATTCTGGGACTGGGGGTCCTCTGCGTTGGACTTTCTGGGAATCTCTCCTGGGTGCAGGTCGTCTGCGTGGGACTTTCTGGTACTGGGGGTCGTCTGCGTGGGACTTTCTGGTACTGGGGGTCGTCTGCGTGGGACTTTCTGGGACTGTCTCCTGGGTGGGGATTCGTCTGCATGGGTTTACCTGGGACTGGAGGTCGTCTGCGTGGGTCTTTTTGGGACTCTCTCCTGGGTGGGGGTCGCCTGCGTGGGACTTTCTGGTACAGTCTCCTGGGTAGGGAATCGTCTGCGTGGGACTTTCTGGGTCTGGGGGTCGTCTGCGTGGGTCTTTCTGGGACTGTCTCCTGACTGGGTGGTTGTCTGCGTTGAAATTTCTGGGCATGTCTCCTGGGTGAGGGGTCTTCTGCGTGGGACTTTCTGGGACTGGGGGTCGTCCGCGTGGTACTTTCTGGGAATGTCTCCTGGGTGGAGGTCGTCTGCCTTGGAATTTCTGGGACTGGGGGTGGTCCGCGTGGGACTTTCTGGGAATGTATCCTCGGTGGGTGTTCGTCTGCGTTGGACATTCTGGGACTGGGTGTCGTCCGCGTGGGATTTTCTGGGACTGTCTCCTGGGTGGGGGTTCGTCTGCGTGGGACTTTCTGGAACTGGGTGGTCGTCTGCGTGGGACTTTCTGGGACTGTCTCTTGGGTGGGTGTCGTCTGCATGGGACTTTCTTGGACTGTGACTCGTCTGCGTGTGATTTTCTGGGACTGGAGTTCGTCTGCGTGGGACTTTCTGGTACTGCCTCCTTGGTCTGGGGTCGTCTGCGTGTGACTTTCTGGGACTGGGCGTCTTCTGCGTTGGACTTTCTGGGACTGTCTCCTGTCTGGGGGGTCGTCTGCGCGAAACTTTCTGGGACTGGTGGGCGTCTGCGTAGGAATTTCTCGAACTGTCTCCTGAGTGGGGGGTCGTCTGCGTGGGACTTTCTGGGACTGGGGGTCGTCTGCGTGGGAATTTCTGGGACTGTCTCCTGGGTGGGGGTCGTCTGCGTGGGAATTTCTGGGACTGTCGGTCGTCTACATAGGACTTTATATGACTGTCTCCTTGGTGGGGGGTCGTCTGCATGGGATTACCTGGGACTGGGGGTCGTCTGCGTGGGACATTCTGGGACTGGGGGTCGTCTGCGTGGGTCTTTTTGGGACTCTCTCCTGGGTGGGGGTCGTCTGCGTGGGACTATCTGGTACAGTCTCCTGGGTGGGGAGTCGTCTGCGTGGGACTTTATGGGTCTGGGGGTCGTCTTCGTGGGTCTTTCTTGGACTGTCTCCTGACTGGGTGGTTGTCTGCGTTGAAATTTCTGGGCATGTCTCCTGGGTGAGGGGTCTTCTGCGTGGGACTTTCTGGGACTGGGGGTCGTCCGCGTGGTACTTTCTGGGAATGTCTCCTGGGTGGGGGTCGTCTGCCTTGGACTTTCTGGGACTGGGGGTCGTCCGCGTGGGACTTTCTTGGAATGTCTCCTGGGTGGGGGTTCGTCTGCGTTGGACTTTCTGGAACTGGTTGGTCGTCTGCGTGGGACTTTCTGGGACTGTCTCCTGGGTGGGGGTCGTCTGCATGGGACTTTCTTGGACTGTGACTTGTCTGCGTGGGATTTTCTGGGACTGGAGTTCGTCTGCGTGGGACTTTCTGGTAATGGCTCCTTGGTGGGGGGGTCGTCTGCGTGGGACTTTCTGGGACTGGGCGTCTTCTGCGTTGGACTTTCTGGGACTGTCTCCTGTCTGGGGGTCGTCTGCGCGGGACTTTCTGGGACTGGGGGTCGTCTGCGTAGGAATTTCTCGAACTGTCTCCTGTTGGGGGGTCGTCTGCGTGGGACTTTCTGGGACTGTGGGTCGTCTGCGTGGGACTTTCTGGGACTGTCTCGTGGATAGGGGGTCGTTTGCGTGGGACATTCGTGGACTTGTGGTCTTCTGCGTGGGACTTTCTGGGACTGTCTCCTGGGTGGGGGGTCGTCTGCGTGGGAATTTCTGGGACTCTCGGTCGTCTACGTAGGACTTTATATGACTGTCTCCTGGGTGGGGGGTCGTCTGCATGGGACTTTCTTCGATTGTCTCCTGGGTAGGGGTTCGTCTGCGTGGGACTTTCTGGAACTGTGTGGTCGTCTGCGTGGGACTTGCTGGGACTGTCTCCTGGGTGTGGTGTCGTCTGCTGGGACTGTCTCGTGGGTGGGGTGGTCGTCTCCGTGGGATATCTGGGACTGTCTCCTGGGTGGGGATTCGTCTGCATGGGATTACCTGGGACTGGGGGTCGTCTGCGTGGGACATTCTGGGACTGGGGGTCTTCTGCGTGGGTCTTTTTGGGACTCTCTCCTGGGTGTGGGTCGTCTGCGTGGGACTTTCTTGTACAGTCTCCTGGGTGGGGAGTCGTCTGCGTGGGACTTTCTGGGACTGGGGTCGTCTGCGTGGGTCTTTCTGGGACTGTCTCCTGACTGGGTGGTTGTCTGCTTGAAATTTCTGGGCATGTCTCCTGGGTGAGGGGTCTTCTGCGTGGGACTTTCTGGGACTGTGGGTCGCCCGCGTGGTACTTTCTGGGAATGTCTCCTGGGTGGGGGTCGTCTGCCTGGGACTTTCTGGGACTGGGGTTCGTCCGCGTGGGACTTTCTGGGAATGTCTCCTGGGTGGGGTTTCGTCTGCGTTGGACTTTCTGGGACTGGGGGTCGTCTGCGTGGGACTTTCTGGGTCTGTCTCCTGGGTGGGGGGTCGTCTGTTTGGGACTTTCTGGGACTGTCTCCTGGGTGGGGGTCGTCTGCATGGGACTTCCTAGGACTGGGGGTCGTCTGCGTGGGACTTTCTGGGATTGGGGGTCGTCTGCGTGGGACTTTCTGGGACTGTCTCCTGGGTGGGTGGTCGTCTGCGTGGTACATTCTGGGACTGACTCCTGGGTGGGGCTCGTCTGCGTTGGACTTTCTGGGACTGTCTCCTGGGTGGGGGGTCGTCTGCGTGGGATATCTGGGACTGTCTCCTGGGTGGGGGGTCTTCTTCATGGGACTTTCTGGGACTGGGGGTCGTCTGCGTGAGTCTTTCTTGGACTCTCTCCTGGGTGGGGAGTCGTCTGCGTGGGACATTCCGTGACTGGGGGTGGTCTGCATGGGTCTTTCTGAGATTGTCTCCTGGGTGGGGGTTCGTTTGCGTGGGACTTTCTGGGAATGTCTCCTGCGTGGGCGGTCGTCTGCGTGGTACTTTCTGGGACTGTCTCTTGGGTGGGTGTCGTCTGCATGGGACTTTCTTGGACTGTGACTCGTCTGCGTGTGATTTTCTGGGACTGGAGTTCGTCTGCGTGGGACTTTCTGGTACTGCCTCCTTGGTCTGGGGTCGTCTGCGTGTGACTTTCTGGGACTGGGCGTCTTCTGCGTTGGACTTTCTGGGACTGTCTCCTGTCTGGGGGGTCGTCTGCGCGAAACTTTCTGGGACTGGTGGGCGTCTGCGTAGGAATTTCTCGAACTGTCTCCTGAGTGGGGGGTCGTCTGCGTGGGACTTTCTGGGACTGGGGGTCGTCTGCGTCGGAATTTCTGGGACTGTCTCCTGGGTGGGGGTCGTCTGCGTGGGAATTTCTGGGACTGTCGGTCGTCTACATAGGACTTTATATGACTGTCTCCTTGGTGGGGGGTCGTCTGCATGGGATTACCTGGGACTGGGGGTCGTCTGCGTGGGACATTCTGGGACTGGGCGTCGTCTGCGTGGGTCTTTTTGGGACTCTCTCCTGGGTTGGGGTCGTCTGCGTGGTACTATCTGGTACAGTCTCCTGGGTGGGGAGTCGTCTGCGTGGGACTTTCTGGGTCTGGGGGTCGTCTTCGTGGGTCTTTCTTGGACTGTCTCCTGACTGGGTGGTTGTCTGCGTTGAAATTTCTGGGCATGTCTCCTGGGTGAGGGGTCTTCTGCGTGGGACTTTCTGGGACTGGGGGTCGTCCGCGTGGTACTTTCTGGGAATGTCTCCTGGGTGGGGGTCGTCTGCCTTGGACTTTCTGGGACTGGGGGTCGTCCGCGTGGGACTTTCTTGGAATGTCTCCTGGGTGGGGGTTCGTCTGCGTTGGACTTTCTGGAACTGGTTGGTCGTCTGCGTGGGACTTTCTGGGACTGTCTCCTGGGTGGGGGTCGTCTGCATGGGACTTTCTTGGACTGTGACTTGTCTGCGTGGGATTTTCTGGGACTGGAGTTCGTCTGCGTGGGACTTTCTGGTAATGGCTCCTTGGTGGGGGGGTCGTCTGCGTGGGACTTTCTGGGACTGGGCGTCTTCTGCGTTGGACTTTCTGGGACTGTCTCCTGTCTGGGGGTCGTCTGCGCGGGACTTTCTGGGACTGGGGGTCGTCTGCGTAGGAATTTCTCGAACTGTCTCCTGTTGGGGGGTCGTCTGCGTGGGACTTTCTGGGACTGTGGGTCGTCTGCGTGGGACTTTCTGGGACTGTCTCGTGGGTAGGGGGTCGTTTGCGTGGGACATTCGTGGACTTGTGGTCTTCTGCGTGGGACTTTCTGGGACTGTCTCCTGGGTGGGGGGTCGTCTGCGTGGGAATTTCTGGGACTCTCGGTCGTCTACGTAGGACTTTATATGACTGTCTCCTGGGTGGGGGGTCGTCTGCATGGGACTTTCTTCGATTGTCTCCTGGGTAGGGGTTCGTCTGCGTGGGACTTTCTGGAACTGTGTGGTCGTCTGCGTGGGACTTGCTGGGACTGTCTCCTGGGTGTGGTGTCGTCTGCTGGGACTGTCTCGTGGGTGGGGTGGTCGTCTCCGTGGGATATCTGGGACTGTCTCCTGGGTGGGGATTCGTCTGCATGGGATTACCTGGGACTGGGGGTCGTCTGCGTGGGACATTCTGGGACTGGGGGTCTTCTGCGTGGGTCTTTTTGGGACTCTCTCCTGGGTGTGGGTCGTCTGCGTGGGACTTTCTTGTACAGTCTCCTGGGTGGGGAGTCGTCTGCGTGGGACTTTCTGGGACTGGGGTCGTCTGCGTGGGTCTTTCTGGGACTGTCTCCTGACTGGGTGGTTGTCTGCTTGAAATTTCTAGGCATGTCTCCTGGGTGAGGGGTCTTCTGCGTGGGACTTTCTGGGACTGTCGGTCGCCCGCGTGGTACTTTCTGGGAATGTCTCCTGGGTGGGGGTCGTCTGCCTGGGACTTTCTGGGACTGGGGTTCGTCCGCGTGGGACTTTCTGGGAATGTCTCCTGGGTGGGGTTTCGTCTGCGTTGGACTTTCTGGGACTGGGGGTCGTCTGCGTGGGACTTTCTGGGTCTGTCTCCTGGGTGGGGGTCGTCTGCATGGGACTTCCTAGGACTGGGGGTCGTCTGCGTGGGACTTTCTGGGATTGGGGGTCGTCTGCGTGGGACTTTCTGGGACTGTCTCCTGGGTGGGTGGTCGTCTGCGTGGTACATTCTGGGACTGACTCCTGGGTGGGGCTCGTCTGCGTTGGACTTTCTGGGACTGTCTCCTGGGTGGGGGGTCGTCTGCGTGGGATATCTGGGACTGTCTCCTGGGTGGGGGGTCTTCTTCATGGGACTTTCTGGGACTGGGGGTCGTCTGCGTGAGTCTTTCTTGGACTCTCTCCTGGGTGGGGAGTCGTCTGCGTGGGACATTCCGTGACTGGGGGTGGTCTGCATGGGTCTTTCTGAGATTGTCTCCTGGGTGGGGGTTCGTTTGCGTGGGACTTTCTGGGAATGTCTCCTGCGTGGGCGGTCGTCTGCGTGGTACTTTCAGGGACTGGGTGTCGTCTGCGTGGGACTTTCTGGGACTGTCTCCTGGGTGGGGGCTCGTCTGCGTTGGACTGTCTCTTGGGTGGGGGTCGTCTGCGTGGGATATCTAGGACTGTCTCCTGGGTGGGAGGTCTTCTGCATGGGATTTTCTGGGAATGGGTGTCTTTTGCGTGGGACTTTCTGGGACTGTCTCCTGCGTGGGGGGTCGTCCGCGTGGGACTTTCTTGGACTGGGGGTCGTCTGTGTGGGACTTTCTTAGACTGTCTCCTGGGTGGGGTCTCGTCTACGTGGGACTTTCTGGGACTTTCTCCTGGGAGGGGGGTCGTCTGCATGGGACTTTCAGGGACTGGGTGTCGTCTGCGTTTGACTTTCTGGGACTGTCTCCTGGGTGGCGGGTCGTCTGCGTGGGACTTTCTGGGACTGTCTCATGGGTGGGGTGTCGTCTGCGTGGAACTTTCTTGGACTGTCTCCTGCTTGGGTGTTCGTCTGCGTTGGATTTTCTGGGACTGGAGGTCGTCGCCGTGGGACTATCTGGGACTGTGTCCTGGGTGGGGGTCGTCTGCGTGGGACTTTCTGGGACTGTGGGTCGTCTGCGTGGGACTTTCTGGGACTGTCTCCTGGGTGGGTGTTCGTCTGCGTGGGACTTTCTGTGACTGGGGGTAGTCTGCGTGGGACTTTCTAGGACTGTCTTCAGGGTTGGGTGGTCGTCTGCGTGGGACATTCTGGGACTAGGGGGTCGGCGGCGTGGGACTTACTAGGACTAGGGGTCGTCTGCGTGGGACATTCTGGGACTGGGGGTCTTCTACGTGGGACTTTCTGGGACTGTCTCCTGGGCGGGGGTGGTCTGCGTGGTTCTTTCTCGGACTGTCTCCTGGGTGGGTGTTCGTCTGCGTTGGACTTTCTGGGAATGTCTCCTTGGTGGGGGCTCGTCTGCTTGGGACTTTCTGAGATTGTCTCCTTGGAGGGGGTCGTCTGCATGGGACTTCCTGGGACTCTCTCCTGGGTGGGGGTCGTCAGCGTGGGACTTTCTGGGACTGTGGGTCGTCTGCGTGGGACTTTCTGGGACTGTCTCCTGGGTGGGGGGACGTTTGCGTGTGACTTTCTGGGACTGTCTCCTGGGTGGGGGGTCATCTTCGTGGGACTTTCTGGGACTGTCTCCTGGGTGGGTGTACGTCTGCGTGGGATTATCTGGGACTGGGGGTCGTCTGCCTGGGACTTTCTTGGACTGGGGTCGTCTGCGTGGGACTTTCTTGGACTTTCTCCAGTGTGGGGTATCGTCTGCGTGGGACTTTCTGGGACTGTCTCCTTGGTGGGGTTTTTCTGTGTAGCACTTTCTGGGACTGTCTCCTGGATGGGCGTCGTCTGCGTGGGACTTTCTGGGACAGTCTCCTGGGTGGGGGTCGTCTGCATGGGACCCTAGGACTGGGGGTCGTCTGTGTGGGACTTTCTGGGACTGGGGGTCGTCTGCGTGTGTCTTTCTGGGAGTGTCTCCTGGGTGGGGGCTCGTCTCCGTGGGACTTCCTGAGACTGTCTCCTGGGTGGGGGTCGTCAGCGTGGGTCTTTCTGTGACTGGGGGTCGTCTGCGTGGGACTTTCTTGGATTGGGGGTCGTCTGCGTGGGACTTTCTGGGACTGTCTCCTGGATGGGGCGGCCGTCTGCGTGGGATATCTGTGTCTGTCTCCTTGGTTGGGGGTTGTCTGCATGGGACTTTCTGGGACTGGGGGTCGTCTGCGTGTGACTTTCTGGGACTGTGGGTCGTCTGCGTGTTATTTTCTGGGACTGTCTCCTGGGTGGGGGTCGTCTGCCTGGGAATTTCTGGGACTGGGTGTCGTCTGCGTGCGACTCTCTGGGACTGGGGGCCGTCTGCGTGGGACATTTTGGGAGTGGGGGTCGTCTGCTTGGGACATTCTGGGACTGTCTCCTGGGTGTGAGGTCGTCTATTTGGGACTTTCTGGGACTGTCTCCTGGGTGGGGGGTCCTCTGCGTGGGACTTTCTGGGACTGGGTGTCGTCTGCGTGGGATTTTCTGGGACTGTCTCCTGGGTGGTGGTCGTCTGCGTGGGATTTCTTGGACTGGGGGTCGTCTGCGTGGGACTTTCTGGGACTGTCTCCTAGGTGGGGGGTTCGTCTGCGTGGGACTTCCTGTGACTGTCTCCTGGGTGGGGGGTTGTCTGTTTGGGACTTTCTGGGATTGTCTCCTGGGTGGGGGTCGTCTGCATGGGACTTCCTAAAACTGGGGGGTCGTCTGTGTGGGACTTTCTGGGACTGGGGGTCTTCTGCGTGGGTCTTTCTCGGACTGTCTCCTTGGTGGGTGTTCATCTGCGTTGGACTTTCTTGGACTCTCTCATGCATGGGTGTCGTGTGCGTGGGACTTTCTGAGTCTGTCTCCTGGGCGGGGTCTTCTGCATGGGACTTCTTGGGACTGTCTCCTGGGTGGGGGTCGTCTGCGTGGGAGTTTCTGGGAATGGGGTTCGTCTGCGTGGGACTTTCTGGGACTGTCTCCTGGGTGGGGGTTGTCTGCGTGGGACTTTATGGGACTGGGTGTCGTCTGCGTTGGACTTTCTGGGACTGGGGGTAGTCTGCGTGGGTCTTTCTGGGTCTGTCTCCTGGGTGGGGGTTCGTCTGCGTTTGACTTTCTGGGACTGTCTCATGCTTGGGGGGTCGTCTGCGTGGGACTTTCTGGGACTGTCTCCTGGGTGGGGGCTCGTATGCGTGGGAATTTCTGAGACTGTCTCCTGGGTGGGGGGTCGTCTGCGTGGGACTTTCTGGGATTGGGGGTCGTCTGCGTTGGTCTTTCTGGTACTGTCTCCTGGGTGGGAGTCTTCTGCGTGGGACTTTCTAGGACTGGGGATCGTCTGCGTGGGACTTTTTGGGAGTGGTGGTCGTCTACGTGGGACTTTCTGGGACTGTCTCCTAGGTGGGAGGTCGTCTGTTTGGTACTTTCTGGGTGGGTGTTCATCTGCGTGGGATTTTCTGGGACTGGGGGTCGTCTGCGTTGGACATGCTGGGAGACTCTCCTGTCTGGGGATCGTCTGCGTGGGACTTTCTTGGACTGGGTGTCGTCTGCGTGGGACTTTCTGGGACAGTCTCCTGGGTGCGGTGTCGTCTGCATGGGTCTTTCTGGGACAGTCTCCTGGGTGCGGTGTCGTCTGCGTGGGACTTTGTGGGACTGGGGGTCGTCTGCGTGGGACTTTCTGGGACTGTCTCCTGGGTGGGGGGTCGTCTGCGTGGGACTGGAATCGTCTGCGTGTGACTTTCTGGGACTCGGGGTCTTTTGCGTGGGACTTTCTGGGACTGTCTCCTGTGGGGGTTGTCTGTCTGGAACTTTCTGGGACTGTCTCCTGGGTGGGGGTCGTCTGCGTGGGACTTTCTTGGATTGGGGGTCGTCTGCGTGGGACTTTCTGGGACTGTCTCCTGGATGGGGGGTCGTCTGCGTGGGATATCTGTGTCTGTCTCCTTGGTTGGGGGTTGTCTGCATGGGACTTTCTGAGACTGGGGTCGTCTGCGTGTGACTTTCTGGGACTGTGGGTCGTCTGTGTGTTATTTTCTGGGACTGTCTCCTGGATGGGGGGTCGTCTGCGTGGGACTTTCTGGGACTGGGTGTCGTCTGCGTGGGTTTTTCTGGGTCTGTCTCCTGGGTGGGGGTCGTCTGCCTGGGACTTTCTAGGACTGGGGGTCGTCTGCGTGGGACTCTCTTGGAAAGGGGGCCGTCTGCGTGGGATTTTTTGGGAGTGGGGGTCGTCTGCGTGGGACATTCTGGGACTGTCTCCTGGGTGGGAGGTCGTCTATTTGGGACTTTCTGGGACTGTCTCCTGGGTGGGGGGTCGTATCCGTGGGACTTTCTGGGACTGGGTGTCGTCTTCGTTGGATTTTCTGGGACTGTCTCCTGGGTGGTGGTCGTCTGCGTGGGACTTTCTTGGACTGTGGGTCGTCTGCGTGGGACTTTGTGGGACTGTCTCCTAGGTGTGGGCTCGTCTGCGTTGGACTTCCTAGGACTGGGGGTCGTCTGTGTGGGACTTTCTGGGACTGGGGGTTGTCTGCGTGGGACTTTCTCGGACTGTTTCCTGGGTGGGGGTTCGTCTGCGTTGGACTTTCTGGGACTCTCTCATGCGTGGTTGGTCGTCTGCGTGGAACTTTCTGAGATTGTCTCCTTGGAGGGGGTCGTCTGCATGGGACTTCCTGGGACTCTCTCCTGGGTGGGGGTCGTCTGCGTGGGACTTTCTGGAACTGGGGGTCGTCTGCGTGGGACTTTCTGGGACTGTCTCCTGTGTGGGGGGACGTTTGCGTGTGACTTTCTGGGACTGTCTCCTGGGTGGGGGGTCGTCTTCGTGGGACTTTCTGGGACTGTCTCCTGGGTGGGTGTTCGTCTGCGTGGGATTATCTGGGACTGGGGGTCGTCTGCCTGGGACTTGCTGGGACACGCTCCTGTCTGGGTGTCGTCTGCGTGGGACTTTCTTGGACTGGGGTCGTCTGCGTGGGACTTTCTTGGACTTTCTCCAGTGTGGGGTATCGTCTGCGTGGGACTTTCTGGGACTGTCTCCTTGGTGGGGTTTTTCTGTGTAGCACTTTCTGGGACTGTCTCCTGGATGGGCGTCGTCTGCGTGGGACTTTCTGGGACAGTCTCCTGGGTGGGGGTCATCTGCATGGGACCCTAGGACTGGGGGTCGTCTGTGTGGGACTTTCTGGGACTGGGGGTCGTCTGCGTGGGTCTTTCTGGGACTGTCTCCTGGGTGGGGGTCGTCTGCGTTGGACTTTCTGGGACTGTCTCATGCGTGGGTGTTCGTCTGCGTGGGACGTTCTGGGACTGTCTCCTGGGTGGTGGTCGTCTGCGTGGGATTTCTTGGACTGGGGGTCGTCTGCGTGGGACTTTCTGGGACTGTCTCCTAGGTGGGGGGTTCGTCTGCGTGGGACTTCCTGGGACTGTCTCCTGGGTGGGGGGTTGTCTGTTTGGGACTTTCTGGGATTGTCTCCTGGGTGGGGGTCGTCTGCATGGGACTTCCTAAAACTGGGGGTCGTCTGTGTGGGACTTTCTGGAACTGGTTGGTCGTCTGCGTGGGACTTTCTGGGACTGTCTCCTGGGTGGGGGTCGTCTGCATGGGACTTTCTTGGACTGTGACTTGTCTGCGTGGGATTTTCTGGGACTGGAGTTCGTCTGCGTGGGACTTTCTGGTAATGGCTCCTTGGTGGGGGGTCGTCTGCGTGGGACTTTCTGGGACTGGGCGTCTTCTGCGTTGGACTTTCTGGGACTGTCTCCTGTCTGGGGGTCGTCTGCGCGGGACTTTCTGGGACTGGGGGTCGTCTGCGTAGGAATTTCTCGAACTGTCTCCTGTTGGGGGGTCGTCTGCGTGGGACTTTCTGGGACTGTGGGTCGTCTGCGTGGGACTTTCTGGGACTGTCTCGTGGGTAGGGGGTCGTTTGCGTGGGACATTCGTGGACTTGTGGTCTTCTGCGTGGGACTTTCTGGGACTGTCTCCTGGGTGGGGGGTCGTCTGCGTGGGAATTTCTGGGACTCTCGGTCGTCTACGTAGGACTTTATATGACTGTCTCCTGGGTGGGGGGTCGTCTGCATGGGACTTTCTTCGATTGTCTCCTGGGTAGGGGTTCGTCTGCGTGGGACTTTCTGGAACTGTGTGGTCGTCTGCGTGGGACTTGCTGGGACTGTCTCCTGGGAGTGGTGTCGTCTGCTGGGACTGTCTCGTGGGTGGGGTGGTCGTCTCCGTGGGATATCTGGGACTGTCTCCTGGGTGGGGATTCGTCTGCATGGGATTACCTGGGACTGGGGGTCGTCTGCGTGGGACATTCTGGGACTGGGGGTCTTCTGCGTGGGTCTTTTTGGGACTCTCTCCTGGGTGTGGGTCGTCTGCGTGGGACTTTCTTGTACAGTCTCCTGGGTGGGGAGTCGTCTGCGTGGGACTTTCTGGGACTGGGGTCGTCTGCGTGGGTCTTTCTGGGACTGTCTCCTGGGTGGGGGTCGTCTGCCTGGGACTTTCTGGGACTGGGGTTCGTCCGCGTGGGACTTTCTGGGAATGTCTCCTGGGTGGGGTTTCGTCTGCGTTGGACTTTCTGGGACTGGGGGTCGTCTGCGTGGGACTTTCTGGGTCTGTCTCCTGGGTGGGGGGTCGTCTGTTTGGGACTTTCTGGGACTGTCTCCTGGGTGGGGGTCGTCTGCATGGGACTTCCTAGGACTGGGGGTCGTCTGCGTGGGACTTTCTGGGATTGGGGGTCGTCTGCGTGGGACTTTCTGGGACTGTCTCCTGGGTGGGTGGTCGTCTGCGTGGTACATTCTGGGACTGACTCCTGGGTGGGGCTCGTCTGCGTTGGACTTTCTGGGACTGTCTCCTGGGTGGGGGGTCGTCTGCGTGGGATATCTGGGACTGTCTCCTGGGTGGGGGGTCTTCTTCATGTGACTTTCTGGGACTGGGGGTCGTCTGCGTGAGTCTTTCTTGGACTCTCTCCTGGGTGGGGAGTCGTCTGCGTGGGACATTCCGTGACTGGGGGTGGTCTGCATGGGTCTTTCTGAGATTGTCTCCTGGGTGGGGGTTCGTTTGCGTGGGACTTTCTGGGAATGTCTCCTGCGTGGGCGGTCGTCTGCGTGGTACTTTCAGGGACTGGGTGTCGTCTGCGTGGGACTTTCTGGGACTGTCTCCTGGGTGGGGGCTCGTCTGCGTTGGACTGTCTCCTGGGTGGGGGTCGTCTGCGTGGGATATCTAGGACTGTCTCCTGGGTGGGAGGTCTTCTGCATGGGATTTTCTGGGACTGGGTGTCTTTTGCGTGGGACTTTCTGGGACTGTCTCCTGCGTGGGGGGTCGTCTGCGTGGGACTTTCTTGGACTGGGGGTCGTCTGTGTGGGACTTTCTTAGACTGTCTCCTGGGTGGGGTCTCGTCTACGTGGGACTTTCTGGGACTGTCTCCTGGGAGGGGGGTCGTCTGCATGGGACTTTCAGGGACTGGGTGTCGTCTGCGTTTGACTTTCTGGGACTGTCTCATAGGTGGGGTGTCGTCTGCGTGGAACTTTCTTGGACTGTCTCCTG
This sequence comes from Acanthosepion esculentum, assembly GCA_964036315.1. Lineage (NCBI taxonomy): Eukaryota > Metazoa > Mollusca > Cephalopoda > Sepiida > Sepiidae > Acanthosepion > Acanthosepion esculentum. The sequence goes on from OZ038514.1 coordinate 68,980,003, forward strand.
CTTGGGTGTTCGTCTGCGTTGGATTTTCTGGGACTGGAGGTCGTCGCCGTGGGACTATCTGGGACTGTGTCCTGGGTGGGGGTCGTCTGCGTGGGACTTTCTGGGACTGTGGGTCGTCTGCGTGGGACTTTCTGGGACTGTCTCCTGGGTGGGTGTTCGTCTGCGTGGGACTTTCTGTGACTGGGGGTAGTCTGCGTGGGACTTTCTAGGACTGTCTTCAGGGTTGGGTGGTCGTCTGCGTGGGACATTCTGGGACTAGGGGGTCGGCGGCGTGGGACTTACTAGGACTGGGGGTCGTCTGCGTGGGACATTCTGGGACTGGGGGTCTTCTACGTGGGACTTTCTGGGACTGTCTCCTGGGCGGGGGTGGTCTGCGTGGTTCTTTCTCGGACTGTCTCCTGGGTGGGTGTTCGTCTGCGTTGGACTTTCTGGGAATGTCTCCTTGGTGGGGGCTCGTCTGCTTGGGACTTTCTGAGATTGTCTCCTTGGAGGGGGTCGTCTGCATGGGACTTCCTGGGACTCTCTCCTGGGTGGGGGTCGTCTGCGTGGGACTTTCTGGGACTGTGGGTCGTCTGCGTGGGACTTTCTGGGACTGTCTCCTGGGTGGGGGGACGTTTGCGTGTGACTTTCTGGGACTGTCTCCTGGGTGGGGGGTCATCTTCGTGGGACTTTCTGGGACTGTCTCCTGGGTGGGTGTACGTCTGCGTGGGATTATCTGGGACTGGGGGTCGTCTGCCTGGGACTTTCTTGGACTGGGGTCGTCTGCGTGGGACTTTCTTGGACTTTCTCCAGTGTGGGGTATCGTCTGCGTGGGACTTTCTGGGACTGTCTCCTTGGTGGGGTTTTTCTGTGTAGCACTTTCTGGGACTGTCTCCTGGATGGGCGTCGTCTGCGTGGGACTTTCTGGGACAGTCTCCTGGGTGGGGGTCGTCTGCATGGGACCCTAGGACTGGGGTTCGTCTGTGTGGGACTTTCTGGGACTGGGGGTCGTCTGCGTGGGTCTTTCTGGGAGTGTCTCCTGGGTGGGGGCTCGTCTACGTGGGACTTCCTGAGACTGTCTCCTGGGTGGGGGTCGTCAGCGTGGGTCTTTCTGTGACTGGGGGTCGTCTGCGTGGGACTTTCTTGGATTGGGGGTCGTCTGCGTGGGACTTTCTGGGACTGTCTCCTGGATGGGGCGGCCGTCTGCGTGGGATATCTGTGTCTGTCTCCTTGGTTGGGGGTTGTCTGCATGGGACTTTCTGGGACTGGGGGTCGTCTGCGTGTGACTTTCTGGGACTGTGGGTCGTCTGCGTGTTATTTTCTGGGACTGTCTCCTGGGTGGGGGTCGTCTGCCTGGGAATTTCTGGGACTGGGTGTCGTCTGCGTGCGACTCTCTGGGACTGGGGGCCGTCTGCGTGGGACATTTTGGGAGTGGTGGTCGTCTGCTTGGGACATTCTGGGACTGTCTCCTGGGTGTGAGGTCGTCTATTTGGGACTTTCTGGGACTGTCTCCTGGGTGGTGGTCGTCTGCGTGGGATTTCTTGGACTGGGGGTCGTCTGCGTGGGACTTTCTGGGACTGTCTCCTAGGTGGGGGGTTCGTCTGCGTGGGACTTCCTGGGACTGTCTCCTGGGTGGGGGGTTGTCTGTTTGGGACTTTCTGGGATTGTCTCCTGGGTGGGGGTCGTCTGCATGGGACTTCCTAAAACTGGGGGGTCGTCTGTGTGGGACTTTCTGGGACTGGGGGTCATCTGCGTGGGTCTTTCTCGGACTGTCTCCTTGGTGGGGGTTCATCTGCGTTGGACTTTCTTGGACTCTCTCATGCATGGGTGTCGTGTGCGTGGGACTTTCTGAGTCTGTCTCCTGGGCGGGGTCTTCTGCATGGGACTTCTTGGGACTGTCTCCTGGGTGGGGGTCGTCTGCGTGGGAGTTTCTGGGAATGGGGTTCGTCTGCGTGGGACTTTCTGGGACTGTCTCCTGGGTGGGGGTTGTCTGCGTGGGACTTTATGGGACTGGGTGTCGTCTGCGTTGGACTTTCTGGGACTGGGGGTAGTCTGCGTGGGTCTTTCTGGGTCTGTCTCCTGGGTGGGGGTTCGTCTGCGTTTGACTTTCTGGGACTGTCTCATGCTTGGGGGGTCGTCTGCGTGGGACTTTCTGGGACTGTCTCCTGGGTGGGGGCTCGTATGCGTGGGAATTTCTGAGACTGTCTCCTGGGTGGGGGGTCGTCTGCGTGGGACTTTCTGGGATTGGGGGTCGTCTGCGTTGGTCTTTCTGGTACTGTCTCCTGGGTGGGAGTCTTCTGCGTGGGACTTTCTAGGACTGGGGATCGTCTGCGTGGGACTTTTTGGGAGTGGTGGTCGTCTACGTGGGACTTTCTGGGACTGTCTCCTAGGTGGGAGGTCGTCTGTTTGGTACTTTCTGGGTGGGTGTTCATCTGCGTGGGATTTTCTGGGACTGGGGGTCGTCTGCGTTGGACATGCTGGGAGACTCTCCTGTCTGGGGATCGTCTGCGTGGGACTTTCTTGGACTGGGTGTCGTCTGCGTGGGACTTTCTGGGACAGTCTCCTGGGTGCGGTGTCGTCTGCATGGGTCTTTCTGGGACAGTCTCCTGGGTGCGGTGTCGTCTGCGTGGGACTTTGTGGGACTGGGGGTCGTCTGCGTGGGACTTTCTGGGACTGTCTCCTGGGTGGGGGGTCGTCTGCGTGGGACTGGAATCGTCTGCGTGTGACTTTCTGGGACTCGGGGTCTTTTGCGTGGGACTTTCTGGGACTGTCTCCTGTGGGGGTTGTCTGTCTGGAACTTTCTGGGACTGTCTCCTGGGTGGGGGTCGTCTGCGTGGGACTTTCTTGGATTGGGGGTCGTCTGCGTGGGACTTTCTGGGACTGTCTCCTGGATGGGGGGTCGTCTGCGTGGGATATCTGTGTCTGTCTCCTTGGTTGGGGGTTGTCTGCATGGGACTTTCTGAGACTGGGGTCGTCTGCGTGTGACTTTCTGGGACTGTGGGTCGTCTGTGTGTTATTTTCTGGGACTGTCTCCTGGATGGGGGGTCGTCTGCGTGGGACTTTCTGGGACTGGGTGTCGTCTGCGTGGGTTTTTCTGGGTCTGTCTCCTGGGTGGGGGTCGTCTGCCTGGGACTTTCTAGGACTGGGGGTCGTCTGCGTGGGACTCACTTGGAAAGGGGGCCGTCTGCGTGGGATTTTTTGGGAGTGGGGGTCGTCTGCGTGGGACATTCTGGGACTGTCTCCTGGGTGGGAGGTCGTCTATTTGGGACTTTCTGGGACTGTCTCCTGGGTGGGGGGTCGTATCCGTGGGACTTTCTGGTACTGGGTGTCGTCTTCGTTGGATTTTCTGGGACTGTCTCCTGGGTGGTGGTCGTCTGCGTGGGACTTTCTTGGACTGTGGGTCGTCTGCGTGGGACTTTGTGGGACTGTCTCCTAGGTGTGGGCTCGTCTGCGTGGGACTTCCTAGGACTGGGGGTCGTCTGTGTGGGACTTTCTGGGACTGGGGGTTGTCTGCGTGGGACTTTCTCGGACTGTTTCCTGGGTGGGGGTTCGTCTGCGTTGGACTTTCTGGGACTCTCTCATGCGTGGTTGGTCGTCTGCGTGGAACTTTCTGAGATTGTCTCCTTGGAGGGGGTCGTCTGCATGGGACTTCCTGGGACTCTCTCCTGGGTGGGGGTCGTCTGCGTGGGACTTTCTGGAACCGGGGGTCGTCTGCGTGGGACTTTCTGGGACTGTCTCCTGTGTGGGGGGACGTTTGCGTGTGACTTTCTGGGACTGTCTCCTGGGTGGGGGGTCGTCTTCTTGGGACTTTCTGGGACTGTCTCCTGGGTGGGTGTTCGTCTGCGTGGGATTATCTGGGACTGGGGGTCGTCTTCCTGGGACTTGCTGGGACACGCTCCTGTCTGGGTGTCGTCTGCGTGGGACTTTCTTGGACTGGGGTCGTCTGCGTGGGACTTTCTTGGACTTTCTCCAGTGTGGGGTATCGTCTGCGTGGGACTTTCTGGGACTGTCTCCTTGGTGGGGTTTTTCTGTGTAGCACTTTCTGGGACTGTCTCCTGGATGGGCGTCGTCTGCGTGGGACTTTCTGGGACAGTCTCCTGGGTGGGGGTCATCTGCATGGGACCCTAGGACTGGGGGTCGTCTGTGTGGGACTTTCTGGGACTGGGGGTCGTCTGCGTGGGTCTTTCTGGGACTGTCTCCTGGGTGGGGGTCGTCTGCGTTGGACTTTCTGGGACTGTCTCATGCGTGGGTGTTCGTCTGCGTGGGACGTTCTGGGACTGTCTCCTGGGTGGTGGTCGTCTGCGTGGGATTTCTTGGACTGGGGGTCGTCTGCGTGGGACTTTCTGGGACTGTCTCCTAGGTGGGGGGTTCGTCTGCGTGGGACTTCCTGGGACTGTCTCCTGGGTGGGGGGTTGTCTGTTTGGGACTTTCTGGGATTGTCTCCTGGGTGGGGGTCGTCTGCATGGGACTTCCTAAAACTGGGGGTCGTCTGTGTGGGACTTTCTGGGACTGGGGGTCATCTGCGTGGGTCTTTCTCGGACTGTCTCCTTGGTGGGGGTTCATCTGCGTTGGACTTTCTGGGACTCTCTCATGCATGGGTGTCGTGTGCGTGGGACTTTCTGAGTCTGTCTCCTGGGCGGGGCTCTTCTGCATGGGACTTCTTGGGACTGTCTCCTGGGTGGGGGTCGTCTGCGTGGGAGTTTCTGGGAATGGGTTTCGTCTGCGTGGGACTTTCTGGGACTGTCTCCTGGGTGGGGGTTGTCTGCGTGGGACTTTATGGGACTGGGTGTCGTCTGCGTGGGACTTTCTGGGACTGGGGGTAGTCTGCGTGGGACTTTCTCGGTATGTCTCCTGGGTGGGGGTTCGTCTGCGTTGGACTTTCTTGGACTCTCTCATGCGTGGGTGGTCGTCTGCGTGGGACTTTCTGAGACTGTCTCCTGGGCGGGGGTCGTCTGCATGGGACTTCCTGGGGCTGTCTCCTGGGTGAGGGTCGTCTACGTGGGACTTTCTGGGACTGGGGGTTGTCTGCGTGGGACTTTCTTGGATTGGGGGTCGTCTGCGTGGGACTTTCTGGGACTGTCTCCTGGATGGGGGGTCGTCTGCGTGGGATATCTGTGTCTGTCTCCTTCGTTGGGGGTTGTCTGCATGGGACTTTCTGGGACTGGGGGTCGTCTGCGTGTGACTTTCTGGGACTGTGGGTCGTCTGCGTGTTATTTTCTGGGGTTGTCTCCTGGGTGGGGGTCGTCTGCGTGGGACTTTCTGGGACTGGGTGTCGTCTGCGTGGGTTTTTCTGTGACTGTCTCCTGGGTGGTGGTCGTCTGCGTGGGACTTTCTGGGACTGGGGGTCGTCTGCGTGGGACTTTGTGGGACTGTCTCCTAGGTGTGGGCTCGTCTGCGTGGGACTTCCTAGGACTGGGGGTCGTCTGTGTGGGACTTTCTGGGACTGGGGGTTGGCTGCGTGGGACTTTCTCGGACTGTCTCCTGGGTGGGGGTTCGTCTGCGTTGGACTTTCTGGGACTCTCTCATGCGTGGGTGGTCGTCTTCGTGGGACTTTCTGAGACTGTCTCCTGGGCGGGGGTCGTCTGCATGGGACTTTCTGGGACTGTGTGTCTTCTGCGTGGGACTTTCTGGGACTGGGGGTCGTCTGCGTGGGACTTTCTGGGACTGTGTGTCTTCTGCGTGGGACTTTCTGGGACTGGGGGTCGTCTGCGTGGGTCTTTCTGGGTCAGTCTCCTGGCTGGTGGTTCGTCTGCGTTGGACTTTCTGGGACAGTCTCATGCTTGGGGGGTCGTCTGCGTGGGACTTTCTGAGACTGTCTCTTGGGTGGGGGGTCATCTGCGTGGGGCTTTCTGGGACTGGGGGTCGTCTGCGTGGGACTTTCTCTGACTGTGGGTCGTCTGCGTTGGTCTTTCTGGGACTGTCTCCTGGGTGGGAATCGTCTGCGTGGGACTTTCTAGGACTGGGGGTCGTCTGCGTGGGACTTGCTGGGACTGGGGGCCGTCTGCGTGGGACTTTTTGGGAGTGGGGGCCGTCTGCGTGGGACTTTTTGTGAGTGGGGGTCGTCTGCGTGGGTCTTTCTTGGACTGTCTCCTAGGTGGGAGGTCGTCTGTTTGGTACTTTCTGGGACTGTCTCCTGGGTGGGGGGTCGTCTGCGTGGGACTTTCAGGGACTGGGTCTCGTCTGCGTGGGACTTTCTGGGACTGGGTGTCGTCTGCGTGGGACTTGCTGGGACACTCTCCTGTCTGGGGCTCGTCAGCGTGGGACTTTCTGGGACTGGGTGTCGTCTGCGTGGGACTTTCTGTGACTGCGGGTCTTCTGCATTGGTCTTTCTGGGACTGTCTCCTGGGTGGGAGTCGTCTGCGTGGGACTTTCTAGGACTGGGTGTCGTCTGCGTGGGACTTGCTGGGACTGGAGGCCGTCTGCGGGTCGTCTGCGTGGGACCTTCAGGGACTGTCTCCTAGGTGGGAGGTCGTCTGTTTGGTACTTTCTGGGAATGTCTCCTGGGTGGGGGGTCGTCTGCGTGGGACTTTCAGGGGCTGGGTCTCGTCTGCGTGGGACTTTCTGGGACTGGCTCCTGGGTGGAAGGGTCGTCTGCGTGGGACTTTCTGGGATTGGCTCCTGGATGGGTGTTCATCTGCGTGGGATTTTCTGTGACTGTGGGTCGTCTGCGTGGGACTTGCTGGGACACTCTCCTGTCTGGGGATCGTCTGCGTGGGACTTTCTTGGACTGGGTGTAGTCTGCGTGGGTCTTTCTGGGTCAGTCTCCTGGGTGGGGGTTCGTCTGCGTTGGACTTTCTGGGACAGTCTCATGCTTGGGGGGTCGTCTTCGTGGGACTTTCTGAGACTGTCTCTTGGGTGGGGGGTCATCTGCGCGGGGCTTTCTGGGACTGGGGGTCGTCTGCGTGGGACTTTCTCTGACTGTGGGTCGTCTGCGTGGGACTTGCTGGGACTGGGGGCCGTCTGCGTGGGACTTGCTGGGACACTCTCCTGTCTGGGGATCGTCTGCGTGGGACTTTCTTGGACTGGGTGTCGTCTGCGTGGGACTTTCTGGTACTGTCTCCTGGGTGGGGGCTCGTCTGCGTTGGACTTTCTGGGACTGGGGGTCGTCTGCATGGGTCTTTCTGGGACAGTCTCCTGGGTGCGGTGTCGTCTGCGTGGGACTTTGTGGGACGGGGGTCGTCTGTGTGGGACTTTCTGGGACTGTCTCCTGGGTGTGGGGTCGTCTGCGTGGGACTTTCTGGGACTGTCTCCTGGGCGGGGTTGTCTGTCTGGAACTTTCTGGGACTGTCTCCTGGGTGGGGGTCGTCTGCGTGGGACTTTCTTGGATTGGGGGTCGTCTGCGTGGGACTTTCTGGGACTGTCTCCTAGATGGGGGGTCGTCTGCGTGGGATATCTGTGTCTGTCTCCTTCGTTGGGGGTTGTCTGCATGGGACTTTCTGGGACTGGGGGTCGTCTGCGTGTGACTTTCTGGGACTGTGGGTCGTCTGCGTGTTATTTTCTGGGGTTGTCTCCTGGGTGGGGGGTCGTCTGCGTGGGACTTTCTGGGACTGGGTGTCGTCTGCGTGGGTTTTTCTGTGACTGTCTCCTGGGTGGGGGTGGTCTGCCTGGGACTTTCTAGGACTCGGTTTCGTCTGCGTCGGACTCTCTGGGACAGAGTGCCTCTGCGTGGGACTTTTTGGGAGTGGGGGTCGTCTGCGTGGGACATTCTGGGACTGTCTCCTGGGTGGTCGTCTGCGTGGGATATCTAGGACTGTGTCCGGGGTGGGGTGTCGTCTTCATGGGACTGTCTGGGACTGGGGGTCGTCTGCGTGGGACTTTCTGGGACTGGCTCCTGGGTGGAAGGGTCGTCTGCGTGTTACTTTCTGGGACTGGCTCCTGGGTGGGTGTTCATCTGCGTGGGATTTTCTGGGACTGGGGGTCGTCTGCGTGGGACTAGCTGGGACACTTTCCTGTCTGGGGCTCGTCTCCGTGGGACTTTCTTTGACTGGGTGTCGTCTGCGTGGGACTTTCTGGGTCTGTCTCCTGGGTGGGGGCTCGTCTGCGTTGGACTTTCTGGGACTGGGGGTCGTCTGCATGGGTCTTTCTGGGAGAGTCTCCTGGGTGCGGTGTCGTCTGCGTGGGACTTTGTGGGACTGGGGGTCGTCTGCGTGGGACTTTCTGGGACTGTCTCCTGGGTGGGGGTTCGTCTGCGTGGGACTTTCTGGGACTGGGGTCGTCTGCGTGGGACTTTCTGGGACTGGGGGTCTTTTGCGTGGGACTTTCTGGGACTGTCTCCTGGGGGGGGGTTGTCTGTCTGGAACTTTCTGGGGCTGTCTCCTGGGTGGGGGTTGTCTGCGTGGGACTTTCTGGGACTGTCTCCTGGGTGGGATTCGTCTGCATGGGACTTCCTAGGACTAGAGGTCGTTTGTGTGGGACTTTCTGGGACTGGGGGTCGTCTGCGTGGTTCTTTCTGGGACTGTCTCCTGGGTGGGTGTTCGTCTGCGTTGGACTTTCTGGGACTGTCTCATGCGTGGGGGGTCGTCTCCGTGGGACTTTCTCGGACTGTCTCCTGGGTGGGGTCTCGTCTGCGTGGGACTTTCTGAGACTGTCTCCTGGGTGGGAGTCGTCTGCGTGGGACTTTCTGGGACTGGGGGTCGTCTGCGTGGGACTTTCTATGACTGTCTCCTTGGTAGGAATCGTCTACGTGGGACTTACTCGGACAGTGGGTCGTCTGCGTGGGACTTTCTGGTACTGTCTCCTGGGTGGGGGTCGTCTGCGTGGGACTTTCTGGGACTGTCTCCTGGGTGGGTGTTAGTGTGCGTGGGACTTTCTGTGACTGGGGGTTGTCTGCGTGGGATATATCGGTCTGTCTCCTGGATGGGGGGGTCGTCTGAATGGGACTTTCTGGGATTGGGGGTCGTCTGCGTGGGATATCTTGGTCTTTCTCCTGGGTGGGAGGTCGTCTGCATGGGACTTTCTGGGATTGGGGGTCGTCTGCGTGCGACTTTCTGGGATTGTCTCCTGGGTTGGGGGTTCGTCTCCGTGGGACTTGCTGGGACTGGGGGTCGTCTTCGTGGGACTTTCTGGGACTGTCTCCTGTCTGGGGGGTCGTCTGCGTGGGACTTTCTGGGACTAGGGGGTCGTCTGCGTGGGACTTTCTGGGACTCGGGGTCGTCTGCGTGGAACTTTCTGGGACTGGGGGTCGTCTGCGTGGGACTTTCTATGGCTGTCTCCTGCGTGGGGTGTCGTCTGCTTGGGACTTTGTGGGACTCGGGGTCGTCTGCGTGGGACTTTCTGGGAGTGGGGGTCGTCTGCGTGGGACTTTCTGGGACTGTCTCCTAGGGGGTCGTCTCTGTCGAAAAAACTTTTGTAATTATGGATAAGGCAAGAAATTCCCGACAAATGGTCACCAATATTTTGTGGATTCGATAAAAAGGAAAAATTAGAAATGCATTCTTATTGTGCACCCTGGAATTCGGACGCTGTAAATTGTCAGACGACATACCGCGCACATGGTGAAAGCTGTACTTTTTACTATCTCAGCAAATGAAATATCACTGTATACACAGACAAATCAAATGATTGCACACAATTTGATACCCATTTTGAAAATATTTCTTTTAATGGAAAAAAGTTATAAACAAGTGAATTATGACTGATTTCCCAGTTTAGGGCCGCATGAGAATTTCCGCAAATGAGCTAACACAATTCCCCATAATGTTGAATTTCGCCTCGACTCTATTCAAAGTGTCGAAGAAACTTGTGTAATCATGGATAAGGCAAGAAATTCCCGACAATTGGAAAACAATATTTTGTGGATTCTTTAAAAAGGAAAAATTAGAATTGCAGTCTTATTGTTCACACTGGAATTCGGAAACTGTAATTTGCCAGACGACATACCGCGCACCTGGTGAAAGCTGTACTTTTTACTATCTGACCAAATAAAAAATCCCTGTATACATAGACCAATCGAATAATTGCATACAATTTGATACCCATTTTGAAAATATTTCTTTTAACGGAAAAAAATTTTAAACAAGTGAAATATAACTGATTACCAAGTTTAGGTCCGCATGACAATTTCTGCAAATGAGCTAACACTAGTCCCCATACCGTTGAATTTCGACTCGACTCCAAACACCGTGGCGAAAAAACTTTTGTAATTATGGATAAGGCAAGAAATTCCCGACAATTGGAGAGCAATATTTTGTGGATTCTATCAAAAGGAAAAATTAGACATGCATTCATATTGTGCACACTGGAATTCGGACGCTGTAAATTGTCAGACGACATACCGAACACATGGTGAAAGCTGTACTTTTTACTATCTGAGCAAATGAAAAATCCCTGTATACATAGACAAGTCAAATAATTGCACCCAATGTGATACCCATTTTGAAAATATTTCTTTTACTGGAAAAAAAGTTATAAACAAGTGAAATATCACTGATTTCCCAGTTTAGGGCCGCATGACAATTTCCGCAAATGAGCTAACACAAGTCCCCATACCGTTGAATTTCGACTCGACTCTAATCAAGGTGTCGAAAAAACTTTTGTAATTATGGATAAGGCAAGAAATTCTCGACAATTGGACACCAATATTCTGTGGATTCTATGAAAAGGAAAAATTAGAAATGCATTCTTATTGTGCACACTGGAATTCGGACGCTGTACAATTTTTGAGTGGAAAAAAGTTATAAACAAGTGAAATATGACTGATTTCCCAGTTTAGGTCCGCATGACAATTTCCGCAAATGAGCTAATACACGTCCCCATACCGTTGAATTTCGACTCGACTCTAATCAAGGTGTCGAAATCATTTTGTAATCATGGATGAGGCAAGAAATTCCCGACAATTGGACAGCAATATTTTGTGGATTCTATAAAAAGGAAAAATTAGAAATGCAGTCTTATTGTGCACACTGGAATTCGGACGCTGTAAATTGTCAGAGGACATACCGCGAAAATGGTGAAAGCTGTACTTTTTACTATCTGAGCAAATGAATAATCCCTGTAAACATAGACAAATCAAAGAATTGCACACAATTTGATACCCATTTTCAAAATATTTCTTAAATGGAAAAATTTATAAACAAGTGAAATATGACTGATTTCCCTGTTTAGGGCTGCATAACAATTTCCTTAAATGAGCTAACACAAGCCCCATACCGTTGAATTTCGCCTCCACTCTATTCAAGGTGTCGAAAAACTTTTGTACTTATTGATAAGTTAAGAAATTCCCGACAATTGCACACCAACAGATCAGAGGCCATGCTGCTGGAGGTAGTCTAACATCTTACATTAGACGCTCAAATATGGACGGGAAACCAACAGATCAGAGGCCATGCTGCTGGGCGTAGTTTATCTTTTTACATTAGACGAGCAAATATGCACCAGAAACCAACAGATCAGAATCATGGCTGCTGGACGTAGTCTATAATCTTACACAAGACGCTCAAATATGGACCGGAAGCTAACAGGTCAGAGGCCATGCTGCTGGACGTAGTCTAAGATCTTACATTGGAGGCTCAAATATGGACCGGAAACCAATAGAACAAAGGCCATGCTGCTGGACGTAGTTTATCTTTTTACATTAGACGCTCAAATATGCACCAGAAACCAAGATATCAGAAACAGGGCTGCTGGACGTAGTGTATCATCTTACACAAGACGCTCAAATATGGACCGGAAGCGAACATGTCAGTGGCCATGCTGCTGTACGTAGTCTAAAATCTTACATTAGACGCTCAAATATGGACCAGAAACCAATAGATCAGATGCCATGCTGCTGGTCGTAGGTTATCTTTTTACATTAGACGCTCAAATATGCACCAGAAAGCAAGAGATCACAAACAGGGCTACTGGACGTAGTGTATCATCTTACACAAGACGCTCAAATATGGACCGTAAGCCAACAGGTCAGAGGCCATGCTACTGGACGTAGTCTAACATCTTACATTAGACGCTTAAATGTTGACCGGAAACCAACAGATCAGAGGCCATGCTGCTCGACGTAGTTTATCTTTTTACATTAGACGCTCAAGTATGCAACAGAAACCAACAGCTCAGAAACAGGGCTGCTGGACGTAGTGTATCATCTTACACAAGACACTCAAATATGGACCGGAAGCCAACATGTCAGAGGCCATGCTGCTGGGCGTAGTCTAAAATCTTACATTAGACGCTCAAATATTGACCGGAATCCAACAGATCAGAGGCCATGCTGCTGGTCGTAGTTTATATTTTTACATTAGACGCTCAAATATGCACCAGAAACCAACAGATCAGAATCATAGCTGCTGGACGTAGTGTATCATCTTACACATGACGCTCAAATATGGACAGAAGCCAACAGGTCAGAGGCCATGCTGCTGGACGTAGTCTAAAATCTTACGTTAGACACTCAAATATGGATCGGAAACCAACAGATCAGAGGCCATGCTGCTGGACGTAGTTTATCTTTTTATATTAGACGCTCAAATAGGCACCAGAAACCAACAGATCAGAATCATGGCTGATGGACGTAGTGTGTCATCTTACACAAGACACTCAAATATCGACCGGAACACTACAAGTCAGAGGCCATGCTGCTGGACGTAGTCTAAAATCTTACATCAGATGCTCAAATATGGACGCGAAACCAACAGATCAGAGGCCATGCTGCTGGACGCAGTTTATCTTTTTACATTAGACGCTCAAATATGCACCAGAAACCAAAAGATCAGAAACAGGTCTGCTGGACGTAGTGTATCACCTTACACAAGACGCTCAAATATGTACCGGAAGGCAACAGGTCAGAGGCCATGCTGCTGGACGTAGTCTAAAATCTTACATTAGCCGCTCAAATATGTATCGAAAACCAACAGATGAGGAGGCCATGCTGCTGGGCACAGTTTATCTTTTTACATTAGACGCTCAAATATGCACCAGAAACCAGCAGATCAGAATCATGGGTGCTAGACGTAATCTATCATCTTACACAAGACGCTCAGATATGGTCCGGAAGCCAACAGGTCAGAGGCCATGCTGCTGGACGTAGTCTAAAATCTTTCATTAGACGCTCAAATATGGACCGGAAACCAACAGATCAGAGGCCATGCTGCTGGACGTAGTTTATCTTTTTACGTTAGACGCTCAAATATGCACCAGAAACCAAGAGATCAGAAACAGGGCTGCTGGTCGTAGTGTATCATCTTACACAAGACGCTGAAATATGGACCGGAAGCCAACAGGTCAGAGGCTATGCTGCTGGACGTAGTCTAAAATCTTATATTACACGCTCAAATATGGACAAGAAACCAACAGATCAGAGGCCAGGCTGCTGGACGTAGTATATCTTTTTACATTAGAAGCTCAAATATGCACCAGAAACCAAGAGATCAGAAACAGGGCTGCTGGACCTAGTGTATCATATTACACAAGACGCTCAAATATGGACCGGAAGCCAACAGGTCAGAGGCTATGCAGCTGGATGTAGTCTAAAATCTTATATTAGACGCACAAATATGGACCGGAAACCAACAGATCATAGGCCATGCTGCTGGACGTAGTTTATCTTTTTACATTAGACGCTCAAATATGCACAAGAAACCAAGAGATCAGAAACAGGGCTGCTGGACGTAGTGTATCATCTTACACAAGACGCTCAAATATGGACCTGAAGCCAACAGGTCAGAGGCAATGCGCCTGGACGTAGTCTAAAATCTTACATTGGACGCTTAAATATGGACCGGAAACCAACAGATCATAGGCCATGCTGCTGGACGTAGTGATTCTTTTTACATTAGACGCTCAAATATGCACAAGAAACCAAGAGATCAGAAACAGGGCTGCTGGACGTAGTGTATCATCTTACACAAAACGGTCAAATATGGACTGGAAGCCAAGAGTTCAGAGGCCATGCTGCTGGGCGAAGTCTAAAAACTTACATTAGACTCTATATATTGTCCGGAATCCAACAGATCAGAGGCCATGCTGCTGGACGTAGTTTATCAATTTACATTAGGCGCTCAAATATGCACCAGAAACCAAGAGATCAGAATCAAGTCTGCTGGACGTAGTGTATCATCTTACACAAGACGGTCAAATATTGACCGGAAGCCAAGAGGTCAGAAGCCATGCTGCTGGGCGTAGTCTAAAATCTTACATTAGACGCTCAAATATGGACCGGAATCCAACAGATCAGAGGCCATGCTGCTGGACGTAATTTATCGTTTTATATTAGACGCTCAATTATGCACCAGGAACCAACAGATCAGAATCATGGCTGCTGGACTTAGTGTATCATCTTACACAAGACGCTCAAATAACGACCGGAAACCTACAGGTCAGAGGCCATGCTGCTGGACGTAGTCTAAAATCTTACATTAGACGCTCAAATATGGAGGGTAAACCAACAGATCAGATGCCATGCTGCTGGGCGTACTTTATCTTTTATCATTAGACGCTCAAATATAAACCAGAAACCAAGAGATCAGAAACAGGGCTGCTGGACGTAGTGTATCATCTTACACAAGACGCTCAAATATGGACCTGAAGCCAACAGGTCAGAGGCAATGCGGCTGGACGTAGTCTAAAATCTTACATTGGACGCTCAAATCTTGTCCGGAAACCAACAGATCAGATGCCATGCTGCTGGACGTAGTTTATCTTTTTACATTAGACGCTCAAATATGCACCTGAAACCAACAGATCAGAATCATGGCTGCTGGACGTAGTGTATCATCTTACACAAGAAGTTCAAATATCAACCGGAAGCCAAGAAGTCAGAGTCCATGCTGCTGGTCGAAATCTAAAATCTTACATTAGAGGCTCAAATATGGACCGGAAACCAACAGATCAGAGGCCATGCTGCTGGATGTAGTTTATCTTTTACATTAGACCTTCAAATATGCACCAGAAACCAAGAGATCAGAAACAGGGCTGCTGGACGTAGTGTATCATATTACACAAGACGCTCAAGTATGGACCGGAATCCAACAGGTCAGAGGCCATGATGCGTGACGTAGTCTAAAATCTTACATTAGACGCTCAAATATGAACCGGAAACCAACAGATCAGAGGCCATCCTGCTGGACGTAGTTTATATTTTTACATTAGATGATCAAATATGCACCAGAAACCAAGAGATCAGAAACAGGGCTGCTGGACGTTGTGTATCATATACACAAGACGCTCAAATACGGAACGGAAACCAAGAGTTCAGAGGCCATTCTGCTGGACGTAGTCTAACATCTTACATTAGACGCTCAAATATGGACCGGAAACCAACAGATCAGAGGCCATACTGCTGGACGTAGTTTATCTTTTTACATTAGAGGCTCAAATATGCACCAGAAACCAACAGATCAGAATCATGGCTGCTAGACGTAGTGTATCATCTTACACAAGACGCTCAGATATAGTCCGGAAGCCAACAGGTCAGAGGCCTTGCTGCTGGACGTAGTCTAAAATCTTACATTAGAAGCTCAAATATGGACCGGAAACCAAGAGATCAGAGGCCATGCTGCTGGACGTAGTTTATCTTTTTACATTAGACGCTCAAAAATGCACCAGAAACCAAGAGATCAGAAACAGGGCTGCTGGACGTAGTGTATCATCTTACACAAGACGCTCAAATATGGACCGGTAGCCAACAGGTCAGAGGCTATGCTGCTGGACGTAGTCTAAAAACTTATATTAGACCCTCAACTATGGACCGGAAACCAACAGATCAGAGGCCATGCTGCTGGACGTAGTATATCTTTTTACATTAGACGCTCAAATATGCACCAGAAACCAAGAGATCAGAAACAGGGCTGCTGGACGTAGTGTATCATCTTACACAAGACGCTCAAATATGGACCTGAAGCCAACAGGTCAGAGGCTACGCTGCTGGTCGTAGTCTAAAATCTTATATTAGACACTCAAATATGGACCGGAAACCAACAGATCAGAGGCCTTGCTGCTGGACGTAGTATATCTTTTTACATTAGACGCTCAAATATGCACCAGAAACCAAGAGATCAGATTCACGGCTGCTGGGCGTAATGTATCATATGACACAAGACGCTCAAATACGGACCGGAAGCAAACAGGTCAGAGGACATGCTGGTGCACGTAGCTTAAAATCTTACATTAGACGCTCAAATATGGACCGGAAACCAACAGATCAGAGGCCATGCTGCTGGGCGTAGTTTATCTTTTTATATTAGACGCTCAAATATGCACCAGAAACCAACAGATCAGAATCATGGCTGCTGGACGTAGTGTATCATCTTACACAAGACGCTCAAATATCGACCGGAAACCTACAGGTCAGAGGCCATGCTGCTGCACGTAGTCTAAAATCTTACATTAGACGCTCAAATAGCGACGGTAAACCAACAGATCAGAGGCCATGCTGCTGGACGTAGTTTATCTTTTAACATTAGACGCTCAAATATGCACCTGAAACCAACAGATCAGAAACAGGTCTGCTGGACGTAGTGTATCATCTTACAGAAGACGCTCAAATATGGACCGGAAGCCAACAGGTCAGAAGCCATGCTGCTGGACGTAATCTAAAATCTTACATTAGACGCTCAAATATGAACCGGAAACGAACAGATCAGAGGCCATGCTGCTGGGCATAGATTATCTTTTTACATTAGACGCTCAAATATGCACCAGAAACCAAGAGATCAGAAACAGGGCTGCTGGACGTTGTGTATCATATACACAAGACGCTCAAATACGGAACGGAAACCAAGAGTTCAGAGGCCATTCTGCTGGACGTAGACTAACATCTTACATTAGACGCTCAAATATGGACCGGAAACCAACAGATCAGAGGCCATGCTGCTGGACGTAGTTTATCTTTTTGCATTAGACGCTCAAATATGCACCAGAAACCAACAGATCAGAATCATGGCTGCTAGACGTAGTGTATCATCTTACACAAGACGCTCAGATATGGTCCGGAAGCCAACAGGTCAGAGGCTATGCTGCTGGACGTAGTCTAAAATCTTACATTAGACGCTCAAATATGGACCGGAAACCAAGAGATCAGATGCCATGCTGCTGGACGTAGTTTACCTTTTTACATTACACGCTCAAATATGCACCAGAAACCAAGAGATCAGATACAGGGCTGCTGGACGTAGTGTATCATCTTACACAAGACGCCCAAATATGGACCGTAAGTCAACAGGTCAGAGGCTATGCTGCTGGACGTAGTCTAAAATCTTATATTAGACGCTCAAATATGGACCGGAAACCAACACATCAGAGTCCATGCTGCTGGACGTAGTATATCTTTTTACATTAGACATTCAAATATGCACAAGATACCAAGAGATCAGAAACAGGGCTGCTGGACGTAGTGTATCATCGATCACAAGACGCTCAAATATGGACATGAAGCCAACAGGTCAAAGGCAATGAGGCTGGACGTCGTCTAAAATCTTACATTGGACGCTCAAATATGGTCCGGAAACCAACAGATCAGAGGCCATACTGCTGGACGTAGTTTATCTTTTTACATTAGACGCTCAAATATGCACCTGAAACCAACAGATCAGAAACAGGTCTGCTGGACGTAGTGTATCATCTTACAGAAGACGCTCAAATATGGACCGGAAGCCAACAGGTCAGAAGCCATGCTGCTGGACGTAATCTAAAATCTTACATTAGACGCTCAAATATGAACCGGAAACCAACAGATCAGAGGCCATTCTGCTGGGCGTAGATTATCTTTTTACATTAGACGCTCAAATATGCACCAGAAACCAAGAGATCAGAAACAGGGCTGCTGGACGTTGTGTATCATATACAAAAGACGCTCAAATACGGAACGGAAAACAAAAGTTCAGAGGCCATTCTGCTGGACGTAGTCTAACATCTTACATTAGACGCTCAAATATGGACCGGAAACCAACAGATCAGAGGCCATGCTGCTGGACGTAGTTTATCTTTTTACATTAGACGCTCAAATATGCACCAGAAACCAACAGATCAGAATCATGTCTGCTAGACGTAGTGTATCATCTTACACAAGACGCTCAGATATGGTCCGGAAGCCAACAGGTCAGAGGCTATGCTGCTGGACGTAGTCTAAAATCTTACATTAGACGCACAAATATGGACCGGAAACTAACAGATCATAGGCCATGCTGCTGGACGTAGTTTATCTTTTTACATTAGACGCTCAAATATGCACCAGAAACCAAGAGATCACAATCAGGGCTGCTGGACGTAGTGTATAATCTTACACAAGACGCTCAAATATGGACCGGAAGCCAACAGGTCAGAGGCTATGCTGCTGGACGTAGTCTAAAATCTTATATTAGACGCTCAAATATGGACCGGAAACCAACAGATCAGAGGCTATGCTGCTGGACGTAGTATAGCTTTTTACATTAGAAGCTCAAATATGCACAAGATACCAAGAGATCAGAAACAGGGCTGCTGGACGTACTGTATCAACTTACACAAGACGCTCAAATATGGACCTGAAGCCAACAGGTCACAGGCAATGCGGCTGGACGTCGTCTAAAATCTTACATTGGACGCTCTAAATATGGACCGGAAACCAACAGATCATAGGCCATGCTGCTGGACGTAGTTTATCTTTTTACATTAGACGCTCAAATATGCACCAGAAACCAAGAGATCAGAATCATGGCTGCTGGACGTAGTGTATCATCTTACACAAGACGGTCAACTATGGACCGGAAGCCAAGAGGTCAGAGGCCATGCTGCTGGGCGTAGTCTAAAATCTTACATTAGACGCTCAAATATGGACCGGAATCCAACAGATCAGAGTCCATGCTGCTGGTCGTAGTATATCTTTTTACATTAGACGCTCAAATATGCACCAGAAACCAACAGATCAGAATCATGGCTGCTGGACGTAGTGTATCATCTTACACAAGACGCTCAAATATGGACCGGAAACCTACAGGTCAGAGGCCATTCTGCTGCACGTAGTCTAAAATCTTACATTAGACGCTCAAATATGGACGGTAAACCAACAGATCAGAGGCCATGCTGCTGGGCGTACTTTATCTTTTAACATTAGACGCTCAAATATGCACCAGAAACCAAGAGGTCAGTAACAGGTCTGCTAGACTTAGTGTATCATCTTACACAAGACGCTCAAATATGGACCTGAATCCAACAGGTCAGAGACCATGCTGGTGCACGTAGCTTAAAATCTTACATTAGACGCTCAAATATGAACTGGAAACCAACAGATCAGAGGCCATGCTGCTGGGCGTAGTTTATCTTTTTATATTAGACGCTCAAATATGCACCAGAAACCAACAGATCAGAATCATGGCTGCTGGACGTAGTGTATCATCTTACACAAGACGCTCAAATATCGACCGGAAACCTACAGGTCAGAGGCCATGCTGCTGCACGTAGTCTAAAATCTTACATTAGACGCTCAAATAGCGACGGTAAACCAACAGATCAGAGGCCATGCTGCTGGACGTACTTTATCTTTTAACATTAGACGCTCAAATATGCACCAGAAACCAAGAGATCAGAAACAGGTCTGCTAGACGTAGTGTGTCATCTTACACAAGACGCTCAAATATGGACCGGAAGCCAACAGGTCAGAGTCTATGCTGCTGGGCGTAGACTAAAATCTTACATTAGACGCTCAAATATGGATCGGAAGCCCACAGGTCACAGGCAATGCGGCTGGACGTAGTCTAAAATCTTACATTGGACGCTCAAATATGGTCCGGAAACCAACAGATCAGAGGCCATGCTGCTGGATGTAGTTTATCTTTTTCATTAGACGCTCAAATATGCACCATAAACCAACAGATCAGAAACATGGCTGCTGGCCGTAGTGTATCATCTTATACAAGACGGTCAAATATGGACCGGAAGCCAAGAAGTCAGATCCATGCTACTGGTCGTAGTCTAAAATCTTACATTAGAGGCTCAAATATGGACCGGAAACCAACAGATCAGCGGCCATGCTGCTGGACGTAGATTATCTTTTACATTAGACTGTCAAATATGCACCAGAAACCAAGAGATCAGAAACAGGGCTGCTGGACGTAGTGTATCATCTTACACAAGACGCTCAAATATGGACCGGAAGTCAACAGGTCAGAGGCCATGCTGCTGGACGTAGTCTAATATCTTACATTAGACGCACAATATGGACCGGAAACCAACAGATCATAGGCCATGCTCCTGGACGTAGTTTATCTTTTTACATTAGACGCTCAAATATGCACAACAAACCAAGAGATCAGAAACAGGGCTCCTGGACGTAGTGTATCATCTTACACAAGACGCTCAAATATGGACCGGAAGCCACAGGTCAGAGGCCGTGCTGCTGGACGTAGTCTAATATCTTATATTAGACGCTCAAATATGGACCGGAAACCAACAGATCAGAGGCCACGCTGCTGGACGTAGTATATCTTTTTACATTAGACGCTCAAATATGCACAAGAAACCTAGAGATCAGAAACAGGGATGCTGGACGTAGTGTATCATCTTACACAAGACGCTCAAATATGGACCTGAAGCCAACAGGTCAGATGCAATGCGACTGGACGTAGTCTAAAATCTTACATTGGACGCTCAAATATGGACCGGAAACCAACAGATCAGAGGCCATGCTGCTGGACGTAGTTTATCTTTTTACATTAGACGCTCAAATATGCACCAGAAACCAAGAGATCAGAATCATGGCTGCTGGACGTAGTGTATCATCTTACACAAGACGGTCAACTATGGACCGGAAGCCAAGAGGTCAGAGGCCATGCTGCTGGGCGTAGTCTAAAATCTTACATTAGACGCTCAAATATGGACCGGAATCCAACAGATCAGAGTCCATGTCTGGTCGTAGTTTATCTTTTTACATTAGACGCTCAAATATGCACCAGAAACCAACAGATCAGAATCATGGCTGCTGGACGTAGTGTATCATCTTACACAAGACGCTCAAATATGGACCGGAAACCTACAGGTCAGAGGCCATTCTGCTGCACGTAGTCTAAAATCTTACATTAGACGCTCAAATATGGACGGTAAACCAACAGATCAGAAGCCATGCTGCTGGACGTACTTTATCTTTTAACATTAGACGCTCAAATATGCACCAGAAACCAAGAGGTCAGAAACAGTTCTGCTAGACGTAGTGTATCATCTTACACAAGACGCTCAAATATGGACCTGAATCCAACAGGTCACAGGCAATGCGGCTGGACGTAGTCTAAAATCTTACATTGGACGCTCAAATATGGTCCGTAAACCAACAGATCAGAGGCCATGCTGCTGGACGTAGTTTATCTTTTTACATTAGACGCTCAAATATGCACCAGAAACCAAGACATCAGAAACAAGTCTGCTGGACGTAGTGAATCATCTTACAGAAGACGCTCAAATATGGACGGGAAGCAAACAGGTCAGAGGCCATGCTGCTGGACGTTGTCTAAAATCTTACATTAGAGGCTCAAATATGGACCGGAAACAAACAGATCAGAGGCCATGCTGCTGGACGTAGATTATCTTTTACATTAGACGGTCAAATATGCACCAGAAACCAAGAGATCAGAAACAGGGCTGCTGGACGTAGTGTATCATCTTACACAAAACGCTCAAATATGGACCGGAAGCCAACAGGTCAGAGACCATGCTGCTGGACGTAGTCTAAAATCTTACATTAGACGCTCAAATATGAACCGGAAACCAACAGATCAGAGGCCATGCTGCTGGACGTATATTATCTTTTTACATTAGACGCTCAAATATGCAGCAGAAACCAAGAGATCAGATTCACGGCTGCTGGGCGTAATGTATCATATGACACAAGACGCTCAAATACGGACCGGAAGCCAACAGGTCAGAGGCCATGCTGCTGCACGTAGCCTAAAATCTTACATTAGACGCTCAAATATTGACCGGAAACCAACAGATCAGAGGCCATGCTGCTGGGCGTAGTTTATCTTTTTATATTAGACGCTCAAATATGCACCAGAAACCAACAGATCAGAATCATGGCTGCTGGACGTAGTGTATCATCTTAAACAAGACGCTCAAATATCGACCGGAAACCTACAGGTCAGAGGCTATGCTGCTGGGCGTAGACTAAAATCTTACATTAGACGCTCAAATATGGATCGGAAACCAACACATCAGAGGCCATGCTGCTGGATGTAGTTTATCTTTTTACATTAGACGCTCAAATATGCACCAGAAACCAAGAGATCAGAGACAGGGCCTCTGGACGAAGTGTATCATCTTACACAGGACGCTCAAATATGGACCGGAAGGCAACAGTTCAGAGGCTATGCTGCTGGACGTAGTCTAAAATCTTATATTAGACGCTCAAATATGGACAGGAAACCAACAGATCAGAGGCCATGCTGCTGGACGTAGTATATCTTTTTACATTAGACGCTCAAATATGCACAAGCTATCAAGAGATCAGAAACAGGGCTGCTGGACGTAGTGTATCATCTTACACAAGACGCTCAAATATCGACCGGAAACCTACAGGTCAGAGGCCATGCTGCTGCACGTAGTCTAAAATCTTACATTAGACGCTCAAATAGCGACGGTAAACCAACAGATCAGAGGCCATGCTGCTGGACGTACTTTATCTTTTAACATTAGACGCTCAAATATACAGGGGTAACCAAGTGATCAGAAACAGGGCTGCTGGACGTAGTGTATCATCTTACACAAGACGCTCAAATATGGACGAGAAGCCAACAGGTCAGAGGCCATGCTGCTGGACGTAGTCTAAAATCTTACATTAGACGCTCAAATATGGACCTGAAACCAACAGATCAGAGGCCATGCTGCTGGACGTAGTTATCTTTTACATTAGACGGTCAAATATGCACCAGAAACCAAGAGATCAGAAACAGGGCTGTTGGAAGTAGTGTATCATCTTACACAAGACGCTCAAATATGGACCGGAAGCCAACAGGTCCTAGGCTATGCTGCTGGACGTAGTCTAAAATCTTACATTGGAAGCTCAAATATGGACCGGAAACCAACAGATCAGAGGCCATGCTGCTGGACGTAGTTTATCTTTTTACATTAGACGCTCAAATATGCACCAGAAACCAACACATCAGAACCATGGCTGCTGGACGTAGTGTATCATCTTACACAAGACGGTCAAATATGGACCGGAAGCCAAGAGATCAGAATCCATGCTGCTGGTCGTAGTCTAAAATCTTACATTAGAGGCTCAAATATGGACCGGAAACAAACAGATCAGAGGCCATACTGCTGGACGTAGTTTATCTTTTACATTAGACGGTCAAATATTCACCAGAAACCAAGAGATCAGAAACAGGGCTGCTGGACGTAGTGTATCATCTTACACAAGACGCTCAAATATGGACCGGAAGCCAACAGGTCAGAGGCCATGCTGCTGGACGTAGTCTAAAATCTTACATTAGACGCTCAAATATGTACCGGAAACCAACAGATCAGAGGCCATGCTGCTGGAAGTAGATTATCTTTTTACATTGGACGCTCAAATATGCACCAGAAACCAAGAGATCAGAAACAGGGCTGCTGGACGTTGTGTATCATCTTACACAAGACACTCAAATATGAACCGGAAACTAAGAGTTCAGAGGCCATGCTGCTGGATGTAGTCTAAAATCTTACATTAGACGCTCAAATATGGACAGGAAACCAACAGATCAGAGGCGATCCTGCTGGACGTAGTTTATCTTTTTACATTAGAGGCTCAAATATCCACCAGAAGCCAACAGATCAGATTCATGGCTGCTGGACGTAGTGTATCATATTACACAAGACGCTTAAATATGGACCGGAAGCCAACAGGTCAGAGGCCATGCTGCTGGACGTAGTCTAAAATCTTACATAAGACGCACAAATATGAATCGGAAACCAACAGATCTGAGGCCATGCTGCTGGACGTAGTTTATCTTTTTACATTAGACGCTCAAATATGCAGGGGTAACCAAGTGATCACAAACAGGGCTGCTGGATGTAGTGTATCATCTTACACAAGACGCTCAAATATGGACCGGAAGCCAACAGGTCAGAGGTCATGCTGCTGGACGTAGTTTAAAATCTTACATTAGACGCACAAATATGGACCGGAAACCAAAATAACAGAGGCCATGCTGCTGGACGTAGTTTATCTTTTTACATTAGACGCTCAAATATGCACCAGAAACCAATAGATCAGAAACAGGGCTGCTGGACGTAGTGTATCATCTTACACAAGACGCTCAAATATGGACGAGAAGCCAACAGGTCAGAGGCCATGCTGCTGGACGTAGTCTAAAATCTTACATTAGACGCTCAAATATGGACCTGAAACCAACAGATCAGAGGCCATGCTGCTGGACGTAGTATATCTTTTTACATCAGACGCTCAAATATGCACAAGAAACCAAGAGATCAGAAACAGGGCTGCTGGACGTAGTGTATCATCTTACACAAGACGCTCAAATATGGACCTGAAGCCAACAGGTCAGATGCAATGCGGCTGGACGTAGTCTAAAATCTTATATTAGACGCTCAAATATGGACCGGAATCCAACAGATCAGATTCCATGCTGCTGGTCGTAGTTTATCTTTTTACATTAGACGCTCAAATATGCACCAGAAACCAACAGATCAGAATCATGGCTGCTGGACGTAGTGTATCATCTTACACAAGACGGTCAAATATGGACCCGAAGCCAACAGGTCAGAGGCCATGCTGCTGGACGTAGTCTAAAATCTTACATTAGACGCTCAAATATGGACCGGAAACCAACAGATCAGAGGCCATGCTGCTGGACGTACTTTATCTTTTAACATTAGACGCTCAAATATGCACCAGAAACCAAGAGATCAGAAACAGGTCTGCTAGACGTAGTGCATCATCTTACACAAGAAGCTCAAATATGGACCGGAAGCCAACAGGTCAGAGGCCATGCTGCTGGACGTAGTTTATCTTTTTATATTAAACGCTCAAATATGCACCAGAGACCAAGAGATCAGAATCACGGCTGCTGGACGTAGTGAATCATCTTACACAAGACGCTCAAATATGGACCGGAAGCCAACAGGTCAGAGGCAATGCTGCTAGACGTAGTTAAAATCTTACATTAGACGCACAAATATGGACCGGAAAACAACAGGTCAGAGTCCATGCTGCCGGACGTAGTTTATCTTTTCTCATTAGACGCTCAAATATGCACCAGAAACCAATAGATCAGAAACAGGGCTGCTAGACGTAGTGTATCATCTTACACAAGACGCTCAAATATAGAGCGGATGCCAACAGTTCAGAAGCCATGCTGCTGGACGTAGTCTAAAATCTGACATTAGACGCACAAATATGGACCGGAAACCAACTGATCATAGGCCATGCTGCTGGACGTAGTTTATCTTTTTACATTAGACGCTCAAATATGCACCAGAAACGAAGAGATCAGAAACAGGTCTGCTGGATGTAGTGTATCATCTTACACAAGACGCTCAAATATGGACCGGAAGCCAACAGGTCAGAGGCCATGCTGCTGGACGTAGTCTAAAACCATCCATTAGACGCACAAATATGGACCGGAAACCAACAGATCATAGGCCATGCTGCTGGACGTAGTTTATTTTTTTACATTAGACCCTCAAATATGCACCAGAAACCAAGAGATCAGAAAAAGGTCTGCTGGATGTAGTGTATCATCTTATACAAGACGCTCAAATATGGACCGGAAACCAACAGATCAGAGGCCATGCTGCTGGACGTAGTTTATCTTTTAAATTAGACGGTCAAATATGCACCAGAAACCAAGAGATCAGAAAGAGGGCTCCTGGATGTAGTGTATCATCTTACACAAGACGCTCAAATATGGACCGGAAGCCAACAGGTCAGAGGCAATGCTGCCGGACGTAGTTTAAAATCTTACATTAGACGCACAAATAAGGACCGGAAACCAACAGGTCAGAATCCATGCTGCCGGACGTAGTTTATCTTTTTACATTAGATGCTCAAATATATACCAGAAACCAATAGATCAGAAACAGGGCTGCTGGACGTATTGTATTATCTTACACAAGACGCTCAAATATGGACCGGAAGCCAACAGTTAAGAGGCCATGCTGCTGGACGTAGTCTAAAATCTTACATTAGACGCTCAAATATTGACCGGAAACCAACAGATCAGAGGCCATGCTGCTGGACGTAGTCTCTCTTTTTACATTAGACGCTCAAATATGCACCAGAAACCAAGAGGCCAGAAACAGGGCTGCTGGACGCAGTGTATCATCTTACACAAGACGCTAAAATATGGACCGGAAGACAACAGGTCAGAGGCCATGCTGTTGGACGTAGTCTAAAATCTTACATTAGGCGGACAAATATGGACCGGAAACCAACAGATCATAGGCCATGCTGCTGGACGTAGTTTATCTTTTTACATTAGACGCTCAAATATGCACAAGAAGCCAAGAGATCAGAAACAGGGCTGCTGGACCTAGTGTATCATCTTACACAAGACGCTCAAATATGGAGCGGAAGCCAACAGGTCAGATGCAATGCGGCTGGACGTAGTCTAATATCTTACATTGGACGCTCAAATATGGACCGGAAACCAACAGATCAGAGGCCATGCTGCTGGACGTAGTTTATCTTTTTACATTAGACGCTTAAATATGCACCAGAAACCAAGAGATCAGAAACAGGGCTGCTGGACGTAGTGTATCATCTTACAGAAGACGCTCAAATATGGACCGGAAGCCAACAGGTCAGAGGCAATGCTGCTGGACGTAGTTTAAAATCTTACATTAGACGCACAAATATGGACCGGAAACTAACAGATCATAGGCCATGCTGCTGGACGTAGTTTATCTTTTTACATTAGACGCTCAAATATGCACAAGAAGCCAAGAGATCAGAAACAGGGCTGCTGGACGTAGTGTATCATCTTACACAAGACGCTCAAATATGGACCGGAAGCCAACAGGTCAGAGGCCATGCTGCTTGACGTAGTCTAAAATCTTTCATTAGACACTCAAATATTGACCGGAAACCAACAGATCAGACGCCATGCTGCTGGACGTAGTTTATCTTTTTTTTTAGACGCTCAAATATACACCAGAAACCAGCAGGTCAGAATCATGGCTACTGGACGTAGTGTATCATCTTAGACAAGACGCTCAAATATCGACCGGAAACCTACAGGTTAGAGGACATGCTGCTGGACGTAGTCTAAAATCTTACATTAGACGCTCTAATATGGACGGTAAACCAACAGATCAGAGGCCATGCTGCTGGACGTAGTTTATCTTTTAACATTAGACGCTCAAATATGCACCAGAAACCAAGAGATCAGAAACAGGTCTGCTAGACGTAGTGTATCATCTTACACAAGACGGTCAAATATGGACCGGATGCCAAGAGGTCAGAGGCCATGATGCTGGACGTAGTCTAAAATCTTACATTAGACGCTCAAATATGAACCGGAAACCAACAGTTCAGAGGCCATGCTGCTGGACGTAGATTATCTTTTTACATTAGACTCTCAAATATGCACCAGAAACCAAGAGATCAGAAACAGGGCTGCTGGACGTTGTGTATCATCTTACACAAGACGCTCAAATATGGACCGGAAACCAAGTGTTCAGAGGCTATGCTGCTGGACGTAGTCTAAAATCTTACATTAGACGCTCAAATATGGACCGGAAACCAACAGATCAGAGGCCATGCTGCTGGACGTAGTTTATCTTTTTACATTAGAGGCTCAAATATCCACCAGAAGCCAACAGATCAGAATCACGGCTGCTGGACGTAGTGTATCATCTTACACAAGACGCTCAAATATGTACCGGAAGCCAACAGGACAGAGGTCATGCTGCACGACGTAGTCAAAAACTTACATTAGACGCAGAAATATGGACCGGAAACCAACGGATCATAGGCCATACTGCTGGACGTAGTTTATCTTTTTACATTAGAGGCTCAAATATCCACCAGAAGCCAACAGATCAGAATCACGGCTGCTGGACGTAGTGTATCATCTTACACAAGACGCTCAAATATGTACCGGAAGCCAACAGGACAGAGGTCATGCTGCACGACGTAGTCAAAAACTTACATTAGACGCAGAAATATGGACCGGAAACCAACGGATCATAGGCCATACTGCTGGACGTAGTTTATCTTTTTACATTAGACGCTCAAATATGCACCAGAAACCAAGAGATCAGAAACAGGGCTGCTGGATGTAGTGTATCATCTTACACAAGACGCTCAAATATGGACCGGAAGCCAACAGGTCAGAGGCAATGCTGCTGGACGTAGTTTAAAATCTTACATTAGACGCACAAATATGGACCGGAAACCAACAGGTCAGAATATATGCTGCTGGACGTAGTTTATCTTTTTACTTTAGACGCTCAAATATGCACCAGAAACCAATAGATCAGAATCAGGGCTGCTGGGCGTAGTGTATCATCTTACACAAGACGCTCAAATATGGACCGGAAGCCAACAGTTCAGAGGCTATGCTGCTGGACGTAGTCTAAAATCTTACATTAGACGCTCAAATATGGACCGGAAACCAACAGATCAGAGGCCATGCTGCTGTTCGTAGTCTATCTTTTTACATTAGACGCTCAAATATGCACCAGAAACCAAGAGATCAGAAACAGGGCTGCTGGACGTAGTGTATCATCCTACACAAGACGCTCAAATATGGACCGGAAGTCAACAGGTCAGAGGTCATGCTGCTGGACGTAGTCTAAAATCTTACATTAGACGCACAAATATGGACCGGAAACCAACAGATCATAGGCCATGCTGCTGGTCGTAGTTTATCTTTGTATATTAGACGCTCAAATATGCACAAGAAGCCAAGAGATCAGAAACAGGGCTGCTGGACGTAGTGTATCATCTTACACAAGACGCTCAAATATGGAGCGGAAGCCAACAGGTCAGATGCAATGCGGCTGGACGTAGTCTAAAATCTTACATTGGACTATAAAATATGGACCGGAAACCAACAGATCAGAGGCCATGCTGCTGGACGTAGTTTATCTTTTTCCATTAGACGCTAAAATATGCACAAGAAACCAGGAGATCAGAATCATGGCTGCTGGACGTAGTGTATCATCTTACACAAGACGGTCAAATATGGACCTGAAGCCAACAGGTCAGAGGCAATGCGGCTGGACATAGTCTAAAATCTTACATTTGACGCTCAAATATGGACTGGAAACCAACAGATCAGAGGCCATGCTGCTGGACGTAGTTTATCTTTTTACATTAGACGCTCAAATATACACCAGAAACCAACAGATCAGAATCATGGCTGCTGGACGTAGTGTATCATCTTACACAAGACGGTCAAATATGGACCCGAAGCCAACAGGTCAGAGGCCATGCTGCTGGGCGTAGTCTAAAATCTTACATTAGACGCTCAAATATGGACCGGAAACCAACAGATCAGAGACCATGCTGCTGGCCGTAGTTTATCTTTTTATATTAGACGCTCAAATATGCACCAGAAACCAACAGGTCAGAATCATGGCTCCTGGACGTAGTGTATCATCTTACACAAGACGCTCAAATATCGACCCGAAACCTACAGTTCAGAGGCCATGCTGCTGGACGTAGTCTAAAATCTTACATTAGACGCTCAAATATGGACGGCAAACCAACAGATCATGGGCCATGCTGCTGGACGTACTTTATCTTTTAACATTAGACGCTCAAATATGCACCAGAAACCAAGAGATCAGAAACAGGTCTGCTAGACGTAGTGTATCATCTTACACAAGAAGCTCAAATATGGACAGGAAGCCAACAGGTCAGAGGCCATGCTGCTGGACGTAGTTTATCTTTTTACATTAAACGCTCAAATATGCACCAGAGACCAAGAGATCAGAATCATGGCTGCTGGACGTAGTGTATCATCTTACACAAGACGCTCAAATATGGACCGGAAGCCAACAGGTCAGAGGCAATGCTGCTGGACGTAGTTTAAAATCTTGCATTAGACGCACAAATATGGACCGGAAACCAACAGGTCAGAGTCCATGCTGCCGGACGTAGTTTATCTTTTTACATTAGACGCTCAAATATGCACCAGAAACCAATAGATCAGAAACAGGGCTGCTGGACGTAGTGTATCATCTTACACAAGACGCTCAAATATGGACCGGAAGCCAACAGTTCAGAGGACATGCTGCTGGACGTAGTCTAAAATCTTACATTAGACGCACAAATATGGACCGGAAACCAACGGATCATAGGCCATGCTGCTGGACGTAGTTTATCTTTTTACATTAGACGCTCAAATATGCACCAGAAACCAAGAGATCAGAAACAGGGCTGCTGGATGTAGTGTATCATCTTACACAAGACGCTCAAATATGGACCGGAAGCCAACAGGTCAGAGGCCATGCTGCTGGACGTAGTCTAAAATCATCCATTAGACGCACAAATATGGACCGGAAACCAACAGATCATAGGCCATGCTGCTGGACGTAGTTTATCTTTTTACATTAGACCCTCAAATATGCACCAGAAACCAAGAGATCAGAAAAAGGTCTGCTGGATGTAGTGTATCATCTTACACAAGACGCTCAAATATGGACCGGAAACCAACAGATCAGAGGCCATGCTTCTGGACGTAGTTTATCTTTTAAATTAGACGGACAAATATGCACAAGAAACCAAGAGATCAGAAAGAGGGCTCCTGGATGTAGTGTATCATCTTACACAAGACGCTCAAATATGGACGGGAAGCCAACAGGTCTGAGGCAATGCTGCTGGTCGTAGTTTAAAATCTTACATTAGACGCACAAATATGGACCGGAAACCAACAGGTCAGAGTCCATGCTGCCGGACGTAGTTTATCTTTTTATATTAGATGCTCAAATATGCACCAGAAACCAATAGATTAGAAACAGCGCTGCTGGACGTAGTGTATCATCTTACGCATGACGCTCAAATATGGACCGGAAGCCAACAGTTAAGAGGCCATGCTGCTGGACGTAGTCTAAAATCTTACATTAGACGCTCAAATATTGACCGGAAACCAACAGATCAGAGGCCATGCTGCTGGCCGTAGTCTATCTTTTTACATTAGACGCTCAAATATGCACCAGAAACCAAGAGGCCAGAAACAGGGCTGTTGGACGTAGTGTATCATCTTACACAAGACGCTAAAATATGGACCGGAAGTCAACAGGTCAGAGGCCATGCTGCTGGACGTAGTCTAAAATCTTACATTAGGCGGACAAATATGGACCGGAAACCAACAGATCATAGGCCATGCTGCTGGACGTAGTTTACCTTTTTACATTAGACGCTCAAATATGCACAAGAAGCCAAGAGGTCAGAAACAGGTCTGCTAGACGTAGTGTATCATCTTACACAAGACGCTCAAATATCGACCCGAAACCTAAAGGTCAGAAGCCATGCTGCTGGACGTAGTCTAAAATCTTACATTAGACGCTCAAATATGGACGGTAAACCAACAGATCAGAGGCCCTGCTGCTGGACGTACTTTATCTTTTAACATTAGACGCTCAAATATGCACCAGAAACCAAGAGATCAGAAACAGGTCTGCTAGACGTAGTGTATCATCTTACACAAGACGCTCAAATATGGACCGGAAGCCAACAGGTCAGAGGCCATGCTGCTGGACGTAGTATATCTTTTTACACTAAACGCTCAAATATGCACCAGAGACAGAGATCAGAATCATGGCTGCTGGACGTAGTGTATCATCTTACACAAAACGCTCAAATATGGACCGGAAGCCAACAGGTCAGATGCTATGCTGCTGGACGTAGTCTAAAATCTTATATTAGACGCTCAAATATGGACCGGAAACCAAGAGATCAGTGGCCATGCTGCTGGACGTAGTATATCTTTTTACATTAGACGCTCAAATATGCACAATATACCAAGATATCAGAATCATGGCTGCTGGATGTAGTGTATCATCTTACACAAGACGGTCAAATATGGACCGGACGCCAAGAGGTCACAGGCCATGCGGCTGGACGTAGTCTAAAATCTTACATTAGACGCTCAAATATGAACCGGAAACCAACAGATCAGAGGCCATGCTGCTGGGCGTAGATTATCTTTTTACATTAGACGCTCAAATATGCACCAGAAACCAAGAGATCAGAAACAGGGCTGCTGGACGTTGTGTATCATCTTACACAAGACACTCAAATATGGACCGGAAGCCAACAGGTCAGAGGCCATGCTGCTGGACGTAGTCTAAAATCATACATTAGACGCTCAAATATGGAGCGGAAACCAACAGATCAGAGGCCATGCAGCTGGACGTAGTTTATCTTTTTACATTAGAGGCTCAAATATCCACCAGAAGCCAACAGATCAGAATCACGGCTGCTGGACGTAGTGTATCATCTTACACAAGACGCTCAAATATGGACCGGAAGCCAACAGGTCAGAGGCCATGCTGCTGGCCGTTGTGTAAAATCTTACATTAGACGCACAAATATGGATCGGAAACCAACAGGTCAGAGGCCATGCTGCAGGACGTAGTTTATCTTTTTACATTAGACGCTCAAATATGCACCAGAAACCAATAGATCAGAAACAGGGATGCTGGACGTAGTGTATCATCTCATACAAGTTGCTCAAATATGGACCGGCATCCAACAGGTCAGAGGCCATGCTGCTGGACGTAGTCTAAAATCTTATATTAGACGCTCAAATATGGACTGGAAACCAACAGGTCAGAGGCCATGCTGCTGGACGTAGTATATCTTTTTACATTAGATGCTCAAATATGCACAAGATACCAAGAGATCAGAAACAGGGCTGCTGGACGTAGTGTATCATCTTACAAAAGACGCTCAAATATGGACCTGAAGCCAACAGGTCAGAGGCCATGCTGCTGGACGTAGTCTAAAATCTTACATTAGACGCTCAAATATGGACCAGAAACCAACAGATGAGAGGCCATGCTGCTGGACGTAGTTTATCTTTTTACATTAGAGGCTCAAATATCCACCAGAAGCCAACAGATCAGAATCACGGCTGCTGGACGTAGTGTATCATCTTACACAAGACGCTCAAATATGGACCGGAAGCCAACAGGTCAGAGGCCATGCTGCTGGACGTAGTCTAAAATCTTACATTAGACGCACAAATATGAATCGGAAACCAACAGATCAGAGGCCATGCTGCTGGACGTAGTTTATCTTTTTACATTAGACGCTCAAATATGCACCAGAAACCAAGAGATCAGAAAAAGGTCTGCTGGATGTAGTGTATCATCTTACACAAGACGCTCAAATAAGGACCGGAAGCCAAAAAGTCAGAGGCCATGCTGCTGGACGTAGTTTATCTTTTACATTAGACGGTCAAATATGGACCAGAAACCAAGAGAACAGAAACAGGGCTGCTGGACGTAGTGTATCATCTTACACAAGACGCTAAAATATGGACCGGAAGCCAACAGGTCAGAGGCCATGCTGCT
Source organism: Acanthosepion esculentum (assembly GCA_964036315.1). Classification (NCBI taxonomy): domain Eukaryota; kingdom Metazoa; phylum Mollusca; class Cephalopoda; order Sepiida; family Sepiidae; genus Acanthosepion; species Acanthosepion esculentum. The sequence goes on from OZ038514.1 coordinate 69,013,408, forward strand.
GGACGTACTCTAAAATCTTACATTAGACGCTCAAATATGGACCGGAAACCAATAGATCATAGGCCATGCTGCTGGGCGTAATTTATCTTTTTACATTAGACGCTCAAATATGCACCAGAAACCAACAGATCAGAATCATGGCCGCTGGACATAGTGTATCATCTTACACAAGACGCTTAAATGTGGACCGGAAGCCAACAGGTCAAAGGCCCTGCTGCTGGACGTAGTCTAAAATCTTACATTAGACGCTCAAATATGAACTGGAAACCAACAGATCAGAGGCCATGCTACTGGACGTAGTTTATCTTTTTACATTAGATGCTCAAATATGCACAGTATACCAAGAGATCAGAAACAGGGCTGCTGGACGTAGTGTATCATCTTACAGAAGACGCTCAAATATTGACAGGAAGCCAACAGGTCAGAGGCCATGCTGCTGGACGTAGTCTAAAATCTTACATTAGACTCTCAAAAATGGACCGGAAACCAACAGATCAGAGGCCATGCTGCTGGACGTAGTTTATCTTTTTACATTAGAAGCTCAAATATCCACCAGAAGCCAACAGATCAGAATCACGTCTGCTGGACGTAGTGTATCATCTTACACAAGACGCTCAAATATGGACCGGAAGCCAACAGGTCAGAGGCCATGCTGCTGGACGTAGTCTAAAATCTTACATTGGACGCTCAAATATGGATCGGAAACCAGCAGATCAGAGGCCCTGCTGCTGGTCGTAGTTTATCTTTTTACATTAGACGCTCAAATATGCACCACAAACCAAGAGATCAGAAACAGGCCTGCTGGATGTAGTGTATTATCTTACACAAGACGCTCAAATATGGACCGGAAGCCAAAAGGTCAGAGGCCATGCTGCTGGACGTATCTAAAATATTACATTAGACGCTCAAATATGGACCCGAAACCAACAGATCAGAGGCGATGCTGCTGGACGTAGTTTATCTTTTTACATTAGACGCTCAAATATGCACCAGAAACCAACAGACCAGAACCATGGCTGCTAGACGTAGTGTATAATCTTACACAAGACGCTCAAATATGGACCGGAAACTAACAGGTCAGAGGTCATGCTGCTGGACGTAGTCTAAAATATTACATTAGACGCTCAAATACTGACCGGAAACCAACAGATCAGAGGCCATGCTGCTGGACGTAGTTTATCTTTTTACATTAGACGCTCAAATATGCACCAGACACCAACAGTTCAGAACCAGGGCTGCTAGACGTAGTGTATAATCTTACACTAGACGCTCAAATATGGACCGGAAGCCAACAGGTCAGAGGCCATGCTGCTGGACGTAGTATATCTTTTTACATTAAACGCTCAAATATGCACCAGAGACAGAGATCAGAATCATGGCTGCTGGACGTAGTGTATCATCTTACACAAAACGCTCAAATATGGACCGGAAGCCAACAGGTCAGATGCTATGCTGCTGGACGTAGTCTAAAATCTTATATTAGACGCTCAAATATGGACCGGAAACCAAGAGATCAGTGGCCATGCTGCTGGACGTAGTATATCTTTTTACATTAGACGCTCAAATATGCACAATATACCAAGATATCAGAATCATGGCTGCTGGATGTAGTGTATCATCTTACACAAAACGGTCAAATATGGACCGGACGCCAAGAGGTCACAGGCCATGCGGCTGGACGTAGTCTAAAATCTTACATTAGACGCTCAAATATGAACCGGAAACCAACAGATCAGAGGCCATGCTGCTGGACGTAGATTATCTTTTTACATTAGACGCTCAAATATGCACCAGAAACCAAGAGATCAGAAACAGGGCTGCTGGACGTTGTGTATCATCTTACACAAGACACTCAAATATGGACCGGAAGCCAACAGGTCAGAGGCCATGCTGCTGGACGTAGTCTAAAATCATACATTAGACGCTCAAATATGGAGCGGAAACCAACAGATCAGAGGCCATGCAGCTGGACGTAGTTTATCTTTTTACATTAGAGGCTCAAATATCCACCAGAAGCCAACAGATCAGAATCACGGCTGCTGGACGTAGTGTATCATCTTACACAAGACGCTCAAATATGGACCGGAAGCCAACAGGTCAGAGGCCATGCTGCTGGCCGTTGTGTAAAATCTTACATTAGACGCACAAATATGGATCGGAAACCAACAGGTCAGAGGCCATGCTGCAGGACGTAGTTTATCTTTTTACATTAGACGCTCAAATATGCACCAGAAACCAATAGATCAGAAACAGGGATGCTGGACGTAGTGTATCATCTCATACAAGTTGCTCAAATATGGACCGGCATCCAACAGGTCAGAGGCCATGCTGCTGGACGTAGTCTAAAATCTTATATTAGACGCTCAAATATGGACTGGAAACCAACAGGTCAGAGGCCATGCTGCTGGACGTAGTATATCTTTTTACATTAGATGCTCAAATATGCACAAGATACCAAGAGATCAGAAACAGGGCTGCTGGACGTAGTGTATCATCTTACAAAAGACGCTCAAATATGGACCTGAAGCCAACAGGTCAGAGGCCATGCTGCTGGACGTAGTCTAAAATCTTACATTAGACGCTCAAATATGGACCAGAAACCAACAGATGAGAGGCCATGCTGCTGGACGTAGTTTATCTTTTTACATTAGAGGCTCAAATATCCACCAGAAGCCAACAGATCAGAATCACGGCTGCTGGACGTAGTGTATCATCTTACACAAGACGCTCAAATATGGACCGGAAGCCAACAGGTCAGAGGCCATGCTGCTGGACGTAGTCTAAAATCTTACATTAGACGCACAAATATGAATCGGAAACCAACAGATCAGAGGCCATGCTGCTGGACGTAGTTTATCTTTTTACATTAGACGCTCAAATATGCACCAGAAACCAAGAGATCAGAAAAAGGTCTGCTGGATGTAGTGTATCATCTTACACAAGACGCTCAAATAAGGACCGGAAGCCAAAAAGTCAGAGGCCATGCTGCTGGACGTAGTTTATCTTTTACATTAGACGGTCAAATATGGACCAGAAACCAAGAGAACAGAAACAGGGCTGCTGGACGTAGTGTATCATCTTACACAAGACGCTAAAATATGGACCGGAAGCCAACAGGTCAGAGGCCATGCTGCTGGACGTACTCTAAAATCTTACATTAGACGCTCAAATATGGACCGGAAACCAATAGATCATAGGCCATGCTGCTGGGCGTAATTTATCTTTTTACATTAGACGCTCAAATATGCACCAGAAACCAACAGATCAGAATCATGGCCGCTGGACATAGTGTATCATCTTACACAAGACGCTCAAATGTGGACCGGAAGCCAACAGGTCAAAGGCCCTGCTGCTGGACGTAGTCTAAAATCTTACATTAGACGCTCAAATATGAACTGGAAACCAACAGATCAGAGGCCATGCTACTGGACGTAGTTTATCTTTTTACATTAGACGCTCAAATATGCACAGTATACCAAGAGATCAGAAACAGGGCTGCTGGACGTAGTGTATCATCTTACAGAAGACGCTCAAATATTGACAGGAAGCCAACAGGTCAGAGGCCATGCTGCTGGACGTAGTCTAAAATCTTACATTAGACTCTCAAAAATGGACCGGAAACCAACAGATCAGAGGCCATGCTGCTGGACGTAGTTTATCTTTTTACATTAGAGGCTCAAATATCCACCAGAAGCCAACAGATCAGAATCACGTCTGCTGGACGTAGTGTATCATCTTACACAAGACGCTCAAATATGGACCGGAAGCCAACAGGTCAGAAGCCATGCTGCTGGACGTAGTCTAAAATCTTACATTGGACGCTCAAATATGGACCGGAAACCAGCAGATCAGAGGCCATGCTGCTGGTCGTAGTTTATCTTTTTACATTAGACGCTCAAATATGCACCAGAAACCAAGAGATCAGAAACAGGCCTGCTGGATGTAGTGTATTATCTTACACAAGACGCTCAAATATGGACCGGAAGCCAAAAGGTCAGAGGCCATGCTGCTGGACGTATCTAAAATATTACATTAGACGCTCAAATATGGACCCGAAACCAACAGATCAGAGGCCATGCTGCTGGACGTAGTTTATCTTTTTACATTAGACGCTCAAATATGCACCAGAAACCAACAGACCAGAACCATGGCTGCTAGACGTAGTGTATAATCTTACACAAGACGCTCAAATATGGACCGGAAACTAACAGGTCAGAGGTCATGCTGCTGGACGTAGTCTAAAATATTACATTAGACGCTCAAATACTGACCGGAAACCAACAGATCAGAGGCCATGCTGCTGGACGTAGTTTATCTTTTTACATTAGACCCTCAAATATGCACCAGAATCCAAGAGATCAGAAAAACGTCTGCTGGTTGTAGTGTATCATCTTCCACAAGACGCTCAAATATGGACCGGAAACCAACAGATCAGAGGCCATGCTGCTGGGCGTAGTTCATCTTTTTACATTAGACTCTCAAATATGCACCAGAAACCAAGAGGTCAGAAACAGGTCTGCTGGACATAGTGTATCATCTTACAAAAGACGCACAAATATGGACCGGAAGCCAACAGGTCAAAGGTGATGCTGCTGGACGTAGTCTAAAATCTTACATTGGACGCTCAAATATCGATGGGAAACCAACAGATCAGAGGCCATGCTGCTGGACGTAGTTTATCTTTTTACATTAGACGCTCAAATATGCACCAGAAACCAAGAGATCAGAAACAGGGCTGCTGGACGTAGTGTATCATCTTAAAAAAGACGCACAAATATGGACCGGAACCCAACAGGTCAGAGGTCATGCTGCTGGACGTAGTCTAAAATCTTACATTAGAGGCTCAAATATGGAGCGGAATCCAACAGATCAGAGGCCATGCTGCTGGACGTAGTTTATCTTTTTACATTAGACGCTCAAATATGCACCAGAAACCAAGAGGTCAGAAACAGGGCTGCTGGACGTAGTGTGTCAACTTAAAAAGACGCACAAATATGGACCGGAAGCCAACAGGTCAGAGGGCATTCTGCTGGACGTAGTCTAAAATCTTACATTAGACGCTCAAATATGGATGGGAAACCAACAGATCAGAATCCATGCTGCGGGGCGTAGTTTATCTTTTTACATTAGACGCTCAAATATGCACCAGACACCAACAGTTCAGAACCAGGGCTGCTGGACGTAGTGTATAATCTTACACTAGACGCTCAAATATGGACCGGAAGCCAACAGGTCAGAGGCCATGCTGCTGGACGTATCTAAAATCTTAATTTAGACGCTCAAATATGGACCCGAAACCAACAGATCAGAGGCCATGCTGCTGGACGTAGTTTATCTTTTTACATTAGACGCTCAAATATGCACCAGTAACCAACAGATCAGAAACATGGCTGCTAGACGTAGTGTATAATCTTACACAAGACGCTCAAATATGGACCGGAAACTAACAGGTCAGAGGTCATGCTGCTGGACGTATCTCATATCTTACACTAGACGCTCAAATATGGACCGGAAACCAACAGATCAGAGGCCATGCTGCTGGCCGTAGTTTATCTTTTTACATTAGACCCTCAAATATGCACCAGAAACCAAGAGATCAGAAAAACGTCTGCTGGATGTAGTGTAACATCTTACACAAGTCGCACAAATATGGACCGGAAGCCAACAGGTCAGAGGCCATGCTGCTGGACGTAGTCTATATTTTTACATTAGACCCTCAAATATGCACCAGAAACCAAGAGATCAGAAACAGGACTGCTGGACGTTGTGTATCATCTTACACAAGACGCACAAATATGGACCGGAAGCCAACAGGTCAGAGGCCATGCTGCTGGACGTAGTCTATATTTTTACATTAGACGCTCAAATATGCACCAGAAAGCATGAGATCAGAAACAGGGCTGCTGGAGGTAGTGTATCATCTTACACAAGACGCAAAAATATGGACCAGAAACCAACAGGTCAGAGGCCATGCTGCTGGACGTAGTCTAAAATCTTACATTAGACGCTCAAATATGGACGGGAAACCAACATATCAGAGGCCATGCTGCTGGACGTAGTTTATCTTTTAACATTAGACGCTCAAATATGCACCAGAAACCAAGAGATCAGAAACGAGGCTGCTGGACGTAGTTTATCATCTTACAAAAGACGCACAAATATGGACCGGAACCCAACAGGGCAGAGGTCATGCTGATGGACGTAGTCTAAAATCTTACATTAGACGCTCAAATATGGACCGGAAACCAACAGATCAGAGGCCATGCTGCTGGACGTAGTTTATCTTTTTACATTAGACGCTCAAATATGCACCAGAAACCAAGAAGTCAGAAACAGGGCTGCTGGACGTAGTGTATCATCTTAAAAAAGACGCACAAATATGGACCGGAAGCCAACAGGTCTGAGGTCATGCTGCTGGACGTAGTCTAAAATCTTACATTAGACGCTCAAATATGGAACGGAAACCAACAGATCAGAGGCCATGCTGCTGGTCGTAGTTTATCTTTTTACATTAGACGCTCAAATATGCACCAGAAACCAAGAGGTCAGAAACAGGGCTGCTGGACCTAGTGTATCATCTTAAAAAAGACGCACAAATATGGACCAGAAGCCAACAGGTCTGAGGTCATGCTGCTGGACGTAGTCTAAAATCTTACATTAGACGCTCAAATATGGATGGGAAACCAACAGATCAGAGTCCATGCTGCGGGGCGTAGTTTATCTTTTTACATTAGACGCTCAAATATGCACCAGACACCAACAGATCAGAAACAGGGCTGCTGGACCTAGTGTATCATCTTACACAGGACGCTCAAATATGGACCAGAAACCAACAGATCAGAGGCCATGCTGCTGGTCGTAGTTTATCTTTTTACATTAGACGCTCAAATATGCACCAGAAACCAAGAGATCAGAAACAGGGCTGCTGGATGTAGTGTATCATCTTACACAAAACGCTCAAATATGGACCGGAAGCCAACAGGTCAGAGGTCATGCTGCTCGACGTAGTCTAATATCTTACATTAGACGGTCAAATATGGACCGGAAACCAACAGATCAGAGGCCATGCTGCTGGACGAAGTTTATCTTTTTACATTAGACCCTCAAATATGCACCAGAATCCAAGAGATCAGAAAAACGTCTGCTGGTTGTAGTGTATCATCTTACAGAAGACGCTCAAATATGGACCGGAAACCAACAGATCAGAGGCCATGCTGCTGGGCGTAGTTTATCTTTTTACATTAGACGCTCAAATATTCACCAGAAACCAATAGATCAGAAACAGGGCTGCTGGACGTAGTGTATCATCTTACACAAGACGCTCACATATGGACCGGAAGCCAACTGGTAAGAGGCCATGCTGCTGGACGTAGTCCAAAATCTTAGATTAGACGCTCAAATATGGACCGGAAACCAACAGATCTGAGGCCATGCTGCTGGACGTAGTCAATATTTTTACATTAGACGCTCAAATATGCACCAGAAACCATGAGATCAGAAACAGGGCTGCTGGACGTAGTGTATCATCTTACACAAGACGCACAAATATGGACAAGAAGCCAACAGGTCAGAGGCCATGCTGCTGGACGTAGTCTAAAATCTTACATTAGACGCTCAAATATGGACGGGAAACCAACATATCAGAGGCCATGCTGCTGGGCGTAGTTTATCTTTTTACATTAGACGCTCAAATATGCACCAGAAACCAAGAAGTCAGAAACAGGGCTGCTGGACGTAGTGTATCATCTTAAAAAAGACGCACAAATATGGACCGGAAGCCGACAGGTCAGAGGTCATGCTGCTGGACGTAGTCTAAAATCTTACATTAGACGCTCAAATATGCACCGGAAACCAACAGATCAGAGGCCATGCTGCTGGACGTAGTTTATCTTTTTACATTAGACGCTCAAATATGCACCAGAAACCAAGAGGTCAGAAACAGGGCTGCTGGACGTAGTGTATCAACTTAAAAAGACGCACATATATGGACCGGAAGCCAATAGGTCAGAGGTCATGCTGCTGGACGTAGTCTAAAATCTTACATTAGACGCTCAAATATGGATGGGAAACCAACAGATCAGAGGCCATGCTGCTGGGCGTAGTTTATCTTTTTACATTAGACCCTCAAATATGCACCATACACCAACAGATCAGAAACAGGGCTGCTGGACCTAGTGTATCATCTTACACAGGACGCTCAAATATGGACCGGAAGCCAAAAGGTCAGACGCCATGCTGCTAGACGTAGTCTAAAATCTTACACAAGATGCTCAAATATTGAACGGAAGCCATCCCATTTTGAAAATATTTCTTTTACTGCAAAATTTCTTTAATAGAGTCGAGGTGAAATTCAACGGTATCGGGACTAGTCTTAGCTCATTTGATCTGTTGGTTTCCGGTCCATATTTGAGCGTCTAATGTAAGATTTTAGACTACGTCCAGCAGCATTGCCTCTGACCTGTTGGCTTCCGGTCCATATTTGTGCGTCTTTTGTAAGATGATACACTACGTCCAGCAGCCATGACTCTGATCTGTTGGTTTCTGGTGCATTTTTGAGCTTCTAATGAAAAAGAAATAATCCCCCTCAGCAGCATAGCGTATGATCTGTTGTTTTCCGGTCCACATTTGAGAGGCTAATGTAAGATTTTAGACTACATGCAGCAGCATTGCCTCTGATCTGTTGGCTTCCGGTCCATCTTTGAGCGTCTTGTCTAAGATGATACACTACGTCCAGCAGCCATGATTCTGATATGTTGGTTCTGGTGCATATTTGAGCGTCTAATGTAAAAAGATATACTACCTCCAGCAGCATGGCCTCTGACCTGTTGGCTTCCGGTCCATATTTGAGTGTTTGTGTAAGATGATACACTACGTCCAGCAGCCGTGATTCTTATCTGTTGGTTTCTGGTGCATTTTTGAGCCTCTAATGTAAGAAGATAAGCTACAACCAGCAGCATGGGCTCTGATCTATTCGTTTCCGGTACATATTTGAGCGTCTAATTTAAGATTTTAGAATACGTCCATCAGCATGGCCTCTGACCTGTTGGCTTCCGGTCAATATTTGAGCGTCATGTGTAAGATGATACACTACTTCCAGCAGACCTGTTTCTTATCTATTGGTTTCTGGTGCATATTTGAGCGTCTAATGTAAAAAGATAAACTACGTCCAGCAGTCTTGCCTCTGATCTGTTGGTTTCCGGTTCATATTTGAGCCCCTAATGTAAGATATTACATGACGTACAGCAGCATGGCCTCTGACCTGTTGGCTTCCGGTCCATATTTGAGCGTCTTGTGTAAGATGATACACTAAGTCCACCAGCCATGATTGTGATCTGTTGGTTTCTGGTGCATATTTGAGCGTCTAATGTAAAAAGATAAACTACGTCCAGCAGCATGGCCTCTGATCTGTTGGCTTCAGGTCCATATTTGAGCGTCTTGTGTAAGATGATACACTCCGTCCAGCAGTCCTGTTTCTGATCTGTTGGTTTCTGGTGCATATTTCAGCGTCTAATGTAAAAAGATAAAGTATGGCCAGCAGCATGGCCTCTGATCTCTTGGTTTCCGGTCCATATTTGAGCTTCTAATATAAGATTTAAGACTACGCCCAGCAGCATGGCCTCCGACCTGTTGGCTTCCGGTTCATATTTGAGAGTCTTGTGTAAGATGATACACTATGTGAGGCAGACATGATTCTGGTCTGTTGGTTTCTGTACATATTTGAGCGTCTAATGTAAAAAGATATACTACGACCAGCAGCATGGCCTCTGATATCTTGGTTTCCCGTCCATATTTGAGTGTCTAATTTCAGATTTTAGAATACGTCCAGCAGCTTGGCATCTGACCTGTTGGCTTCCGGTCCATATTTTAACGTCTTGTGTAAGATGATACACTACGTCCAGGAGCCCTGTCTCTGATCTCTTGGTTTCTGGTGCATATTTGAGCGTTTAATGTGAAAAGATAAACTACGTCCAGCAACATGGCCTCTGATCTGTTGGTTTCCGGTCCATATTTGAGCGTCTAATGTAAGATTTTAGAATACGTCCAGCAGCATCGCCTCTGACCTGTTGGCTTCCGGTCCATATTTGAGCGTCTTCTGTAAGGTGATACACTACGTCCAGCAGCCATGATTCTGATCAGTTGGTTTCTGGTGCATAATTGAGCGTCTAATGTAAAAAGATAAACTACGTCCAGCAGCATGGCCTCTGACCTGTTTGCTTCCGGTCCATATTTGAGCGTCTTGTGTAAGATGATACACTACGTCCAGCAGGCCTGTTTCTGATCTCTTGGTTTCTGATGCATATTTGAGCGTCTTGTGTAAGATTATACACTACGTCCAGCAGCCATGATTCTGATATGTTGGTTTCTGGTGCATATTTGAGCGTCTAATGTAAAAAGATAAAATTCGACCAGCAGCATGGCCTCTGATCTGTTGGTTTCCGGACCATATTTGAGCGTCTAATGTAAGATTTTAGACTACATGCAGGAGCATGGCCTCTGACCTGTTGGCTTCCGGTCCATATTTGTGGGTCTTGTGTAAGATGATACACTACGTCCAGAGGACATGATTCTGATCTGTTGGTTTCAGTACATATTTGAGCGTCTAATGTAAATAGATAAACTACGCCCAGCAGCATGGCCTCTGATCTGTTGGTTTCCCGTCCATATTTGAGCCTCTAATGTAAGATTTGAGACTACGTCCAGCAGCATTGCCTCTGACTTGTTGGCTTCCGGTCCATATTTGAGCGTCTTGTGTAAGAGAATACACTACGTCCAGCAGCCATGATTCTGATATGTTGGTTTCTGGTGCATATTTGAGCGTCTAATGTAAAAAGATAAACTACGCCCAGCAGCATGGCCTCTGATCTGTTGGTTTACGGTCCATATTTGTGCGTCTAATGTAAGATTTTAGAATACATCCAGCAGCATTGCCTCTGACTTGTTGGCTTCCGGTCCATATTTGAGCGTATTGTGTAAGATGATACCCTACGTCCAGCAGACCTGTTTCTGATCTGTTGGTGTCTGGTGCATATTTGAGCGTCTAATGTAAAAATATAAACTACGCCCAGCAGCATGGCCTCTGATCTGTTGGTTTCCGGTCCATATTTGAGCGTCTTGTGTGAGATGATACACTACGTCCAGCAGCCATGATTCTGATCTCTTGGTTTCTGGTGCATATTTGAGCGTCTAATGTAAAAAGATCAACTACGACTAGCAGCATGGCTTCTGATCTGTTGGTTTCCGGTCCATATTTTAGCGTCTAATGTAAGATTTTAGACTACGTCCAGCAGCATGGTCTCTGACATGTTGGCTTCCGGTCCATATTTGAGCGTCTTGTGTGAGATGGTACACTACGTCCAGCAGACATGATTCGGATCTGTTGGTTTCTGGCGCATATTTGAGCGTCTAATGTAAAAAGATAAACAACGTCCACCAGCATGGCCTCTGAACTCTTTGCTTCCGGTCCATATTTGAGCGTCTTGTGTAAGATGATACACTACGTCCAGCAGCCCTGTTTCTGATCTCTTGCTTTCTGGTGCATATTTGAGCGTCTAATGTAGAAATAATAAAACTAGGTCCACCAGCATGGCCTCTGACCTGTTGGCTTCCGGTCCATATTTGAGCGTCTTGAGTAAGATGATACACTTCGTCCAGCAGACCTGTTTCTGATCTGTTGGTGTCTGGTGCATATTTGAGTGTCTAATGTAAAAAGATAAATTACGTCCAGCAGCATGGCCTCTGATCTGTTGGTTTCCGGTCCATATTTGAGCGTCTAATGTAAGATTTTAGACTACATGCAGCAGCATTGCCTCTAATCTGTTGACTTCCCGTCCATATTTGAGCGTGTTGTGTAAGATGATATACTACGTCCAGCAGCCATGATTCTGATCTGTTGGTTTCTGGTACATATTTGAGCTTCTAATGTAAAAATATAAACTACGTCCAGCAGCATGGCCTCTGAACTGTTGGTTTCACGTCCATATTTGTGCGATTAATGTAAGATTGTAGACTACATGCAACATCATTGCCTCTGATCTGTTGGCTTCCGGTCCATATTTGAGCGTCTTGAGTAAGATGATACACTTCGTCCAGCAGACCTGTTTCTGATCTGTTGGTGTCTGGTGCATATTTGAGCCTCTAATGTAAAAATATAAACTACGACCAGCAGCATGGCCCCTCATTTGTTGGTTTCCGGTCCATATTTGAGCGTCTAATGTAAGATTTTAGACTACATGCTGCAGCATGGCCTCTGTCCTGTTGGCTTCCGGTTCATATTTGAGCGTCTTGTGTAAGATGATACACTACGTCCAGCAGCCATGATTCTGATCTGTTGGTTTCTGGTGCATATTTGAGCGTCTAATGTAAATAGATAAACTACGTCCAGCAGCATGGCCTCTGATCTGTGGGATTCCCGTCCATATTTGAGCGTCTAATGTAAGATTTTAGACTACGTCCAGCAGCATGGCCTCTGACCTGTTGGCTTCCGTTCCATATTTCAGCGTCTTGTGTAAGATGATACATTACGTCCAGCAGCACTGTTTCTGATCTGTTGGTGTCTGGTGCATATTTGAGCGTCTAATGTAAAAATATAAACTACGTCCAGCAGCATGGCCTCTGATCTGTTGGTTTCCGATCCATATTTGAGCGTCTAATGTAAGATTTTAGACTACATGCAGCAGCATTGCCTCTGATCTGTTGGCTTCAGGTCCATATTTGAGCCTCTTGTGTAAGATGATACACTACGTCCAGCAGCCAGGATTCTGATCTGTTGGTTTCTGGTGCATATTTGAGCGTCTAATGTAAAAAGATAAACTACGCCCAGCAGCATGGCCTCTGATCCGTTGGGATCCGGTCCATAATCTAGCGTCTAATGTAAGATTTTTGACTACGTCCAGCAGCATGGCCTCTGACCTGTTGGCATCCGGTCCATATTTGAGCGTCTTGTGTAAGTTTATACACTACCCCCAGCAGCCCTGTTTCTGATCTCTTGCATTTTAGTGCATATTTGAGCGTCTAATGTAGAAATATAAACTACGTCCAGCAGCATGGCCTCTGATCTGTTGGTTTACCGTCCATATTTGAGCGTCTAATGTAAGATTTTAGAATACGTCCAGCAGCATGGCCTCTGACCTGTTGGCTTCCGGTCCATATTTGAGCGTCTTTTGTAAGTTGATACAATACGTCCAGCAGACCTGTTTCTGATCTGTTTGTGTCTGGTGCATATTTGAGTGTCTAATGTAAAAAGATAAACTACGTCCAGCAGCATGGCCTCTGAACTGTTGGCTTCTGGTCTATATTTGAGCGTCTTGTGTAAGATGCTACACTACGTCCAGGACCCATCATTCTGATCTGTTGGTTTCTGGTGCATATTCGAGCGACTAATGTAAAATATATACTACGACCAGCAGCATGGCCTCTGATCTGTTCGTTTCCGGTCCATATTTGAGCGTCCAATGTAAGATTTTAGAATACGTCCAGCAGCATGGCCTCTGACCTGTTGGCTTCCGGTCCATATTTGAGCGTCTTGTGTAAGATGATACACTACGTCCACCAGTCCTGTTTCTGATCTATTGGATTCTGATGCATATTTGAGCGTCTTGTGTAAGATTATACACTACGTCCAGCAGCCATGATTCTGATCTGTTTGTTTCTGGTGCATATTTGAGCGTCTAATGTAAAAAGAAACACTACGCCCAGCAGCATAGCCTCTGATCTGTTTGTTTCCGGTCAATATTTGAGCGTCTAATGTAAGATTTTAGAATACGGCCAGCAGCATGGCATCTGACATGTTTGCTTCCGGTCCGTATTTGAGCGTCTTGTGTAAGATGATATACTACGTCCAGCTGCCTTGTTTCTGACCTCTTGGTTTCTGGTGCATATTTGAGCGACTAATGTAAAAAGATAAACTACGTCCAGCAGCATGGCCTCTGATCATTTGGTTTCATGTACATATTTTGCCGTCTAATATAAGATTTAGTCTACGTCCAGCAGCATGGCCTCTGATCTGTTGTCTTCCGGTCCATATTTGAGCGTCTTGTGTAAGATGATACACTACGTCCAGCAGCCATGATTCTGATCTGTTGGTTTCTGGTACATATTTCAGCTTCTAATGTAAAAAGATAAATAACGTCCAGCAGCATGGCCTCTTACCTGTTGGCTTCAGGTCAATATTTGAGCGTCTTGTGTAAGGTGATACACTACGTCCAGCAGCCATGATTCTGATCTCTTGGTTTCTGGTACATATTTGAGCTTCTAATGTAAAAAGATAGACTACGTCCCGCAGCATGGCCTCTGATCTGTTGGTTTCCGGTCCATATTTGAGCGTCTTGTGTAAGATGATACACTACGTCCAACAGCCCTGTTTCTGATCTATTGGATTCTGGTGCATATTTGAGCGTCTTCTGTAAGATTATACACTACGTCCAGCAGCCATGATTCTGATCTGTTGGTTTCTGGTGCATATTTGTGCGTCTAATGTAAAAAGATAAATTAGGCAAGCAGCATAGCCTCTGATCTGTTTGTTTCCGGTCCATATTTGAGCGTCTAATGTAAGATTTTAGAATACGTCCAGCAGCATGGCATCTGACCTGTTGGCTTCCGGTCCATATTTGAGCGTCTTGTGTAAGATGATACACTACGTCCAGCAGCCCTGTTTCTGATCTCTTGGTTTCTGGTGTATATTTGAGCGTCTAATGTAAAAAGATAAACTACGCCCAGCAGCATGGCCTCTGATCTTTTCGTTTCAGGTCCATATTTGGGCGTCTAATGTAAGATTTTAGTCTACGTCCAGCAGCATGGTCTCTGACCTGTTGGCTTCCGGTCCATATTTGAGCGTCTTGTGTAAGATGATACACTACGTCCAGCAGAACTGTTTCTGATCTGTTGGTGTCTGGTGCATATTTGAGTGTCTAATGTAAAAAGATAAACTACGTCCAGCAGCATGGCCTCTGATCTGTTGGTTTCCGATCCATATTTGAGCGGCTAATGTAAGATTTTAGACTACATGCAGCAGCATGGCCTCTGACCTGTTGGCTTCCTGTCCATATTTGAGCGTCTTGTGTAAGATGATACACTACGTCCACCAGCCCTGTTTCTGATCTATTGGTTTCTGATGCATATTTGAGTGTCTTGTGTAAGATTATACACTACGTCCAGCAGCCATGATTCTGATCTGTTGGTTTCTGGTGCATATTTGCGCGTCTAATGTAAAAAGATAAACTACGTCCAGCAGCATAGCCTCTGGTCTGTTTGTTTCCGGTCCATATTTGAGCGTCTAATGTAAGATTTTAGAATACGTCCAGCAGCATGGCAACTGACCTGTTGGCTTCCGGTCCATATTTGAGCGTCTTGTGTAAGATGATACACTACGTCCAGCAGCCCTGTTTCTGATCTCTTGGTTTCTGGTGTATATTTGAGCGTCTAATTTAAAAAGGTAAACTACGCCCAGCAGCATGGCCTCTGATCATTTGGTTTCAGGTCCATATTTGGGCGTCTAATGTAAGATTTTAGTCTACGCCCAGCAGCATGGCCTCTGACCTGTTAGCTTCCGGTCCATATTTGTGCGTCTTGTGTAAGATGATACACTAAGCCCTGCAGCCATCATTCTGATCTGTTGGTTTCTGGTGCATATTTGAGCGTCTAATGTAAAAAGATAAACTACGTCCAGCAGCATGGCCTCTGATCTGTTGGTTTCCGGTCTATATTTGAGCGTCTAATGTAAGATTTTAGACTACGTCCAGCAGCATGGCCTCTGACCTGTTAGCTTCCGGGCCATATTTGAGCGTCTTTTGTAAGATGATATACTACGTCCAGCAGCCCTGTTTCTGATCTCTTGCTTTCTGGTGCATATTTGAGCGTCTAATGTAAAAAGATAAACTACGTCCAGCAACATGGCCTCTGATCTGTTGGTTTCTGGTCCATATTTGAGCGTCTAATGTAAGATTTTTGACTACGTCCAGAAGCATGGCCTCTGACCTGTCGGCTTCCGGTCCATATTTGAGATTCTTGTGTAAGATAATACACTACGTCCAAGAGCCCTGTTTCTGATCTCTTGCTTTCTAGTGCATATTTGAGCGTCTAATGTAAAAAGATAAACTACGTCAAGCAGCATGGCCTTTGATCTGTTGGATTCTGGTCCATATTTGAGCATCTAATGTAAGATTTTAAACTACGTCCAGCAGCATGGCCTCTGACCTGTTGGCTTCCGGTCCATATTTGAGCGTCTTGTGTAAGATGATACAATACGTCCAGCAGACCTGTTTCTGATCTGTTGGTGTCTGGTGCATATTTGAGTGTCTAATGTAAAAAGATAAACTACGTCCAGCAGCATGGCCTCTGATCTGTTGATTTCCGATCCATATTTGAGGGTCTAATATAAGATTTTAGACTACATGCAGCAGCATTGCCTCTGATCTGTTGGCTTCCCGTCCATATTTGAGCGTCTTGTGTAAGATGATACACTACGTCCAGCAGCCATGATTCTGATCTCTTTGTTTCTGGTACATATTTCAGCTTCTAATGTAAAAAGATAAACAACGCCCAGCAGCATGGCCTCTGAACTGTTGGCTTCGGGTCCATATTTGAGCGTCTTGTGTAAGATGATACACTACGTCCAGCACCCATGATTCTGATCTGTTGGTTTCTGGTGCATATTCGAGCGACTAATATAAAAAGATAAACTACAACCAGCACCATGGCCTCTGATCTGTTCGTTTCCGGTCCATATTTGAGCGTCTAATGTAAGATTTTAAACTACGTCCAGCAGCATGGCCTCTTACCTGTTGGATTCAGGTCCATATTTGAGCGTCTTGTGTAAGGTGATACACTACGTCCAGCACCCATGATTCTGATGTCTTGGTTTCTGGTACATATTTGAGCTTCTATTGTAAAAAGATAGACTACGACCAGCAGCATGGCCTCTGATCTGTTGGTTTCCCGTCCATATTTGAGCGTCTAATGTAAGATTTTAGACTACGTCCAGCAGCATGGCCTCTGGCCTGTTGGCTTCAGGTCCATATTTGAGCGGCATGTTTAAGATGATACACTACGTCCACCAGCCCTGTTTCTGATCCATTGGTTTCTGATGCATATTTGAGCGTCTTGTGTAAGATTATACACTACGTCCAGCAGACAAGATTCTGATCTGTTGGTTTCTGGTGCATATTTGAGCGTCTAATGTAAAAAGATAAACTACGTCCAGCAGCATAGTCTCTGATCTGTTTGTTTCCGGTCCATATTTGAGCGTCTAATGTAAGATTTTAGAATACGTCCAGCAACATGGCATCTGACCTTTTGGCTTCAAGTCCATATTTGAGCGCCTTGTGTAAGATGATACACTACGTCCAGCAGCCCTGTTTCTGATCTCTTGGTTTCTGGTGCATATTTGAGCGTCTAATGTAAAAAAATAAACTACGTCCAGCAGCATGGACTCTGATCTGTTGGATTCCGGTCCATATTTGAGCGTCTAATGTAAGATTTTAGACTACGTCCAGCAGCATGGCCTGTGACCTGTTGGCTTCCGGTCCATATTTGAGCGTCTTTTGTAAGATGATACACTACGTCCAGCAGCCCTGTTTCTGATCTCTTGGTTTCTGGTACATATTTGAACTTCTAATGTAAAATATATACTACGTCCAGCAGCATGGCCTCAGATCTGTTCGTTTCCGGTCCATATTTGAGCGTCTAATGTAAGATTTTAGAATACGTCCAGCAGCATGGCCTCTGACCTGTTGGCTTCCGGTCCATATTTGAGCGTCTTGTGTAAGGTGATACACTACGTCCAGAAGCCATGATTCTGATCTCTTGGTTTCTGGTATATATTTGAACTTCTAATGTAAAAAGATATACTACGTCCAGCAGCATGGCCTCAGATCTGTTTGTTTCCCGTCCATATTTGAGCGTCTAATGCAAGATTTTAGACTACATCTAGCAGCATGGCCTCTGGACCTGTTAGTTTCCGGTCGATATTTGAGCGTCTTGTGTAAGATGATACACAACGTCCAGTAGCCATTATTCTGATCTCTTGGTTTCAGTTGCATATTTGAGCGTCTAATGTAAAAAGATAAACTACGTCAAGCAGCATGGCCTCTTATCTGTTGGTTTCCGGTCCATATTTGAGCGTCTAATGTAAGATTTTAGACTACGTCCAGCAGCATGGCCTCTGACCTCTTGGCTTCCGGTCCATATTTGAGCGTCTTGTGTAAGGTGATACATTACGTCCAGCAGCCCTGTTTCTGATCTCTTGGTTTCTTGTGCATATTTGAGCGTCTAATTTAAAAAAATAAACGACGACCAGCAGCATGGCCTCTGATCTGTTGGTTTCCGGTCCATATTTGAGCGTCTAATTTAAGATTTTTGACTACGTCCTGCAGCCTGGCCTCTGACCTGTTGGCTTCCGGGCCATATTCGAGAGTCTTGTGTAAGATTATACAGTACGTCCAGCAGCCATGATTCTGATCTCTTGGTTTCTGGTACATATTTGAGCTTCTAATGTAAAAAGATAAACTACGTCCAGCAGCCTGGCCTCTAAGCTGTTGGTTTCCGGTCTATATTTGAGCGTCTAATGTAAAATTTTAGACTGGGCTCAGCAGCATGACCTTGGACCTGTTGTCTTCCTGTCTATATTTGAGCGTCTTGTGTAAGATTATACACTACGTCCAGCAGCCTTGATTCTGATCTCTTGGTTTCTGGTGCATATTTGAGCGTCTAATGTAAAAAGATAAACTACGTCCAGCAGCATGGCCTCTGATCTGTTGGTTTCCAGTCCATATTTGAGCGTCTCATGTAAGATATTAGACTACGTCTATCAGCATGTCCTCTGACCTGTTGGCTTCTGGTCCATATTTGAGCGTCTTGTGTAAGATGATACAGAACGTCCAGCAGCCATGATTTTGATCTCTTGGTTTCTGTTGCATATTTGAGCGTCTAATGGAAAAAGATAAACTACGTCCAGCAGCATGGCATCTGACCTGTTGGCTTCCGGTCCATATTTGAGCGTCTTGTGTAAGATGATACACTACGTCCAGCAGCCCTGTTTCTGATCTCTTGGTTTCTGGTGTATATTTGAGCGTCTAATTTAAAAAGGTAAACTACGCCCAGCAGCATGGCCTCTGATCATTTGGTTTCCGGTCTATATTTGAGCGTCTAATGTAAGATTTTAGACTACGTCCAGCAGCATGGCCTCTGACCTGTTAGCTTCCGGGCCATATTTGAGCGTCTTTTGTAAGATGATATACTACGTCCAGCAGCCCTGTTTCTGATCTCTTGCTTTCTGGTGCATATTTGAGCGTCTAATGTAAAAAGATAAACTACGTCCAGCAACATGGCCTCTGATCTGTTGGTTTCTGGTCCATATTTGAGCGTCTAATGTAAGATTTTTGACTACGTCCAGAAGCATGGCCTCTGACCTGTCGGCTTCCGGTCCATATTTGAGATTCTTGTGTAAGATAATACACTACGTCCAAGAGCCCTGTTTCTGATCTCTTGCTTTCTAGTGCATATTTGAGCGTCTAATATAAAAAGATAAACTACGTCCAGCAGCATGGCCTTTGATCTGTTGGATTCTGGTCCATATTTGAGCATCTAATGTAAGATTTTAAACTACGTCCAGCAGCATGGCCTCTGACCTGTTGGCTTCCGGTCCATATTTGAGCGTCTTGTGTAAGATGATACAATACGTCCAGCAGACCTGTTTCTGATCTGTTGGTGTCTGGTGCATATTTGAGTGTCTAATGTAAAAAGATAAACTACGTCCAGCAGCATGGCCTCTGATCTGTTGATTTCCGATCCATATTTGAGGGTCTAATATAAGATTTTAGACTACATGCAGCAGCATTGCCTCTGATCTGTTGGCTTCCCGTCCATATTTGAGCGTCTTGTGTAAGATGATACACTACGTCCAGCAGCCATGATTCTGATCTGTTTGTTTCTGGTACATATTTCAGCTTCTAATGTAAAAAGATAAACAACGCCCAGCAGCATGGCCTCTGAACTGTTGGCTTCGGGTCCATATTTGAGCGTCTTGTGTAAGATGATACACTACGTCCAGCACCCATGATTCTGATCTGTTGGTTTCTGGTGCATATTCGAGCGACTAATATAAAAAGATAAACTACAACCAGCACCATGGCCTCTGATCTGTTCGTTTCCGGTCCATATTTGAGCGTCTAATGTAAGATTTTAAACTACGTCCAGCAGCATGGCCTCTTACCTGTTGGATTCAGGTCCATATTTGAGCGTCTTGTGTAAGGTGATACACTACGTCCAGCACCCATGATTCTGATGTCTTGGTTTCTGGTACATATTTGAGCTTCTATTGTAAAAAGATAGACTACGACCAGCAGCATGGCCTCTGATCTGTTGGTTTCCCGTCCATATTTGAGCGTCTAATGTAAGATTTTAGACTACGTCCAGCAGCATGGCCTCTGGCCTGTTGGCTTCCGGTCCATATTTGAGCGGCATGTTTAAGATGATACACTACGTCCACCAGCCCTGTTTCTGATCCATTGGTTTCTGATGCATATTTGAGCGTCTTGTGTAAGATTATACACTACGTCCAGCAGACAAGATTCTGATCTGTTGGTTTCTGGTGCATATTTGAGCGTCTAATGTAAAAAGATAAACTACGTCCAGCAGCATAGTCTCTGATCTGTTTGTTTCCGGTCCATATTTGAGCGTCTAATGTAAGATTTTAGAATACGTCCAGCAACATGGCATCTGACCTTTTGGCTTCAAGTCCATATTTGAGCGCCTTGTGTAAGATGATACACTACGTCCAGCAGCCCTGTTTCTGATCTCTTGGTTTCTGGTGCATATTTGAGCGTCTAATGTAAAAAAATAAACTACGTCCAGCAGCATGGACTCTGATCTGTTGGATTCCGGTCCATATTTGAGCGTCTAATGTAAGATTTTAGACTACGTCCAGCAGCATGGCCTGTGACCTGTTGGCTTCCGGTCCATATTTGAGCGTCTTTTGTAAGATGATACACTACGTCCAGCAGCCCTGTTTCTGATCTCTTGGTTTCTGGTACATATTTGAACTTCTAATGTAAAATATATACTACGTCCAGCAGCATGGCCTCAGATCTGTTCGTTTCCGGTCCATAATTGAGCGTCTAATGTAAGATTTTAGAATACGTCCAGCAGCATGGCCTCTGACCTGTTGGCTTCCGGTCCATATTTGAGCGTCTTGTGTAAGGTGATACACTACGTCCAGAAGCCATGATTCTGATCTCTTGGTTTCTGGTATATATTTGAACTTCTAATGTAAAAAGATATACTACGTCCAGCAGCATGGCCTCAGATCTGTTTGTTTCCCGTCCATATTTGAGCGTCTAATGCAAGATTTTAGACTACATCTAGCAGCATGGCCTCTGGACCTGTTAGTTTCCGGTCGATATTTGAGCGTCTTGTGTAAGATGATACACAACGTCCAGTAGCCATTATTCTGATCTCTTGGTTTCAGTTGCATATTTGAGCGTCTAATGTAAAAAGATAAACTACGTCCAGCAGCATGGCCTCTTATCTGTTGGTTTCCGGTCCATATTTGAGCGTCTAATGTAAGATTTTAGACTACGTCCAGCAGCATGGCCTCTGACCTCTTGGCTTCCGGTCCATATTTGAGCGTCTTGTGTAAGGTGATACATTACGTCCAGCAGCCCTGTTTCTGATCTCTTGGTTTCTTGTGCATATTTGAGCGTCTAATTTAAAAAAATAAACTACGACCAGCAGCATGGCCTCTGATCTGTTGGTTTCCGGTCCATATTTGAGCGTCTAATTTAAGATTTTTGACTACGTCCTGCAGCCTGGCCTCTGACCTGTTGGCTTCCGGTCCATATTCGAGAGTCTTGTGTAAGATTATACAGTACGTCCAGCAGCCATGATTCTGATCTCTTGGTTTCTGGTACATATTTGAGCTTCTAATGTAAAAAGATAAACTACGTCCAGCAGCCTGGCCTCTAAGCTGTTGGTTTCCGGTCTATATTTGAGCGTCTAATGTAAGATTTTAGACTGCGCTCAGCAGCATGACCTTGGACCTGTTGTCTTCCTGTCTATATTTGAGCGTCTTGTGTAAGATTATACACTACGTCCAGCAGCCTTGATTCTGATCTCTTGGTTTCTGGTGCATATTTGAGCGTCTAATGTAAAAAGATAAACTACGTCCAGCAGCATGGCCTCTGATCTGTTGGTTTCCAGTCCATATTTGAGCGTCTCATGTAAGATATTAGACTACGTCTATCAGCATGTCCTCTGACCTGTTGGCTTCTGGTCCATATTTGAGCGTCTTGTGTAAGATGATACAGAACTTCCAGCAGCCATGATTTTGATCTCTTGGTTTCTGTTGCATATTTGAGCGTCTAATGGAAAAAGATAAACTACGTCCAGCAGGATGGCCTCAGATCTGTTGGTTTGCGGTCCATTTTTGAGCGTCTAATGTAAGATTTTAGACTACGTCCTGCAGCATGGCCTCTGACCTCTTGGCTTCCGGTCCATATTTGAGCGTCTTGTGTAAGATGATACACTACGTCCAGCAGCCCTGTTTCTGATCTCTTGGTTTCTTGTGCATATTTGAGCGTCTAATGTAAAAAAATAAACTACGTCCAGCAGCATGGCCTCTGATCTGTTGGTTTCCGTTCATAATTTGAGCGTCCAATGTAAGATTTTAGACTACGTCAGGCAGCATGGCCTCTGATCTGTTGGTGTCCAATTGTCGGGAATTTCTTACCTTATCCATAATTACAAAAGTTTTTTCGACACATTGAATAGAGTCGAGGCAAAATTCAACGATATGGGGACTTGTGTTACCTCATTTGCGGAAATTGTCATGCGGCCCTAAACTGGGAAATCAGTCATAATTCACTTTCTTATAACTTTTTTCCAGTAAAAGAAATATTTTCAAAATGTGTATCAAATTGTGTGAAATTATGTGATTTGTCTATGTATACAGGGATATTTCTTTTGCTTTCACCATGTGCGCGGTATGTCGTCTGACAATATACAGCGTCCGAATTCAAGTGTGAACAATAAGAATGCATTTGTAATTTCTCTTTTTATAGAATCCACAAAATATTGCTGTCCAATTGTCGGGAATTTCTTGCCTTATCCATAATTACAAAAGTTTTTTCGACACCTTGAATAGAGTCGATGCGAAATTCAACGGTATGGGGACTTGTGTTAGCTCATTTGTGGAAATTGTCATGCGGCCCTAAACTGGGAAATCAGTCATATTTCACTTGTTTTTTTTTAAATTTTTTTCCAGTAAAAGAAATATTTTCAAAATGGGTATCAAATTGTGTGCAATTATTTGATATGTCTATGTTTACAGGGATTTTTCATTTGTCGGGAATTTCGTGCCTTATCCATAATTGCAATAGTTTGTTCGACACCTTGAATAGAGTCGAGGCAAAATTCAACGGTATGGGGAGTAGTGTTAGCTCATTTGCGGAAATTTTCATGCGGACCTGAACTGGGTAATCAGTCATAATTCACTTTTTTATAACTTTTTCCAGTAAAAGATATAAAATGGGTATCAAATTGTGTGCAATTATTTGATTTGTCTATGTATACAGGGATTTTCCTTTTGCTCAGATAGTAAAAAGTACAGCTTTCACCATGTGCGCGGTATGTCGTCTGACAATTTACAGCGTCCGAATTCCAGTGTGAACAATAAGAATGCATTTCTAATTTTTCCTTTTTATAGAATCCACAAAATATTAATGTCCAATTGTCGCGAATCTCTTGCCTTATCCATAATTACAAATTTTTTTCGACACATTGATAAGAGTCGAGACGAAATTGAATGGTATGGGGGCTTGTGTTAGCTAGTTTCCGTCAATTTTCATGCGGACATAAACTTTGAAATCAGTCATATTTCACTTGATTATAACATTTTTCCAGTAAAAGAAATATTTTCAAATGGGTATCAAATTGTGTGCAATTATTTGATTTGTCTATGTATACAGGGATTTTTCATTTACTGAGATAGTAAAATGTACAGCTTTCACCATGTGCGCGGTATGTCGTCTGACAATTTACAGCGTCCGAATTCCAGTGTGCACAATATGACTGCATTTGTAATTTTTCCTTTTTATCGTATCCACAATATATTGCTGTCCAATTTTCGGGAATTCCTTACCTTATCCATAATTACGAAAGTTTTTTCGACACCTCGAATAGTGTCAATTCGAAATTCAACTGTATGAGGACTTGTGTTAGCTCATTTGCGGAAATTGTCATGCGGCCCTAAACTGGGAAATTAGTCATATTTCACTTGTTTATAACTTTTTTCCAGTAAAAGAAATATTTTCAAAAAAGGTATCAAATTGTGTGCAATTATTTGATTTGTCTATGATTACAGGGTTTTTTCATTTGCTCAGATAGTAAAAAGTACAGCTTTCACCATGTGCGCGGTATGTCGTTTGACAATTTACAGCGTCCGAATTCCAGTGTGCACAATAAGAATGCATTTCTACTTTTTCCTTTTTAGAGAATCCACAAAATATTGGTGTCAAATTGTCGCAAATTTCTTGCCTTATCCATAATTACAAAAGTTTTTTCGACACATTGAATAGAGTCGAGGCGAAATTTAACGGTATGGGGACTTGTGTTAGCACATTTGCGGAAATTGTCATGCGGCCCTAAACTGGGAAATCAGTGATATTTCACTTGTTTATAACTTTTTTCCAGTAAAAGAAATATTTTCAAAATGGGGAACAAATTGTGTGAAATTATTTGATTTGTCTATGTATACAGGCATTTTCCTTTTGCTCAGATAGTAAAAAGTACACCTTTCACCATGTGCGCGGCATGACGTCTGACAATTTACAGCGTCCGTATTCCAGTGTGCACAATAAGACTGCATTTCTACTTTTTCCTTTTTATAGAATGCACAAAATATTGGTGTCAAATTGTCGAACATTTCTTGCCTTATCCTTATTACAAAAGTTTGTTCGACACCTTGAATAGAGTCGAGGCAAAATTCAACGGTATGTGGAGTAGTGCTAGCTCATTTGCGGAAATTTTCATGCGGACCTAAACTGGGTAATCAGTCATAATTCACTTTTTTATAACTTTTTTCCAGTAAAAGAAATATTTTCAAAATGGGTATCAAATTTTGTGCAATTATTTGATTCGTCTATGTATACAGGGATTTTTCTTTTGCTCAGATAGTAAAAAGTACAGCTTTCACCATGTGCGCGGTATGTCGTCTGACAATATACAGCGTCCGAATTCCAGTGTGCACAATAAGACTGCATTTAGTAATTTTTCCTTTTTATCGAATCCACAATATATTGGTGTCCAATTGTCGGGAATTCCTTACCTTATCCATAATTACAAAAGTTTTTTCGACACCTTGAATAGAGTCGATTCGAAATTCAACGGTATGGGGACTTGTGTTAGCTCAGTTGTGGAAATTGTCATGCGGCCCTAAACTGGGAAATCAGTTATATTTCACTTGTTTATAACTTTTTTCCAGTAAAAGAAATATTTTCATAATGGGTATCAAATTGTGTGCAATTATTTGATTTGTCTATGTATACAGGGATTTTTCATTTGCTCAGATAGTAAAAAGTACAGCTTCACCATGTGCGCGGCATGACGTCTGACAATTTACAGCGTCCGAATTCCAGTGTGCACAATAAGACTGCATTTCTACTTTTTCCTTTTTATAGAATCCACAAAATATTGGTGTCAAATTGTCGCAAATTTCTTGCCTTATCCATAATTACAAAAGTTTTTTCGACACATTGAATAGAGTCGAGGCGAAATTTAACGGTATGGGGACTTGTGTTAGCACATTTGCGGAAATTGTCATGCGGCCCTAAACTGGGAAATCAGTGATATTTCACTTGTTTATAACTTTTTTCCAGTAAAAGAAATATTTTCAAAATGGGGAACAAATTGTGTGAAATTATTTGATTTGTCTATGTATACAGGCATTTTCCTTTTGCTCAGATAGTAAAAAGTACACCTTTCACCATGTGCGCGGCATGACGTCTGACAATTTACAGCGTCCGTATTCCAGTGTGCACAATAAGACTGCATTTCTACTTTTTCCTTTTTATAGAATGCACAAAATATTGGTGTCAAATTGTCGAACATTTCTTGCCTTATCCTTATTACAAAAGTTTGTTCGACACCTTGAATAGAGTCGAGGCAAAATTCAACGGTATGTGGAGTAGTGCTAGCTCATTTGCGGAAATTTTCATGCGGACCTAAACTGGGTAATCAGTCATAATTCACTTTTTTATAACTTTTTTCCAGTAAAAGAAATATTTTCAAAATGGGTATCAAATTTTGTGCAATTATTTGATTCGTCTATGTATACAGGGATTTTTCTTTTGCTCAGATAGTAAAAAGTACAGCTTTCACCATGTGCGCGGTATGTCGTCTGACAATATACAGCGTCCGAATTCCAGTGTGCACAATAAGACTGCATTTAGTAATTTTTCCTTTTTATCGAATCCACAATATATTGGTGTCCAATTGTCGGGAATTCCTTACCTTATCCATAATTACAAAAGTTTTTTCGACACCTTGAATAGAGTCGATTCGAAATTCAACGGTATGGGGACTTGTGTTAGCTCAGTTGTGGAAATTGTCATGCGGCCCTAAACTGGGAAATCAGTTATATTTCACTTGTTTATAACTTTTTTCCAGTAAAAGAAATATTTTCATAATGGGTATCAAATTGTGTGCAATTATTTGATTTGTCTATGTATACAGGGATTTTTCATTTGCTCAGATAGTAAAAAGTACAGCTTCACCATGTGCGCGGCATGACGTCTGACAATTTACAGCGTCCGAATTCCAGTGTGCACAATAAGACTGCATTTCTACTTTTTCCTTTTTATAGAATCCACAAAATATTGGTGTCAAATTGTCGCGAATTTCTTGCCTTATCCATAATTACAAAGGTTTTTTCGACACCTTGAATAGAGTCGAGGCGAAATTTAACGGTATGGGGCCTTGTGTTAGCTCATTTGCGGAAATTGTCATGCGGCCCTAAACTGGGAAATCAGTGTTATTTCACTTGTTTATAACTTTTTTCCAGTAAAAGAAATATTTTCAAAATGGGTATCAAATTGTGTGCAATTATTTGATTCGTCTATGTATACAGGGATTTTTCTTTTGCTCAGATAGTAAAAAGTACAGCTTTCACCATGTGCGCGGTATGTCGTCTGACAATTTACAGCGTCCGAATTCCAGTGTGCAAAATAAGACCGCATTTGTAATTTTTCCTTTTTATCGAATCCACGATATATTGGTGTCAAATTGTCGAGAATTTCTTGCCTTATCCATAATTATAAAAGTTTTTTCGACACGTTGATTAGAGTCGAGTCGAAATTCAACGATATGGTGACTTGTGTTAGCTCATTTGCTAAAATTTTCATGCGGCCCTAAACTGGGAAATCAGTGATATTTCACTTGTTTATAACTTTTTTCCAGTAAAAGAAATATTTTCAAAAGGGGTATCAAATTGTGTGCAATTATTTGATATGTCTATGATTACAGGGATTTTTCATTTGCTCAGATAGTAAAAAGTGCAGCTTTCACCATATGCGCGGTATGTCGTCTGACAATATACAGCGTCCGAATTCCAGTGTGGACAATAAGAATGCATTTGTAATTTTTCCTTTTTATAGAATCCACAAAATATTGCTGTCCAATTGTCGGGAATTTCTTGCTTTATCCATAATTACAAAAGTTTGTTCGACACCTTGAATAGAGTCGAGGCAAAATTCAACGGTATGGGGAGTAGTGTTAGCTCATTTGCGGAAATTTTCATCCGGACATAAACTGGGTAATCAGTCATAATTCACTTTTTTATAACTTTTTTCCAGTAAAAGAAATATTTTCAAAATGGGTATCAAATTGTGTGCAATTATTTGATTTGTCTATGTATACAGGGATTTTTCATTTGCTCAGATAGTAAAAAGTACAGCTTTCACCATGTGGGCGATATGTCGTCTGACAATTTACAGCGTCCGAATTCCAGTGTGCACAATAAGACTGCATTTCTACTTTTTCCTTTTTATCGAATCCACAATATATTGGTGTCCAATTGTCGGGAATTCCTTACCTTATCCATAATTACAAAAGTTTTTTCCACACCTTGAATAGAGTCGATGCGAAATTCAACGGTATGGGGACTTGTGTTAGCTCATTTGTGGAAATTGTCATGCGGCCCTAAACTGGGAAATCAGTCATATTTCACATGTTTTTTTTTTAATTTTTTTCCAGTAAAAGAAATATTTTCAAAATGGGTATCAAATTGTGTGCAATTATTTGATTTGTCTATGTATACAGGGATTTTCCTTTTGCTCAGATAGTAAAAAGTACAGCTTTCACCATGTGCGCGGTATGTCGTCTGACAATTTACAGCTTCCGAATTCCAGTGTGAACAATAAGAATGCATTTGTAATTTTTCCTTTTTATAGAATCCACAAAATATTGCTGTCCAATTGTCGGGAATTTCTTGCCTTATCCATAATTACAAAAGTTAGTTCGACAACTTGAATAGAGTCGATTCGAAATTCAACGGTATGGGGACTTGTGTTAGCTCATTTGTGGAAATTTTCATGCGGACCTAAACTGGGTAATCAGTCATAATTCATTTTTTATAACTTTTTTCCAGTAAAAGAAATATTTTCAAAATGGGTATCAAATTGTGTGGAATTATTTGATTCGTCTATGTATACAGGGATTTTTCTTTTGCTCAGATAGTAAAAAGTACAGCTTTCACCATGTGCGCGGTATGTCGTCTGACAATTTACAGCGTCCGAATTCCAGTGTGCAAAATAAGACCGCATTTGTAATTTTTCCTTTTTATCGAATCCGCGATATATTGGTGTCAAATTGTCGAGAATTTCTTGCCTTATCCATAATTATAAAAGTTTTTTCGACACGTTGATTAGAGTCGAGTCGAAATTCAACGATATGGTGACTTGTGTTAGCTCATTTGCGGAAATTTTCATGCGGACCTAAACTGGGTAATCAGTCATAATTCACTTTTTTATAACTTTTTTTTGTAAAAGAAATATTTTCAAAATGGGTATCTAATTGTGTGCAATTATTTGATTCGTCTATGTATACAGGGATTTTTCTTTTGCTCAGATAGTAAAAAGTACAGCTTTCACCATGTGCGCGGTATGTCGTCTGACAATTTACAGCGTCCGAATTCCAGTGTGCACAATAAGACTGCATTTGTAATTTTTCCTTTTTATCGAAACCACAATATATTGGTGTCAAATTGTCGGGAATTTCTTGCCTTATCCATAATTACAAATGTTTTTTCGACACCTTGATTAGAGTTGAGTCGAAATTCAACGGTATGGGGATTTGTGTTACCTCATTTGTGGAAATTGTCATGCGGCGCTAAACTGGGAAATAAGTCATATTTCACTAGTTTATAACTTTTTTCCAGTAAAAGAAATATTTTCAAAATGGGTATCAAATTGTGTGCAATTATTTGATTTGTCTATGTCTACAGGGATTTATCTTTTGCTCAGATAGTAAAATGTACAGCTTTCACCATGTGTGCGGTATGTCGTCTGACAATATACAGCGTCCGAATTCCAGTGTGCACAATAAGAATGCATTTGTAATTTTTCCTTTTTATAGAATCCACAAAATATTGGTGTCAAACTGTCGAGAATTTCTTGCGTTATCCATAATTACAAATGTTTGTTCGACACCTTGAATAGAGTCGAGGCAAAATTCAACGGTATGGGGACTAGTGTTAGCTCATTTGCGGAAAGTTTCATGCGGACCTAAACTGGGTAATCAGTCATAATTCACTTTTTTATAACTTTTTTCCAGTAAAAGAAATATTTTCAAAATGGGTATCAAATTTTTTGCAATTATTTGATTTGTCTATGTATACAGGGATTTTTCTTTTGCTCAGATAGTAAAAAGTACAGCTTTCACGATGTGCGCGGTATGTCGTTTGACAATTTACAGCGTCCGAATTCCAGTGTGCAAAATAAGAATGCATTTCTACGTTTTCCTTTTTAGAGAATCCACTAAATATTTGTGTCCAATTGTCGGAAATTTCTTGCCTTATCCATAATTACAAAAGTTTTTTCGACTCCTTGATTAGAGTTGGGTCGAAATTCAACTGTATGGGGACTTGTGTTAGCTCATTTGCGGAAATTGTCATGCGGCCCTAAACTGGGTAATCAATTATAATTCACGTTTTTATAACTTTTTTCCAGTAAAAGAAATATTTTCAAAATGGGTATCAAATTGTGTGCAATTATTTGAATTGTCTATATATACAGGGATTTTTCTTTTGCTCAGATAGTAAAAAGTACAGCTTTCACCATGTGCGCGGTATGTCGTCTGACAATATACAGCGTCCGAATTCCAGTGTGCACAATAAGACTGCATTTGTAATTTTTCCTTTTTATCAAATCCACAATATATTGTGTCCAATTGTCGGGAATTTCTTGCCTTATCCATAATTACAAAAGATTTTCGACACCTTGAATAGAGTCGTGGCAAAATTCAACGGTATGGGGACTAGTGTTAGCTCATTTGCGGTAATTTTCATGCGGACCTAATCTGGGTAATATGTCATAATTCACTTTTTTATAACTTTTTTCCAGTAAAAGAAATATTTTCAAAATGGGTATCAAATTGTGTGCAATTATTTGAATTGTCTATGTATACAGGGATTTTTCTTTTGCTCAGATAGTAAAAAGTACAGCTTTCACCATGTGCGCGGTATGTCGTCTGACAATCTACAGCGTCCGAATTCCAGTGTGCACAATAAGACTGCATTTGTCATTTTTCCTTTTTATCGAATCCACAATATATTGGTGTCAAATTGTCGGGAATTTCTTGCCTTATCCATAATTACAAATGTTTTTTCGACACCTTGATTAGAGTTGAGTCGAAATTCAACGGTGTGGGGATTTGTGTTAGCTCATTTGTGGAAATTGTCATGCGGCCCTAAACTGGGAAATAAGTCATATTTCACTTGTTTATAACTTTTTTCCAGTAAAAGAAATATTTTCAAAATGGGTATCAAATTGTGTGCAATTATTTGATTTGTCTATGTATACAGGGATTTTTCTTTTGCTCAGATAGTAAAATGTACAGCTTTCACCATGTGTGCGGTATGTCGTCTGACAATATACAGCGTCCGAATTCCAGTGTGCACAATAAGAATGCATTTGTAATTTTTGCTTTTTTTAGAATCCACAAAATATTGGTGTCCAATTGTCGGGAATTTCTTGCCTTATCCATAATTACAAAAGTTTTTTCGACACCTTGATTAGAGTCGAGTCGAAATTCAACGGTATGGGGACTTGTGTTAGCTCATTTGCGGAAATTGTCATGCGGCCCTAAACTAGGAAATCAGTGATATTTCACATGTTTATAACTTTTTTCCAGTAAAAGAAATATTTTCAAAATGGGTATCAAATTGTGTGCAATTATTTGATTTGTATATGTTTACAGGGATTTTTCATTTGCTCAGATAGTAAAAAGTACAGCTTTCACCATGTGCGCGGTATGTCGTTTGACAATTTACAGCGTCCGAATTCCAGTGTGCACAATACGAATGCATTTGTAATTTTTCCTTTTTATAGAATCCACAAAATATTGGTGTCAAATTGTCGAGAATTTCTTGCCTTATCCATAATTACAAAAGTTTGTTCGACACCTTGAATAGAGTCGAGGCAAAATTCAACGGTATGGGGACTAGTGTTAGCTCATTTGCGGAAATTTTCATGCGGACCTAAACTGGGTAATCAGTCATAAATCACTTTTTTATAACTTTTTTCCAGTAAAAGAAATATTTTCAAAATGGGTATCAAATTGTGTGAAATTATTTGATTTATCTATGTTTACAGGGATGTTTCATTTGGTCAGATAGTAAAAAGTACAGCTTTCACAATGTGCGCGGTATGTCGTCTGACAATTTACAGCGTCAGAATTCCAGTGTCCACAATAAGACTGCATTTGTAATTTTTCATTTATATAGAATCCACAAAATATTGGTGTCAAATTGTCGTGAATTTCTTGCCTTAACCATAATTACAAAAGTTAGTTCGACACCTTGAACAGAGTCGAGGCAAAATTCAACGGTATGGGGACTAGTGTTAACTCATTTGCGGAAATATTCATGCGGACCTAAACTAGGTAATCAGTCATAATTCACTTTTTTATAACTTTTTTCCAGTAAAAGAAATATTTTCAAAATGGGTATCAAATTGTGTGCAATTATTTGATTTGTCTATGTATACAGGGATTTTTATTTTGCTCAGATAGTAAAAAGTACAGCTTTCACCATGTGCGCGATATGTCGTCTGACAATATACAGCGTACGAATTCCAGTGTGAACAATAAGAATGCATTTCTACTTTTTCCTTTTCATCGAATCCACAAAATATTGGTGTCAAATTGTCGAGAATTTCTTGCCTTATCCATAATTACAAAAGTTTGTTCGACACCTTGAATAGAGTCGAGTCGAAATTCAACGGTATGGGGACTTGTGTTAGCTCATTTGCGGAAATTGTCATGCGGCCCTAAACTGGGAACTCAGTGATATTTCACATGTTTATAATTTTTTCCAGTAAAAGAAATATTTTCAAAATGGGTATCAAATTGTGTGCAATTATTTGATTTATCTATGTTTACAGGGATGTTTCATTTGGTCAGATAGTAAAAAGTACAGCTTTCACTATGTGCGCGGTATGTCGTCTGACAATTTACAACGTCCGAATTCCAGTGTGCACAATAAGACTGCATTTGTAATTTTTCCTTTTTATAGAATCCACAAAATATTGGTGTCAAATTGTCGTGAATTTCTTGCCTTATCCATAATTACAAAAGTTTGTTCGACACCTTGAATAGAGTCGAGGTAAAATTCAACGGTATGGGGACTAGTGTTAGCTCATTTGAGGAAATTTTCATGCGGACCTAAACTGGGTAATCAATCATAATTCACGTTTTTATAACTTTTTTCCAGTAAAAGAAATATTTTCAAAATCGGTATCAAATTGTGTGCAATTATTTGATTTGTCTATGTATACAGGGATTTTTCTTTTGCTCAGATAGTAAAAAGTACAGCTTTCACCATGTGCGCGGTATGTCGTCTGACAATATACATCGTGCGAATTCCAGTGTGCACAATAAGAATGCATTTGTAATTTTTCCTTTTTATAGAATCCACAAAATATTGCTGTCCAATTGTCGGGAATTTCTTGCCTTATCCATAATTACAGAAGATTTTCGACACCTTGATTAGAGTCGGGTCGAAATTCAACGGTATGGGGACTTGTGTTAGCTCATTTGCCGAAATTGTCATGCAGCCCTAAACTGGGAAATCAGTGATATTTCACATGTTTATAACTTTTTTCCAGTAAAAGAAATATTTTCAAAATGGGTATCAAATTGTGTGCAATTATTTGATTTGTCTATGTATACAGGGATTTGTCTTTTGCTCAGATAGTAAAATGTACAGCTTTCACCATGTGTGCGGTATGTCGTCTGACAATATACAGCGTCCGAATTCCAGTGTGCACAATAAGAATGCATTTGTAATTTTTCCTTTTTATAGAATCCACAAAATATTGGTGTCAAATTGTCGGGAATTTCTTGCCTTATCCATAATTACAAAAGTTTTTTCGACACGTTGAATAGAGTCGAGGCGAAATTTAACGGTATGGGGACTTGTGTTAGCTCATTTGCGGAAATTTTCATGCGGACCTAAACTGGGTAATCAGTCATAATTCACGTTTTTATAACTTTTTTCCAGTAAAAGAAATATTTTCAAAATGGGTATCAAATTGTGTGCAATTATTTGATTTGTCTATGTATACAGGGATTTTTCTTTTGCTCAGATAGTAAAAAGTACAGCTTTCACCATATGCGCGGTATATCGCCTGACAATATACATCGTGCCAATTCCAGTGTGCACAATAAGAATGCATTTGTAATTTTTCCTTTTTATAGAATCCACAAAATATTGCAGTCCAATTGTCGGGAATTTCTTGCCTTATCCATAATTACAAAAGATTTTCGACACCTTGATTAGAGTCGGGTCGAAATTCAACGGTATGGGGACTTGTGTTAGCTCATTTGCGGAAATTGTCATGCGGCCCTAAACTGGGAAATCAGTGATATTTCACTTGTTTATAACCTTTTTCCAGTAAAAGAAATATTTTCAAAATGGGTATTAATTGTGTGCAATTATTTGATTTGTCTATGTTTACAGGGATTTTTCATTTGCTCAGATAGTAAAAAGTACAGCTTTCACCATGTGCGCGGTATGTCGTCTGACAATATACATCGTCCGAATTCCAGTGTGCACAATAAGAATGCATTTGTAATTTTTCCTTTTTATAGAA
Source organism: Acanthosepion esculentum (assembly GCA_964036315.1). Classification (NCBI taxonomy): domain Eukaryota; kingdom Metazoa; phylum Mollusca; class Cephalopoda; order Sepiida; family Sepiidae; genus Acanthosepion; species Acanthosepion esculentum. The sequence continues at coordinate 69,047,763 of OZ038514.1, forward strand.
TCCACAAAATATTGGTGTCAAATTGTCGGAAATTTCTTGCCTTATCCATAATTACAAAAGTTTTTTCGACACGTTGAATAGAGTCGAGGCGAAATTTAACGGTATGGGGACTTGTGTTATCTCATTTGCAGAAACTGTCATGCGGCCCTAAACTGTGAATTTTGTGATATTTCTCTTGTTTATAACTTTTTTCCAGTAAAAGCAATATTTTCAAATTGGGTATCAAATTGTGTGAAATTATTTGATTTATCTATGTTTACATGGAAGTTTCATTTGGTCAGACAGTAAAAAGTACAGCTTTCACTATGTGCGCGGTATGTCGTCTGACAATTTACAGCGTCCGAATTCCAGTGTGCCCAATAAGACTGCATTAGTAATTTTTGCATTTTATAGAATCCACAAAATATTGGTGTCAAATTTTCGTGAATTTCTTGCCTTATCCATAATTACAAAAGTTTGTTCGACACCTTGAATAGAGTCGAGGTAAAATTCAACGGTATGGGGACTAGTGTTAGCTCATTTGCGGAAATTTTCATGCGGACCTAAACTGGGTAATCAGTCATAATTCACGTTTTTATAACTTTTTTCCAGTAAAAGAAATATTTTCAAAATGGGTATCAAATTGTGTGCAATTATTTGATTTGTCTATGTATACAGGGATTTTTCTTTTGCTCAGATAGTAAAAAGTACAGCTTTCACCATGTGCGCGGTATGTCGTCTGACAATATACATGGTGCGAATTCCAGTGTGCACAATAAGAATGCATTTGTAATTTTTCCTTTTTATAGAATCCACAAAATATTGCTGTCCAATTGTCGGGAATTTCTTGCCTTATCCATAATTACAAAAGATTTTCGATACCTTGATTAGAGTCGGGTCGAAATTTAACGGTATAGGGACTTGTGTTAGCTCATTTGAGGAAAATGTCATGCGGCCCTAAACTGGGAAATCAGTGATATTTCACATGTTTATAACTTTTTTCCAGTAAAAGAAATATTTTCAAAATGGGTATCAAATTGTGTGCAATTATTTGACTTGTCTATGTTTACAGGGATTTTTCATTTGCTCAGATAGTAAAAAGTACAGCTTTCACCATGTGTGCGTTATGTCGTCTGAAAATTTACAGCGTCCGAATTCCAGTGTGCACAATAAGACTGCATTTGTAATTTTTCCTTTTTATCGAATCCACCATATATTCGTGTCAAATTGTAGAGAATTTCTTGCCTTATCCATAATTACAAAAGTTTTTTCGACACCTTGATTAGAGTCGAGTCGAAATTCAACGGTATGGGGACTTGTGTTAGCTCATTTGCGGAAATGTTCATGCGGACCTAAACTGGGAAATTAGTGATATTTCACTTGTTTATAACTTTTTTCCAGTAAAAGAAATATTTTCAAAATGGGTATCAAATTGTGTGCAATTATTTGATTTGTCTATGTATACAGGGATTTTTCTTTTGCTCAGATAGTAAAATGTCCAGCTTTCACCATGTGCGCGGTATGTCGTCTGACAATATACAGCGTCCGAATTCTAGTGTGCACAATAAGAATGCATTTGTAATTTTTCCTTTTTATAGAATGCACAGAATATTGCGGTTCAATCGTCGGAAATTTCTTGCCTTATCCATAATTACAAAAGTTTTTTCGACACGTTGATTAGAGTCGAGTCGAAATTCAACGGTATGGGGACATGTGTTAGCTCATTTGCGGAAATTGTCATGCGGCCCTAAACTGGGAAATCAGTCATAATTCCTTTTTTTATAACTTTTTTCCAGTAAAAGAAATATTTTCAAAATGGGTATCAAATTGTGTGAAATTATTTGATTTATCTATGTTTACATGGATGTTTCATTTGGTCAGATAGTAAAATTACAGCTTTCACCATGTGCGCGTTATGTCGTCTGACAATTTACAGCGTCCGAATTCCAGTGTGCACAATAAGACTGCATTTCTAATTTTTCCTTTTTATCGAATCCACAAAATATTGCTGTCCAATTGTCGGGAATGTCTTGCCTTATCCATAATTACAAAACTTTGTTCGACACCTTGAATAGAGTCGAGGCAAAATTCAACGGTATGGGGACTAGTGTTAGCTCATTTGCGGATATTTTCATGCGGACCTAAACTGGGTAATCAGTCATAATTCCCTTTTTTATAATTTTTTCCAGTAAAAGAAATATTTTCAAAATGGGTATCAAATTGTGTGCAATTATTTGATTTGTCTATGTATACAGGGATTTTTCTTTTGCTCAGATAGTAAAAAGTACAGCTTTCACCATGTGCGCGGTATGTCGTCTGACAATTTACAGCGTCCGAATTCCAGTGTGCACAATAAGCCTACATTTGTAATTTTTCCTTTGTATCGAATCCACAATATATTGGTGTCCAATTGTCGGGAATTCCTTACCTTATCCATAATTACAAAAGTTTTTTCGACACGTTGAATAGAGTCGAGGCAAAATTCAACGGTATGGGGACTAATGTTAGCTCATTTGCGGAAATTGTCATGCGGACCTAAACTGGGTAATCAGTCATAATTCACTTTTTTATAACTTTTTTCCAGTAAAAGAAATATTTTCAAAATGGGTATCAAATTGTGTGCAATTATTTGATTTTCTATGTATACAGGGATTTTTCTTTTGCTCAGATAGTAAAAAGTACAGCTTTCAGCATGTTCGCGGTATGTCGTCTGACAATCTACAGAGTCCAAATTCCAGTGTGCACTATAAGACTGCATTTGTAATTTTTCCTTTTTATCGAATCCACAATATATTTGTGTCCAATTGTCGGGAATTCCTTACCTTATCAATAATTACGAAACTTTTTTCGACACCTTGAATAGAGTCGATTCGAAATACAACGGTATGGGGACTTGTGTTAGCTCATTTGCGGAAATTTTCATGCGGACCTAAAGTGGGTAATCAGTCATAATTCACTTTTTTATAACTTTTTTCCAGTAAAAGAAATATTTTCAAAATGGGTATCAAATTGTGTGCAATTATTTGATTTGTCTATGTATACAGGGATTTTTCTTTTGCTTAGATAGTAAAAAGTACAGCTTTCACCATGTGCGCGGTATGTCGTCTGACAATATACAGCGTCCGAATTCCAGTGTGAACAATATGAATGCATTTGTAATTTTTCCTTTTTATAGCATCCACAAAATATTGCTGTCCAATTGTCGTGAATTCCTTGCCTTATCCATAATTACAAAAGTTTTTTCGACACCTTGATTAGAGTCGAGTCGAAATTCAACGGTATGGGGACTTGTGTTAGCTCATTTGCGGAAATTTTCATGCGGACCTAAACTGGGTAATCAGTCTTAATTCACTTGTTTATAACTTTTTTCCAGTAAAAGAAATATTTTCAAAATGGGTATCAAATTGTGTGCAATTATTTGATTTGTCTATGTATACAGGGATTTTTCTTTTGGTCAGATAGTAAAAAGTACAGCTTTCACCATGTGCGCGGTATGTCGTCTGACAATATACAGCGTCCGAATTCTAGTGTGAACAATAAGAATGCATTTGTAATTTTTCCTTTTTATAGAATCCACAAAATATTGCTGTCCAATTGTCGGGAATTTCTTGCCTTATCCATAATTACAAAAGTTTTTTCGACACCTTGATTAGAGTCGAGTCGAAATTCAACGGTATGGGGACTTGTGTTAGCTCATTTGCGGAAATTTTCATGCGGCCCTAAACTGGGAAATCAGTGATATTTCACATGTTTTTAACTTTTTTCCAGTAAAAGAAATATTTTCAAAATTGGCATCAAATTGTGTGCAATTATAAGATTTGTCTATGTATACAGGGATTTTTCTTTTGCTAAGATATTAAAAATTACAGCTTTCACCATGTGCGCGATATGTCTTCTGACAATATACAGCGTCCGAATTCCAGTGTGAACAATATGAATGCATTTGTAATTTTTCCTTTTTATAGAATCCACAAAATATTGCTGTCCAATTGTCGGGAATCTCTTGCCTTATCCATAATTACAAAAGTTTTTTCGACACCTTGAATAGAGTCGAGGCAAAATTCAACGGTATGGGGACTAGTGTTAGCTCATTTGCGGAAATTTTCATGCGGACCTAAACTGGGTAATCAGTCATAATTCACTTTTTTATAACTTTTTTCCAGTAAAAGAAATATTTTCAAAATGGGTATCAAATTTTGTGCAATTATTTGATTTGTCTATGTATACAGGGTTTTTTCTTTTGCTTAGATAGTAAAAAGTACAGCTTTCACCATGTGCGCGGTATGTCCTCTGACAATTTACAGCGTCCGAATTCCAGTGTGCAAAATAAGACTGCATTTGTAATTTTTCATTTTATCGAATCCACCATATATTGGTGTCAAATTGTCGGGAAGTTCTTACCTTATCCATAATTACAAAAGTTTTGTCGACACCTTGATTAGAGTCGAGTCGAAATTCAACGGTATTGGGACTTGTGTTAGCTCTTTTGCGGAAATTGTCATGCGGCCCAAAAGTGAGAAATCAGTGATATTTAACTTGTTTATAAATTTTTCCAGTAAATGAAATATTTTCAAAATGGTTATCAAATTGTGTGAAATTATTTGATTTGTCTATGTTTACAGGGATTTTTCATTTGCTCAGATAGTAAAAAGTACAGCTTTCACCATGTGCGCGGTATGTCGTCTGACAATTTACAGCGTACGAATTCCAGTTTGCACAATAAGACTGCATTTGTAATTTTTCCTTTTTATCGAATCCACAATATATTGGTGTCCAATTGTCGGGAATTCCTTACCTTATCCATAATTACGAAAGTTTTTTCGACACCTTGAATAGAGTCGATTTGAAATTCAACGGTATTGGGACTTGTGTTAGCTCATTTGTGGAAATTGTCATGCGGCCCTAAACTGGGAAATCAGTCATATTTCACTTGTTTATAACTTTTTTCCAGTAAAAGAAATATTTTCAAAATGGGTATCAAATTGTGTGCAATTATTTGATTTGTCTATGTTTACAGGGATGTTTCATTTGGTCAGATAGTAAAAAGTACAGCTTTCACTATGTGCGCGGTATGTCGTCTGACAATTTACAGCGTCCGAATTCCAGTGTGCAGAATAAGACTGCATTTGTAATTTTTCCTTTTTATAGAATCCACAAAATATTGCTGTCCAATTGTCGGGAATTTCTTGCCTTATCCATAATTACAAAAGTTTGTTCGACACCTTGAATAGAGTCGAGGCAAAATTCAACGGTATGGGGACTAGTGTTAGCTCATTTGCGGAAATTTTCATGCGGACCTAAACTGGGTAATCAGTCATAATTCACTTTTTTATAACTTTTTTCCAGTAAAAGAAATATTTTCAAAATGGGTAGCAAATTGTGTGCAATTATGTGATTCGTCTATGTATACAGGGATTTTTCTTTTGCTCAGATAGTAAAAAGTACAGCTTTCACCATGTCCGCGGTATGTCGTCTGACAATTTACAGCGTCCGAATTCCAGTGTGCACAATAAGACTGCATTTCTGCTTTTTCCTTTTTATAGAATCCACAAAATATTGGTGTCAAATTGTCGGAAATTTCTTGCCTTATCCATAATTACAAAAGTTTTTCGACACGTTGAATAGAGTCGAGGCGAAATTTAACCGTATGGGGACTTGTGTTAGCTCATTTGCGGAAATTTTCATGCGGCCCTAAACTGGGTAATCAGTGATATTTCACTCGTTTATTACTTTTTTCCAGTAAAAGAAATATTTTCAAAATGGGTATCAAATTGTGTGAAATTATTTGATTTGTCTATGTTTACAGGGATTTTTCATTTGCTCAGATAGTAAAAAGTACAGCTTTCACCATGTGCGCGGTATGTCGTCTGACAATTTACAGCGTCATAATTCCAGTGTGCACAATAAGACTGCATTTGTAATTTTTCCTTTTTATCGAATCCACAATATATTGGTGTCCAATTGTCGGGAATTCCTTACCTTATCCATAATTACGAAAGTTCTTTCGACACCTTGAATAGAGTCGATTCGAAATTCAACGGTATGGGGACTTGTGTTAGCTCATTTGCGGAAATTGTCATGCGACCCTAAACGGGGAAATCAGTCATATTTCACTTGTTTATAACTTTTTTCCAGTAAAAGAAATATTTTCAAAATTGGTATCAAATTGTGTGCAGTTATTTGATTTGTCTATGTTTACAGGGATTTTTCATTTGCTCAGATAGTAAAAAGTACAGCTTTCACCGTGTGCGCGGCATGACGTCTGACAAAATACAGCCTCCGAATTCCAGTGTGCACAATAAGACTGCATTTCTACTTTTTCCTTTTTATAGAATCCACAAAATATTGGTGTCAAATTGTCGCGAATTTCTTGCCTCATCCATAAGTACAAAAGTTTGTTCGACACCTTTATTAGAGTCGAGTCGAAATTCAACGGTATGGGGACTTGTGTTAGCTCATTTGCGGAAATTGTCATGCGGCCCTAAACTGGGAAATCAGTGATATTTCACTTGTTTATAACTTTTTTTCAGTAAAAGAAATATTTTCAAAATGAGTAGCAAATTGTGTGCAATTATTTGATTTGTCTATGTTTACAGGAATTTTTCATTTGCTCAGATAGTAAAAAGTACAGCTTTCACCATGTGCGCGGTTTGTCGTCTGACAATTTACAGCGTCCGAATTCCAGTGTGCACAATAAGACTGCATTTCTACTTTTTCCTTTTTATAGAATCCACAAAATATTGGTGTCAAATTGTCGGGAATCTCTTGCCTTATCCATAATTACAAAAGTTTGTTCGACACCTTGAATAGAGTTGAGGCAAAATTCAAAGGTATGGGGACTAGTGTTAGCTCATTTGCGGAAATTTTCATGCGGACCTAAACTGGGTAATCAGTCATAATTAACTTTTTTCCAGTAAAAGAAATATTTTCAAAATGGGTATCAAATTGTGTGCAATTATTGGATTTGTATATGTTTACAGGGATTTTTCATTTGCTCAGATAGTAAAAAGTACAGCATTCCCCATGGGCGCGGTATGTCGTATGACAATTTACAGCGTCCGAATTCCAGTGTGCACAATAAGAATGCATTTCTACTTTTTCCTTTTCAGACAATCCACAAAATATTGGTGTCAAATTGTCGAAGATTTCTTGCCCTATCCATAATTACAAAAGTTTGTTCGACACCTTGAATAGAGTCGAGGCAAATTTCAACGGTATGGGGACTAGTGTTAGCTCATTTCCGGAAATTTTCATGCGGACCTAAACTGGGTAATCAGTCATAATTCACTTTTTTATAACTTTTTTCCAGTAAAAGAAATATTTTCAAAATGGGTATCAAATTGTGTGCAATTATTTGATATATCTATGTTTACAGGGATTTTTCATTTGCTCAGATAGTAAAAAGTACAGCTTTCACCATGTGCGCGGCATGACGTCTGACAATTTACAGCGTCCGAATTCCAGTGTGCACAATAAGACTGCATCTGTAATTTTTCCTTTTTATCGAATCCACAATATATTGGTGTCCAATTGTCGGGAATTCCTTACCTTATCCATAATGACAAAAGTTTGTTCGACACCTTGAATAGAGTCGAGGCAAAATTCAACGGTATGGGGACTAGTGTTAGCTCATTTGCGGAAATTTTCATGCGGACCTAAACTGGGTAATCAGTCATAATTCACTTTTTTATAACTTTTTTCCAGTAAAAGAAATATTTTCAAAATGGATATCAAATTGTGTGCAATTATTTGATTTGTCTATGTATACAGGGATTTTTCATTTGCTCAGATAGTAAAAAGTACAGCTTTCACCATGTGCGCGGCATGTCGTCTGACAATTTACCGCGTCCGAATTCCAGTGTGCACAATAAGACTGCATTTGTAATTTTTCCTTTTTATCGAATCCACAATATATTGGTGTCCAATTGTCGGGAATTCCTTACCTTATCCATAATTACGAAACTTTTTTCGACACCTTGAATAGAGTCGATTCGAAATTCAACGGTATGGGGACTTGTGTTAGCTCATTTGTGGAAATTGTCATGCGGCCCTAAACTGGGAAATCAGTCATATTTCACTTGTTTATAACTTTTTTCCAGTAAAAGAAATATTTTCAAAATGGATATCAAATTTTGTGCAATTATTTGATATGTCTATGTTTACAGGGATTTTTCATTTGCTCAGATAGTAAAAAGTACAGCTTTCACCATGTGCGCGGCATGTCGTCTGACAATTTACAGCGTCCGAATTCCACTGTGCACAATAAGACTGCATTTCTACTTTTTCCTTTTTAGAGAATCCACAAAATATTGGTGTCAAATTGTCGGGAATTTCTTGCCTTATCCATAATTACAAAAGTTTGTTCGACACCTTGAATAGAGTCGAGGCAAAATTCAAAGGTATGGGGACTAGTGTTAGCTCATTTGCTGAAATTTTCATGCGGACCTAAACTGGGAAATCAGTGATATTTCACTTGTTTATAACTTTTTTCCAGTAAAAGAAATATTTTCAAAATGGGTATCAAATTGTGTGAAATTATTTGATTTATCTATGTTTACAGTGATGTATCATTTGGTAAGATAGTAAAAAGTACAGCTTTAACTATGTGCGCGGTATGTCGTCTGACAATTTACAGCCTCCGAAATCCAGTGTGCACAATAAGACTGCATTTGTAATTTTTCCTTTTTATAGAATCCACAAAATATTGGTGTCAAATTGTCGAGAATTTCTTGCCTTATCCATAATTACAAAAGTTTGTTGGACACCTTGAATAGAGTCGAGGCAAACTTCAACGGTATGGGGACTAGTGTTAGCTCATTTACGGAAATTTACATGCGGACCAAAAATGGGTAATCAGTCATAATTCACGTTTTTATAACTTTTTTCCAGTAAAAGAAATATTTTCAAAATGGGTATCAAATTTTTTGCAATTATTTGATTTGTCTATGTATACAGGGATATTTCATTTGCTCAGATAGTAAAAAGTACAGCTTTCACCATGTGCGCGGTATGTCGTCTGACAATTTACAGCGTCCGAATTCCAGTGTGCACAATAAGACTGCATTTGTAATTTTTCCTTTTTATCGAATCCACAATATATTGGTGTCCAATTGTCGGGAATTCCTTACCTTATCCATAATTAAAAAAGGTTTTTCGACACCTTGAATAGAGTCGAGGCAAAATTCAACGGTATGGGGACTTGTGTTAGCTCATTTGCGGAAATTTTCATGCGGACCTAAACTGGGAAATCAGTCATATTTCACTTGTTTATAACTTTTTTCCAGTAAAAGAAATATTTACAAAATGGGTATCAAATTGTGTGCAATTATTTGATATGTCTATGTTTACAGGGATTTTTCATTTGCTCAGATAGTAAAAAGAACAGCTTTCACCATGTGCGCGGCCTGACGTCAGACAATTTACAGTACCGAATTCCAGTGTGCACAATAAGACTGCATTTGTAATATTTCCTTTTTATAGAATCCACAAAATATTGGTGTCAAATTGTCGTAAATTTCTTGCCTTATCCATAATTACAAAAGTTTGTTCGACACCTTGAATAGAGTCGAGGCAAAATTCAACGGTATGGGGACTAGTGTTAGCTCATTTGCGGAAATTGTCATGCGGCCCTAAACTGGGAAATCAGTGATATTTCACTTGTTTATAAATTTTTTCCAGTAAAAGAAATATTTTCAAAATGGGTATCAAATTGTGTGAAATTATTTTATTTGTCTATGTTTACAGGGATTTTTCATTTGCTCAGATAGTAAAAAGTACAGCTCTCACCATGTGCGCGGTATGTCGTCTGACAATTTACAGCGTCCGAATTCCAGTGTGCACAATAAAACTGCATTTGTAATTTTTCCTTTTTATACAATCCACAATATATTGGTGTCCAATTGTCGGGAATTCCTTACCTTATCCATAATTACGAAAGTTTTTTCGACACCTTGAATAGAGTCGATTCGAAATTCAACGGTATGGGGACTTGTGTTAGCTCATTTGTGGAAATTGTCATGCGGCCCTTAACTGGGAAATCAGTCATATTTCACTTGTTTATAACTTTTTTCCAGTAAAAGAAATAATTTCAAAATGGGTATCAAATTCTGTGCAATTATTTGATATGTCTATGTTTACAGGGATTTTTCATTTGCTCAGATAGTAAAAAGTACAGCTTTCACCATGTGCGCGGCATGACGTCTGACAATTTACAGCGTCCGAATTCCAGTGTGCACAATAAGACTGCATTTCTACTTTTTCCTTTTTATAGTATCCACAGAATATTGGTGTCAAATTGTCGTGAATTTCTTGCCTTATCCATAATTACAAAAGTTTGTTCGACACCTTGAATAGAGTCGAGGCAAAATTCAAAGGTATGGGGACTAGTGTTAGCTCATTTGCGGAAATGTTCATGCGGACCTAAACTGGGTAATCAGTCATAATTCACTTTTTTTTATTTTTTTCCAGTAAAAGAAATATTTTCAAAATGGGTATCAAATTGTGTGAAATTATTTGATTTGTCTATGTTTACAGGGATTTTTAATTTGCTCAGATAGTAAAAAGTACAGCTTTCACCATGTGCACGGTATGTCGTCTGACAATTTACAGCGTCCGAATTCCAGTGTGCACAATAAGACTGCATTTCTACTTTTTCATTTTTATAGAATCCACAAAATATTGGTGTCAAATTGTCGAGAATTTCTTGCCTTATCCAGAATTACAAAAGTTTGTTCGACACCTTGAATAGAGTCGAGGCAAAATTCAACGGTATGGGGACTAGTGTTAGCTCATTTGCGGAAATTGTCATGCGGCCCTAAACTGGGAAATCAGTGATATTTCACTTGTTTATAACTTTTTTCCAGTAAAAGAAATATTTTCAAAATGGGTATCAAATTGTGTGAAATTATTTGATTTGTCTATGTTTACAAGGATTTTTCATTTGCTCAGATAGTAAAAAGTACAGCTTTCACCATGTGCGCGGTATGTCGTCTGACAATTTACAGCGTCCGAATTCCAGTGTGCACAATAAGACTGCATTTGTAATTTTTCCTTTTTATCGAATCCACAATATATTGGTGTCCAATTGTCGGGAATTCCTTACCTTATCCATAATTACGAAAGTTTTTTCGACACCTTGAATAGAGTCGATTCGAAATTCAACGGTATGGGGACTTGTGTTAGCTCATTTGTGGAAATTGTCATGCGGCCCTTAACTGGGAAATCAGTCATATTTCACTTGTTTATAACTTTTTTCCAGTAAAAGAAATATTTTCAAAATGGGTATCAAATTGTGTGCAATTATTTGATATGTCTATGTTTACAGGGATTTTTCATTTGCTCAGATAGTAAAAAGTACAGCTTTCACCATGTGCGCGGCATGACGTCTGACAATTTACAGCGTACGAATTCCAGTGTGCACAATAAGACTGCATTTCTACTTTTTCCTTTTTATAGTATCCACAGAATATTGGTGTCAAATTGTCGTGAATTTCTTGCCTTATCCATAATTACAAAAGTTTGTTCGACACCTTGAATAGAGTCGAGGCAAAATTAAAAGGTATGGGGACTAGTGTTAGCTCATTTGCGGAAATTGTCATGCGGCCCTAAACTGGGAAATCAGTGATATTTCACTTGTTTATAACTTTTTTCCAGTAAAAGAAATATTTTCAAAATGGGTATCAAATTGTGTGAAATTATTTGATTTATCTATGTTTACAGTGATGTATCATTTGGTAAGATAGTAAAAAGTACAGCTTTAACTATGTGCGCGGTATGTCGTCTGACAATTTACAGCCTCCGAAATCCAGTGTGCACAATAAGACTGCATTTGTAATTTTTCCTTTTTATAGAATCCACAAAATATTGGTGTCAAATTGTCGAGAATTTCTTGCCTTATCCATAATTACAAAAGTTTGTTGGACACCTTGAATAGAGTCGAGGCAAACTTCAACGGTATGGGGACTAGTGTTAGCTCATTTACGGAAATTTACATGCGGACCAAAAATGGGTAATCAGTCATAATTCACGTTTTTATAACTTTTTTCCAGTAAAAGAAATATTTTCAAAATGGGTATCAAATTTTTTGCAATTATTTGATTTGTCTATGTATACAGGGATTTTTCTTTTGCTCAGATAGTAAAAAGTACAGCTTTCACGATGTTCGCGTTATGTCGTCTGAAAATATACAGCGTCCGAATTCCAGTGTGCACAATAAGAATGCATTTGTAATTTTTCCTTTTTATAGAATCCACAAAATATTGGTGTCCAATTGTCGGGAATTTCTTGCCTTATCCATAATTACAAAAGTTTTTTCGACACCTTGATTAGTGTCGGGTCGAAATTCAACGGTATGGGGACTTGTGTTAGCTCATTTGCGGAAATTGTCATGCGGCCCTAAACTGGGAAATCAGTGATATTTCACTTGTTTATAACTTTTTTCCAGTAAAAAGAAATATTTTCAAAATGGGTATCAAATTGTGTGAAATTATTTGATTTGTCTATGTTGACTGGGATATTTCATTTGCTCAGATAGTAAAAAGTACAGCTTTCACCATGTGCGCGGTATGTCGTCTGACAATTTACAGCGTCCGAATTCCAGTGTGCACAATAAGACTGCATTTGTAATTTTTCCTTTTTATCGAATCCACAATATATTGGTGTCCAATTGTCGGGAATTCCTTACCTTATCCATAATTAAAAAAGGTTTTTCGACACCTTGAATAGAGTCGAGGCAAAATTCAACGGTATGGGGACTTGTGTTAGCTCATTTGCGGAAATTTTCATGCGTACCTAAACTGGGAAATCAGTCATATTTCACTTGTTTATAACTTTTTTCCAGTAAAAGAAATATTTACAAAATGGGTATCAAATTGTGTGCAATTATTTGATATGTCTATGTTTACAGGGATTTTTCATTTGCTCAGATAGTAAAAAGAACAGCTTTCACCATGTGCGCGGCCTGACGTCAGACAATTTACAGTACCGAATTCCAGTGTGCACAATAAGACTGCATTTGTAATATTTCCTTTTTATAGAATCCACAAAATATTGGTGTCAAATTGTCGTAAATTTCTTGCCTTATCCATAATTACAAAAGTTTGTTCGACACCTTGAATAGAGTCGAGGCAAAATTCAACGGTATGGGGACTAGTGTTAGCTCATTTGCGGAAATTGTCATGCGGCCCTAAACTGGGAAATCAGTGATATTTCACTTGTTTATAAATTTTTTCCAGTAAAAGAAATATTTTCAAAATGGGTATCAAATTGTGTGAAATTATTTGATTTGTCTATGTTTACAGGGATTTTTCATTTGCTCAGATAGTAAAAAGTACAGCTTTCACCATGTGCGCGGTATGTCGTCTGACAATTTACAGCGTCCGAATTCCAGTGTGCACAATAAAACTGCATTTGTAATTTTTCCTTTTTATAGAATCCACAATATATTGGTGTCCAATTGTCGGGAATTCCTTACCTTATCCATAATTACGAAAGTTTTTTCGACACCTTGAATAGAGTCGATTCGAAATTCAACGGTATGGGGACTTGTGTTAGCTCATTTGTGGAAATTGTCATGCGGCCCTTAACTGGGAAATCAGTCATATTTCACTTGTTTATAACTTTTTTCCAGTAAAAGAAATAATTTCAAAATGGGTATCAAATTCTGTGCAATTATTTGATATGTCTATGTTTACAGGGATTTTTCATTTGCTCAGATAGTAAAAAGTACAGCTTTCACCATGTGCGCGGCATGACGTCTGACAATTTACAGCGTCCGAATTCCAGTGTGCACAATAAGACTGCATTTCTACTTTTTCCTTTTTATAGTATCCACAGAATATTGGTGTCAAATTGTCGTGAATTTCTTGCCTTATCCATAATTACAAAAGTTTGTTCGACACCTTGAATAGAGTCGAGGCAAAATTCAAAGGTATGGGGACTAGTGTTAGCTCATTTGCGGAAATTTTCATGCGGACCTAAACTGGGTAATCAGTCATAATTCACTTTTTTTTATTTTTTTCCAGTAAAAGAAATATTTTCAAAATGGGTATCAAATTGTGTGAAATTATTTGATTTGTCTATGTTTACAGGGATTTTTAATTTGCTCAGATAGTAAAAAGTACAGCTTTCACCATGTGCACGGTATGTCGTCTGACAATTTACAGCGTCCGAATTCCAGTGTGCACAATAAGACTGCATTTCTACTTTTTCATTTTTATAGAATCCACAAAATATTGGTGTCAAATTGTCGAGAATTTCTTGCCTTATCCAGAATTACAAAAGTTTGTTCGACACCTTGAATAGAGTCGAGGCAAAATTCAACGGTATGGGGACTAGTGTTAGCTCATTTGCGGAAATTGTCATGCGGCCCTAAACTGGGAAATCAGTGATATTTCACTTGTTTATAACTTTTTTCCAGTAAAAGAAATATTTTCAAAATGGGTATCAAATTGTGTGAAATTATTCGATTTGTCTATGTTTACAAGGATTTTTCATTTGCTCAGATAGTAAAAAGTACAGCTTTCACCATGTGCGCGGTATGTCGTCTGACAATTTACAGCGTCCGAATTCCAGTGTGCACAATAAGACTGCATTTGTAATTTTTCCTTTTTATCGAATCCACAATATATTGGTGTCCAATTGTCGGGAATTCCTTACCTTATCCATAATTACGAAAGTTTTTTCGACACCTTGAATAGAGTCGATTCGAAATTCAACGGTATGGGGACTTGTGTTAGCTCATTTGTGGAAATTGTCATGCGGCCCTTAACTGGGAAATCAGTCATATTTCACTTGTTTATAACTTTTTTCCAGTAAAAGAAATATTTTCAAAATGGGTATCAAATTGTGTGCAATTATTTGATATGTCTATGTTTACAGGGATTTTTCATTTGCTCAGATAGTAAAAAGTACAGCTTTCACCATGTGCGCGGCATGACGTCTGACAATTTACAGCGTACGAATTCCAGTGTGCACAATAAGACTGCATTTCTACTTTTTCCTTTTTATAGTATCCACAGAATATTGGTGTCAAATTGTCGTGAATTTCTTGCCTTATCCATAATTACAAAAGTTTGTTCGACACCTTGAATAGAGTCGAGGCAAAATTAAAAGGTATGGGGACTAGTGTTAGCTCATTTGCGGAAATTGTCATGCGGCCCTAAACTGGGAAATCAGTGATATTTCACTTGTTTATAAATTTTTTCCAGTAAAAGAAATATTTTCAAAATGGGTATCAAATTGTTTGAAATTATTTGATTTGTCTATGTTTACAGGGATTTTTCATTTGCTCAGATAGTAAAAAGTACAGCTTTCACCATGTGCGCGGTATGTCGTCTGACAATTTACAGCGTCCGAATTCCAGTGTGCACAATAAGACTGCATTTGTAATTTTTCCTTATTATCGAATCCACAATATATTGGTGTCCAATTGTCGGGAATTCCTTACCTTATCCATAATTACGAAAGTTTTTTCGACACCTTGAATAGAGTCGAGGCAAAATTCAACGGTATGGGGACTAGTGTTAGCTCATTTGCGGAAATTTTCTTGCGGACCTAAACTGGGTAATCAGTCATAATTCACTTTTTTATTACTTTTTTCCAGTAAAAGAAATATTTTCAAAATGGTTATCAAATTGTGTGCAATTATTTGACATGTCTATGTTTTCAGGGATTTTTCATTTGCTCAGATAGTAAAAAGTACAGCTTTCACCATGTGCGCGGCATGACGTCTGACAATTTACAGCGACCGAATTCCAGTGTGCACAATAAGACTGCATTTCTACTTTTTCATTTTTATAGAATCCACAAAATATTGGTGTCAAATTGTCGTGAATTTCTTGCCTTATCCATAATTACAAAAGGTTGTTCGACACCTTGAATAGAGTCGAGGCAAAATTCAACGGTATGGGGACTAGTGTTAGCTCATTTGCGGAAATTTTCATGCGGACCTAAACTGGGTAATCTGTCATAATTCACTTTTTTATAACTTTTTTCCAGTAAAAGAAATATTTTCAAAATGGGTATCAAATTGTGTGCAATTATTTGATTTGTCTATGTATACAGGGATTTTTCTTTTGCTCAGATATTAAAAAGTACAGCTTTCACCATGTGCGCGGTATGTCGTCTCACAATTTACAGCGTCCGAGTTCCAGTGTGCACAATAAGACTGCATTTGTAATTTTTCCTTTTTATCGAATCCACAATATGTTGGTGTCAAATTGTCGGGAATTTCTTGCCTTATCCATAATTACAAAAGTTTTTTCGACACATTGATTAGAGTCGAGTCGAAATTCAACGGTATAGGGACTTGTGTTAGCTCATTTGCGGAAATTGTCATGCGGCCCTAAACTGGGAAATCCGTGATATTTCACTTGTTTATAACTTTTTTCCAGTAAAAGAAATATTTTCAAAATGGGTATCAAATTGTGTGCAATTATTTGATATGTCTATGTTTACAGGGATTTTTCATTTGCTCAGATAGTAAAAAGTACAGCTTTCACCATGTGCGCGGCATGACGTCTGACAATTTACCGCGTACGAATTCCAGTGTGCACAATAAGACTGCATTTGTAATTTTTCCTTTTTATAGTATCCACAGAATATTGGTGTCAAATTGTCGTGAATTTCTTGCCTTATCCATAATTACAAAAGTTTGTTCGACACCTTGAATAGAGTCGAGGCAAAATTCAAAGGTATGGGGACTAGTGTTAGCTCATTTCCGGAAATTTTCATGCGGACCTAAACTGGGTAATCAGTCATAATTCACTTTTTTATAATTTTTTTCCAGTAAAAGAAATATTTTCAAAATGGGTATCAAATTGTGTGAAATTATTTGATTTGTCTATGTTTACAGGGATTTTTCATTTGCTCAGATAGTAAAAAGTACAGCTTTCACCATGTGAACGGTATGTCGTCTGACAATTTGCAGCGTCCGAATTCCAGTGTGCACAATAAGACTGCATTTGTAATTGTTCCTTTTTATCGAATCCACAATATATTGGTGTCCAATTGTCGGGAATTCCGTACCTTATCCATAATTACAAAAGTTTTGTCGACACCTTGAATAGAGTCGATTCGAAATTCAACGGTATGGGGACTTGTGTTAGCTCATTTGTGCAAATTGTCATGCGGCCCTAAACTGGGAAATCAGTCATATTTCACTTGTTTATAACTTTTTTCCAGTAAAAGAAATATTTTCAAAATGGCTATCAAATTGTGTGCAATTATTTGATATGTCTATGTTTACAGGGATTTTTCTTTTGCTCAGATAGTAAAAAGTACAGCTTTCACCATGTGCGCGGTATGTCGTCTGACAATATACAGCGTCCGAATTCCAGTGTGCACAATAAGAATGCATTTGTCATTTTTCCTTTTTATAGAATCAACACTATATTGGTGTCAAATTGTCGCGAATTTCTTGCCTTATCCATAATTACAAAAGTTTTTTCGACACCTTGATTAGAGTCGAGTCGAAATTCAACGGTATTGCGACTTGTGTTAGCTCATTTGCGGAAATTGTCATGCGGCCCTAAACTGGGAAATCAGTCGTATTTCACTTGTTTATAACTTTTTTCCAGTAAAAGAAATCTTTTCAAAATGGCTATCAAATTGTGTGCAATTATTTGATATGTCTATGTTTACAGGGATTTTTCATTTGCTCAGATAGTAAAAAGTACAGCTATCACCATGTTCGCAGCATGACGTCTGACAATTTACAGCGTCCGAATTCCAGTGTGCACAATAAGACTGCATTTCTACTTTTTCTTTTTTAGAGAATCCACAAAATATTGGTGTCAAATTGTCGAAAATTTCTTGCCTTATCCATAATTACAAAGGTTTTTTCGACACATTGAATAGAGTCGAGGCAAAATTCAACGTTATGGGGTCTAGTGTTAGCTCATTTGCGGAAATTTTCATGCGGACAAAAACTGGGTAATCAGTTATAATTCACTTTTTTATAACTTTTTTCCAGTAAAAGAAATATTTTTGAAATAGGTATCAAATTGTGTGCAATTATTTGATTTGTCTATGTATACAGGGATATTTCTTTTGCTCAGATAGTAAAAAGTACAGCTTTCACCATGTGCGGGGTATGTCGTCTGAAAATTTACAGCGTCCGAATTCCAGTGTGCACAATAAGACTGCATTTGTAATTTTTCCTTTTTATCGAATCCACAATATATTGGTGTCAAATTGTCGTGAATTTCTTGCCTTATCCATAATTACAAAAGTTTTTTCGACACCTTGTTTAGAGTCGAGTCGAAATTCAACGGTATGGGGACTTGTGTTAGATCATTTGCGGAAATTTTCATGCGGCCCTAAACTGGGAAATCAGTGATATTTCACTTGTTTATAAATTTTTCCAGTAAAAGAAATATTTTCAAAATGGGTAGCAAATTGTTTGCAATTATTTGATATCTATGTTTACAGGGATTTTTCATTTGCTCAGATAGTAAAAAGTACAGCTCTCACCATGTGCGCGGCATGACGTCTGACAATTTACAGCGTCCGAATTCCAGTGTGCACAATAAGACTGCATTTCTACTTTTTCCTTTTTAGAGAATCCACAAAATATTGGTGTCAAATTGTCGAGAATTTCTTGCCTTATCCATAATTACAAAAGTTTGTTCGACACCTTGAAAAGAGTCGAGGAAAAATTAAAAGGTATGGGGACTTGTGTTAGCTCATTTGCGGAAATTTTCATGCGGCCCTAAACTGGGAAATCAGTGATATTTCACAGGTTTATAACTTTTTTCCAGTAAAAGTAATATTTTCAAAATGGGTATCAAATTGTGTGCAATTATTTGATTTGTATATGTTTACCGGGATTTTTCATTTGCTCAGATAGTAAAAAGTACAGCTTTCACCATGTGCGCGGTATATCGTCTGACAATTTACAGCGTCCGAATTCCAGTGTGCACAATAAGAATGCATTTGTAATTTTTCCTTTTTATAGAATCCACAAATATTGCCGTCCAATTGTCGGGAATTTCTTGCCTTATCCATAATTAAAAAAGATTTTCGACACCTTGATTAGAGTCGGGTCGAAATTCAACGGTATGGGGACTTGTGTTAGCTCATTTGCGGAAATTGTCATGCGGCCCTAAACTGGGAAATCAGTGATATTTCACATGTTTATAACTTTTTTCCAGTAAAAGAAATATTTTCAAAATGGGTATCAAATTGTGTGCAATTATTTGATTTGTCTATGTTTACAGGGATTTTTCATTTGCTCAGATAGTAAAAAGTACAGCTTTCACCATGTGCGCGTTATGTCGTCTGAAAATTTACAGCGTCCGAATTCCAGTGTGCACAATAAGACTGCATTTGTAATTGTTCCTTTTTATCGAATCCACAATATATTGGTGTCCAATTGTCGGGAATTCCTTACCTTATCTATAATTACAAAAGTTTTTTCGACACCTTGAATAGAGTCGAGGCATAATTCACCGGTATGGGGACTAGTGTTAGCTCATTTGCGGAAATTTTCATGCGGACATAAACTGGGTAATCAGTCATAATTCACTTTTTTATAACTTTTTTCCAGTAAAAGATATATTTTCAAAATGGGTATCAAATTGTGTGCAATTATTTGATTTGTCTATGTATACAGGGATTTGTCTTTTGCTCAGATAGTAAGAAGTACAGCTTTCACCATGTGCGCGGTATGTCGTCTGACAATCTACAGCGTCCGAATTCCAGTGTGCACAATAAGACTGCATTTGTAATTTTTTCGTTTTATCGAATCAACAATATATTGGTGACAAATTGTCGGGAATTTCTTGCCTTATCCATTATTACAAAAGTTTTTTCGACACCTTGATTAGAGTCGAGTCGAAATTCAACGGTATGGGGACTTGTGTTAACTCATTTGCGGAAATTGTCATGCGGCCCTAAACTGGGAAATCAGTGATATTTCACTTGTTTATAATTTTTCCAGTAAAAGAAATATTTTCAAAATGGGTATCACATTGTGTGAAATTATTTGATTTGTCTATGTTTACAGGGATTTTTCATTTGCTCAGATAGTAAAAAGTACAGCTTTCACCATGTGCGCGGTATGTCGTCTGACAATTTACAGCGTCCGAATTCCAGTGTGCACAATAAGACTGCATTTGTAATTTTTCCTTTTTATCGAATCCACAATATATTGGTGTCCAATTGTCGGGAATTCCTTACCTTATCCATAATTACGAAAGTTTTTTCGACACCTTGAATAGAGTCGATTCGTAATTCAACGGTATGGGGACTTGTGTTAGCTCATTTGTGGAAATTGTCATGCGGCCCTAAACTGGGAAATCAGTCATATTTCACTTGTTTATAACTTTTTTCCAGTAAAAGAAATATTTTCAAAATGGGTTTCAAATTGTGTGCAATTATTTGATATGTCTATGTTTACAGGGATTTTTCATTTGCTCAGATAGTAAAAAGTACAGCTCTCACCATGTGCGCGGCATGACGTCTGACAATTTACAGCGTCCGAATTCCAGTGTGCACAATAAGACTGCATTTCTACTTTTTCCTTTTTAGAGAATCCCCAAAATATTCGTGTCAATTTTTCGTGAATTTCTTGCCTTATCCATGATTACAAAAGTTTGTTCGACACCTTGAATAGAGTCGAGGAAAAATTCAAAGGTATGGGGACTAGTGTTAGCTCATTTGCAGAAATTTTCGTGCAGACCTAAACTGGGTAATCAGTCATAATTCACTTTTTTATAAGTTTTTCCAGTAAAAGAAATATTTTCAAAATGGGTATCAAATTGTGTGCAATTATTTGATTTGTCTATGTATACAGGGATTTTTCTTTTGCTCAGATAGTAAAATGTACAGCTTTCACCATGTGCGCGGTATGTCGTCTGACAATAACATGCGTCCGAATTCCAGTGTGCACAATAAGAATGCATTTCTACTTTTTCCTTTTCAGAGAATCCACAAAATATTGGTGTCAAATTGTCGAGAATTTCTTGCCTTATCCATAATTACAAAAGTTTGTTCGACACCTTGAATAGAGTCGAGGCAAAATTCAATGGTATGGGGACTAGTGTTAGCTCATTTGCGGAAATTTTCATGCGGACCTAAACTGGGTAATCAGTCATAATTCACTTTGTTATGACTTTTTTCCAGTAAAAGAAATATTTTCAAAATGGGTATCAAATTGTGTGATATTATTTGATATGTCTATGTTTACAGGGATGTTTCATTTGGTCAGATAGTAAAAAGTACAGCTTTCACTATGTGCGCGGTATGTCGTCTGACAATTTACAGCGTCCGAATTCCAGTGTGCACAAAAAGAATGCATTTGTAATTTTTCCTATTTATAGAATCCACAAAATATTGCTGTCCAATTGTCGGGAATTTCTTGCCTTATCCATAATTACTAAAGTTTTTTCGACACCTTGATTAGAGTCGGCTCGAAATTCAACGGTATGGGGACTTGTGTTAACTCATTTGCGGAAATTGTCATGCGGCCCTAAACTGGGAAATCAGTGATATTTCACATGTTTATAAATTTTTCCAGTAAAAGAAATATTTTCAAAATGGGTATCAAATTGTGTGCAATTATTGGATTTGTCTATGTTTACAGGGATTTTTCATTTGCTCAGAGAGTAAAAAGTACAGCTTTCACCATGTGCGCGGTATGTCGTCTGACATTATACAGCATCCGAATTCCAGTGTGAACAATAAGAATGCATTTGTAATTTTTCCTTTTTATAGAATCCACAAAATATTGCTGTCCAATTGTTGGGAATTTCTTGCCTTATCCATAATTACAAAAGTTTGTTCGACACCTTGAATAGAGTCGAGGCAAAATTCAACGGTATGGGGATTGTGTTAGCTCATTTGCGGAAATTGTCATGTGGCCCTAAACTGGGAAATCAGTGATATTTCACATGTTTATAAATTTTTCCAGTAAAAGAAATATTTTCAAAATGGGTACCAAATTGTGTGCAATTATTTGATTTGTCTATGTATACAGGGATTTTTCTTTTGCTCAGATAGTAAAAAGTACAGCTTTCACCATCTGCGCGGTATGTCATCTGAAAATTTACAGCGTCCGAATTCCAGTGTGCACAATAAAACTGCATTTGTAATTTTTCATTTTTATCGAATCTACAATATATTGGTGTCAAATTGTCGAGAATTTCTTGCCTTATCCATAATTAAAAAAGTTTTTTCGACACCTTGATTAGAGTCGAGTCGAAATTCAACGGTATGGGGACTTGTGTTAGCTCATTTGCGGAAATTGTCATGCGGCCCTAAACTGGGAAATCAGTGATATTTCACTTGTTTATAACTTTTTTCCAGTAAAAGAAATATTTTCAAAATGGATATCAAATTGTGTGCAATTATTTGATATGTCTATGTTTACAGGGATTTTTCATTTGCTCAGATAGTAAAAAGTACAGCTTTCACCATGTGCGCGGCATGACGTCTGACAATTTACAGCGTCCGAATTCCAATGTGCACAATAAGACTGCATTTCGACTTTTTCATTTTCATAGAATCCACAAAATATTGGTACCAAATTGTCGAAAATTTCTTATGGGGACTAGAGTTAGCTCATTTGCGGAAATTTTCATGCGGACCTAAACTGGGTAATCCGTCATATTTCACTTTCTTATGACTTTTTTCCAGTAAAAGAAATATTTTCAAAATGGGTACCAAATTGTGTGCAATTATTTGAATTGTTTATGTATACAGGGATTTTTCTTTTGCTCAGATAGTAAAATGTACAGCTTTCACCATGTTCGCGGTATGTCGTCTGACAATTTACAGCGTCCGAATTCCAGTGTGAACAATAAGAATGCATTTCTACTTTTTCCTTTTTATAGGATCCACAAAATATTGCCGTCCAATTGTCGGGAATTCCTTACCTTATCCATAATTACGAAAGTTTTTTCGACACCTTGAATAGAGTCGATTCGAAATTCAACGGTATGGGGACTTGTGTTAGCTCATTTGTGGAAATTGTCATGCGGCCCTAAACTGGGAAATCAGTCATATTTCACTTGTTTATAACTTTTTTCCAGTAAAAGAAATATTTTCAAAATGGATATCAAATTGTGTGCAATTATTTGATATGTCTATGTTTACAGGGATTTTTCATTTGCTCAGATAGTAAAAAGTACAGCTTTCACCATGTGCGCGGCATGACGTCTGACAATTTACAGCGTCCGAATTCCAGTGTGCACAATAAGACTGCATTTGTAATTTTTCCTTTTTCTGGAATCCAGAAAATATTGGTGTCCAATTGTCGGGAATTTCTTGCCTTATCCATAATTACAAAAGTTTGTTCGACACCTTGAATAGAATCGAGGCAAAATTCAACGGTATGGGGACTAGTGTTAGATCATTTCCGGAAATTTTCATGCGGACCTAAACTGGGTAATCAGTCATAATTCACTTTTTTATAACTTTTTTCCAGTAAAAGAAATAATTTCTAAATGGGTATCAAATTGTGTGCAATTATTTGATATGTCTATGTTTACAGGGATTTTTCATTTGCTCAGACAGTAAAAAGTACAGCTTTCACCATGTGCGCGGCATGACGTCTGACAATTTATAGCGTCCGAATTCCAGTGTGCACAATAAGAATAAGAATGCATTTCTTGTAATGCCGTTGCCACAAAAGAGCCAGGAGAAATCGGTTCGTAACCGCCTGGGATTGCTTGTAAGCCAATTCGCACAAAAAGCCAAAAGAATACATATTGCTGCAGCCTGAGAATGCTTGTAAGGCAGATGCC
Source organism: Acanthosepion esculentum (assembly GCA_964036315.1). NCBI lineage: Eukaryota > Metazoa > Mollusca > Cephalopoda > Sepiida > Sepiidae > Acanthosepion > Acanthosepion esculentum. The sequence goes on from OZ038514.1 coordinate 69,071,486, forward strand.
ACAAATGAGCCAGGAGAAATCGCTTCGTAGCAGCCTGGGATTGCTTGTAAGGCAATTAGCACAAAAATCAGGAGAATTGGACTAGCGTCAGCCTGAGATTGCTTGTAAGGCAGTTGTCACAAAAGAGCCAGTATATGTCGATTTGTAGCGGTCTGAGTTTGCTTGTAAGGCAGTTTCACAAAATTGCCAGGCGTATTCGGCTTGTAGCCGCCTGGGATTGCTTGTAAGGCAATTGGCACAAAATGCTAGGGGAATTGGGATTGCTGCAGCCTGAGATTGCTTGTAAGGCAGTTGTCACAAAAGAGTCAGGATATGTTGATTTGTAGCGGCCTGATTTTATTTGTAAGGCATTTTTCACAAAAGTGCCAAGAGAAGTCGGCTCGTATCAACCTGACATTGCTTGTAAGGCAGTTGTCACAAAAGCGCCGGGAGAATTCGGCTTGTAGCAGCCTGAGATTTCTTGTAAGGCATTTGCCACAAAAGGGCCAGGAGAAATCGGCTCGTAGCCGCCTTGGAGTGCTTGTAAGGCAATTCGCACAAAAAGCCATGAGAATTCATATTGCTGCAGCCTGAGAATGCTTGTAAGGCAGATGCCAAAAATGAGCCAGGAGAAATCGCTTCGTAGCAGCCTGGGATTGCTTGTAAGGCAATTGGCACAAAAAGTCAGGAGAATTGGACTAGTGGCAGCCTGAGATTGCTTGTAATCCAAGGCTGTTACGAGCCGATTTCTCCTGGCTCAATTGTGGCATATGCCTTACAAGCATTCTCAGGCTACTACAAGCCAGATTCTGCTGGCTTTGTGTGCCAATTGCCTTACAAGCAATCCCAGGCGGCTACGAGCCGTCTTCTTTTAACTCTTTTGTGAAAACTGCCTTACACGAAATCTCAGCCTGATGCCACAAATGAGCCAGGTGATATTGGCTCGTAGCAGCCTGCCATGCTTGTAAGGAAGTTGCCACAAAAGAGCCAGGAGAAATCGGGTCGTAGCCGCCTGCGATTGCTTCTAAGGCAATTGGCAAAAAAACCAAGAGAATTGGGATTGCTGCAGCCTGAGATTGCTTGTAAAGCAGTTGTCACAATAGAGCCAGGAGAATTCGGCTTGTAGCAGCCTGAGATTGCTAGTAAGGCAGTTACCACAAAAGCCCAGGAGTAATCGGCACGTAGCCGCCTGGGATTGCTTTTAAGGCAATTGGCACAAAATGTCAGGAGAATTGTGCTGACTGCAGCCTGTGATTACTTGTAATGGAGTTGTCACAAAAGAGCCAGGCGTATTCGGCCTTAGCAGCCTGAGATTGCTTGTAAGGCAATTCGCATAGAAAGCCAGGAGAATTCATATTGCTGCAGCTTGAGCCAGGAAGATTCGGCTTGTAGTAGCCGGAGAATTCTTGTAAGGCAGTTGCCAGAAAAGAGCCAGTAGAAATTGGCTCGTAGCCGCCTGTGATTGCTTGCAAGGCAGTTTCACAAACGAGCCAAGAGAAGTCGGATCGTAGCCGCCTGACATTGCTTTTAAGGCAGTTGTAACAAAAGAGCCAGGAGAAATCGGCTCTTCGCCCCCCTGGGATTGCTTGTAAGGTAATTGACACAAAAAGCCAGGAGAAGTGGGATTGCTTCAGCCTGAGATTGCTTTTCAGGCAGTTGTCACAATAGAGCCAGAATAATTCGGCTTGTAGCAGCTTGAGATTGCTTGTAAGGCAGTTACCACAAAACAGCCAGGAGAAATCGTCACGTAGCCGCCTGGGATTGCTTTTTTAAGGCAATTGGCACAAAAAGTAATTGGCCTAGCGGCAGCCTGATATTACTTCTAAGACAGTTCGCACAAAAGAGACAGTAGATGTCGATTTGTAGCGGCCTGAGATTGCTTGCAAGGCAGTTGTCTCAAGAGAGCCGGGAGAATTCGGCTTGTAGCAGCCTGAGATTGCTTTTAAGTCAGTTGCCACAAAAGAGCCAGGAGAAATCGGCTCGTGGCCGCCTGGGATTGCTTGTAAGTCAATTGGCACAAAAAGCCAGGAGAATTGGGATTGCTGCTGCCTGAGATTGCTTGTAAGGCAGTTTTCACAAATGAACAAAGAAAAGTCGGCTCGTAGAAGCCTGAAATTGCTTGTAAGGCAGTTGCCAAAAAGAGCCAGGAGAAATCGGCTTGTAGCAGCCTGAGTTTGCTTGTAAGGCTGTTCTCACAAAAGACCCAGGAGAATTCGTCTTGTAGAGGCCTGAGATTGCTTGTAAGGCAGTTGCCACAAAAGAGCCAGGTGAAATACGCTCGTAGCAGCCTGGGATTACTTGTAAGGCAATTGGCAAAAAAAGCCAGGAGAATTGGGCTTGCTGCAGCCTGAGATTGCGTGTAAGGCAGTTGCCACAAAAGAGAAAGGCGTAGTCAGCTTGTAGGAGCCTGAGATTTCTTGTAAGGCAGTTGTCACGAAAGAGCCAGGAGATCGATTTGTTGCAGCCGTAGATTGCTTGTAAGGCATTTGTCATAGAAAATCCAGGCGTAGTCGGCTCGTAGCAGCCTGAGATTGCTTGGAAGTAAGTTGGCACAAAAGAGGCAGGAGAAATCGGCTTGTAGCAGCCTGAGATCCTTTGTAAGACACTTTTCACAAATAGCCCGGAGAAGTCGGCCGATAGCAGCGGGAGATTGCTTGTAAGGGAGTTGTCAAAAAAGAGTCAGCAGGTGTAAGTTTGTAGAAGCCTGAGATTGCGTGTAAAGCAATTTTCACAAAAAGCCAGGGGAAACGGGCTCGTAGCTGCGTGGAATTGCTTGTAATGAAAATGGCACAAAAATCCAAGAGAATTGGGCTTGCTGCTGTGATTGCATGTAAGGCAGTTGCTACAAAAGAGCCAGGCGTATACGGCTTGTAGAAGCCTGAGATTGCTTGTAAGGCAGTTTTCACAAGAGAGCCAAGAGAAGTCGGCTCGGAGCAGCCTGACATTGCTTGTAAGGCAGTTGTCACAAAAGAGCCAGGAGAATTCGGCTTGTAGCAGCCTGAGATTGCTTGTAAGGCAGTTGCCACAAAAGAGCCAGAAGAAATCAGCCCGTAGCAGCCTGGGATGGCTTGTAAGGCAATTGGCAAAAAAGCCAGTAGAATTAGGCTTGCTGCACCCTGAGAATGCTTGTAAGGCCAGGCGTAGACGGCTTGTAGCAGTCTGAGATTGCTTTGAAGGCATTTGTCACAAAAAAAGGAGATGACGGCTCGTACAAGCCTGGGATTGCTTTTAATCAGTTGTCACAAAAGAGCCAGGAGAATTCGGCTTGTATCAGCCTGAGATTGCTTGTAAGGCAGTTGCCACAAAAGAGCCAGAAGAAATCCGCTAGTAGCAGCCTGGGATGGCTTGTAAGGCAATTGGCACAAAAGAGCCAGGAGATCGGCTCGTAGCAGCCTGAGATTGCTTGTAAGGCAGTTGTCATATAAGAGCCAGGCTCGTAGAAGCCTGAGATTGCTTGGAAGGCAGTTGGCAGAATATAGGCAGGAGAAATCGGCTTGTAGCAACCTGAGATCCTTTGTAAGACAGTTTTCACAAATTGCCCGATGAAGTCGGCCCATAGCAGCCTGAGATTGCTTGTAAGTCAGTTTTCACAGAAGAGCCAGCAGGTGTAGGCTTGTATTAGCCTGAGATTGTTGTAAGGCAGTTTTCACAAAAGAGCCAGGATATGTCGTTTTGTAGCAGCCTGAGACTGCTTGTAAGGCAGTTGCCACAAAAGAGCAAGGCGTATTCGGCTTGTAGCAGCCTGAGATTTCATGTAAGGCAGTTTTCACAAAAGTCTTAAGAGAAATCGGATCGTAGCAGCCTGACATTGCTTGTAAGGGAGTTCTCACAAAAGAGCCAGTAGAATTCGTCTTGTAGCAGCCTGAGATTGCTTGTAAGGCAGTCGCCACAAAAGAGCCTTGAGAAATCGGCTCGTAGAAGCCTGGGATTATTTTTTAAGGCAATTGGCAAAAAAGCCAGGAACATTGGGCTTGCTGCAGCCTGAGATTGCTTGTAAGGCAGTTGTCACGAAAGAGCCAGGATATCGATTTTTTAGCAGCTTGAGATTGCTTGTAATGCAGTTGTTTTAAAAGTGCCAGCAGGTGTAGGCTTGTAGAAGAATGAGATTGCTTGCAAGGCAATTTTCACAAATCTCCCAGGAGAACCGGCTCGTAGAATCCTAAGATTGCGTGTAAGGCACTTTCCACAAAAACCCAGGAGAAATCGGCTCGTAGCAGCCGGAGATTGCTTGTAAGGCAGGTGTCACAAAAGAGCCAGGGGTATTCGGATTGTAGCAGCCTGGGATTGCTTGTAAGGCAGTTGTCACAACAAGCCAGGAGAAATGGGCTCGTAGCTGCGTGGGATGGCTTGTAAGGCAAATCGCACAAAAAGGCAGGAGAATTGACTTGCTGCAGCCGGAGATTGATTGTAAGGCAGTTGTCACAAAAGAGTCAGGAGATGTTGATTTTTAGCAACCTGAGATTGTTTGTAAGGCAGTGGTCACAAAAGAGACAGCTTGTAGCAGCCTGAGATTGATTTTAGCGCAGTTTTCACAGAAGAGCCAGAGGTGTGGGCTTGTATCAGCCTGACATTGCTTGTAAGGCAGTTTTCACAAAAGAGCCAGGAAATGCCGTTTTGTAGCAGCCTGAGTTTGCTTGTAAGTGATTTTTAATTTGGTCACATAGTAAAAAGTACAGCTTTAACCATGTGCGCGGTATGTCGTCTGACAATTTAGAGCGTCCGAATTCCAGTGTGCACAATAAGACTGCATTTCTAATTTTTCTTTTTATCGAATTCACAAAATATTGGTGTCCAAATGTCGGGAATTTCTTGCCTTATCCATAATACCAAATGTTTTTCTACAACTTGAAAAGAGTCGAGGCGAAATTCAGCGATATGGGGACTTGTGTTAGCTCATTTGCGGAAATTTTCATGCGGCCCTCAGCTGGGAAATCAGTCATATTTCAGTTCTTTATAACTTTTTTCCATTAAAAGAAATATTTCAAAAATGGTTATCAATTTGTGTGCAATTATTTGATTTGTCTATGTTTACAGGGATTTTTCATTTGGTCAGATAGTAAAAAGTACAGCTTTCACCATGTGCGCGGTATGTCGTCTGACAATTCACAGGGTCCGAATTCCAGTGTGCACAATAAGACTGCATTTCTAATTTTTCCTTTTTATAGAATCCACAAAATATTGGTGTCCAATTGTCCAAGTGAAATATGACTGATTTCCCAGTTTAGGGCCGCATGACAATTTCCGCAAATGAGCTAACACAAGTCCACATACCGTTGAATTTCGACTCGACTCTAATCAAGGTGTCGAAAAAACTTTTGTAATTATGGATAAGGCAAGAAATTCTCGAGAATTGGACACCAATATTTTGTGGATTGTATAAAAAGGAAAAATTACAAACGCATTCTTATTGTGGCCACTGTAATTAGACGCTGTAAATTGTCAGTCGACATACCGCGCACATGGTAAAAGCTGTACTTTTTACTATCTGAGCAAATGAAAAATCCCTGTATAAATAGACAAATCAAATAATTGCACACAATTTGATACCCATTTTTAAAATATTTCTTTTACTGGAAAGAAGTTATAAACAAGTGAATTATGACTGATTTCCCAGTTTAGTACCGCGTGACAATTTCCGCAAATGAGTTAATACTAGCGCCCATACCGTTAAATTTCGACTCGACTCTTTTTGAAGGCGTCGAAAAAACTTTTGTAATTATGGAAAAGGCAAGAAATTCCCGACAATTAGACACCAATATTTTGTGGATTAGATAAAATGGAAAAATTAGAAATGCAGTCTTATTGTGCACACTGGAATTCGGACGCTGTAAATTTTCAGACGGCATATCGCGCACATGGTGAAAGCTGTACTTTTTACTATCTGACCAAAAGAAAAATCCCATGTAAACATAGATAAATATAATAATTTGACACAATTTGATACCGATTTTGAAAATATTTCTTTTTCTGGAAAAAAGTTATAAACAAGTGAATTATGACTGATTTCCCAGTTTAGTTCCGCGTGACAATTTCCGCAAATGAGTTAACACAAAGTCCCCATACAGTTGAATTTCGAATCGACTCTAATCAAGGTGTCGAAAAAACTTTTGTAATTATGGATAAGGCAAGAAATTACCGACAATTGGACAGTAATATTTTGTGGATTCTATAAAAAGAAAAAATTACAAATGCATTCTTATTGCCCACACTGGAATTCGGACGTTGTAAATTGTCAGATGACATACCGCTCACATGTTGAAAGCTGTTCTTTTTACTATCTGAGCAAATGAAAAATCCCTGTAAACATAGACAAATCAAATAATTATACACAATTTGATATCCATTTTCAAAATATTTCTTTTACTGGAAAAAAGTTATAAACAAGTGAAATATCACTGACATCCCAGTTTAGGGCCGCATGACAATTTCCGCAAATGAGCTAACACAAGTCCCCATACCGTTGAATTTCGCCTCGACTCTATTCAATGTGTCGAAAAAACTTTTGTAATTATGGATAAAGTAAGACATTCCCGAAAATTGGACAGCAATATTTTGTGAATTCGATAAAAAGGAAAAATTAGAAATGCAGTCTTACTGTGCTCACTGGAATTCGGACGCTGTAAATTGTCAGACGACATACCGCGCACATGGTGAAAGCTGTACTTTTTACTATCTGACCAAATGAAAAATCCCTGTAAACATAGACAAATCAAATAATTAAACACAATTTGAGACCCATTTCAGAAATATTTCTTTTACTGGAAAAAGTTATAAACAAGTGAAATATGACTGATTACCCATATTAAATCCGCATGATGATTTCCGCAAATGAGATAACACAAGTCCCCATACCGTTGAATGTAGCCTCGTCTCTATTCAATGTGTCGAAAAAACGTTTGTAATTATGGATAAGGCAAAAAATTCCCGACAATAGGACACCAATATTTTGTGGATTCTATAAAAAGGAAAAATTAGAAATGCAGTTTTATTGTGCACACTGGAATTTGGACACTGTAAATTGTCAGACGACATACCGCGAACATGGTGAAAGCTGTACTTTTTACTATCTGACCAAATGAAAAATCCCTGTAAACATAGACAAATCAAATAATTGCACACAATTTGATACCCATTTTGAAAACATTTCTTTTACTCGAAAAAAGTTATAAACAAGTTAAATATGACTTATTTCCCAGTTTAGGGCCGCATGAGAATTTCCGCAAATGAGCTAACACAAGTCCCCATACCATTGAATTTCGACTCGACTCTAATCAATGTGTCGAAAAAACTTTTGTAATTATGGATAAGGCAAGAAATTCCAAACAATTGGAGAGCAATATTTTGTCGATTCTATAAAAAGGAAAAATTAGATATGCAGTCTTATTGTGCACACTGGAATTCGGACGCTGTAAATTGTCAGAAGACATACCGCGCACCTGGTGAAACGTGTACTTTTTACTATCTGACCAAATGAAAAATCCCTGTATACATAGACCAACCAGATAATTGCACACAATTTGATACCCATTTTGAAAATATTTCTTTTACTGGAAAAAAGTTATAAACAAGTAAAATATGTCTGATTAACCAGTTTAGGGCCGCATGACAATTTCCGCAAATGAACTAACACAATTCCCCATACCCTTGAATTTCGCCTCGACTCTATTCAAGTTGTCGAAAAACCTTTTGTAATTATGGATAAGGCAAGAAATTCCCGAGATTTGGATACCAATATTTTGTGGATTCGATAAAAAGGAAAAATTAGACATGCAGTCTTATTGTGCACACTGGAATTCGGACGCTGTAAATTGTCAGACGACATACCGCGCACATGGTGAAAGCTGTACTTTTTACTATCTGAGGAATTGAAAAATCCCTGTATACATAGAAAAATCAAATAATTGCACACAATTTGATACCCATTTTGAAAATATTTCTTTTACTGGGAAAAAGTTATAAACAAGTGAAATATGACTGATTACCCAGTTTAGGGCCGCCTGACAATTTCAGCAAATGAGCTAACACATGTCCCCATACCGTTGAATTTCGACTCGACTCTAATCAAGGTGTCGAAAAGACTTTTGTAATTATTGATAAGGTAAGAAATTCCCGACAATTGTACACCAATATTTCGTGGATTTGATAAAAAGGAAAAATTACAAATGCATTCTTATTGTGCACACTGGAATTCGGACGCTGTAAATTGTCAGACGACATACCGCGCACATGGTGAAAGCTGTACTTTTCACTATCTGACCAAATCAAAAATCCATGCATACATAGACCAATCAAATAATTGCACACAATTTGATACCCATTTCGAAAATATTTTTTTAATGGCAAAAATTTATAAACAAGTGAAATTTGACTGATAACCCAGTTTAGGTCCGCATGCCAATTTCCGCAAATGAGCTAACACAAGTCCACATACCGTTGAATTTCGACTCGACTCTAATCAAGGTGTCGAAAAAACTTTTGTAATTATGGATAAGGCAAGAAGTTCTCGAGAATTGGACACCAATATTTTGTGGATTGTATAAAAAGGAAAAATTACAAATGCATTCTTATTGTGGCCACTGTAATTAGACGCTGTAAATTGTCAGACGACATACCGCGCACATAGTAAAAGCTGTACTTTTTACTATCTGAGCAAATCAAAAATCCCTGTATAAATAGACAAATCAAATAATTGCACACAATTTGATATCCATTTTGAAAATATTTCTTTTACCGGAAAAAAAGTTATAAACAAGTGAAATATCACTGATTTCCCAGTTTAGGGCCGCATGACAATTTCCGCAAATGAGCTAACACAAGCCCCATACCGATAAATGTCGACTCGACTCTTTTGAAGGCGTCGAAAAAACTTTTGTAATTGTGGAAAAGTCAATAAATTCACGACAATTGGACACCAATATTTTGTGGATTCGATAAAAAGGAAAAATTAGAAATCAGTCTTATTGTGCAAACTGGAATTCGGACGCTGTAAATTGTCAGTCGACATACCGCTCACCTGGTGAAAGCTGTACTTTTTACTATCTGACCAAATGAAAAATCCCTGTATAAATAGACAAATCAAATAATTGCACACAATTTCATACCCATTTTTAAAATATTTCTTTTACTGGAAAGAAGTTATAAACAAGTGAATTATGACTGATTTCCCAGTTTAGTACCGCGTGACAATTTCCGCAAATGAGTTAATACTAGTGCCCATACCGTTAAATTTCGACTCGACTCTTTTGAAGGCGTCGAAAAAACTTTTGTAATTATGGAAAAGGCAAGAAATACCCGACAATTAGACACCAATATTTTGTGGATTAGATAAAATGGAAAAATTAGAAATGCATTCTTATTGTGCACACTGGAATACGGATGCTGTAAATTGTCAGACGACATACCGTGCACATGGTGAAAGCTGTACTTTTCACTATCTGACCAAATCAAAAATCCCTGTATACATAGACCAATCAAATAATTGCACACAATTTGATACCCATTTCGAAAATATTTCTTTTAATGGCAAAAATTTATAAACAAGTGAAATTTGACTGATAACCCAGTTTAGGTCCGCATGCCAATTTCCGCAAATGAGCTAACACAAGTCCCCATACCGTTGAATTTCGTCTCGACTCTATTCAAGGTGACAAAAAAACTTTTGTAATTATTGATAAGTTAAGAAATTCCCGTCAATTGGACACCAATATTTTGTGGATTCGATAAAAAGGAAAACTTAGAAATGCAGTCTTATTGTGCACACTGGAATTCGGACGCTATATATTGTCAGACGACATACCGCGCACATGGTGAAAACTAACTTTTTATTATCTGACAAAATGAAAAATCCCTGGAAACATAGACAAATCAAATAATTTCAAACTATTTGATACCCATTTTTAAAATATTTCTTTTACTGGAAAAAGATTATAATCAAGTGAAATATGACTGATTACCCAGTTTAAGTCCGCATGACAATTTCCGCAAATGAGCTAACACAAGTCCCCATACCGTTGAATTTCGCCTCGACTCTATTCAAGATGTCGAAAAAACTTTTGTAATTATGGATAAGGCAAGAAATTCCCGAAAATAGGACACCAATATTTTGTGTATTCTATAAAAAGGAAAAATTAGAAAAGCAGTGTTATTGTGCACACTGGAATTCGGATGCTGTAAATTGTAAGACGACATACCGCGCTCATGGTCAAAGCTGTACTTTTTACTATCTCAGCAAATTAAAAATCCCTGTAAACATAGACAAATCAAATAATTGCACACAATTTGATAACCATTTTGAAAATATTTCTTTTACTGGAAAAAAGTTATAAACAAGTGAAATATGACTGATTTCCCAGTTTAGGGCCGCATGAAAATGTCCGTACATGAGCTAACACAAGTCCCCATACCGTTGAATTTCGACTCGACTCTAAACAAGGTGGCGAAAAAACTTTTGTAATTATGGATAAGGTTAGAAATTCCCGACAATTGGACACCAATATTTAGTGGATTAGATAAAAAGGAAAAATTAGAAATGAAGTCTTATTGTGCACACCGGAATTCAGTCGCTGTAAATTGTCAGAAGACATACCGTGCACATGGTGAATGCTGTAAATGTGCCAACAGCTGATAGCAAAAGTGCCAACAGCTGATAGCAAAGTGCCATCAGCTGATAGCAAAAGTGCCAACAGATGATACCAAAAGTGCCAACAGCTGATAGCGAAAGTGCCAACAGCTGATAGCAAAAGTGCCAACAGCTGATAGCAAAAGTGCCAACAGCATCACAGTGCCAACTAGTCCTAGGTATGACTATAAACTACATCTGACAGCAAGGCTTCTGATCACAAAGAGTCCAAGCTATGAGCAAAGAGTGACCTCCCATTAAAAAAAAACACTATGAATGTATAAATATACATGTTTATATAAAAACATGCGAACAACACCAGTTCATAGCAAAAGTGCCAACAGCACCACAGCTGATAGCAAAAGTGCCAACAGCTGATAGCAAAAGTGCCAACAGCTGATAGCAAAAGTGCCAACAGCTGATAGAAAAAGTGCTAACAGCACCACAGTGCCAACTAGTCCTAGGTATGACTATAAACTACATCTGACAGCAAGGCTTCTGATCTCAATGGGTCCCAGCTATGAGCAAATAGTGACCCCCCACTAAAAAAAAAACACTATGAAATTATAAAAATACATGTTTATATAAAAACTTGCGAACAACACCAGTTCATAGCAAAAGTGCCAACAGCTGATAGCAGAAGTGCCATCAGCTGATAGCAAAAGTGCCAACAGCTGATACCAAAAGTGCCAACAGCTGATAGCGAAAGTGCCAACAGCTGATAGCAAAAGTGCCAACAGCTGATAGCAAAAGTGCCAACAGCACAACAGCTGATAGCAAAAGTGCCAACAACACCGGCTGATAGCAAAAGTGCCAACAGCACCACAGCTGATAGCAAAAGTGACAACAACACCGGCTGATAGCAAAAGTGCCAACAGCACCACATCTGATAGCAAAAGTGCCAACAACACCGGCTGATAGCAAAAGTGCCAACAGCACCACAGCTGATAGCAAAAGTGCCAACAGCAGATAGCAAAAGTGCCAACAGCTGCACAGTGCCAACTAGTCCTAGGTATGACTATAAACTACAACTGACATCAAGGCTTCTGATCACAAAGGGTCCAAGCTATGAGCAAATAGTGACCATCCACTAAAAAAAAACACTATGAAAGTATAAAAATACATGTTTATATAAAAACATGCGAACAACACCAGTTGATAGCAAAAGTGCCAACAGCTGAGAGCAAAAGTGCCAACACCTGATAGCAAAAGGGCCAACAGCTGATACCAAAAGTGCCAAAAGCTGATAGCATAAGTGCCAACAGCTGATAGCAAAAGTGCCAACAGCTGATACCAAAAGTGCCAACAGCTGATAGCAAATGTGCCAAGAGCTGATAGCAAAAGTGCCAACAGCACCACAGTGCCAACTAGTCCTAGGTATGACTATAAACTACATCTGACAGCAAGGCTTCTGATCACAAAGGGTCCCAGCTATGAGCAAATAGTGACCCCCCACTAAAGAAAAAAACACTATGAAAGTATAAAAATACATGTTTATATAAAAACTTGCGAACAACACCAGTTGATAGCAAAAGGGCCAACAGCACCACAGCTGATAGCAAAAGTGCCAACAGCTGATAGCAAAAGTGCCAACAGATGATAGCAAATGTGCCAAAAACTGATAGCAAAAGTGCCAACAGCTGATAGCAAAAGTGCCAAAAGCACCACAGTGCCAACTAGTCCTAGGTATGACTATAAACTACATCTGACAGCAAGGCTTCTGATCGCAAAGGGTCCCAGCTATGAGCAAATAGTGACCCCCCACTAAAAAAAAAACACTATGAAATTATAAAAATACATGTTTATATAAAAACTTGCGAACAACACCAGTTGATAGCAAAAGTGCCAACAGCACCACAGCTGATAGCAAAAGTGCAACAGCTGATAGCAAAAGTGCCAAAAGCTGAAAACAAAAGTTCCAACAGCTGATAGCAAAAGTGCCAACAGCTGATACCAAAAGTGCCAACAGCAGATAGCAAAAGTGCCAACAGCTGATAGCACAAGTGCCAACAGATGATAGCAAAAGTGCCCACAGCACCACAGTGCCAACCATTCCTAGGTATGACTATAAACTACATCTGACAGCAAGGCTTCTGATCACAAAAGGTCCCAGCTATGAGCAAATAGTGACCCCCCACTAAAAAAAAACACTCTGAAAGTATAAAAATACATGTTTATATAAAAAATTTCGAACAACACCAGTTGATAGCAAAAGTGCAAACAGCACCACAGCTGATAGCAAAATTGCCAACAGCTGATAGCAAAAGTGCCAACAGCTGATAGCAAAAGTGCCAACAGCTGATAGCAAAAGTGCCAACAGCACCACAGTGCCAACTAGTCCTAGGTATGACTATAAACTACATCTGACAGCAAGGCTTCTTATCACAAAGGGTCCCAGCTATGAGCAAATAGTGACCCCCCACTAAAAAAAAACACTATGAAAGTATAAAAATACATGTTTATATAAAAACTTGCGAACAACACCAGTTGATAGCAAAAGTGCCAACAGCTGATAGCAAAAGTGCCAACAGCTGAGAGCAAAAGTGCCAACAGCTGATAGCAAAAGAGCCAACAGCTGATAGCAAAAGTGCCAACAGCACCACAGTGCCAACTAGTCCTATGTATGACTATAAACTACATTTGACAGCAAGGCTTCTGATCACAAAGGGTCCCAGCTCTGAGCAAATAGTGAACCCCCACTAAAAAAAAAACACTATGAAAGTATAAAAATACATTTTTATATAAAAACTTGCGAACAACACCAGTTGATAGCAAAAGGGCCAACAGCACCACCGCTGATAGCAAAAGTGCCAACAGCTGATAGCAAAAGTGCCAACAGCTGATAGCAAAAGTGCCAACAGCTGCTAGCAAAAGTGCCAACAGCACCACAGTGCCAACTAGTCGTAGGTATGATTATAAACTACATCTGACAGCAAGGCTTCTGATCACAAAGGGTCCCAGCTATGAGCAAATAGTGACCCCCCACTAAAAAAAAAACACGATGAAAGTATAAAAATACATATTTATATAAAAAATTGCGAACAACACCAGTTGATAGCAGAAGTGCTAACAGCACCACAGCTGATAGCAAAAGTGCCAAAAGCTGATAGCAAAATGCCAACAGCTGATAGCAAAAGTGCCAACAGCTGATACCAAAAGTGCCAACAGCTGATAGCAAAAGTGCCAACAGCTTATAGCAAAAGTGCAAACAGCTGATAGCAAAAGTGCCAACAGCACCAAAGTGCCAACGAGTCCTAGGTATGACTATAAACTACATCTGACAGCAAGGCTTCTTATCACAAAGGGTCCCAGCTATGAGCAAATAGTAACCCCCCACTAAAAAAAAACACTATGAAAGTATAAAAATACATGTTTATATAAAAACTTGCGAACAACACCAGTTGATAGCAAAAGTGCCAACAGCACCACAGCTGATAGCAAAAGTGCCAACAGCTGATAGCACAAGTGCCAACAGATGATAGCAAAAGTGCCAACAACTGATAGCAAAAGTGCCAACAACACCACAGTGCCAACCATTCCTAGGTATGACTATAAACTACATCTGACAGCAAGGCTTCTGATCACAAAGGGTCCCAGCTATGAGCAAATAGTGACATTCCACTAAAAAAAAACACTATGAAAGTATAAAAATACATGTTTATATAAAAGCTTGCGAACAGCACCAGTTGATAGCAAAAGTGCCAACAGCACCACAGCTGATAGCAAAAGTGCCAACAGCTGATAGCAAAAGTGCCAACAGCTGATAGCAAAAGTGCCAAAAGCTGATAGCAACAGTGCCAACAGCTGATAGCAAAAGTGCCAACAGCTGATACCAAAAGTGCCAACAGCAGATAGAAAAAGTGCCAACAGCTGATAGCAAAAGTGCCAACAGCTGATAGCAAAAGTGCCAACAGCACCACATCTGATAGCAAAAGTGCCAACAACACCGGCTGATAGCAAAAGTGCCAACAGCACCACAGCTGATAGCAAAAGTGCCAACAGCAGATAGCAAAAGTGCCAACAGCTGCACAGTGCCAACTAGTCCTAGGTATGACTATAAACTACAACTGACATCAAGGCTTCTGATCACAAAGGGTCCAAGCTATGAGCAAATAGTGACCATCCACTAAAAAAAACACTATGAAAGTATAAAAATACATGTTTATATAAAAACATGCGAACAACACCAGTTGATAGCAAAAGTGCCAACAGCTGAGAGCAAAAGTGCCAACACATGATAGCAAAAGGGCCAACAGCTGATACCAAAAGTGCCAAAAGCTGATAGCATAAGTGCCAACAGCTGATAGCAAAAGTGCCAACAGCTGATACCAAAAGTGCCAACAGCTGATAGCAAATGTGCCAAGAGCTGATAGCAAAAGTGCCAACAGCACCACAGTGCCAACTAGTCCTAGGTATGACTATAAACTACATCTGACAGCAAGGCTTCTGATCACAAAGGGTCCCAGCTATGAGCAAATAGTGACCCCCCACTAAAGAAAAAAACACTATGAAAGTATAAAAATACATATTTATATAAAAACTTGCGAACAACACCAGTTGATAGCAAAAGGGCCAACAGCACCACAGCTGATAGCAAAAGTGCCAACAGCTGATAGCAAAAGTGCCAACAGATGATAGCAAATGTGCCAAAAACTGATAGCAAAAGTGCCAACAGCTGATAGCAAAAGTGCCAAAAGCACCACAGTGCCAACTAGTCCTAGGTATGACTATAAACTACATCTGACAGCAAGGCTTCTGATCGCAAAGGGTCCCAGCTATGAGCAAATAGTGACCCCCCACTAAAAAAAAAACACTATGAAATTATAAAAATACATGTTTATATAAAAACTTGCGAACAACACCAGTTGATAGCAAAAGTGCCAACAGCACCACAGCTGATAGCAAAAGTGCAACAGCTGATAGCAAAAGTGCCAAAAGCTGAAAACAAAAGTTCCAACAGCTGATAGCAAAAGTGCCAACAGCTGATACCAAAAGTGCCAACAGCAGATAGCAAAAGTGCCAACAGCTGATAGCAAAAGTGCCAACAGCTGATAGCAAAAGTGCCAACAGCACCACAGTGCCAACTAATCCTAGGTATGACTATAAACTACATCTGACAGCAAGGATTCTTATCACAAAGGGTCCCAGCTATGAGCAAATAGTGACCCCCCACTAAAAAAAAACACTATGAAAGTATAAAAATACATGTTTATATAAAAATTTGCGAACAACACCAGTTGATAGCAAAAGTGCCAACAGCACCACAGCTGATAGCAAAAGTGCCAACAGCTGATAGCACAAGTGCCAACAGATGATAGCAAAAGTGCCCACAGCACCACAGTGCCAACCATTCCTAGGTACGACTATAAACTACATCTGACAGCAAGGCTTCTGATCACAAAAGGTCCCAGCTATGAGCAAATAGTGACCCCCCACTAAAAAAAAACACTCTGAAAGTATAAAAATACATGTTTATATAAAAAATTTCGAACAACACCAGTTGATAGCAAAAGTGCAAACAGCACCACAGCTGATAGCAAAATTGCCAACAGCTGATAGCAAAAGTGCCAACAGCTGATAGCAAAAGTGCCAACAGCTGATAGCAAAAGTGCCAACAGCACCACAGTGCCAACTAGTCCTAGGTATGACTATAAACTACATCTGACAGCAAGGCTTCTTATCACAAAGGGTCCCAGCTATGAGCAAATAGTGACCCCCCACTAAAAAAAAACACTATGAAAGTATAAAAATACATGTTTATATAAAAACTTGCGAACAACACCAGTTGATAGCAAAAGTGCCAACAGCAACACAGCTGGTAGCAAAAGTGCCAACAGTTGATAGCAAAAGTGCCAAGAGCTGATAGCAAAAGTGCCAACACCTGATAGCAAAAGTGCCAACAGCTGATAGCAAAAGTGCCAACAGCTCCACAGTGCCAACTAGTCCTAGGTATAACTATAAACTACATCTGACAGCAAGTCTTCTGATCACAAATGTTCCCTGCTATGAGCAAATAGTGACCCCCACTAAAAAAAAAAAAAGACTATGAAAGTATAAAAATACATGTTTATATAAAAACTTGCGAACAACACCAGTTGATAGCAAAGGGCCAACAGCACCACCGCTGATAGCAAAAGTGCCAACAGCTGAGAGCAAAAGTGCCAACAGCTGATAGCAAAAGAGCCAACAGCTGATAGCAAAAGTGCCAACAGCACCACAGTGCCAACTAGTCCTATGTATGACTATAAACTACATTTGACAGCAAGGCTTCTGATCACAAAGGGTCCCAGCTATGAGCAAATAGTGAACCCCCACTAAAAAAAAAACACTATGAAAGTATAAAAATACATTTTTATATAAAAAATTGCGAACAACACCAGTTGATAGCAAAAGGGCCAACAGCACCACCGCTGATAGCAAAAGTGCCAACAGCTGATAGCAAAAGTGCCAACAGCTGATAGCAAAAGTGCCAACAGCTGATAGCAAAAGTGCCAACAGCACCACAGTGCCAACTAGTCGTAGGTATGAATATAAACTACATCTGACAGCAAGGCTTCTGATCACAAAGGGTCCCAGCTATGAGCAAATAGTGACCCCCCACTAAAAAAAAAACACTATGAAAGTATAAAAATACATGTTTATATAAAAAATTGCGAACAACACCAGTTGATAGCAGAAGTGCTAACAGCACCACAGCTGATAGCAAAAGTGCCAACAGCAGATAGGAAAAGTGCCAACAGATGATAGCAAATGTGCCAACAGCTGATAGCAACAGTGCCAACAGCTGATAGCAAAATGCCAACAGCTGATAGCAAAAGTGCCAACAGCTGATACCAAAAGTGCCAACAGCTGATAGCAAAAGTGCCAACAGCTTATAGCAAAATTGCAAACAGCTGATAGCAAAAGTGCCAACAGCACCACAGTGCCAACGAGTCCTAGGTATGACTATAAACTACATCTGACAGGAAGGCTTCTTATCACAAAGGGTCCCAGCTATGAGCAAATAGTAACCCCCCACTAAAAAAAAACACTATGAAATTATAAAAATACATGTTTATATAAAAACTTGCGAACAACACCAGTTGATAGCAAAAGTGCCAACAGCACCACAGCTGATAGCAAAAGTGCCAACAGCTGATAGCACAAGTGCCAACAGATGATAGCAAAAGTGCCAACAACTGATAGCAAAAGTGCCAACAACACCACAGTGCCAACCATTCCTAGGTATGACTATAAACTACATCTGACAGCAAGGCTTCTGATCACAAAGGGTCGCAGCTATGAGCAAATAGTGACCTTCCACTAAAAAAAAACACTATGAAAGTATAAAAATACATGTTTATATAAAAGCTTGCGAACAGCACCAGTTGATAGCAAAAGTGCCAACAGCACCACAGCTGATAGCAAAAGTGCCAACAGCTGATAGCAAAAGTGCCAACAGCTGATAGCAAAAGTGCCAAAAGCTGATAGCAACAGTGCCAACAGCTGATAGCAAAAGTGCCAACAGCTGATACCAAAAGTGCCAACAGCAGATAGAAAAAGTGCCAACAGCTGATAGCAAAAGTGCCAACAGCTGATAGCAAAAGTGCCAACAGCACCACAGTGCCAACGAATCCTAGGTATGACTATAAACTACATCTGACAGCAAGGCTTCTTATCACAAATGGTCCCAGCTATGAGCAAATAGGGACCCCCCACTAAAAAAAAAACATTATGAAAGTATAAAAATACATGTTTATATAAAAACTTGCGAACAACACCAGTTGAGAGCAAAAGTGCCAACAGCACCACAGCTGATAGCAAAAGTGCCAACAGCTGATAGCAAAAGTGCCAACAGCTGATAGCACAAGTGCCAACAGCTGATAGCAAAAGTGCCAATAGCTGATAGCAAAAGTGACAACAGCACAACAGTGCCAACTAGTCCTAGGTATGACCATAAACTACATCTGACAGCAAGGCTTCTGATCACAAAAGGTCCCAGCTATGAGCAAATAGTGACCCCCCACTAAAAGAAATCACTATGAAAGTATAAAAATACATGTTTATATAGAAAATTGCGAACAACACCAGTTGATAGCAAAAGTGCAAACAGCACCACAGCTGATAGCCAAAGTGCCAAAAGCTGATACTAAAAGTGCCAACAGCTGATTGCAAAAGGGCCAACAGCTGATAGCAAAAGTGCCAACAGCACCACAGTGCCAACTAGTTCTATGTATGACTATAAACTACATCTGACAGCAAGGCTTCTGATCACAAAGGGTCCCAGCTATGAGCAAATAGTGACCCCCCACTAAAAAAAAACACTATGAAAATATAAAAATACATGTTTATATAAAAACTTGCGAACAACACCAGTTGATAGCAAAAGTGCCAACAGCACCACAGCGGATAGCAAAAGTGCCAACAGCTGATAGCAAAAGTGCCACCAGCTGATAGCAAAAGTACCAACAGCTGATAGCAAAAGTGCCAACAGCTGATAGCAAAGTGCAAACAGCACCACAGTGCCAACTAGTCCTAGGTATGACTATAAACTACATCTGACAGCAAGTCTTCTGATCACAAAGGGTCCCAGCTATGTGCAAATAGTGACCCCACACTAAAAAAAAACACTATGAAAATATAAAAATACATGTTTATATAAAAACTTGCGAACAACACCAGTTGATAGCAAAAGTGCCAAAAGCTGATAGTAAAAGTGCCAACAGCTGATAGCAAAAGTGCAGACAGCTGATACCAAAAGTGCCAACAGCTGTTAGCAAAAGTGCCAACAGCACCACCGTGCCAACTAGTCTTAGGTATGACTATAAACTACATCTGACAGCAAGGCTTCTGATCACAAAGGGTCCAAGCTATGAGCAAATAGTGACCCCCACTAAAAATAAGAAGACTATGAAAGTATAAAAATACATGTTTATATAAAAAATTGCGAACAACACCAGTTGATAGCAAAAGTGCCAACAGCACCACAGCTGATAGCAAAAGTGCCAACAGCTTATAGCAAAAGTGCCAACAGCTTATACCAAAAGTGCCAAAAGCTGATAGCAAAAGTGCCAACAGCTGATAGCAAAAGTTCCAAAAGCTGATATTAAAAGTGCCAACAGCTGATAGCAAAAGTGCCAACAGCTGATAGCAAAAGTGCCAACAGCTGATAGCAAAAGTACCAAGAGCTGATACCAAAAGTGCCAACAGCTGATACCAAAAGTGCCAACAGCTGATAGCAAAAGTGCCAACAGCCCCACAGTGCCAACTAGTCCTAGGTATGACTATAAACTACATCTGACTGCAAGGCTTCTGATCACAAAGGGTCACAGCTATTAGCAAATAGTGACCCCCCACTAAAAAAAAAACACTATGAAAGTATAGAAATACATATTTATATAAAAACTTGCGAACAACACCAGTTGATAGCAAAAGTGCCAACAGCACCACAGCTGATAGCAAAAGTGCCAACAGCTGATAGCAAAAGTGCCAACAGCTAATAGCAAAAGTGCCAACAGCACCTCAGTGCCAACTAGTCCTAGGTATGACTATAAACTACATTTGACGGCAAGGCATCTGATCACAATGGGTCCAACTATGAGCAAATAGTGACTTCCCAATAAAAAAAAAACTCTATGAATGTATAAAAATACGTGTTTCTATAAAAACTTGCGAACAACACCAGTTGATAGCAAAAGTGCCAAAGGCACCACAGCTGATATCAAAAGTGCCAACAGCTGATAGCAAAAGTGCCAAAAGCTTATAGCAAAAGTGCCAACAGCTAATAGCAAAAGTGCCAACAGCTGATACCAAAAGTGCCAACAGCAGATAGCAAAAGTGCCAAAAGCTGATAGCAAAAGTGCCAACAGCTGATAGCAAAAGTGCCAACAGCACAACAGTGCCAACCATTCCAAGGTATGACTATAAACTACATCTGACAGCAAGGCTTCTGATCACAAAGGGTCCCAGCTATGAGCAAATAGTGACCTTCCACTAAAAAAAAACACTATGAAAGTATAAAAATACATGTTTATATAAAAGCTTGCGAACAACACCAGTTGATAGCAAAAGTGCCAACAGCACCACAGCTGATAGCAAAAGTGCCAACAGCTGATAGCAAATGAGCCAACAGCTGATAGCAAAAGTGCCAAAAGCTGATAGCAACAGTGCCAACAGCTGATAGCAAAAGTGCCAACAGCTGATACCAAAAGTGCCAACAGCAGATAGAAAAAGTGCCAACAGCTGATAGCAAAAGTGCCAACATCTGATAGCAAAAGTGCCAACAGCACCACAGTGCCAACGAGTCCTAGGTATGACTATAAACTACATCTGACAGCAAGGCTTCTTATCACAAAAGGTCCCAGCTATGAGCAAATAGTGACCCCCCACTAAAAAAAAAACACTATGAAAGTATAAAAATAAATGTTTATATAAAAACTTGCGAACAACACCAGTTGAGAGCAAAAGTGCCAACAGCACCACAGCTGATAGCAAAAGTGCCAACAGCTGATAGCAAAAGTGCCAACAGCTGATAGCAAAAGTGCCAACAGCTGATACCGCAAGTGCCAACAGCTGATAGCACAAGTGCCAACAGCTGATAGCAAAAGTGCCAATAGCTGATAGCAAAAGTGACAACAGCACAACAGTGCCAACTAGTCCTAGGTATGACCATCAACTACATCTGACAGCAAGGCTTCTGATCACAAAATGTCCCAGCTATGAGCAAATAGTGACCCCCACTAAAAAAAAACACTATGAAAGTATAAAAATACATGTTTTTATAGAAAATTGCGAACAACACCAGTTGATAGCAAAAGTGCAAACAGCACCACAGCTGATAGCAAAAATGCCAAAAGCTGATAGCAAAAGTGCCAACAGCTGATAGCAAAAGGGCCAACAGCTGATAGCAAAAGTGCCAACAGCACCACAGTGCCAACTAGTTCTATGTATGACTATAAACTACATCTGACAGCAAGGCTTCTGATCACAAAGGGTCCCAGCTATGAGCAAATAGTGACCCCCCACTAAAAAAAAACACTATGAAAATATAAAAATACATGTTTATATAAAAACTTGCGAACAACACCAGTTGATAGCAAAAGTGCCAACAGCACCACAGCGGATAGCAAAAGTGCCAACAGCTGATAGCAAAAGTGCCACCAGCTGATAGCAAAAGTACCAACAGCTGATAGCAAAAGTGCCAACAGCTGATAGCAAAGTGCAAACAGCACCACAGTGCCAACTAGTCCTAGGTATGACTATAAACTACATCTGACAGCAAGTCTTCTGATCACAAAGGGTCCCAGCTATGTGCAAATAGTGACCCCACACTAAAAAAAAACACTATGAAAATATAAAAATACATGTTTATATAAAAACTTGCGAACAACACCAGTTGATAGCAAAAGTGCCAAAAGCTGATAGTAAAAGTGCCAACAGCTGATAGCAAAAGTGCAGACAGCTGATACCAAAAGTGCCAACAGCTGTTAGCAAAAGTGCCAACAGCACCACCGTGCCAACTAGTCTTAGGTATGACTATAAACTACATCTGACAGCAAGGCTTCTGATCACAAAGGGTCCAAGCTATGAGCAAATAGTGACCCCCACTAAAAATAAGAAGACTATGAAAGTATAAAAATACATGTTTATATAAAAAATTGCGAACAACACCAGTTGATAGCAAAAGTGCCAACAGCACCACAGCTGATAGCAAAAGTGCCAACAGCTTATAGCAAAAGTGCCAACAGCTTATACCAAAAGTGCCAAAAGCTGATAGCAAAAGTGCCAACAGCTGATAGCAAAAGTTCCAAAAGCTGATATTAAAAGTGCCAACAGCTGATAGCAAAAGTGCCAACAGCTGATAGCAAAAGTGCCAACAGCTGATAGCAAAAGTACCAAGAGCTGATACCAAAAGTGCCAACAGCTGATACCAAAAGTGCCAACAGCTGATAGCAAAAGTGCCAACAGCCCCACAGTGCCAACTAGTCCTAGGTATGACTATAAACTACATCTGACTGCAAGGCTTCTGATCACAAAGGGTCACAGCTATTAGCAAATAGTGACCCCCCACTAAAAAAAAAACACTATGAAAGTATAGAAATACATATTTATATAAAAACTTGCGAACAACACCAGTTGATAGCAAAAGTGCCAACAGCACCACAGCTGATAGCAAAAGTGCCAACAGCTGATAGCAAAAGTGCCAACAGCTAATAGCAAAAGTGCCAACAGCACCTCAGTGCCAACTAGTCCTAGGTATGACTATAAACTACATTTGACGGCAAGGCATCTGATCACAATGGGTCCAACTATGAGCAAATAGTGACTTCCCAATAAAAAAAAAACTCTATGAATGTATAAAAATACGTGTTTCTATAAAAACTTGCGAACAACACCAGTTGATAGCAAAAGTGCCAAAGGCACCACAGCTGATATCAAAAGTGCCAACAGCTGATAGCAAAAGTGCCAAAAGCTTATAGCAAAAGTGCCAACAGCTAATAGCAAAAGTGCCAACAGCTGATACCAAAAGTGCCAACAGCAGATAGCAAAAGTGCCAAAAGCTGATAGCAAAAGTGCCAACAGCTGATAGCAAAAGTGCCAACAGCACAACAGTGCCAACCATTCCAAGGTATGACTATAAACTACATCTGACAGCAAGGCTTCTGATCACAAAGGGTCCCAGCTATGAGCAAATAGTGACCTTCCACTAAAAAAAAACACTATGAAAGTATAAAAATACATGTTTATATAAAAGCTTGCGAACAACACCAGTTGATAGCAAAAGTGCCAACAGCACCACAGCTGATAGCAAAAGTGCCAACAGCTGATAGCAAATGAGCCAACAGCTGATAGCAAAAGTGCCAAAAGCTGATAGCAACAGTGCCAACAGCTGATAGCAAAAGTGCCAACAGCTGATACCAAAAGTGCCAACAGCAGATAGAAAAAGTGCCAACAGCTGATAGCAAAAGTGCCAACATCTGATAGCAAAAGTGCCAACAGCACCACAGTGCCAACGAGTCCTAGGTATGACTATAAACTACATCTGACAGCAAGGCTTCTTATCACAAAAGGTCCCAGCTATGAGCAAATAGTGACCCCCCACTAAAAAAAAAACACTATGAAAGTATAAAAATAAATGTTTATATAAAAACTTGCGAACAACACCAGTTGAGAGCAAAAGTGCCAACAGCACCACAGCTGATAGCAAAAGTGCCAACAGCTGATAGCAAAAGTGCCAACAGCTGATAGCAAAAGTGCCAACAGCTGATACCGCAAGTGCCAACAGCTGATAGCACAAGTGCCAACAGCTGATAGCAAAAGTGCCAATAGCTGATAGCAAAAGTGACAACAGCACAACAGTGCCAACTAGTCCTAGGTATGACCATCAACTACATCTGACAGCAAGGCTTCTGATCACAAAATGTCCCAGCTATGAGCAAATAGTGACCCCCACTAAAAAAAAACACTATGAAAGTATAAAAATACATGTTTTTATAGAAAATTGCGAACAACACCAGTTGATAGCAAAAGTGCAAACAGCACCACAGCTGATAGCAAAAATGCCAAAAGCTGATAGCAAAAGTGCCAACAGCTGATAGCAAAAGGGCCAACAGCTGATAGCAAAAGTGCCAACAGCAACACAGTGCCAACTAGTTCTAGGTATGACTATAAACTACATCTGACAGCAAGGCTTCTGATCACAAAGGGTCCCAGCTATGAGCAAATAGTGACCCCCCACTAAAAAAAAAAACATTATGAAAGTATAAAAATACATGTTTATATAAAAACTTGCGAACAACACCAGTTGATAGCAAAAGTGCCAACAGCACCACAGCTGATAGCAAAAGTGCCAACAGCTGATAGCAAATGTGCCAACAGCTGATACCAAAAGTGCCAAAAGCTGATAGCAAAATGCCAACAGCTGATAGCAAAAGTGCCAACAGCTGATACCAAAAGTGCCAACAGCTGATAGCAAAAGTGCCAACAGCTTATAGCAAAAGTGCCAACAGCTGATAGCAAAAGTGCCAACAGCACCACAGTGCCAACGAGTCCTAGGTATGAATATAAACTACATCTGACAGCAAGGCTTCTTATCACAAAGGGTCCCAGCTATGAGCAAATAGTAACCCCCCACTAAAAAAAAACACTATGAAAGTATAAAAATACATGTTTATATAAAAACTTGCAAACAACACCAGTTGATAGCAAAAGTGCCAACAGCACCACAGCTGATAGCAAAAGTGCCAACAGCTGATAGCACAAGTGCCAACAGATGATAGCATAAGTGCCAACAACTGATAGCAAAAGTGCCAACAGCACCACAGTGCCAAACATTCCTAGGTATGATTATAAACAACATCTGACAGCAAGGCTTCTGATCCCAAAGGGTCCCAGCTATGAGCAAATAGTGACCTCCCACTAAAAAAAAAACAATATGAAAGTATAAAAATACATGTTTATATAAAAACTTTCGAACAAAACCAGTTGATAGCAAAAGTGCCAACAGCACCACAGCGGATAGCAAAAGTGCCAACAGCTGATAGCACAAGTGCCAACAGCTGATAGCAAAAGTGCCAACAGCTGATAGCAAAAGTGCCAACAGGACCACAGTGCCAACTAGTCCTAGGTATGACCATGAACAACATCTGACAGCAAGGCTTCTGATCACAAAAGGTCCCAGCTATGAGCAAATAGTAACCCCCCACTAAAAAAAAACACTATGAAAGTATAAAAATACATGTTTATATAAAAACTTGCGAACAACACCAGTTGATAGCAAAAGTACCAACAGCACCACAGCTGATAGCAAAAGTGCCAAAAGCTGATAGCAAAAGTGCCAACAGCTGATAGCAAAAGTTCCAACAGCTGATAGCAAAAGTGCCGACAGCACCACAGTGCCAACTAGTTCTAGGTATGTCTATAAACTACATCTGACAGCAAGGCTTCTGATCACAAAGGGTCCCAGCTATGAGCAAATAGTGACCCCCCACTAAAAAAAAAAACATTATGAAAGTATAAAAATACATGTTTATATAAAAACTTGCGAACAACACCAGTTGATAGCAAAAGTGCCAACAGCACCACAGCTGATAGCAAAAGTGCCAACAGCAGATAGCAAAAGTGCCAAGAGCTGATAGCAAAAGTGCCAAAAGCTGATAGCAAAAGTGCCAACAGCTGATAGCAAAATGCCAACAGCTGATACCAAAAGTGCCAACAGCTTATAGCAAAAGTGCCAACAGCTGATAGCAAAAGTGCCAACAGCTCATAGCAAAAGTGCCAACAGCTCATAGCATAAGTGCCAACAGCACCAGAGTGCCAACTAGTCCTAGGTATGACTATAAACTACATCTCACAGCAAGGCTTCTGATCAGAAAGGGTCCAAGCTCTGAGCAAATAGTGAGCCGCCATTAAAAAAAGACACTATGAAATTATAAAAATACATGTTTATATAAAAACTTGCGAAAAACACCAGTTGATAGCAAAAGCGCCAACAGCTGATAGCAAAAGTGCCAACAGCTGATAGCAAAAGTTCCAACAGCTGATACCGCAAGTGCCAACAGCTGATAGCAGAAGTGCCAACAGCAGATAGCAAAAGTGCCAACAGCTGATAGCAAAAGTGCCAACAACACCACAGTGCCAACTAGTCCTTGGTATGACTATAAACTACATCTGACTGCAAGGTTTCTGATCACAAAGGGTCCCAGCTATGAGCAAATAGTGACACCCCACTAAAAAAAACACTATGAAAGTATAAAAACACATGTTTATATAAAAACTTGCGAAAACACCAGTTGATAGCAAAAGTGCCAACAGCACCACAGCTGATAGCAAAAGTGCCAAAAGCTGATAGCAAAAGTGCCAACAGCTGATAGCAAATGTGCCAACAGCACCACAGTGCCAACTAGTCCTAGGTATGACTATAAACTACATCTGAGAGCAAGGCTTCTGATCACAAAGGGTCCCAGCTATGAGCAAATTGTGACCCCCAACTAAAAAAAAAACTCTATGAAAGTATAAAAATACATGTTTATATAAAAACTTGCGAACAACACCAGTTGATAGCAAAAGTACCAACAGCACCTCAGCTGATAGCAAAAGTGCCAACAGCTGATAGCAAAAGTCCCAACAGCTGATACCAAAAGTGCCAAAAGCTGATACCAAAAGTGCCAACAGCTGATAGCAAAAGTGCCAACAGCACCACAGTGCCAACTAGTCCTAGGTATGAATATAAACTACATCTGACAGCAAGGTTTCTGATCACAAAAGGTCCCAGCTATGTGCAAATAGTGACCCCCCACTAAAAGAAAAACACTATGAAAGTATAAAAATACATGTTTATATAAAAACGTGCGAACAACACCAGTTGATAGCGAAAGTGCCAAAAGCTGATAGTAAAAGTGCCAACAGCTGATAGCAAAAGTGCAGACAGCTGATAGCAAAAGTGCCAACAGCACCACAGCTGATAGCAAAAGTGCCAACAGCTGATAGCAAAAGTGCCAACAGCTTATACCAAAAGTGCCAAAAGCTGATAGCAAAAGTGCCAACAGCTGATAGCAAAAGTTCCAAAAGCTGATATTAAAAGTGCCAACAGCTGATAGCAAAAGTGCCAACAGCACCACAGTGCCAACTAGTCCTAGGTATGACTATAAACTACATCTGACAGCAAGGCTTCTGATCACAAATGGTCCCAGCTATGAGCAAATAGTGACCCCGCACTAAAAAAAAACACTATGAAGTATAAAAATACTTGTTTATATAAAAACTTGCGAACAACACCAGTTGATAGCAAAAGTGCCAACAGCACCACAGCTGATAGCAAAAGTTCCAACAGCTGATAGCAAAAGTGCCAACAGCTTATACCAAAAGTGCCAAAAGCTGATAGCAAAAGTGCCAACAGCTGATAGCAAAAGTGCCAAGAGCTGATAGCAAAAGTGCCAACAGCTGATACCAAAAGTGCCAACAGCTGATAGCAAAAGTGCCAACAGCACCACAGTGCCAACTAGTCCTAGGTATGAATATAAACTACATCTGACAGCAAGGTTTCTGATCACAAAAGGTCCCAGCTATGTGCAAATAGTGACCCCCCACTAAAAGAAAAACACTATGAAAGTATAAAAATACATGTTTATATAAAAACGTGCGAACAACACCAGTTGATAGCGAAAGTGCCAAAAGCTGATAGTAAAAGTGCCAACAGCTGATAGCAAAAGTGCAGACAGCTGATAGCAAAAGTGCCAACAGCACCACAGCTGATAGCAAAAGTGCCAACAGCTGATAGCAAAAGTGCCAACAGCTTATACCAAAAGTGCCAAAAGCTGATAGCAAAAGTGCCAACAGCTGATAGCAAAAGTTCCAAAAGCTGATATTAAAAGTGCCAACAGCTGATAGCAAAAGTGCCAACAGCTGATAGAAAAAGTGCCAACAGCTGATAGCAAAAGTGCCAACAGCACCACAGTGCCAACTAGTCCTAGGTATGACTATAAACTACATCTGACAGCAAGGCTTCTGATCACAAATGGTCCCAGCTATGAGCAAATAGTGACCCCGCACTAAAAAAAAACACTATGAAGTATAAAAATACTTGTTTATATAAAAACTTGCGAACAACACCAGTTGATAGCAAAAGTGCCAACAGCACCACAGCTGATAGCAAAAGTTCCAACAGCTGATAGCAAAAGTGCCAACAGCTTATACCAAAAGTGCCAAAAGCTGATAGCAAAAGTGCCAACAGCTGATAGCAAAAGTGCCAAGAGCTGATAGCAAAAGTGCCAACAGCTGATACCAAAAGTGCCAACAGCTGACAGCAAAAGTGCCAACAGCTTATAGCAAAAGTGCCAACAGCACCTCAGTGCCAACTAGTCCTAGGTATGACTATAAACTTCATCTGACGGCAAGGCATCTGATCACAATGGTTCCAACTATGAGCAAATAGTGACTTCCCAATAAAAAAAAACTCTATGAATGTATAAAAATACGTGTTTCTATAAAAACTTGCGAACAACACCAGTTGATAGCAAAAGTGCCAAAAGCACAACAGCTGATATCAAAAGTGCCAACAGCTGATAGCAAAGGTGCCAACAGCTGATACAAAAAGTGCCAAAAGCTGATAGCAAAAGTGGCAACAGCTGATAGCAAAAGTTCCAACAGCTGATACCAAAAGTGCCAACAACTGATAGCAAAAGTGCCAACAGTTGATAGTAAAAGTGCCAACAGCACCACAGTGCCAACTGGACCTAGCTTTGACTATAAACTACATCTGACAGCAAGGCTTCTGATCCCAAAGGGTCCCAGTTATGAGCAAATAGTGACCCCCACTAAAAAAAAAACACTATGAAAGTATAAAAGTACATGTTTATATAAAAATTGCCAACAACACCAGTTGATAGCAAAAGTGCAAACAGCACCACAGCTTAGAGCAAAAGTGCCAAAAGCTGATAGCAAAAGTGCCAACAGCTGATAGCAAAAGTGCCAACAGCTGAAAGCAAAAGTGCCAACAGCACCACAGTGCCAACTAGTCCTAGGTATGACTATAAACTACATCTGACAGCAAGGCTTCTGATCACAAATGGTCCCAGCTATGAGCAAATAGTGACCCCCACTAAAAAAAAACACTATGCAAGTATAAAAATACTTGTTTATATAAAAACTTGCGAACAACACCAGTTGATAGCAAAAGTGCCAACAGCACCACAGCTGATAGCAAAAGTTCCAACAGCTGATAGCAAAAGTGCCAACAGCTGATAGCACACGTTTCAACAGCTGATAGCAAAAGTGCCAACAGCTGATAGCAAAAGTGCCAAGAGCTGATACCAAAAGTGCCAACAGCTGATACCAAAAGTGCCAACAGCTGATAGCAAAAGTGCCAACAGCACCAGAGTGCCTACTAGTCCTAGGTATGACTATAAACTACATCTGACTGCAAGGCTTCTGATCACAAAGGGTCCAAGCTATGAGCAAATAGTGACCCCCCACTAAAAGAAAAACACTATGAAATTATAGAAATACATGTTTATATAAAAACATGCGAACAACACCAGTTGATAGCAAAAGTGCCAACAGCACCACAGCTGATAGCAAAATTGCCAACAGCTGATAGCAAAATGCCAACAGCTGATACCAAAAGTGCAAAAAGCTGATAGCAAAAGTGCCAACAGCTGATAGCAAAAGTGCCAACAGCTGATAGCAAAAGTGCCAACAGCTGATAGCAAAAGTGCCAACAGCACCACAGTGCCAACTAGTCCTAGGTATGACTATAAACTACATATGACAGCAAGGCTTCTGATCACAAAGGGTCCCAGCTATGAGCAAATAGTGACACCCACACTAAAAAAAAACACTATGAAAGTATAAAAATGCATGTTTATATAAAAACTTGCGAACAACACCAGTTGATAGCAAAAGTGCCAACAGCACCACAGCTGATAGCAAAAGTTACAACAACTGATAGCAAAAGTGCCCACAGCTGATAGCATAAGTGCCAACAGCTGATAGCAAAAGTGCCAACAGCACCACAGAGCCAACAAGTCCTAGGTATGATTATAAACTACATCTGACAGCAAGGCTTCTGATCACAGTGTGTCCCAGCTATGAGCAAATAGTGAGCCCCCACTAAAAAAAAACACTATGAATGTATAAAAATACATGTTTATATAAAAACTTGCGAACAACACCAGTTGATAGCAAAAGTGCCAACAGCACCACAGCTGATAGCAAAAGTGCCAACAGCTGATAGTAAAAGTGCCAACAGCTGATAGCAAAAGTGCAACAGCTGATAGCAAATGTGCCAACAGCACCACAGTGCCAACTAGTCCTAGGTATGTCTATAAACTACATCTGACAGCAAGGCTCCTGATCACAAAGTGTCCGAGATATGAGCAAATAGTGACACACCACTAAAAAAACAAAAACACTATGAAAGTATAAAAATACATGTTTTTATACAAAATTGCGAACAACACCAGTTGATAGCAAAAGTGCAAACAGCACCACAGCTGATAGCAAAAGTGCCAAAAGCTGATAGCAAAAGTGCCAACAGCTGATAGCAAAAGTGCAGACATCTGATAGCAAAAGTGCCAACAGCTGATAGCAAAAGTGCCAACAGCACCACCGTGCCAACTAGTCCTAGGTATGATTATAAACTACATCTGACAGCAAGGCTTCTGATCACAAAGGGTCAAACTATGAGCAAATAGTGACACCCACTAAAAAAAAAACACTATGAATGTATAAAAATACATGTTTATATAAAAACTTGCGAACAACACCAGTTGATAGCAAAAGTGCCAACAGCACCACAGCTGATAGCAAAAGTGTCAACAGCTGATAGCAAAAGGGCCAACAGCTGATAGCAAAAGTGCAAACAGCTGATAGCAAAAGTGCCAACAGCACCACAGTGCCAACTAGTCCTAGGTATGACTATAAACTACATCTGACAGCAAGTCTTCTCATCACAAAGGGTCACAGCTATGAGCAAATAGTGACCCACAACTAAAAAAAAACTCTATGAATGTAAAAAAATACATGTTTATATAAAAACTTGCGAACAACACAAGTTGATAGCAAAAGTGCCAACAGCAACACAGCTGATAGCAAAAGTGCCAACAGCACCACAGTGCCAACTAGACCTTGGTATGACTATAAACTACATCTGTCAGCAAGGCTTCTGATCACAAAGGGTCCCAGCTATGAGCAAATAGTGACCCCCCACTAAAAAAAAAACACTATGAAAGTATAAATATACATGTTTATATAAAAACTTGCGAACAACACCAGTTGATAGCAAAAGTGCCAACAGCACCACAGCTGATAGCAAAAGTGCCAACAGCTGATAGCAAAAGTGCCAACAGCTGATAGCAAAAGTGCCAACAGCACCACAGTGCCAACTAATCCTAGCTAAGACTATAAACTACATCTGACATAAAGGCTTCTGATCACAAAGGGTCCCAGCTATGAGCAAATAGTGACTCACCACTAAAAAAAAACACTATGAAAGTATAAAAGTACATGTTTATATAAAAAATTGCGAACAACACCAGTTGATAGCAAAAGTGCAAACAGCACCACAGCTGATAGCAAAAGTGCCAAAAGCTGATAGCAAAAGTGCCAACAGCTGATAGCAAAAGTGCCAACAGCTGATAGCAAAAGTGCCAACAGCTGATAGCAAAAGTGTCAACAGCACCACAGTGCCAACTAGTCCTAGGTATGACTATAAACTACATCTGACAGCAAGGCTTCTGATCACAAAGGGTCCCAGCTATGAGCAAATAGTGACCCCCCACTAAAAAAAACACTATGAAAATATAAATATACATGTTTATATAAAAACTTGCGAACAACACCAGTTGATAGCAAAAGTGCCAACAGCACCACAGCTGATAGCAAAATTGCCAACAGCTGATAGCAAAAGTGCCAACAGCTGATACCAAAAGTGCCAAAAGCTGATAGCAAAAGTGCCAACAGTTGATAGCAAAAGTGCCAACAGCTGATACCAAAAGTGCCAACAGCTGATAGCAAATGTGCCAACAGCTGATAGCAAAAGTGCCAACAGCACCACAGTGCCAACTAGTCGTAGGTATGACTATAAACTACATCTGACAGCAAGGCTTCTGATCACAAAGGGTCCCAGCTATGAGCAAATAGTGACCCCCCACTAAAAAAAAAACACTATGAAAGTATAAAAATACACGTTTATATAAAAACTTGCGAACAACACCAGTTGATAGCAAAAGTGCCAACAGCACCACAGCTGATAGCAAAAGTGCCAACAGCACCACAGCTGATAGCAAAAGTGCCAATAGCTGATAGCAAAAGTGCCAACAGCTGATAGCAAAAGTGCCAACAGCTGATAGCAAAAGTTCCAACAGCACCACATTGCCAACTATTCGTAGGTATGATTATAAACTACATCTGACAGCAAGGCTTCTGATCACAAAGGGTCCCAGCTATGAGCAAATAGTGACCCCCCACTAAAAAAAAAACACTATGAATGTATAAAAATACATGTTTATGTAAAAATTTCGAACAACACCAGTTGATAGCAAAAGTGCCAACAGCACCACAGCTGATAGCAAAAGTGCCAACAGCTGATAGCACAAGTGCCAACAGCTGATAGCAAAAGTGCCAACAGCTGATAGCAAAAGTGCCAACAGGACCACAGTGCCAACTAGTCCTAGGTATGACCATAAACAACATCTGACAGCAAGGCTTCTGATCACAAAAGGTCCCAGCTATGAGCAAATAGTAACCCCCCACTAAAAAAAAACACTATGAAAGTATAAAAATACATGTTTATATAAAAACTTGCGAACAACACCAGTTGATAGCAAAAGTACCAACAGCACCACAGCTGATAGCAAAAGTGCCAAAAGCTGATAGCAAAAGTGCCAACAGCTGATAGCAAAAGTTCCAACAGCTGATAGCAAAAGTGCCGACAGCACCACAGTGCCAACTAGTTCTAGGTATGTCTATAAACTACATCTGACAGCAAGGCTTCTGATCACAAAGGGTCCCAGCTATGAGCAAATAGTGACCCCCCACTAAAAAAAAAAACATTATGAAAGTATAAAAATACATGTTTATATAAAAACTTGCGAACAACACCAGTTGATAGCAAAAGTGCCAACAGCACCACAGCTGATAGCAAAAGTGCCAACAGCAGATAGCAAAAGTGCCAAGAGCTGATAGCAAAAGTGCCAAAAGCTGATAGCAAAAGTGCCAACAGCTGATAGCAAAATGCCAACAGCTGATACCAAAAGTGCCAACAGCTTATAGCAAAAGTGCCAACAGCTGATAGCAAAAGTGCCAACAGCTCATAGCAAAAGTGCCAACAGCTCATAGCATAAGTGCCAACAGCACCAGAGTGCCAACTAGTCCTAGGTATGACTATAAACTACATCTCACAGCAAGGCTTCTGATCACAAAGGGTCCAAGCTATGAGCAAATAGTGAGCCCCCATTAAAAAAAGACACTATGAAATTATAAAAATACATGTTTATATAAAAACTTGCGAAAAACACCAGTTGATAGCAAAAGCGCCAACAGCTGATAGCAAAAGTGCCAACAGCTGATAGCAAAAGTGCCAACAGCTGATACCGCAAGTGCCAACAGCTGATAGCAGAAGTGCCAACAGCAGATAGCAAAAGTGCCAACAGCTGATAGCAAAAGTGCCAACAACACCACAGTGCCAACTAGTCCTTGGTATGACTATAAACTACATCTGACTGCAAGGTTTCTGATCACAAAGGGTCCCAGCTATGAGCAAATAGTGACACCCCACTAAAAAAAACACTATGAAAGTATAAAAACACATGTTTATATAAAAACTTGCGAAAACACCAGTTGATAGCAAAAGTGCCAACAGCACCACAGCTGATAGCAAAAGTGCCAAAAGCTGATAGCAAAAGTGCCAACAGCTGATAGCAAATGTGCCAACAGCACCACAGTGCCAACTAGTCCTAGGTATGACTATAAACTACATCTGAGAGCAAGGCTTCTGATCACAAAGGGTCCCAGCTATGAGCAAATTGTGACCCCCAACTAAAAAAAAAACTCTATGAAAGTATAAAAATACATGTTTATATAAAAACTTGCGAACAACACCAGTTGATAGCAAAAGTACCAAAAGCACCTCAGCTGATAGCAAAAGTGCCAACAGCTGATAGCAAAAGTCCCAACAGCTGATACCAAAAGTGCCAAAAGCTGATACCAAAAGTGCCAACAGCTGATAGCAAAAGTGCCAACAGCACCACAGTGCCAACTAGTCCTAGGTATGAATATAAACTACATCTGACAGCAAGGTTTCTGATCACAAAAGGTCCCAGCTATGTGCAAATAGTGACCCCCCACTAAAAGAAAAACACTATGAAAGTATAAAAATACATGTTTATATAAAAACGTGCGAACAACACCAGTTGATATCGAAAGTGCCAAAAGCTGATAGTAAAAGTGCCAACAGCTGATAGCAAAAGTGCAGACAGCTGATAGCAAAAGTGCCAACAGCACCACAGCTGATAGCAAAAGTGCCAACAGCTGATAGCAAAAGTGCCAACAGCTTATACCAAAAGTGCCAAAAGCTGATAGCAAAAGTGCCAACAGCTGATAGCAAAAGTTCCAAAAGCTGATATTAAAAGTGCCAACAGCTGATAGCAAAAGTGCCAACAGCTGATAGAAAAAGTGCCAACAGCTGATAGCAAAAGTGCCAACAGCACCACAGTGCCAACTAGTCCTAGGTATGACTATAAACTACATCTGACAGCAAGGCTTCTGATCACAAATGGTCCCAGCTATGAGCAAATAGTGACCCCGCACTAAAAAAAAACACTATGAAGTATAAAAATACTTGTTTATATAAAAACTTGCGAACAACACCAATTGATAGCAAAAGTGCCAACAGCACCACAGCTGATAGCAAAAGTTCCAACAGCTGATAGCAAAAGTGCCAACAGCTTATACCAAAAGTGCCAAAAGCTGATAGCAAAAGTGCCAACAGCTGATAGCAAAAGTGCCAAGAGCTGATAGCAAAAGTGCCAACAGCTGATACCAAAAGTGCCAACAGATGATAGCAAAAGTGCCAACAGCACCACAGTGCCAACTAGTCCTAGGTATGAATATAAACTACATCTGACAGCAAGGTTTCTGATCACAAAAGGTCCCAGCTATGTGCAAATAGTGACCCCCCACTAAAAGAAAAACACTATGAAAGTATAAAAATACATGTTTATATAAAAACGTGCGAACAACACCAGTTGATAGCGAAAGTGCCAAAAGCTGATAGTAAAAGTGCCAACAGCTGATAGCAAAAGTGCAGACAGCTGATAGCAAAAGTGCCAACAGCACCACAGCTGATAGCAAAAGTGCCAACAGCTGATAGCAAAAGTGCCAACAGCTTATACCAAAAGTGCCAAAAGCTGATAGCAAAAGTGCCAACAGCTGATAGCAAAAGTTCCAAAAGCTGATATTAAAAGTGCCAACAGCTGATAGCAAAAGTGCCAACAGCTGATAGAAAAAGTGCCAACAGCTGATAGCAAAAGTGCCAACAGCACCACAGTGCCAACTAGTCCTAGGTATGACTATAAACTACATCTGACAGCAAGGCTTCTGATCACAAATGGTCCCAGCTATGAGCAAATAGTGACCCCGCACTAAAAAAAAACACTATGAAGTATAAAAATACTTGTTTATATAAAAACTTGCGAACAACACCAGTTGATAGCAAAAGTGCCAACAGCACCACAGCTGATAGCAAAAGTTCCAACAGCTGATAGCAAAAGTGCCAACAGCTTATACCAAAAGTGCCAAAAGCTGATAGCAAAAGTGCCAACAGCTGATAGCAAAAGTGCCAAGAGCTGATAGCAAAAGTGCCAACAGCTGATACCAAAAGTGCCAACAGCTGATAGCAAAAGTGCCAACAGCTTATAGCAAAAGTGCCAACAGCACCTCAGTGCCAACTAGTCCTAGGTATGACTATAAACTTCATCTGACGGCAAGGCATCTGATCACAATGGTTCCAACTATGAGCAAATAGTGACTTCCCAATAAAAAAAAACTCTATGAATGTATAAAAATACGTGTTTCTATAAAAACTTGCGAACAACACCAGTTGATAGCAAAAGTGCCAAAAGCACAACAGCTGATATCAAAAGTGCCAACAGCTGATAGCAAAGGTGCCAACAGCTGATACAAAAAGTGCCAAAAGCTGATAGCAAAAGTGGCAACAGCTGATAGCAAAAGTTCCAACAGCTGATACCAAAAGTGCCAACAACTGATAGCAAAAGTGCCAACAGTTGATAGTAAAAGTGCCAACAGCACCACAGTGCCAACTGGACCTAGCTTTGACTATAAACTACATCTGACAGCAAGGCTTCTGATCCCAAAGGGTCCCAGTTATGAGCAAATAGTGACCCCCACTAAAAAAAAAACACTATGAAAGTATAAAAGTACATGTTTATATAAAAATTGCCAACAACACCAGTTGATAGCAAAAGTGCAAACAGCACCACAGCTTAGAGCAAAAGTGCCAAAAGCTGATAGCAAAAGTGCCAACAGCTGATAGCAAAAGTGCCAACAGCTGAAAGCAAAAGTGCCAACAGCACCACAGTGCCAACTAGTCCTAGGTATGACTATAAACTACATCTGACAGCAAGGCTTCTGATCACAAATGGTCCCAGCTATGAGCAAATAGTGACCCCCACTAAAAGAAAAACACTATGAAAGTATAAAAATACATGTTTATATAAAAACGTGCGAACAACACCAGTTGATATCGAAAGTGCCAAAAGCTGATAGTAAAAGTGCCAACAGCTGATAGCAAAAGTGCAGACAGCTGATAGCAAAAGTGCCAACAGCACCACAGCTGATAGCAAAAGTTCCAACAGCTGATAGCAAAAGTGCCAACAGCTGATAGCAAACGTTTCAACAGCTGATAGCAAAAGTGCCAACAGCTGATAGCAAAAGTGCCAAGAGCTGATACCAAAAGTGCCAACAGCTGATACCAAAAGTGCCAACAGCTGATAGCAAAAGTGCCAACAGCACCAGAGTGCCAACTAGTCCTAGGTATGACTATAAACTACATCTGACTGCAAGGCTTCTGATCACAAAGGGTCCAAGCTATGAGCAAATAGTGACCCCCCACTAAAAGAAAAACACTATGAAAGTATAGAAATACATGTTTATATAAAAACATTCGAACAACACCAGTTGATAGCAAAAGTGCCAACAGCACCACAGCTGATAGCAAAATTGCCAACAGCTGATAGCAAAATGCCAACAGCTGATACCAAATGTGCAAAAAGCTGATAGCAAAAGTGCCAACAGCTGATAGCAAAAGTGCCAACAGCTGATAGCAAAAGTGCCAACAGCTGATAGCAAAAGTGCCAACAGCTGATAGCAAAAGTGCCAACAGCACCACAGTGCCAACTAGTCCTAGGTATGACTATAAACTACATATGACAGCAAGGCTTCTGATCACAAAGGGTCCCAGCTATGAGCAAATAGTGACACCCACACTAAAAAAAAACACTATGAAAGTATAAAAATGCATGTTTATATAAAAACTTGCGAACAACACCAGTTGATAGCAAAAGTGCCAACAGCACCACAGCTGATAGCAAAAGTTACAACAACTGATAGCAAAAGTGCCCACAGCTGATAGCATAAGTGCCAACAGCTGATAGCAAAAGTGCCAACAGCACCACAGAGCCAACAAGTCCCAGGTATGATTATAAACTACATCTGACAGCAAGGCTTCTGATCACAGTGTGTCCCAGCTATGAGCAAATAGTGACCCCCCACTAAAAAAAAACACTATGAAAGTATAAAAATACATGTTTTTATACAAAATTGCGAACAACACCAGTTGATAGCAAAAGTGCAAACAGCACCACAGCTGATAGCAAAAGTGCCAAAAGCTGATAGCAAAAGTGCCAACAGCTGATAGCAAAAGTGCAGACATCTGATAGCAAAAGTGCCAACAGCTGATAGCAAAAGTGCCAACAGCACCACCGTGCCAACTAGTCCTAGGTATGATTATAAACTACATCTGACAGCAAGGCTTCTGATCACAAAGGGTCAAACTATGAGCAAATAGTGACACCCACTAAAAAAAAAACACTATGAATGTATAAAAATACATGTTTATATAAAAACTTGCGAACAACACCAGTTGATAGCAAAAGTGCCAACAGCACCACAGCTGATAGCAAAAGTGTCAACAGCTGATAGCAAAAGGGCCAACAGCTGATAGCAAAAGTGCAAACAGCTGATAGCAAAAGTGCCAACAGCACCACAGTGCCAACTAGTCCTAGGTATGACTATAAACTACATCTGACAGCAAGTCTTCTCATCACAAAGGGTCACAGCTATGAGCAAATAGTGACCCACAACTAAAAAAAAACTCTATGAATGTAAAAAAATACATGTTTATATAAAAACTTGCGAACAACACAAGTTGATAGCAAAAGTGCCAACAGCAACACAGCTGATAGCAAAAGTGCCAACAGCACCACAGTGCCAACTAGACCTTGGTATGACTATAAACTACATCTGTCAGCAAGGCTTCTGATCACAAAGGGTCCCAGCTATGAGCAAATAGTGACCCCCCACTAAAAAAAAAACACTATGAAAGTATAAATATACATGTTTATATAAAAACTTGCGAACAACACCAGTTGATAGCAAAAGTGCCAACAGCACCACAGCTGATAGCAAAAGTGCCAACAGCTGATAGCAAAAGTGCCAACAGCTGATAGCAAAAGTGCCAACAGCACCACAGTGCCAACTAATCCTAGCTAAGACTATAAACTACATCTGACATAAAGGCTTCTGATCACAAAGGGTCCCAGCTATGAGCAAATAGTGACTCACCACTAAAAAAAAACACTATGAAAGTATAAAAGTACATGTTTATATAAAAAATTGCGAACAACACCAGTTGATAGCAAAAGTGCAAACAGCACCACAGCTGATAGCAAAAGTGCCAAAAGCTGATAGCAAAAGTGCCAACAGCTGATAGCAAAAGTGCCAACAGCTGATAGCAAAAGTGCCAACAGCTGATAGCAAAAGTGTCAACAGCACCACAGTGCCAACTAGTCCTAGGTATGACTATAAACTACATCTGACAGCAAGGCTTCTGATCACAAAGGGTCCCAGCTATGAGCAAATAGTGACCCCCCACTAAAAAAAAACACTATGAAAATATAAATATACATGTTTATATAAAAACTTGCGAACAACACCAGTTGATAGCAAAAGTGCCAACAGCACCACAGCTGATAGCAAAATTGCCAACAGCTGATAGCAAAAGTGCCAACAGCTGATACCAAAAGTGCCAAAAGCTGATAGCAAAAGTGCCAACAGTTGATAGCAAAAGTGCCAACAGCTGATACCAAAAGTGCCAACAGCACCACAGTGCCAACTAGTCGTAGGTATGACTATAAACTACATCTGACAGCAAGGCTTCTGATCACAAAGGGTCCCAGCTATGAGCAAATAGTGACCCCCCACTAAAAAAAAAACACTATGAATGTATAAAAATACATGTTTATGTAAAAATTTCGAACAACACCAGTTGATAGCAAAAGTGCCAACAGCACCACAGCTGATAGCAAAAGTGCCAACAGCTGATAGCACAAGTGCCAACAGCTGATAGCAAAAGTGCCAACAGCTGATAGCAAAAGTGCCAACAGGACCACAGTGCCAACTAGTCGTAGGTATGACTATAAACTACATCTGACAGCAAGGCTTCTGATCACAAAGGGTCCCAGCTATGAGCAAATAGTGACCCCCCACTAAAAAAAAAACACTATGAAAGTATAAAAATACACGTTTATATAAAAACTTGCGAACAACACCAGTTGATAGCAAAAGTGCCAACAGCACCACAGCTGATAGCAAAAGTGCCAACAGCACCACAGCTGATAGCAAAAGTGCCAATAGCTGATAGCAAAAGTGCCAACAGCTGATAGCAAAAGTGCCAACAGCTGATAGCAAAAGTTCCAACAGCACCACATTGCCAACTATTCGTAGGTATGATTATAAACTACATCTGACAGCAAGGCTTCTGATCACAAAGGGTCCCAGCTATGAGCAAATAGTGACCCCCCACTAAAAAAAAACACTATGAATGTATAAAAATACATGTTTATGTAAAAATTTCGAACAACACCAGTTGATAGCAAAAGTGCCAACAGCACCACAGCTGATAGCAAAAGTGCCAACAGCTGATAGCAAAAGTGCCAAAAGCTGATAGCAAAAGTGCCAACAGCACCACAGTGCCAACTAGTCCTAGGTATGACTATAAACTACATCTGACAGCAAGGATTCTGATCACAAAGGGTCCCAGCTATGAGCAAATAGTGACCCCCCACTAAAAAAAAAACACTATGAAAGTATAAAAATACTTGTTTATATAAAAACTTGCGAACAACACCAGTTGATAGCAAAAGTGCCAACAGCACCACAGCTGATAGCAAAAGTGCCAACAGCTGGTAGCAAAAGTGCCGACAGCTGATAGCAAAAGTGCCAACAGCTGATAGCAAAAGTGCCAACAGCTGATAGCAAAAGTGCCAACAGCACCACAGTGCCAAATAGTCCTAGGTATGACTATAAACTACATCTGACAGCAAGGTTTCTGATCACAAAGGATCCCAGCTATGAGCAAATAGTGACCCCCCACTAAAAGAAAACACTATGAAAGTATAAAAATACACGTTTATATAAAAACTTGCGAACAACACCAGTTGATAGCAAAAGTGCCAACAGCACCACAGCTGATAGCAAAAGTGCCAACAGCTGATAGCAAAAGTGCCAACAGCTGATAGCAAAAGTGCCAAC
This sequence comes from Acanthosepion esculentum, assembly GCA_964036315.1. Classification (NCBI taxonomy): domain Eukaryota; kingdom Metazoa; phylum Mollusca; class Cephalopoda; order Sepiida; family Sepiidae; genus Acanthosepion; species Acanthosepion esculentum. Next base: position 69,112,389 of record OZ038514.1, read on the forward strand.
AGCTGATAGCAAAAGTGCCAACAGCACCACATTGCCAACTAGTCGTAGGTATGATTATAAACTACATCTGACAGAAGGCTTCTGATCACAAAGGGTCCCAGCTATGAGCAAATAGTGACCCCCCACTAAAAAAAAACACTATGAAAGTATAAAAATACATGTTTATATAAAAACTTTCGAACAACACCAGTTGATAGTAAAAGTGCCAACAGCACCACAGCTGATAGCCAAAGTGCCAACAGCTGATAGCAAATGTGCCAACAGCTGATACCAAAAGTGCCAACAGCTGATAGTAAAAGTGCCAACAGCTGATAGCAAAAAGGCCAACAGCTGATAGCAAAAGTGCCAACAGCACCACAGTGCCAACTAGTCCTAGGTATGACTATAAACTACATCTGACAGCAAATCTTCTGATCACAAAGTGTCGCAGCTATGAGCAAAATGTGACCCCCCACTATAAAAAAACACCATGAATGTATAAAAATACATATTTATATAAAAACTTGCGAACAACACCAGTTGATAGCAAAAGTGCCAAGAGCACCACAGCTTATAGCAAAAGTGCCAACAGCTGATAGCAAAAGTGCCAACAGCTGATAGCAAAATGTCAACAGCTGATAGCAAAAGTGCCAAAAGCACCACAGTGCCAACTAGTCCTAGGTATGAATATAAACTACATCTGACAGCAAGGCTTCTGATCACAAATGGTCCCAGCTATGAGCAAATAGTGACCCCCCACTAAAAAAAAAACATTATGAAAGTATAAAAATACATGTTTATATAAAAAATTGCGAACAAAACCAGTTGATAGCAAAAGAGCGAACAGCAACACAGCAGATAGCAAAGGTGCCAAAAGCTGATAGCAAAAGTGCCAACAGCTGATAGCAAAAGTGCCAACAGCTGATAGCAAATGTGCCAACAGCTCATAGCAAAAGTGCCAACAGCACCACAGTGCCAAATAGTCCTAGGTATGACTATAAACTACATCTGACAGCAAGGCTTCTGATCACAAAGGGTCCCAGCTATGAGCAAATAGTGACCCCCCACTAAAAAAAAAACACTATGAAAGTATAAAAATACTTGTTTATATAAAAACTTGCGAACAACACCAGTTGATAGCAAAGGTGCCAACAGCACCACAGCTGATAGCAAAAGTGCCAACAGCTGATAGCAAAAGTGCCGACAGCTGATAGCAAAAGTGCCAACAGCTGATAGCAAAAGTGCCAACAGCTGATAGCAAAAGTGCCAACAGCACCACAGTGCCAACTAGTCCTAGGTATGACTATAAACTACATCTGACAGCAAGGCTTCTGATCACAAAGGATCCCAGCTATGAGCAAATAGTGACCCACCACTAAAAAAAAAACACTATGAAAGTATAAAAATACACGTTTATATAAAAACTTGCGAACAACACCAGTTGATAGCAAAAGTGCCAACAGCACCACAGCTGATAGCAAAAGTGCCAACAGCTGATAGCAAAAGTGCAAACAGCTGATAGCAAAAGTGCCAACTGCTGATAGCAAAAGTGCCAACAGCACCACAGAGCCAACTAGTCGTAGGTATGATTATAAACTACATCTGACAGCAAGGCTTCTGATCACAAAGGGTCCCAGCTATGAGCAAATAGTGACCCCCCACTAAAAAAAAAACACTATGAAAGTATAAAAATACATGTTTATATAAAAACTTTCGAACAACACCAGTTGATAGTAGAAGTGCCAACAGCACCACAGCTGATAGCAAAAGTGCCAACAGCTGATAGCAAATGTGCCAACAGCTTTTACCAAAAGGGCCAACAGCTGATAGCAAAAGTGCCAACAGCTGATAGCAAAAACGCCAACAGCTGATAGCAAAAGTGCCAACAGCACCACAGTGCCAACTAGTCCTAGGTATGACTATAAACTACATCTGACAGCAAAGCTTCTGATCACAAAGGGTCCCAGCTATGAGCAAAATGTGACCCCCCACTAAAAAAAAAACATTATGAAAGTATAAAAATACATGTTTATATAAAAAATTGCGAACAAAACCAGTTGATAGCAAAAGAGCGAACAGCAACACAGCTGATAGCAAAGGTGCCAAAAGCTGATAGCAAAAGTGCCAACAGCTGATAGCAAAAATGCCAACAGCTCATAGCAAATGTGCGAACAGGTGATAGCAAAAGTGCCAACAGCACCACAGTGCCAACTAGTCCTAGCTTTGACTATAAACTACATCTGACAGCAAGGCTTCTGATCACAAAGGGTCCCAGCTATGAGCAAATAGTGACCCCCCACTAAAAAAAAAACATAATGAAAGTATAAAAATACATGATTATATAAAAGATTGCGAACAACACCAGTTGATAGCAAAAGTGCAAACAGCACCACAGCTGATAGCAAAATGCCAACAGCTGATAGCAAAAGTGCCAACAGCTGATACCAAAAGTGCCAAAAGCTGATAGCAAAAGTGCCAACAGCTGATAGCAAAAGTGCCAACAGCTGATACCAAAAGTGACAACACCTGATAGCAAAAGTGCCAACAGCTGATAGCAAAAGTGCCAACAGCACCACAGTGCCAACTAGTCCTAGGTATGACTATAAACTACATCTGACAGCAAGGCTTCTGATCACAAAGGGTCCCAGCTATGAGCAAATAGTGACCCCCCACTAAAAAAAAACACTATGAAAGTATAAAAATACATGTTTATATAAAAACTTGCGAACAACACCAGTTGATAGAAAAAGTGCCAACAGCACCACAGCTGATAGCAAAAGTGCCAAAAACTGATAGCAAAAGTGCCAACAGCTGATACCAAAAGTGCCAACAGCACCTCAGTGCCAACTAATCCTAGGTATGACTATAAACTACATCTCACAGCAAGGCTTCTGATCACAAAGTGTCCCATCTATGAGCAAATAGTGACCCCCCACTAAAAAAAAAACACTATGAAAGTATAAGAAAACATGTTTATGTAAAAACTTGCGAACAATACCAGTTGATAGCAAAAGTGCCAACAGCTGAGAGCAAAAGTGCAAACAGATGATAGCAAAAGTGCCAACAGCTGTTACCAAAAGTGCCAACAGCTGATAGCAAATGTGCCAACAGCTGATAGCAAATGTGACAACAGCTGATAGCAAAAGTGCCAACAGCTGATAGCAAAAGTGCCAACAGCACCACAGTGCCAACTAGTCCTAGGTATGTCTATAAACTACATCTGACAGCAAGGCTTCTGATCACAAAGGGTCTCAGCTATGAGCAAATAGTGACCCCCCACTAAAAAAAAAACACTTTGAAGGTATAAAAATACATGTTTATATAAAAACTTGCAAACAACACCAGTTGATAGCAAAAGTGCCAACAGCACCACAGCTGATAGCAAAAGTGCCAACAGCTGATAGAGAAAGTGCCAACAGCTGATACCAAAAGTGCCAAAAGCTGATAGCAAAAGTGCCAACAGCTGATAGCAAAAGTGCCAACAGCTGATACCAAAAGTGACAACACCTGATAGCAAAAGTGCCAACAGCTGATAGCAAAAGTGCCAACAGCACCACAGTGCCAACTAGTCCTAGGTATGATTATAAACTACATCTGACAGCAAGGCTTCTGATCACAAAGGGTCCCAGCTCTGAGCAAATAGTGACCCCCCCACTAAAAAAAAACACTATGAAAGTATAAAAATACATGCTTATATAAAAACTTGCGAACAACACCAGTTGATAGAAAAAGTTCCAACAGCACCACAGCTGATAGCAAAAGTGCCAAAAACTGATAGCAAAAGTGCCAACAGCTGATACCAAAAGTGCCAACAGCACCTCAGTGCCAACTAGTCCTAGGTATGACTATAAACTACATCTCACAGCAAGGCTTCTGATCACAAAGTGTCCCAGCTATGAGCAAATAGTGACCCCCCACTAAAAAAAAAACACTATGAAAGTATAAGAAAACATGTTTATGTAAAAACTTGCGAACAATACCAGTTGATAGCAAAAGTGCCAACAGCTGATAGCAAAAGTGCAAACAGATGATAGCAAAAGTGCCAACAGCTGTTACCAAAAGTGCCAACAGCTGATAGCAAATGTGCCAACAGCTGATAGCAAATGTGCCAACAGCTGATAGCAAAAGTGCCAACAGCTGATAGCAAAAGTGCCAACAGCACCACATTGCCAACTAGTCCTAGGTATAACTATAAACTACATCTGACAGCAAGGCTTCTGATCACAAATGGTCCGACCTATGAGCAAATAGTGACCCCCCACTAAAAAAAAAACACTCTGAAATTGTAAAAATACATGTTTATATAAAAACTTGCGAACAACACCAGTTGATAGCAAAAGTATCAAAACCCACAACAGCTGATAGCTAAAGTGCCAACAGCTGATAGCAAAAGTGCCAACAGCTGATAGCAAAAGTGCCAACAGCACCACAGTGCCAACTATTCCTAGGTATGACTATAAACTACATCTGACAGCAAGGCTTCTGATCACAAAGGTTCCCAGCTATGAGCAAATAGTGAACCCCCACTAAAAAAAAAACACTATGAAAGTATAAAAATACATGTTTATATAAAAATTTGCGAACAACACCAGTTGATAGCAAAAGTGCCAACAGCACCACAGCTGATAGCAAAAGTGCCAACAGCTGATAGCAAAAGTGCCAAAAGCTGATAGCAAAAGTGCCAACAGCTGATAGCAAATGTGCAAACAGCTTATAGCAAAAGTGCCAAAAGCTGATACCAAAAGTGCAAACAGCTGATAGCAAAAGTGCCAACAGCTGATAGCAAAAGTGCCAACAGCTGATAGCAAAAGTGCCAACAGCTGATTAAAAAAGTTACAACAGCTGATTAAAAAGGTGCCAACAGCTGATAGCAAAAGTGCCAACAGCTGATAGCAAAAGTGCCAACAGCTGATAGCAAATGTGCCAACAGGTGATAGCAAAATTGCCAACAGAATCACAGTGCGAACTAGTCCTAGTTATGACTATAAACTACATCTGACAGCAAGGCTTCTGATCAAAAAGGGTCCCAGCTATGAGCAAATAGTGACACCCCACTAAAAAAAAAACACTATGAAAGTATAAAAATACATGTTTATATAAAATCTTGCGAACAACACCAGTTGATATCAAAAGTGCCAGCAGCTGATAGCAAAAGTGCCAACAGCACCACAGTGCCAACTAGTCCTAAGTATGACTATAAACTACATCTGACAGCAAGGCTTCTGATCACAAAGCGTCCCAGCTATGAGCAAATAGTGACCCACCACTAAAAAAAAACACTATGAAAGTATAAAAATATATGTTTATATAAAAACTTGCAAACAACACCAGTTGATAGCAAAAGAGCAAACAGCTGATAGCAAAAGTGCCAACAGCTGATAGCAAAAGTGCCAACAGCTGATACCAAAAGTGCCAACAGCTGATAGCAAAAGTGCAAACAGCTGATAGCAAAAGTGCCAACAGCTGATAGCAAAAGTGCCAACAGCACCGCAGTGCCAACTAGTCTTAGGTATGACTATAAACTACATCTGCGAGCAAGGCTTCTGATCACAAAGGGTCCCAGCTATGAGCAAATAGTGACCCCCACTAAAAAAAAACACTATGAAAGTATAAAAATACATGTTTATATAAAAAATTGCGAACAACACCAGTTGATAGCAAAAGTGCCAACTGCTGATAGCAAATGTGCCAACAGCTGATAGCAAAAGTGCCAACAGCTGATAGCAAAAGTGCCAACAGCTGATAGCAAAAGTGCCAACAGCTGATCGCAAAAGTGCCAACAGCTGATAGCAAAAGTGCCAACAGCACCACAGTGCCAACTAGTCCTAGGTATGACTATAAACTACATCTGACAGCAAGGCTTCTGATCACAAAGGGTCCCAGCTATGAGCAAATAGTGACCCCCCCACTAAAAAAAAAACACTATGAAAGTATAAAAATACATGTTTATATAAAAACTTGCTACCAACACCAGTTGATAGCAAAAGTGCCAACAGCACCACAGCTGATAGCAAAAGTGCCAACAGCTGATACCAAAAGTGCCAACAGCTGATACCAAAAGTGCCAAAAGCTGATAGCAAAAGTGCCAACAGCTGATAGCAAAAGTGCCAACAGCACCACAGTGCCAACTAGTCGTAGGTATGACTATAAACTACATCTGACAGCAAGGCTTCTGATCACAAATGGTCCCAGCTATGAGCAAATAGTGAACCCCCACTAAAAAAAACACTATGAAAGTATAAAAATACATGTTTATATAAAAACTTGCGAACAACACCTGTTGATAGCAAAAGTGCCAACAGCACCACAGCTGATAGCAAAAGTGCCAACAGCTGATAGCGAAAGTTCCAACAGCTGATACCAAAAGTGCCAAAAGCTGATAGCAAAAGTGCCAACAGCTGATAGCAAAAGTGCCAACAGCTGATAGCAAAAGTTCCAACAGCACAACAGTGCCAACTAGTCCTAGGTATGACTATAAACTACATCTTACAGCAAGGCTTCTGATCACAAAGTGTCCCAGCTATGAGCAAATAGTGACCCCCCACTAAAAATAAAACACTATGAAAATATAAAAATACATGTTTATATAAAAACTTGCGAACAACACCAGTTGATAGCAAAAGTGCCAACAGCACCACAGCTGATAGCAAAAGTGCCAACAGCTGATAGCAAAAGTGCCAACAGCTGATAGCGAAAGTGCCAACAGCTGATAGCAAAAGTGCCAACAGCACCACAGTGCCAACTAGTCCTAGGTATGACTATAAACTACATCTGACAGCGAGGCTTCTGATCACAAAGGGTACCAGCTCTGAGCAAATAGTGACCCCCCACTAAAAAAAAACACTATGAAAGTATCAAAATACATGTTTATATAAAAACTTGCGAACAACACCAGTTGATAGCAAAAGTGCCAACAGCACCACAGCTGATAGCAAAAGTGCCAACAGCTGATAGCAAAAGTGCCAACAGCTGATAGCAAAAGTGCCAAAAGCTGATAGCAAAAGTGCCAACAGCTGATAGGAAAGTGCCAACAGCTGATAGCAAAAGTGCCAACAGCACCACCGTGCCAACTAGTCCTAGGTATGACTATAAACTACATCTGACAGCAAGGCTTCTGATCACAAAGGGTCCCAGATATGATCAAATAATGACCCCCCACTAAAAAAAAAACACTGTGTAAGTATAAAAATACATGTTTATATAAAAACTTGCGAACAACACCAGTCGATAGCAAAAGTGCCAACAGCACCAGAGCTGATAGCAAAAGTGCCAACAGCTGATAGCAAAAGTGCCAACAGCTGATAGCAAAAGTGCCAACAGCTGATAGCAAAAGTGCCAAAAGCACCACAGTGCCAACTAGTCCTAGGTATGATTATAAACTACATCTGACTGCAAGGCTTCTGATCACAAAGGGTACCAGCTATGAGCAAATAGTGACCCCACACTAAAAAAAAAAACACTATGAAAGTATAAAAATACATGTTTATATAAAAACTTGCGAACAACACCAGTTCATAGCAAAAGTGCCAACAGCGCCACAGCTGATAGCAAAAGTGCCAACAGCTGATAGCAAAAGTGCCAACAGCTGATAGCAAAAGTGCCAACTAGTACTAGGTATGACTATAAACTACATCTGACAGCAAGGTTTCTGATCACAAAGGGTCCCAGCTATGAGCAAATAGTGACCCCCCCACTAAAAAATAACACTATGAAAGTATAAAAATATATGTTTATATAAAAACTTGCGAACAACACCAGTTGATAGCAAAAGTGCCAACAGCACCACAGCTGATAGCAAACGTGCTAACAGCTGATAGCAGAAGTGCCAACAGCTGATAGCAAAAGTGCCAACAGCTGATAGCAAAAGTGTCAACAGCCCCACAGTGCCAACTAGTCCTAGGTATGACTGTTGGTTTCCGGTCCATATTTGAGCCTCTAATGTAAGATTTTAGACTACGTCCAGCAGCATGGCCTCTGACCTGTTAGCTTCCGGTCCATATTTGATCGTCTTGTGGAAGATGATACACTACGTCCAGCAGCCATGATTCTGATCTGTTGTTTCCTGGTTCATATTTGTGCTTCTAATGTAAAAAGATAAACTACGTCCAGCTGCATGGCCTCTGATCTGTTTGTTTCCGGTCCATATTTGAGCATTTAATGTAAGATATTTGACTACGTCCTGCAGCATGGTCTCTGACCTGTTGGCTTCCGGTCCATATTCGAGCGACTTGTGTAAGATTATACTGTACGTCCAGCAGCCATGATTCTGATCTGTTGGTTTCTGGTGCATATTTGAGCGTCTAATGTAAAAAGATAAACTACATCCAGCAGCATGGACTCTGATCTGTTGGTTTCCGGTCCATATTTGAGCGTGTAATATAAGATTTTAGACTACGACCTGCAGCATGGCCTCCGAACTGTTGGCTTCCGGTCCCTATTTGAGCGTATTGTGTAAGATGATACACTACGTCCAGCAGCCATGATTCTGATCTCTAGGTTTCTGGTGGATATTTGAGCGTCTAATGTTAAAAGATAAACTACGCCCAGCAGCATGGCCTCTGATAAGTGGGTTTCTGGTCCATATTTGAGCGTCCAATGTAAGATTTTAGACTACGTCTGGCAGCATGGCTTCTGATCTGTTGGTGTCCAATTGTCGGGAATTTCTTACCTTATCCATAATTACAAAAGTTTTTTCGACAATTTGAATAGAGTCGAGGCAAAATTCAACGGTATGGGGACATGTGTTAGCTCATTTGCGGAAATTGTCATTCGGCCCTAAACTGGAAAATCTGTCATATTTCACTTGTTTATAACTTTTTTCCAGTAAATGAAATATTTTCAAAATGGGTATCAAATTTTGTGCAATTATTTGATTTGTCTATGTTTACAGGGATTTTTCATTTGCTCAGATAGTAAAAAGTACAGCATTCACCATGTGCGCGGTATGTCGTCTGAGAATTTATAGGGTCCGAATTCCAATGTGCACAATAAGACTGCATTTCTAATTTTTCCTTTTTATAGAATCCACAAAATATTGGTGTCCAATTGTCGGGAATTTCTTGTCTTATCCATGATTACAAAAGTTTTTTCGACACCTAGAATAGAGTCGAGTCGAAATTCAACGGTATGGGGAGTAGTGTTAGCTCATTTGCGGAAATTGTCATGCGGACCTAAACTGGGTAATCAGTCATAATTCACTTGTTTATAACTTTTTTCCAGTAAATGAAATATTTTCAAAATGGGTATCAAATTGTGTGCAATTATTTGGTTGGTCTATGTATACAGGGATTTTTCATTTGGTCAAATAGTAAAAAGTACAGCTTTCACTAGGTGCGCGGTATGTCGTCTGACAATTTACAGCGTCCGAATTCCAGTGTGCACAATAAGACTGCAATTCTAATTTTGCCTTTTTATAGAATCCACAAAATATTTTTGTCCAATTTTCGGGAATATCTTGCCTTATTCAAGATTACAAAAGTGTTTTCGACACCTTGATTAGAGTCGAGTCGAAATTCAACGGTATGGGGGCCCTTGTTAGCTCATTTGCGGAAATTGTCATGCGCCTCTAAACTGGGAAATCAGTCATATTTCACTTGTTTATAACTTTTTTCCAGTAAAAGAAATATTTTCAAAATGGGTATCAAATTGTGTGCAATTATTTGATTTGTCTATGTTTACAGGGATTTTTCTTTTGCTCAGATAGTAAAAAGTACAGCTTTCACCATGTGCGCGGTATGTCGTCTGACAATTTACAGCGTCCGAATTCCAGTGTGCACAATAAGACTGCATTTCTAATTTTTAATTTTATATAATCCACAAAATATTGGTGTCCAATTGTCGGGAATTTCTTGCCTTATCCATAATTACAAAAGTTTTTTCAACACCATGATTAGAGTCGATTCGAAATTCAACGGTATGGGGACTTGCGTTAGCTCATTTGCGGAAATTGTCATGCGGACCTAAACTGGGTAATCAGTCATAATTCACTTGTTTATAACTTTTTTCCAGTAAATGAAATATTTTCAAAATGGGTATCAAATTGTGTGCAATTATTTGGTTGGTCTATGTATACAGGGATTTTTCATTTGGTCAAATAGTAAAAAGTACAGCTTTCACCATGTGCGCGGTATGTCGTCTGACAATTTACAGCGTGCGAATTCCAGTGTGCACAATAAGACTGCAATTCTAATTTTGCCTTTTTATAGAATCCACAAAATATTTTTGTCCAATTTTCGGGAATATCTTGCCTTATTCAAGATTATAAAAGTGTTTTCGACACCTTGATTAGAGTCGAGTCGAAATTCAACGGTATGGGGACTTGTGTTAGCTCATTTGCGGAAATTGTCATGCGTCCCTAAACTGGGAAATCAGTCATATTTCACTTGTTTATAACTTTTTTCCAGTAAAAGAAATATTTTCAACATGGGTATCAAATTGTGTGCAATTATTTGATTTGTCGGCCGCTACATATCGACATATCCTGGCTCTTTTGTGACAACTGCCTTACAAGCAATCTCAGGCTGCCGCTAGTCCACTTCTCCTGACTTTTTGTGCCAATTGCCTTACAAGCAATCCCAGGCTGATATGAACCGATTTCTCCTGGCTCATTTGTGGCATCTGCCTTACAAGCATTCTCAGGCTGCAGCAATATGAATTCTCCTGGCTTTTTGTGCGAAATGCCTTACAAGCAATCCCAGGCGCGTACGAGCCGATTTCTCCAGGCTCTTTTGTGGCAACTGCCTTACAAGAAATCTCAGGCTGCTACAAGCCGAATTCTCCTGGGGCTTTTGTGACAACTGCCTTACCAGCAATGTCAGGCTGCTACGAGCCGACTTCTCTTGGCTCTTTTGTGAAAACTGCCTGACAAGTAATATCAAGCTGCTACAAGCCGAATTCTCCTGGAGCTTTTGTGACAACTGCCTTACAAACAATGTCAGGGTGCTACGAGCCGACTTCTCCTGACTCTTTTGAGAAAACTGCCTTACAAGTAATATCAGGCTGCTACAAAACGACATCTACTGTCTCTTTTGTGAAACTGCCTTACAAGCAATCTCAGGCCGCTACAAGCCGAATACGCCTGACTCTTTTGTGAAATTGCCTTGCAAGCAATATCAGGCTGCTACAAATCGTCATCTCCTTCTCTTTTGTGAAAACTGCCTAACAAGTAATCTCAGTAAGGCTGTTGTCACAAAAAAAGCCCGACGTATTCGGCTTGTAGCAGGCTGAGATTGATTGTAAGGCAGTTTTAAAAAAAGAGACAGGAGATGTCGTTTTGTAGGAGTCTGAGATTGATTTTAAGGCAGTTTTCACAAAAGAGACAAGAGAAGTCGGTTCGTAGACGACTGGGCTTGCTTTTAAGGCAATTTGTAAGCCAGGAGAATTCGGCTTGCAGCATCCTGAGATTGCTTGTAAGGCAGTTGCCACAAATGAGCCAGGAGAAATCGGATCGTAGCCGCTTGGGATTGCTTGTAAGGCAATACGCACAAAAATCCAGGAGAATTCATATTGCTGCAGCCTGAGAATGCTTGTAAGGCAGATACCACAAATGAGCCAGGAGAAATCGGTTCGTAGCAGCCGGGGATTGCTTGAAAGGCAATTAGCACAAAAAATCAGGAGAATTGGACTAACGGCAGCCTGAGATTGCTTGTAAAGCAGTTGTCACAAAAGAGCCAAGATATGTCGATTTGTAGCGGCCTGAGATTGCTTGTAAGGCAGTTACCACAAAAGAGCCAGGAGAAATCGGCACTTAGCCGCCTGGGATTGCTTTTAAGGCAATTGGCACAAAAAGTCAGGAGAACTGTGCTGGCGGCAGACTGAGATTTCTTGTAGGGCAGTTGTCACAAAAGAGAAGGAGATGACGATCTGTAGCAGCCTGATATTTCTTGCAATGCAATTTCACAAAAGAGCCAGGCTTATTCGGCTTGTAGCGGCCTGAGATTGGTGTAAGTCAGTTTCACAAAAGAGACAGGAGATGTCGTCTTGTAGCAGGCTGATATTACTTGTAAGGCAGTTTTCACAAAAGAGCCAAGAGAAGTCGTCTCATAGCAGCCTGACATTGCTTTTAAGACAGTTGCCACAAAAGGGCCAGGAGAAAAAGGCTCGTAGCCGCCTGGGATTGCTTGTAAGACAATTCGCACAAAAAGCCAAAAGAATTCATATTGTTGCAGCCTGAGATTGCTTGTAATGTAGTTGTAACAAAAGTGCCAGCATATGTCGATTTGTAGCGGCCTGAGATTCTTGTAAGGCAGTTTCACAAAAGAGCCATGCGTATTCGGCTTGTAGCAGGCTGAGATTGCTTGTAAGGCAGTTTAAAAAAAAGAGACAGGAGATGTCGTTTGTAGCAGCCTGAGATTGCTTTTAAGGCAGATTTCACAAAAGAGACAAGAGAAGTCGGTTCGTAGACGCCTGGGATTGCGTGTAAGGCAAATTGCACAAAAGAGCCAGGAGAATTCGGCTTGCAGCAGCCTGAGATTGCTTGTTTTGCAGTTGTCACAAATGAGCCAGGATATATCGATTTGTAGCAGCCTGACATTGCTTGTAAGGCAGTTGTCACAAAAGTGCCAGGAGAATTCGTCTTGAAGCAGCATGAGATTTATTGTAAGGCAGTTGCCACAATAGGGCCAGGCGAAATCGGCTCGTAGCCGCCTCTGTTTGCTTGTAAGGTAGTTGCCACCAATGAGTCAGGAGAAATCGGCTCGTAGCCGCCTGGGATTTCTTGTAAGGCAATTGGCAATAAAATCTTGGAGAATTGGGATTGCTGCAGCCTGAGATTGTTTTTAAGGCAGTTGTCACAATAGAACCAGGAGAATTCGGCTTGTAGCAGCCTGAGATCGCCTGTAAGGCAATTACAACAAAAGAGCCAGGAGAAATCGGCATGTAGCCGCCTGGGATTGCTTTTAAGGCAATTGGCACAAAACGTCAGGAGAACTGTCCTGGCTGCAGCCTGAGATTGCTTGTAAGGCAGTTTTCACAAAAGAGACAGGAGATGTCGATTTGTAGCGGCCTGAGATTGCTTGCAAGGCAGTTTCACAAAAGAGCCAGGCGTATTCGGCTTGTATCAGCCTGAGATTGCTTGTACGGCAGTTTCACAAAAGAGACAGGAGATGTCGTTTTGTAGCAGCTTGATATTACTTGTAAGGCAGTTGTCACAAATGAGACAGGAGATGTCGATTTGTAGCGGCCTGATATTACTTGTAAGGCAGTTTTCACAAAAGAGCAAGGGAAGTCGGCTCGTAGCAACCTGACATTGCTTGTAAGGCAGTTTTCACAAAAGAGCCATGAGAAGTCGGCTCGTAGCAGCCTGACATTGCTTGTAAGGCAGTTGTCACAAAAGTGCCAGGAGAATTCGGCTTGTAGCAGCCTGAGATTTCTTGTAAGGCAGTTGCCACAAAAGACCCAGGAGAAGTCGGCTCGTAGCAGCCTGACATTGCTTGTAAGGCAGTTTTCACAAAAGAGCCAAGAGAAGTCGGCTCGTAGCATCCTGACATTGCTTGTAAGGCAGTTGTCACAAAAGCGCCAGGAGAATTCTGCTTGTAGCAGCCTGAGATTTCTTGTAAGGCAGTTGCCACAAAAGAGCCAGGAGAAATCGGCTCGTAGCAGCCTGGGATTGCTTGTAATGCAATTGGCACAAAAGGTCAGGAGAATTGGACTAGCGGCAGCCTGAGATTGCTTGTAAGGCAGTTTCACAAAAGAGCCAGGCGTATTTGGCTTGTAGCAGGCTGAGGTTGATTGTAAGGCAATTCGCACCAAAGCCAGGATAATTCATATTTCTGAAGCCTGAGATTGCTTGTAAGGCAGTTGTAACAAAAGATCCAGCATATGTCGATTTGTAGCGGCCTGAGATTGCTTGAAAGGCAGTTTCACAAAATAGCCAGGCGTATTTGGCTTGTAGCTGGCTGAGATTGATTGTAAGGCAGTTTTTAAAAAAGAGACAAAAGATGTCGTTTTGTAGCAGCCTGAGATTGCTTTTAAGGCAATTTTCACAAAAGAGACAAGAGAAGTCGGCTCGTAGACGCCTGGGATTGCTTGTAAGGCAATTTGCACAAAAGAGCCAGGAGAATTTGGCTTGCAGCAGCCTGAGATTGCTGGTGGGGTGGGGGTTCGTCTGCGTGGGACTTTCTGGGACTGTATCCTGGGTGGGGGTCGTCTACGTGGGACGTTCTGGGACTGTCTCCTGGGTGGGGGGTCGTCTGCATGGGACTTTCTGGGACTGTCTCCTGGGTGGGGGGTCGTCTGCGTGGGACTTTCTTGGACTGGGGATCGTCTGCGTGGGACTTTGTGGGACTGGGAGTCGTCTGCGTGGAACTTTCTGGGACTGTCTCCTGGGTGGGGGGGTCGTCTACGTGGGACTTTCTGGGACTGTGACTCGTCTGCGTGGGACTTTCTGGGACTGGGGGTCGTCTGCGTGGGTCTTTCTGGGACTGTCTCCTGGGTGGGGGGTTGTCTGCGTGGGTCTTTCTGGGTCTGTCTCCTGGGTGGGGGGTCGTCTTCGTGGGACTTTCTGGGACTGGGTGTCGTCTGCGTGGGTCTTTCTGGGACTGGGTGTCTTCTGCGTGGGAATTTCGGGGACTGGGGGTCGTCTGCGTGGGACTTTCTGGGACTGTCTCCTGTATGGGGGTCGTCTGCGTGGGACTTTCTGGGACTAGGGGTCGTCTGCGTGGGAATTTCTGGGACTGTCTCCTGGGTGGGGGGTCGTCTGCGTGGGACTTTCTGGGACTGTGAGTCGTCTCTGTGGGACTTTCTGGGACTGTCTCCTTGGTGGGGGTGTCGTCTGCGTAGGACATTGTGGGACTGGGGGTCCTCTGCGTGGGACTTTCTGGGACTGTGGGTTGTCCGCGTGGGACTTTCTGGGACAGTCTCCTTGGTGGGGGGTCGTCTTTTTGGGATTTTCTGGGACTGTCTCCTGGGTGGAGGATCGTCATCGTGGGACTTTCTGGGACTGGGGCTCGTCGGCGTGGGACTTTCTGGGACTGGGGGTCGTCTGCGTGGGACTTTCTGGGACTGTCTCCTGGGTGGGGTGTCGTCTGTGTGGGAGTTTCTGGGACAGTGACTAGTCTGCGTGGGACTTTCTAGGACTGGAGGTCGTCTGCGTAGGACTTTCTGGTACTGTCTCACTGGGTGGGGGGTCGTCTGCGTGGGACTTTCTGGGACTGGGCGTCTTCTGCTTGGGACTTTCTGGGCCTGTCTCCTGTCTGGGGGGTCGTCTTCCTGGGACTTTCTAGGACTAGGTGTCGTCTGCGTGGGACTTTCTGGGACTGTCTCCTGGGTGGGGGTCTTCTGCGCGGGACTTTCTGGGACTGGGGGTCGTCTGCGTTGGACTTTCTGGGACTGTCTTCTGGGAGGGGGGTCTTCTGCGTTGGACTTTCTGGGACTGGGGGTCGTCTGCGTGGGACTTTCTGGGACTGTCTCCTGGGTGGGGGGTCGTCTGCGTTGGAATTTCTGGGACTGGGGGTCGTCTGCGTGGGACTTTCTGGGACTGTTTCTTGGGTGGGTGGTCGTCTGCGTGGGAATTTCTGGGACTGTCGGTCGTCTACATAGGACTTTATATGACTGTCTCCTGGGTGGGGGGTCGTCTGCATGGGACTTTCTTCGACTGACTCCTGGGTGGGGGGTCGTCTGCGTGGGACTTTCTGGGACTGGGTGTCGTCCGCGTGGGAATTTCTCGGACTGTCTCCTGGGTAGGGGTTCGTCTGCGTGGGACTTTCTGGAACTGTGTGGTCGTCTGCGTGGGACTTGCTGGGACTGGGTGGTCGTCTGCGTTGGACTTTCTGGGACTGTCTCCCTGGTGGGGGGTCGTCTGTTTGGGTCTTTCTGCGAATGTCTCCAGGGTGGGGGGTCGTCTGCATGGGACTTTCTTGGACTGTGACTCGTCTGCGTGGGACTTTCTGGGACTGGAGTTCGAATGCGTGGGACTTTCTGATACTGTCTCCTGGGTGGGGAGTCGTCTGCGTGTGACTTTCTGGGACTGGGCGTCTTCTGCGTGGGATTTTTTGGAACTGTCTCCTGTCTGGGGGGTCGTCTTCGTGGGACTTTATTAGACTAGGGGTCGTCTGCGTTGGACTTTCTGTGACTGTCTCCTGGGTGGGGGGTCGTCTGCATGGGACTTTCTGTGACTGTCTCCTGGGTGGGGGGTCGTCTGCGTCGGACTTTCTGGGACTGTCTCCTTGGTGGGGAGTCGTCTGCGTGGGACTTTCTGGGACTGTGGGTCGTCTGCGTGGGACTTTCTGGGACTGTCTCCTGGGTAGGGGGTCGTCTGCGTGGGACTTTCGTGGACTTGTGGTCGTCTGCGTGGGACTTTCTGGGACTGTCTCCTGGGTGGGGGGTCGTCTGCGTGGGAATTTCTGGGACTGTCGGTCGTCTACATAGGATTTTATATGACTGTCTCCTGGGTGGGGGGTCGTCTGCATGGGATTTCAGCGACTGTCTTCTGGGTGGGGGGTCGTCTGCGTGGGACTTTATTGGACTAGGGGTCGTCTGCGTTGGACTTTCTGGGACTGTCTCCTGGGTGGGGGTCGTCTGCGCGGGACTTTCTGGGACTGGGGGTCGTCTGCGTTGGATTTTTTGGGACTGTCTACAGGGTTGGGGGTCGTCTGCGTGGCACATTCTGGGACTGGGGTTTCTCTGCGTGGGACTTTCTGGGACTGTCTCCTGAGTGGGGGTCGTCTGCGTGGGACTTTTTTGGGACAGTGGGCCGACTGAGTTGGACTTTCTTGGACTGTCTCCTGGGTGGGGGTCGTCTGCGTGGGACTTTCTGGTACTGGGGGTCGTCTGCGTGGGACTTTCTGGGACTGTCTCCTGGGTGGGGGGTCGTCTCCGTGGGATATCTGGGACTGTCTCCTTGGTAGGGTGTCGTCTGCATGGGATTACCTGGGACTGGGGGTCGCCTGCGTGGGACATTCTTGGACTGGGGGTCGTCTGCGTGGGTCTTTTTGGGTCTCTCTCCTGGGTGGGGGGTTGTCTGCGTTGAAATTTCTGGGCATGTCTCCTGGGTGAGGGGTCTTCTGCGTTGGACTTTCTGGGACTGGGGATCGTGCGCGTGGGATTTTTGGGAATGTCTCCTGGGTGGGGTGTCGTCTGCATGGGACTTTCTGGGACTGGGGGTCATCTGCGTGGGACTTTCTGGGACTGTCTCCTGAGTGTGGTGTCGTCTGCGGGAGCCTTTCTGGGTCTTTCTCCTGGGTGGGGGTCGTCTTCCTGGGACTTTCTGGGACTGGGAGTCGTCCGCGTGGGACTTTCTGGGAATGTCTCCTGGGTGGGGGGTTGTCTGCGTTGAAATTTCTGGGCATGTCTCCTGGGTGAGGGGTCTTCTGCGTTGGACTTTCTGGGACTGGGGATCGTGCGCGTGGGATTTTTGGGAATGTCTCCTGGGTGGGGTGTCGTCTGCATGGGACTTTCTGGGACTGGGGGTCATCTGCGTGGGACTTTCTGGGACTGTCTCCTGAGTGTGGTGTCGTCTGCGGGAGCCTTTCTGGGTCTTTCTCCTGGGTGGGGGTCGTCTTCCTGGGACATTCTGGTACTGGGGGTCGTCTGCGTGGGACTTTCTGGGACTGTCTCCTGGGTGGGGATTCGTCTGCATGGGTTTACCTGGGACTGGGGGTCGTCTGCGTGGGACATTCTGGGACTGGGGGTCGTCTGCGTGGGTCTTTTTGGGACTCTCTCCCGGGTGGGGGTCGCCTGCGTGGGACTTTCTGGTACAATCTCCTGGGTGGGGAGTCGTCTGCGTGGGACTTTCTGGGTCTGGGGTTTGTCTGCGTGGGTCTTTCTGGGACTGTCTCCTGACTGGGTGGTTGTCTGCGTTGAAATTTCTGGGCATGTCTCCTGGGTGAGGGGTCTTCTGCGTGGGACTTTCTGGGACTGGGGGTCGTCCGCGTGGTACTTTCTGGGAATGTCTCCTGGGTGGGGGTCGTCTGCCTTGGAATTTCTGGGACTGGGGGTGGTCCGCGTTGGACTTTCTGGGAATGTCTCCTCGGTGGGGGTTCGTCTGCGTTGGACATTCTGGGACTGGGTGTCGTCCGCGTGGGATTTTCTGGGACTGTCTCCTGGGTGGGGTTTCGTCTGCGTGGGACTTTCTGGAACTGGGTGGTCGTCTGCGTGGGACTTTCTGGGACTGTCTCTTGGGTGGGGGTCGTCTGCATGGGACTTTCTTGGACTGTGACTCGTCTGCGTGTGATTTTCTGGGACTGGAGTTCGTCTGCGTGGGACTTTCTGGTACTGCCTCCTTGGTGGGGGGTCGTCTGCGTGTGACTTTCTGGGACTGGGCGTCTTCTGCGTTGGACTTTCTGGGACTGTCTCCTGTCTGGGGGGTCGTCTGCGCGAAACTTTCTGGGACTGGGGGGCGTCTGCGTAGGAATTTCTCGAACTGTCTCCTGAGTGGGGGTCGTCTGCGTGGGACTTTCTGGGACTGGGGGTCGTCTGCGTGGGAATTTCTGGGACTGTCTCCTGGGTGGGGGTCGTCTGCTTGGGACTTTCTTGGACTGTGGGTGGTCTGCGTGGGACTCTCTGGGACTGTCTCCTGGGTGGGGATTCGTCTGCATGGGATTACCTGGGACTGGGGGTCGTCTGCGTGGGACATTCTGGGACTGGGGGTCGTCTGCGTGGGTCTTTTTGGGACACTCTCCTGGGTGGGTGTCGTCTGCGTGGGACTATCTGGTACAGTCTCCTGGGTGGGGAGTCGTCTGCGTGGGACTTTCTGGGTCTGGGGGTCGTCTGCGTGGGTCTTTAGGGGACTGTCTCCTGACTGGGTGGTTGTCTGCGTTGAAATTTCTGGGCATGTCTCCTGGGTGAGGGGTCTTCTGCATGGGACTTTCTGGGACTGGGGGTCGTCCGCGTGGTACTTTCTGGGAATGTCTCCTGGGTGGGGGTCGTCTGCCTTGGAATTTCTGGGACTGGGGGTGGTCCGCGTGGGACTTTCTGGGAATGTCTCCTCGGTGGGGGTTCGTCTGCGTTGGACATTCTGGGACTGGGTGTCGTCCGCGTGGGATTTTCTGGGACTGTCTCCTGGGTGGGGGTTCGTCTGCGTGGGACTTTCTGGAACTGGGTGGTCGTCTGCGTGGGACTTTCTGGGACTGTCTCTTGGGTGGGGGTCGTCTGCATGGGACTTTCTTGGACTGTGACTCGTCTGCGTGTGATTTTCTGGGACTGGAGTTCGTCTGCGTGGGACTTTCTGGTACTGCCTCCTTGGTGGGGGGTCGTCTGCGTGTGACTTTCTGGGACTGGGCGTCTTCTGCGTTGGACTTTCTGGGACTGTCTCCTGTCTGGGGGGTCGTCTGCGCGAAACTTTCTGGGACTGGGGGGCGTCTGCGTAGGAATTTCTCGAACTGTCTCCTGAGTCGGGGGTCGTCTGCGTGGGACTTTCTGGGACTGGGGGTCGTCTGCGTGGGAATTTCTGGGACTGTCTCCTGGGTGGGGATTCGTCTGCATGGGATTACCTGGGACTGGGGGTCGTCTGCGTAGGACATTCTGGGACTGGGGGTCGTCTGCGTGGGTCTTTTTGGGACTCTCTCCTGGGTACTTTCTGGGAATGTCTCCTGGGTGGGGGTCGTCTGCCTTGGAATTTCTGGGACTGGGGGTCGTCTGCCTGGGACTTTCTGGGACTGTGGGCCGTCTACGTGGGACTTTCTGGGAATCTCTCCTGGGTGCAGGTCGTCTGCGTGGGACTTTCTGGTACTGGGGGTCGTCTGCGTGGGACTTTCTGGGACTGTCTCCTGGGTGGGGATTCGTCTGCATGGGTTTACCTGGGACTGGGGGTCGTCTGCGTGGGACATTCTGGGACTGGGGGTCGTCTGCGTGGGTCTTTTTGGGACTCTCTCCTGGGTGGGGGTCGCCTGCGTGGGACATTCTGGTACAATCTCCTGGGTGGGGAGTCGTCTGCGTGGGACTTTCTGGGTCTGGGGTTTGTCTGCGTGGGTCTTTCTGGGACTGTCTCCTGACTGGGTGGTTGTCTGCGTTGAAATTTCTGGGCATGTCTCCTGGGTGAGGGGTCTTCTGCGTGGGACTTTCTGGGACTGGGGGTCGTCCGCGTGGTACTTTCTGGGAATGTCTCCTGGGTGGGGGTCGTCTGCCTTGGAATTTCTGGGACTGGGGGTGGTCCGCGTTGGACTTTCTGGGAATGTCTCCTCGGTGGGGGTTCGTCTGCGTTGGACATTCTGGGACTGGGTGTCGTCCGCGTGGGATTTTCTGGGACTGTCTCCTGGGTGGGGTTTCGTCTGCGTGGGACTTTCTGGAACTGGGTGGTCGTCTGCGTGGGACTTTCTGGGACTGGAGTTCGTCTGCGTGGGACTTTCTGGTACTGCCTCCTTGGTGGGGGGTCGTCTGCGTGTGACTTTCTGGGACTGGGCGTCTTCTGCGTTGGACTTTCTGGGACTGTCTCCTGTCTGGGGGGTCGTCTGCGCGAAACTTTCTGGGACTGGGGGGCGTCTGCGTAGGAATTTCTCGAACTGTCTCCTGAGTGGGGGTCGTCTGCGTGGGACTTTCTGGGACTGGGGGTCGTCTGCGTGGGAATTTCTGGGACTGTCTCCTGGGTGGGGGTCGTCTGCTTGGGACTTTCTTGGACTGTGGGTGGTCTGCGTGGGACTCTCTGGGACTGTCTCCTGGGTGGGGATTCGTCTGCATGGGATTACCTGGGACTGGGGGTCGTCTGCGTGGGACATTCTGGGACTGGGTGTCGTCTGCGTGGGTCTTTTTGGGACACTCTCCTGGGTGGGGGTCGTCTGCGTGGGACTATCTGGTACAGTCTCCTGGGTGGGGAGTCGTCTGCGTGGGACTTTCTGGGTCTGGGGGTCGTCTGCGTGGGTCTTTAGGGGACTGTCTCCTGACTGGGTGGTTGTCTGCGTTGAAATTTCTGGGCATGTCTCCTGGGTGAGGGGTCTTCTGCGTGGGACTTTCTGGGACTGGGTGTCGTCCGCGTGGTACTTTCTGGGAATGTCTCCTGGGTGGGGGTCGTCTGCCTTGGAATTTCTGGGACTGGGGGTGGTCCGCGTGGGACTTTCTGGGAATGTCTCCTCGGTGGGGGTTCGTCTGCGTTGGACATTCTGGGACTGGGTGTCGTCCGCGTGGGATTTTCTGGGACTGTCTCCTGGGTGGGGGTTCGTCTGCGTGGGTCTTTCTGGAACTGGGTGGTCGTCTGCGTGGGACTTTCTGGGACTGTCTCTTGGGTGGGGGTCGTCTGCATGGGACTTTCTTGGACTGTGACTCGTCTGCGTGTGATTTTCTGGGACTGGAGTTCGTCTGCGTGGGACTTTCTGGTACTGCCTCCTTGGTGGGGGGTCGTCTGCGTGTGACTTTCTGGGACTGGGCGTCTTCTGCGTTGGACTTTCTGGGACTGTCTCCTGTCTGGGGGGTCGTCTGCGCGAAACTTTCTGGGACTGGGGGGCGTCTGCGTAGGAATTTCTCGAACTGTCTCCTGAGTGGGGGGTCGTCTGCGTGGGACTTTCTGGGACTGGGGGTCGTCTGCGTGGGAATTTCTGGGACTGTCTCCTGGGTGGGGATTCGTCTGCATGGGATTACCTGGGACTGGGGGTCTTCTGCGTAGGACATTCTGGGACTGGGTGTCGTCTGCGTGGGTCTTTTTGGGACTCTCTCCTGGGTACTTTCTGGGAATGTCTCCTGGGTGGGGGTCGTCTGCCTTGGAATTTCTGGGACTGGGGGTGGTCCGCGTGGGACTTTCTGGGACTGTCTCCTGTCTAGGGGGTCGTCTGCGCGGGACTTTCTGGGACTGGGGGTCGTCTGCGTAGGAATTTCTCGAACTGTCTCCTGAGTTGGGGGTCGTCTGCGTGGGACTTTCTGGGACTGGGGGTCGTCTGCGTGGGTCTTTCTGGGACTGTCTCCTGACTGGGTGGTTGTCTGCGTTGAAATTTCTGGGCATGTCTCCTGGGTGAGGGGTCTTCTGCGTGGGACTTTCTGGGACTGGGGGTCGTCCGCGTGGTACTTTCTGGGAATGTCTCCTGGGTGGGGGTCGTCTGCCTTGGAATTTCTGGGACTGGGGGTGGTCCGCGTGGGACTTTCTGGGACTGTCCCCTGACTGGGTGGTTGTCTGCGTTGAAATTTCTGGGCATGTCTCCTGGGTGAGGGGTCTTCTGCGTGGGACTTTCTGGGACTGGGGGTCGTCCGCGTGGTACTTTCTGGGAATGTCTCCTGGGTGGGGGTCGTCTGCCTTGGAATTTCTGGGACTGGGGGTGGTCCGCGTGGGACTTTCTGGGAATGTCTCCTCGGTGGGGGTTCGTCTGCGTTGGACATTCTGGGACTGGGTGTCGTCCGCGTGGGATTTTCTGGGACTGTCTCCTGGGTGGGGGTTCGTCTGCGTGGGACTTTCTGGAACTGGTTGGTCGTCTGCGTGGGACTTTCTGGGACTGTCTCCTGGGTGGGGGTCGTCTGCATGGGACTTTCTTGGACTGTGACTCGTCTGCGTGGGATTTTCTGGGACTGGAGTTCGTCTGCGTGGGACTTTCTGGTAATGGCTCCTTGGTGGGGGGTCGTCTGCGTGGGACTTTCTGGGACTGGGCATCTTCTGCGTTTGACTTTCTGGGACTGTCTCCTGTCTAGGGGGTCGTCTGCGCGGGACTTTCTGGGACTGGGGGTCGTCTGCGTAGGAATTTCTCGAACTGTCTCCTGAGTGGGGGGTCGTCTGCGTGGGACTTTCTGGGACTGGGGGTCGTCTGCGTGGGAATTTCTGGGAATGTCTCCTCGGTGGGGGTTCGTCTGCGTTGGATATTCTGGGACTGGGTGTCGTCCGCGTGGGATTTTCATGGACTGTCTCTTGGGTGGGGGTCGTCTGCATGGGACTTTCTTGGACTGTGACTCGTCTGCGTTGGATTTTCTGGGACTGGAGTTCGTCTGCGGGGGACTTTCTGGTAATGGCTCCTTGGTGGGGGGTCGTCTGCGTGGGACTTTCTGGGACTGGGCGTCTTCTGCGTTGGACTTTCTGGGACTGTCTCCTGTCTAGGGGGTCGTCTGCGCGGGACTTTCTGGGACTGGGGGTCGTCTGCGTAGGAATTTCTCGAACTGTCTCCTGAGTGGGGGGTCGTCTGCGTGGGACTTTCTGGGACTGGGGGTCGTCTGCGTGGGAATTTCTGGGAATGTCTCCTCGGTGGGGGTTCGTCTGCGTTGGACATTCTGGGACTGGGTGTCGTCCGCGTGGGATTTTCATGGACTGTCTCTTGGGTGGGGGTCGTCTGCATGGGACTTTCTTGGACTGTGACTCGTCTGCGTGTCTCATTTTCTGGGACTGGAGTTCGTCTGCGTGGGACTGTCTGGTACTGCCTCCTTGGTGGGGGGTCGTCTGCGTGTGACTTTCTGGGACTGGGCGTCTTCTGCGTTGGACTTTCTGGGACTGTCTCCTGTCTGGAGGGTCGTCTGCGCGAAACTTTCTGGGACTGGGGGGCGTCTGCGTAGGAATTTCTCGAACTGTCTCCTGAGTGGGGGGTCGTCTGCGTGGGACTTTCTGGGACTGGGGGTCGTCTGCGTGGGAATTTCTGGGACTGTCTCCTGGGTGGGGGTCGTCTGCTTGGGACTTTCTGGGACTGTGGGTCGTCTGCGTGGGACTTTCTGGGACTGTCTCCTGGGTGGGCATTCGTCTGAATGGGATTACCTTGGACTGGGGGTCGTCTGCGTGGGACATTCTGGGACTGGGGGTCGTCTGCGTGGGTCTTTTTGGGACTCTCTCCTGGGTCGGAGTCGTTTGCGTGGGACTATCTGGTACACTCTCCTGGGTGGGGGTTCGTCTGCGTGGGACTTTCTGGGTCTGGGGGTCGTCTGCGTGGGTCTTTCTGGGACTGTCTCCTGACTGGGTGGTTGTCTGCGTTGAAATTTCTGGGCATGTCTCCTGGGTGAGTGGTCTTCTGCGTGGGACTTTCTGGGACTGGGGGTCGTCCGCGTGGTACTTTCTGGGAATGTCTCCTGGGTGGGGGTCGTCTGCCTTGGAATTTCTGGGACTGGGGGTGGTCCGCGTGGGACTTTCTGGGAATGTCTCCTCGGTGGGGGTTCGTCTGCGTTGGACATTCTGGGACTGGGTGTCGTCCGCGTGGGATTTTCTGGGACTGTCTCCTGGGTGGGGGTTCGACGGCGTGGGACTTTCTGGAACTGGGTGGTCGTCTGCGTGGGACTTTCTGGGACTGTCTCTTGGGTGGGGGTCGTCTGCATGGGACTTTCTTGGACTGTGACTCGTCTGCGTGTGATTTTCTGGGACTGGAGTTCGTCTGCGTGGGACTTTCTGGTACTGCCTCCTTGGTGGGGGGTCGTCTGCGTGTGACTTTCTGGGACTGGGCGTCTTCTGCGTTGGACTTTCTGGGACTGTCTCCTGTCTGGGGTGTCGTCTGCGCGAAACTTTCTGGGACTGGGGGGCGTCTGCGTAGGAATTTCTCGAACTGTCTCCTGAGTGGGGGGTCGTCTGCGTGGGACTTTCTGGGACTGGGGGTCGTCTGCGTGGGAATTTCTGGGACTGTCTCCTGGGTGGGGGTCGTCTGCTTGGGACTTTCTGGGACTGTGGGTCGTCTGCGTGGGACTTTCTGGGACTGTCTACTGGGTGGGGATTCGTCTGCATGGGATTACCTGGGACTGGGGGTCGTCTGCGTAGGACATTCTGGGACTGGGGGTCGTCTGCGTGGGTCTTTTTGGGACTCTCTCCTGGGTACTTTCTGGGAATGTCTCCTGGG
This sequence comes from Acanthosepion esculentum, assembly GCA_964036315.1. Classification (NCBI taxonomy): domain Eukaryota; kingdom Metazoa; phylum Mollusca; class Cephalopoda; order Sepiida; family Sepiidae; genus Acanthosepion; species Acanthosepion esculentum. The sequence continues at coordinate 69,137,015 of OZ038514.1, forward strand.
TGGGGGTCGTCTGCCTTGGACTTTCTGGGACTGGGGGTCGTCTGCGTGGGACTTTCTGGGAATGTCTCCTGGGTGGGGGTTCGTCTGCGTTGGACATTTTGGGACTGGGTGTCGTCCGCGTGGGATTTTCTGGGACTGTCTCCTGGATGGGGGTTCGTCTGCGTGGTACTTTCTGGAAGTGGTTGGTCGTCTGCGTGGGACTTTCTGGGACTGTCTCCTGGGTGGGGGTCGTCTGCATGGGACTTTCTTGGACTGTGACTCGTCTGCGTGCGATTTTCTGGGACTGGAGTTCGTCTGCGTGGGACTTTCTGGTAATGGCTCCTTGGTGGGGGGTCGTCTGCGTGGGACTTTCTGGGACTGGGCGTCTTCTGCGTTGGACTTTCTGGGACTGTCTCCTGTCTGGGGGGTCGTCTGCGCGGGACTTTCTGGGACTGGGGGTCGTCTGCGTAGGAATTTCTCGAACTGTCTCCTGAGTGGGGGGTCGTCTGCGTGGGACTTTCTGGGACTGGGGGTAGTCTGCGTGGGAATTTCTGGGACTGTCTCCTGGGTGGGGGTCGTCTGCTTGGGACTTTCTGGGACTGTGGGTCGTCTGCGTTGGACTTTCTGGGACTGTCTCGTGGGTAGGGGGTCGTTTGCGTGGGACATTCGTGGACTTGTGGTCTTCTGCGTGGGACTTTCTGGGACTGTCTCCTGGGTGGGGGGTCGTCTGCGTGGGAATTTCTGGGACTGTCAGTCGTCTACGTAGGACTTTATATGACTGTCTCCTGGGTGGGGGGTCGTCTGCATGGGTCTTTCTTCGACTGTCTCCTGGGTGGGGGTCGTCTGCGTGGGACTTTCTGGGACTGGATGTCGTCCGCGTGGGAATTTCTGGGACTGTCTCCTGGGTAGGGGTTCGTCTGCGTGGGACTTTCTGGAACTGTGTGGTCGTCTGCGTGGGACTTGCTGGGACTGTCTCCTGGGTGTGGTGTCGTCTGCTGGGACTGTCTCGTGGGTGGGGGTGTCGTCTCCGTGGGATATCTGGGACTGTCTCCTGGGTGGGGATTCGTCTGCATGGGATTACCTGGGACTGGGGGTCGTCTGCGTAGGACATTCTGGGACTGGGGGTCGTCTGCGTGGGTCTTTTTGGGACACTCTCCTGGGTGGGGGTCGTCTGCGTGGGACTATCTGGTACAATCTCCTGGGTGGGGAGTCGTCTGCGTGGGACTTTCTGGGACTGGGGTCGTCTGGGTGGGTCTTTCTGGGACTGTCTCCTGACTGGGTGGTTGTCTGCTTGAAATTTCTGGGCATGTCTCCTGGGTGAGGGGTCTTCTGCGTGGGACTTTCTGGGACTGTGGGTCGTCCGCGTGGTACTTTCTGGGAATGTCTCCTGGGTGGGGGTCGTCTGCCTGGGACTTTCTGGGACTGGGGTTCGTCCGCGTGGGACTTTCTGGGAATGTCTCCTGAGTGGGGTTTCGTCTGCGTTGTATTTTCTGGGACTGGGTGTCGTCCGCGTGGGATTTAATGGGACTCACTCCTGGGTGGGTGTTCGTCTGCGTGGGACTTTCTGGAAGTGGGTGGTCGTCTGCGTGGGACTTTCTGGGACTGTCTCCTGGTAAGGGGTCGTCTTCGTGGCACATTCGTGGATTGTGGTCTTCTGCGTGGGACTTTCTGGGACTGTCTCCTGGGTGGGGGGTCGTCTGCGTGGGACTTTCTGGGACTGGGTGTCGTCCGCGTGGGAATTTCTGGGACTGTCTGCTGGGTAGGGGTTCGTCTGCGTGGGACTTTCTGGATCTGTGTGGTCGTCTGCGTGGGACTTGCTGGGACTATCTCCTGGGTGTGGTGTCGTCTGCGTGGGACTTTCTGTGACTGTCTCCTGGGTGGGGGTTCGTCAGCGTGGGACTAGCTGGGACTGTCTCCTGGGTGGGGGGTCGTCTGCGTGGGACTTTCTGGGACTGGGGTTCGTCTGCGTGGGATTTTCTGGGACTGGGGGTCTTCTGCGTGCGACTTTCTGGGATTGGGGGTGGTCTGCGTCGGACTTTCTAGGACTGTCTCCTGGGTGGGGAGTCGTCTGCGTGGGATATCTGGGACTGTCTCCTGGGTGGGGGGTCGTCTGCCCCGGACTTTCTTGGACTGGGGTACGTCTGCGTAGTAATTTCTGGGACTGTCTCCTGGGTGGGGAGTCGTCTGCGTGGGACTTTCTGGGACTGGGTGTCGTCCGCGTGGGAATTTCTGGGACTGTCTCCTGGGTAGGGGTTCGTCTGCGTGGGACTTTCTGGAACTGTGTGGTCGTCTGCGTGGGACTTGCTGGGACTGTCTCCTGGGTGTGGTGTCGTCTGCGTGGGACTTTCTGTGACTGTCTCCTGTGTGGGGGTTCGTCAGCGTGGGACTTGCTGGGACTGTCTCCTGACTGGGGGGTCGTCTGCGTGGGACTTTCTGGGACTGGGGGTCGTCTGCGTGGGACTTTCTGGGACTGGGTGTCTTCTGCGTGGGACTTTCTGGGATTGGGGTCGTCTGCGTGGGACTTTCTAGGACTGTCTCCTGGGTGGGGAGTCGTCTGCGTGGGATATATGGGACTGTCTCCTGGGTAGGGGGTCGTCTGCGCCGGACTTTCTGGGACTGGGGGACGTCTGCGTTGTACTTTCTTGGACTGTCTCCTTTCTGGGGGGTCGTCTGCGCGGGACTTTCTGGGACTGGGGGTCGTCTGCGTGGGATATCTAGGACTGTCTCCTGGGTGGGGAGTCGTCTACATGGGACTTTCTGGGACTGGGGGTCGTCTGCATGGGTCTTTCTGGTACAGTCTCCTGGGTGCGGTGTCGTCTGCGTGGGAGTGTCTGGGACTGGGGGTCGTCTGCGTGGCACTTTCTTGGACTGGGGGTCGTCTGCGTGGGTCTTTCTGGGACTCTCTCCTGGGTGGGGGTTCCTCTGCGTGGGACTTTCTGGGACTGTCTCCTGGGTGGGGGGGTCGTCTGCGTGGGACTTTCTGGGACTGGGGGTCGTCTGCGTGGGACTTTCAGGGACTGGGTGTCGTCTGCGTGGGACTTTCTGGGACTGGGGGTCTTCTGCGTGGGACTTTGTGGGATTGGGGGTCGTCTGCGTGGGACTTTCTAGGACTGTCTCCTGGGTGGGGAGTCGTCTGCGTGGGATATCTGGGTCTGTCTCCTGGGTGGGGTGTCGTCTGCATGGGACTTTCTGGGACTGGGGGTCGTCTGCATGGGTCTTTCTAATTACAGTCTCCTGGGTGCGGTGTCGTCTGCGTTGGATTTTGTGGGACTGGGGGTCGTCTTCGTGGGACTTTCTGGGACTGGAGGTCGTCTTGGTGGGACTTTCTGGGACTGTCTCCTGGGTAGGGGGTCGTCTGCGTGGGACATTCGTGGACTTGTGGTCGTCAGCGTGGGACTTTCTTGAACTGTCTCCTGGGTGGGGGGTCGTCTGCGTGGGAATTTCTGGGACTGTCGGTCGTCTACGTTGGACTTTATATGACTGTCCCTGGGTGGGGGGTCGTCTGCATGGGACTTTCTTCGACTGTCTCCTGGTTGGGGTTCGTCTGCGTGGGACTTTCTGGGACTGGGTGTCGTCCGCGTGGGAATTTCTGGGACTGTCTCCTGGGTAGGGGTTCGTCTGCGTGGGACTTTCTGGAACTGTGTGGTCGTCTGCGTGGGACTTGCTGGGACTATCTACTGGGTGTGGTTTCGTCGGCGTGGGACTTTCTGTGACTGTCTCCTGGGTGGTGTTTCTTCAGCGTGGGACTTGCTGGGACATCCTCCTGGGTGGGGGGTCGTCTGCGTGGGACTTTCTGGGACTGGGGATCGTCTGCGTGGGACTTTCTGGGACTGGGGGTCTTCTGCGTGGGACTTTCTGGGATTGGGGGTCGTCTGCGTCGGACTTTCTAGGACTGTCTCCTGGGTGGGGAGTCGTCTGCGTGGGATATCCGGGACTGTCTCCTGGGTGGGGGGTCGTCTGCGCCGGACTTTCTGGGACTGGGGGACATCTGCGTAGTAATTTCTGGGACTGTCTCCTGGGTGGGGAGTCGTCTGCGTGGGACTTTCTGGGACTGGGTGTCGTCCGCGTGGGAATTTCTTGGACTGTCTCCTGGGTAGGGGTTCGTCTTCGTGGGACTTTCTGGAACTGTGTGGTCGTCTGCGTGGGACTTGCTGGGACTGTCTCCTGGGTGTGGTGTCGTCTGCGTGGGACTTTCTGGGACTTCCTCCTGGGTGGGGGGTCGTCTGCGTGGGACTTGCTGGGACTGGGGATCGTCTGCGTGGGACTTTCTGGGACTGGGGGTCTTCTGCGTGTGACTTTCTGGGATTGGGGGTCGTCTGCGTCGGACTTTCTAGGACTGTCTCCTGGGTGGGGAGTCGTCTGCGTGGGATATCTGGGACTGTCTCCTGGGTGGGGGGTCGTCTGCGCCGGACTTTCTGGGACTGGGGGACGTCTGCGTAGTAATTTCTGGGACTGTCTCCTGGGTGGGGAGTCGTCTGCGTGGGACTTTTTGGGACTGGGTGTCGTCCGCGTGGGAATTTCTTGGACTGTCTCCTGGGTAGGGGTTCGTCTTCGTGGGACTTTCTGGAACTGTGTGGTCGTCTGCGTGGGACTTGCTGGGACTGTCTCCTGGGTGTGGTGTCGTCTGCGTGGGACTTTCTGGGACTGTCTCCTGGGTGGGGGTTCGTCAGCGTGGGACTTGCTGGGACTGTCACCTGACTGGGGGGTCGTCTGCGTGGGACTTTCTGGGACTTCCTCCTGGGTGGGGGGTCGTCTGCGTGGGACTTGCTGGGACTGGGGATCGTCTGCGTGGGACTTTCTGGGACTGGGGGTCTTCTGCGTGGGACTTTCTGGGATTGGGGGTCGTCTGCGTCGGTCTTTCTAGGACTGTCTCCTGGGTGGGGAGTCGTCTGCGTGGGATATCTGGGACTGTCTCCTGGGTGGGGGGTCGTCTGCGCCGGACTTTCTGGGACTGGGGGACATCTGCGTAGTAATTTCTGGGACTGTCTCCTGGGTGGGGAGTCGTCTGCGTGGGACTTTCTGGGACTGGGTGTCGTCCGCGTGGGAATTTCTTGGACTGTCTCCTGGGTAGGGGTTCGTCTTCGTGGGACTTTCTGGAACTGTGTGGTCGTCTGCGTGGGACTTGCTGGGACTGTCTCCTGGGTGTGGTGTCGTCTGCGTGGGACTTTCTGGGACTGTCTCCTGGGTGGGGGTTCGTCAGCGTGGGACTTGCTGGGACTGTCTCCTGACTGGGGGGTCGTCTGCGTGGGACTTTCTGGGACTGGGGGTCGTCTGCGTGGGACTTTCTGGGACTGGGGGTCGTCTGCGTGGGACTTTCTGGGACTTGGGGTAGTCTGCGTGAGACTTTCTAGGACTGTCTTCAGGGTTGGGTGGTCGTCTGCGTGGGACATTCTGGGACTGTTTCCTGGGTGGGGACTCGTCTGCGTGGGACTTTCTGGGACTGGGGGTCGTCTGCGTGGGTCTTTCTGGGACAGTCTCCTGGGTGCGGTGTCGTCTGCGTGGGACTGTGGGACTGGGGGTCTTCTGTGTGGGATTTTCTGGGACTGGGGGTCGTCTGCGTGGGACTTTCTGGGTCTGTCTTCTGGGTGGGGGGTCGTCTGTTTGGGACTTTCTGGGACTGTCTCCTGTGTGGGGGTCGTCTGCATGGGACTTCCTAGGACTGGGGGTCGTCTGCCTGGGACTTTCTGGGATTGGGGGTCGTCTGCGTGGGACTTTCTGGGACTGTCTCCTGGGTGGGGGGTCGTCTGCGTGGGACATTCTGGCACTGACTCCTGGGTGGGGCTCGTCTGCGTTGGACTTTCTGGGACTGTCTCCTGGGTGGGGGGTCGTCTGCGTGGGATATCTGGGACTGTCTCCTGGGTGGGGGGGTCTTCTTCATGGGACTTTCTGGGACTGGGGGTCGTCTGCGTGAGTCTTTCTTGGACTCTCTCGTGGGTGGGGAGTCGTCTGCGTGGGACATTCCGTGACTGGGGGTGGTCTGCATGGGTCTTTCTGAGATTGTCTCCTGTGTGGGGGTTCGTTTGCGTGGGACTTTCTGGGAATGTCTCCTGCGTGGGCGGTCGTCTGCGTGGTACTTTCAGGGACTGGGTGTCGTCTGCGTGGGACTTTCTGGGACTGTCTCCTGGGTGGGGTCTCGTCTGCGTTGGACTGTCTCCTGGGTGGGGGTCGTCTGCGTGGGATATCTAGGACTGTCTCCTGGGTGGGGGGTCGTCTGCATGGGATTTTCTGGGACTGGGTGTCTTTTGCGTGGGACTTTCTGGGACTGTCTCCTGCGTGGGGGGTCGTCCTCGTGGGACTTTCTTCGACTGGGGGTCGTCTGTGTGGGACTTTCTTAGACTGTCTCCTGGGTGGGGGCTCGTCTACGTGGGACTTTCTGGGACTGTCTCCTGGGAGGGGGGCGTCTGCATGGGACTTTCTGGGACCACGGGTCTTCTGCGTGGGACTTTCTTGGACTGTCTCCTGCGTGGGGGGTCGTCTGCGTGGGACTTTCAGGGACTGGGTGTCGTCTGCGTGGGACTTTCTGGGACTGTCTCCTGGGTGGTGGTCGTCTGCGTGGGACTTTCTGGGACTGGGGGTCGTCTGCGTGGGACTTTCAGGGACTGGGTGTCGTCTGCCTTTGACTTTCTGGGACTGTCTCCTGGGTGGCGGGTCGTCTGCGTGGGACTTTCTGGGACTGTCTCATGGGTGGGGTGTCGTCTGCGTGGAATTTTCTTGGACTGTCTCCTGCTTGGGTGTTCGTCTGCGTTGGATTTTCTGGGACTGGAGGTCGTCGCCGTGGGACTATCTGGGACTGTCTCCTGGGTGGGGGTCGTCTGCGTGGGACTTTCTGGGACTGTGGGTCGTCTGCGTGGGACTTTCTGGGACTGTCTCCTGGGTTGGAGTTCGTCTCCGTGGGACTTTCTGGGACTGTCTCCTGGGTGGGTGTTCGTCTGCGTGGGACTTTCTGTGACTGGGGGTAGTCTGCGTGGGACTTTCTAGGACTGTCTTCAGGGTTGGGTGGTCGTCTGCGTGGGACATTCTGGGACTAGGGGGTCGGCGGCGTGGGACTTACTAGGACTGGGGGTCGTCTGCGTGGGACATTCTGGGACTGGGGGTCTTCTACGTGGGACTTTCTGGGACTGTCTCCTGGGCGGGGGTGGTCTGCGTGGTTCTTTCTCGGACTGTCTCCTGGGTGGGTGTTCGTCTGCGTTGGACTTTCTGGGACTGTCTCCTTGGTGGGGGCTCGTCTGCTTGGGACTTTCTGAGATTGTCTCCTTGGAGGGGGTCGTCTGCGTGGGACTTTCTGGGACGGTCTCCTTGGTGGGGTTTTTCTGTGTAGCACTTTCTGGGACTCTCTCCTGGATGGGCGTCGTCTGCGTGGGACTTTCTGGGACAGCCTCCTGGGAGGGGGTCGTCTGCATGGGACCCTAGGACTGGGGGTCGTCTGTGTGGGACTTTCTGGGACTGGGGGTCGTCTGCGTGGGTCTTTCTGGGACTGTCTCCTGGGTGGGGGTTGGTCTGCGTTGGACTTTCTGGGACTGTCTCATGCGTGGGTGTTCGTCTGCGTGGGACGTTCTGGGACTGTTTCCTGGGTGGGGGCTCGTCTGCGTGGGACTTACTGAGACTGTCTCCTGGGTGGGGGTCGTCAGCGTGGGTCTTTCTGTGACTGGGGGTCGTCTGCGTGGGACTTTCTTGGATTGGGGGTCGTCTGCGTGGGACTTTCTGGGACTGTCTCCTTGGTGGGGGCTCGTCTGCTTGGGACTTTCTGAGATTGTCTCCTTGGAGGGGGTCGTCTGCATGGGACTTCCTGGGACTCTCTCCTGTATGGGGGTCGTCTGCGTGGGACTTTCTGGGACTGGGGGTCGTCTGCGTGGGACTTTCTGGGACTGTCTCCTGGGTGGGGGGACGTTTGCGTGTGACTTTCTGGGACTGTCTCCTGGGTGGGGGGTCGTCTTCGTGGGACTTTCTGGGACTGTCTCCTGGGTGGATGTTCGTCTGCGTGGGATTATCTGGGACTGGGGGTCGTCTGCCTGGGACTTGCTGGGACACGCTCCTGTCTGGGTGTCGTCTGCGTGGGACTTTCTTGGACTTTCTCCAGTGTGGGGTATCGTCTGCGTGGGACTTTCTGGGACTGTCTCCTTGGTGGGGTTTTTCTGTGTAGCACTTTCTGGGACTGTCTCCTGGATGGGCGTCGTCTGCGTGGGACTTTCTGGGACAGTCTCCTGGGTGGGGGTCGTCAGCATGGGACCCTAGGACTGGGGGTCGTCTGTGTGGGACTTTCTGGGACTGGGGGTCGTCTGTGTGGGTCTTTCTGGGACTGTCTCCTGGGTGGGGGTTGGTCTGCGTTGGACTTTCTGGGACTGTCTCATGCGTGGGTGTTCGTCTGCGTGGGACGTTCTGGGACTGTCTCCTGGGTGGGGGCTCGTCTGCGTGGGACTTACTGAGACTGTCTCCTGGGTGGGGGTCGTCAGCGTGGGTCTTTCTGTGACTGGGGGTCGTCTGCGTGGGACTTTCTGGGACTGTGGGTCGTCTGCGTGTTATTTTCTGGGACTGTCTCCTGGATGGGGGGGTCGTCTGCGTGGGACTTTCTGGGACTGGGTGTCGTCTGCGTGGGATTTTCTGGGACTGTCTCCTGGGTGTGAGGTCGTCTATTTGGTACTTCCTGGGACTGTCTCCTGGGTGGGGGGTCGTCTGCGTGGGACTTTCTGGGACTGGGTGTCGTCTGCGTGGGATTTTCTGGGACTGTCTCCTGGGTGTGAGGTCGTCTATTTGGTACTTCCTGGGACTGTCTCCTGGGTGGGGGGTCGTCTGCGTGGGACTTTCTGGGACTGGGTGTCGTCTGCGTGGGATTTTCTGGGACTGTCTCCTGGGTGGTGGTCGTCTGCGTGGGATTTCTTGGACTGGGGGTCGTCTGCGTGGGACTTTCTGGGACTGTCTCCTAGGTGGGGGGTCCCTCTGCGTGGGACTTCCTGGGACTGTCTCCTGGGTTGGGGGTTGTCTGTTTGGGACTTTCTGTGATTGTCTCCTGGGTGGGGGTCGTCTGCATGGGACTTCCTAAAACTGGGGGTCGTCTGTGTGGGACTTTCTGGGACTGGGGGTCATCTGCGTGGGTCTTTCTCGGACTGTCTCTTTGGTGGGGGTTCATCTGCGTTGGACTTTCTGGGACTCTCTCATGCATGGGTGTCGTGTGCGTGGGACTTTCTGAGTCTGTCTCCTGGGCGGGGGTCTTCTGCATGGGACTTCTTGGGACTGTCTCCTGGGTGGGGGTCGTCTGCGTGGGAGTTTCTGGGAATGGGGTTCGTCTGCGTGGGACTTTCTGGGACTGTCTCCTGGGTGGGGGTTGTCTGCGTGGGACTTTATGGGACTGGGTGTCGTCTGCGTGGGACTTTCTGGGACTGGGGGTAGTCTGCGTGGGTCTTTCTGGGTCTGTCTCCTGGGTGGGGGTTCGTCTGCGTTTGACTTTCTGGGACTGTCTCATGCTTGGGGGGTCGTATCCGTGGGACTTTCTGGGACTGTCTCCTGGGTGGGGGCTCGTATGCGTGGGACTTTCTAGGACTGGGGATCGTCTGCGTGGGACTTTTTGGGAGTGGTGGTCGTCTACGTGGGACTTTCTGGGACTGTCTCCTAGGTGGGAGGTCGTCTGTTTGGTATTTTCTGGGTGGGTGTTCATCTGCGTGGGATTTTCTGGGACTGGGGGGTCGTCTGCGTGGGACATGCTGGGAGACTCTCCTGTCTGGGGATCATCTGCGTGGGACTTTCTTGGACTGTGTGTCGTCTGCGTGGGACTTTCTGGGACAGTCTCCTGGGTGCGGTGTCGTCTGCGTGGGACTTTGTGGCCCGGGGGTCGTCTGTGTGGGACTTTCTTGGACAGTCTCCTGGGTGGGGGGTCGTCTATTTGGGACTTTCTGGGACTGTCTCCAGGGTGGGGGGTCGTCTGCGTGGGACTTTCTGGGACTGGGTGTCGTCTGCGTGGGATTTTCTGGGACTGTCTCCTGGGTGGTGGTCGTCTGCGTGGGACTTTCTTGGACTGGGGGTCGTCTGCGTGGGACTTTCTGGGACTGTCTCCTAGGTGGGGGGTTCGTCTGCGTGGGACTTTCTCGGACTGTCTCCTTGGTGGGGGGTTGTCTGTTTGGGACTTTCTGCGATTGTCTCCTGGGTGGGGGTCGTCTGCATGGGACTTCCTAAAATTGGGGGTCGTCTGTGTGGGACTTTCTGGGACTGGGGGTCATCTGCGTGGGTCTTTCTCGGACTGTCTCCTGGGTGGGGGTTCATCTGTGTCGGACTTTCTGGGACTCTCTCATGCATGGGTGTCGTGTGCGTGGGACTTTCTGAGTCTGTCTCCTGGGCGGGGGTCGTCTGCATGGGACTTCTTGTGACTGTCTCCTGGGTGGGGGTCGTCTGCGTGGGAGTTTCTGGGAATGGGGTTCGTCTGCGTGGGACTTTCTAGGACTGTCTCCTGGGTGGGGGTTGTCTGCGTGGGACTTTATGGGACCGGGTGTCGTCTGCATGGGACTTTCTGGGACTGGGGGTAGTCTGCGTGGGTCTTTCTGGGTCTGTCTCCTGGGTGGGGGTTCGTCTGCGTTTGACTTTCTATGACTGTTTCATGCTTGGGGGGTCGTCTGCGTGGGACTTTCTGGGACTGTCTCCTCTTGGGGGCTCGTATGCCTGGGAATTTCTGAGACTGTCTCCTGGGTGGGGGGTCGTCTGCGTGGGACTTTCTGGGACTGGGGGTCGTCTGCGTGGGACTTTCTGTGACTGTGGGTCGTCTGCGTTGGTCTTTCTGGGACTGTCTCCTGAGTGGGAGTCTTCTGCGTGGGACTTTCTAGGACTGGGGATCGTCTGCGTGGGACTTTTTGGGAGTGGTGGTCGTCTACGTGGGACTTTCTGGGACTGTCTCCTAGGTGGGATGTCGTCTGTTTGGTACTTTCTGGGTGGGTGTTCATCTGCGTGGGATTTTCTGGGACTGGGTGTCGTCTGCGTGGGACATGCTGGGAGACTCTCCTGTCTGGGGATCGTCTGCGTGGGACTTTCTTGGACTGGGTGTCGTCTGCGTGGGACTTTCTGGGACAGTCTCCTGGGTGCGGTGTCGTCTGCGTGGGAATTTGTGGCCCGGGGGTCGTCTGTGTGGGACTTTCTTGGACTGTCTCCTGGGTGGGGGGTCGTCTGCATGGGTCTTTCTGGGACAGTCTCCTGGGTGCGGTGTCGTCTGCGTGGGACTTTGTGGGACTGGGGGTCGTCTGCGTGGGACTTTCTGGGACTGTCTCCTGGGTGGGGGGTCGTCTGCGTGGGACTGGAATCGTCTGCGTGTGACTTTCTGGGACTCGGGGTCTTTTGCGTGGGACTTTCTGGGACTGTCTCCTGTGGGGGTTGTCTGTCTGGAACTTTCTGGGACTGTCTCCTGGGTGGGGGTCGTCTGCGTGGGACTTTCTTGGATTGGGGCTCGTCTGCGTGGGACTTTCTAGGACTGTCTCCTTGGTTGGGGGTTGTCTGCATGGGACTTTCTGGGACTGGGGGTCGTCTGCGTGTGACTTTCTGGGACTGTGGGTCGTCTGCGTGTTATTTTCTGGGACTGTCTCCTGGAGGGGGGTCGTCTGCGTGGGACTTTCTGGGACTGGGTGTCGTCTGCGTGGGACTTTCTGGGACTGGGTGTCGTCTGCGTGGGACTCTCTTGGACAGGGGGCCGTCTGCGTGGGACTTTTTGGGAGTGGGGGTCGTCTGCGTGGGACATTCTGGGACTGTCTCCTGGGTGGGAGGTCGTCTATTTGGGACTTTCTGGGACTGTCTCCTGGGTGGGGGGTCGTCTCCGTGGGACTTTCTGGGACTGGGTGTCGTCTTCGTGGGATTTTCTGGGACTGTCTCCTGGGTGGTGGTCGTCTGCGTGGGACTTTCTGGGACTGGGGGTCTTCTGCGTGGGACTTTGTGGGACTGTCTCCTAGGTGTGGGCTCGTCTGCGTGGGACTTCCTAGGACTGGGGGTCGTCTGTGTGGGACTTTCTGGGACTGGGGGTTGTCTGCGTGGGACTTTCTCGGACTGTCTCCTGGGTGGGGGTTCGTCTGCGTTGGACTTTCTGGGACTCTCTCATGCGTGGGTGGTCGTCTGCGTGGGACTTTCTGAGACTGTCTCCTGGGCGGGGGTCGTCTGCATGGGACTTCCTGGGGCTGTCTCCTGGGTGGGGGTCGTCTGCGTGGGTCTTTCTGGGTCAGTCTCCTGGGTGGGGGTTCGTCTGCGTTGGACTTTCTGGGACAGTCTCATGCTTGGGGGGTCGTCTGCGTGGGACTTTCTGAGACTGTCTCTTGGGTGGGGGGTCATCTGCGTGGGACTTTCTGGGACTGGGGGTCGTCTGCGTAGGACTTTCTCTGACTTTTTGGGAGTGGGGGCCGTCTGCGTGGGACTTTTTGGGAGTGGGGGTCGTCTGCGTGGGTCTTTCTTGGACTGTCTCCTAGGTGGGAGGTCGTCTGTTTGGTACTTTCTGGGTGGGTGTTCATCTGCGTGGGATTTTCTGGGACTGGGTGTCGTCTGCGTGGGACATGCTGGGAGACTCTCCTGTCTGGGGATCGTCTGCGTGGGACTTTCTTGGACTGGGTGTCGTCTGCGTGGGACTTTCTGGGACAGTCTCCTGGGTGCGGTGTCGTCTGCGTGGGAATTTGTGGCCCGGGGGTCGTCTGTGTGGGACTTTCTTGGACTGTCTCCTGGGTGGGGGGTCGTCTGCATGGGTCTTTCTGGGACAGTCTCCTGGGTGCGGTGTCGTCTGCGTGGGACTTTGTGGGACTGGGGGTCGTCTGCGTGGGACTTTCTGGGACTGTCTCCTGGGTGGGGGGTCGTCTGCGTGGGACTGGAATCGTCTGCGTGTGACTTTCTGGGACTCGGGGTCTTTTGCGTGGGACTTTCTGGGACTGTCTCCTGTGGGGGTTGTCTGTCTGGAACTTTCTGGGACTGTCTCCTGGGTGGGGGTCGTCTGCGTGGGACTTTCTTGGATTGGGGCTCGTCTGCGTGGGACTTTCTAGGACTGTCTCCTTGGTTGGGGGTTGTCTGCATGGGACTTTCTGGGACTGGGGGTCGTCTGCGTGTGACTTTCTGGGACTGTGGGTCGTCTGCGTGTTATTTTCTGGGACTGTCTCCTGGATGGGGGGTCGTCTGCGTGGGACTTTCTGGGACTGGGTGTCGTCTGCGTGGGACTTTCTGGGACTGGGTGTCGTCTGCGTGGGACTCTCTTGGACAGGGGGCCGTCTGCGTGGGACTTTTTGGGAGTGGGGGTCGTCTGCGTGGGACATTCTGGGACTGTCTCCTGGGTGGGAGGTCGTCTATTTGGGACTTTCTGGGACTGTCTCCTGGGTGGGGGGTCGTCTCCGTGGGACTTTCTGGGACTGGGTGTCGTCTTCGTGGGATTTTCTGGGACTGTCTCCTGGGTGGTGGTCGTCTGCGTGGGACTTTCTGGGACTGGGGGTCTTCTGCGTGGGACTTTGTGGGACTGTCTCCTAGGTGTGGGCTCGTCTGCGTGGGACTTCCTAGGACTGGGGGTCGTCTGTGTGGGACTTTCTGGGACTGGGGGTTGTCTGCGTGGGACTTTCTCGGACTGTCTCCTGGGTGGGGGTTCGTCTGCGTTGGACTTTCTGGGACTCTCTCATGCGTGGGTGGTCGTCTGCGTGGGACTTTCTGAGACTGTCTCCTGGGCGGGGGTCGTCTGCATGGGACTTCCTGGGGCTGTCTCCTGGGTGGGGGTCGTCTGCGTGGGTCTTTCTGGGTCAGTCTCCTGGGTGGGGGTTCGTCTGCGTTGGACTTTCTGGGACAGTCTCATGCTTGGGGGGTCGTCTGCGTGGGACTTTCTGAGACTGTCTCTTGGGTGGGGGGTCATCTGCGTGGGACTTTCTGGGACTGGGGGTCGTCTGCGTAGGACTTTCTCTGACTTTTTGGGAGTGGGAGCCGTCTGCGTGGGACTTTTTGGGAGTGGGGGTCGTCTGCGTGGGTCTTTCTTGGACTGTCTCCTAGGTGGGAGGTCGTCTGTTTGGTACTTTCTGGGAATGTCTCCTGGGTGGGGGGTCGTCTGCGTGGGACTTTCAGGGACTGGGTCTCGTCTGCGTGGGACTTTCTGGGACTGGGTGTCGTCTGCGTGGGACTTGCTGGGACACTCTCCTGTCTGGGGCTCGTCAGCGTGGGACTTTCTGGGACTGGGGGTCGTCTGCGTGGGACTTTCTGTGACTTCGGGTCTTCTGCATTGGTCTTTCTGGGACTGTCTCCTGGGTGGGAGTCGTCTGCGTGGGACTTTCTAGGACTGTCTACTGGGTGGGGTGTCGTCTGAGTGGGACTTTCTGGGACTGGCTCCTGGATGTAAGGGTCGTCTGCGTGGGACTTTCTGGGATTGGCTCCTGGATGGGTGTTCATCTGCGTGGGATTTTCTGGGACTGGGGTCGTCTGCGTGGGACTTGCTGGGACACTCTCCTGTCTGGGGATCGTCTGCGTGTGACTTTCTTGGACTGGGTGTCGTCTGCGTGGGACTTTCTGGGACTGTCTCCTGGGTGGGGGCTCGTCTGCGTTGGACTTTCTGGGACTGGGGGTCGTCTGCATGGGTCTTTCTGGGACAGTCTCCTGGGTGCAGTGTCGTCTGCGTGGGACTTTGTGGGACGGGGGTCGTCTGTGTGGGACTTTCTGGGACTGTCTCCTGGGTGTGGGGTCGTCTGCGTGGGACTTTCTGGGACTGGAATCGTCTGCGTGGGACTTTCTGGGACTGGGGGTCATTTGCGTGGGACTTTCTGGGACTGGGGGTCATTTGCGTGGGACTTTCTGGGACTGTCTCCCTGGGGGGTTGTCTGTCTGGAACTTTCTGGGACTGTCTCCTGGGTTGGGGTCGTCTGCGTGGGACTTTCTTGGATTGGGGGTCGTCTGCGTGGGACTTTCTGGGACTGTCTCCTTGATGGGGGGTCGTCTGCGTGGGATATCTGTGTCTGTCTCCTTGGTTGGGCGTTGTCTGCATGGGACTTTCTGGGACTGGGGGTCGTCTGCGTGTGACTTTCTGGGACTGTGGGTCGTCTGCGTGTTATTTTCTGGGGTTGTCTCCTGGGTGGGGTTCGTCTGCGTGGGACTTTCTGGGACTGGGTGTCGTCTGCGTGGGTTTTTCTGTGACTGTCTCCTGGGTGGGGGTCGTCTGCCTGGGACTTTCTAGGACTCGGTTTCGTCTGCGTCGGACTCTCTGGGACAGGGTGCCGTCTGCGTGGGACTTTTTGGGACTGACTGCGTGGGATATCTAGGACTGTGTCCGGGGTGGGGTGTCGTCTTCATGGGACTGTCTGGGACTGGGGGTCGTCTGCGTGGGACTTTCTGGGACTGACTCCTGGGTGGGGGTGGTCTGCGTGGGACTTTCTGGGACTGGCTCCTGGGTGGAAGGGTCGTCTGCGTGGTACTTTCTGGGACTGGCTCCTGGGTGGGTGTTCATCTGCGTGGGATTTTCTGGGACTGGGGGTCGTCTGCGTGGGAGTAGCTGGGACACTTTCCTGTCTGGGGCTCGTCTGCGTGGGACTTTCTTTGACTGGGTGTCGTCTGCGTGGGACTTTCTGGGTCTGTCTCCTGGGATCGGATACCAACGGATCAGAGGCCATGCTGCTGGACGTAGTTTATCTTTTTACATTAGACGCTCAAATATGCTCCAGAAAACAAGAGATCAGAGACAGGGCTGCTGGACGTAGTGTATCATCTTACACAAGACGCTCAAATATGGACCGGAAGCCAAGAGGTCAGAATCCATGCTGCTGTTCCTAGGCTAAAATCTTACATTAGAGGCTCAAATATACCGGAAACAAACAGATCAGAGGCCATGCTGCTGGACGTAGTTTATCTTTTATGTTAGACGGTCAAATAAGCACCAGAAACCAAGAGATCATAAACAGGGCTGCTGGACGTAGTGTATCATCTTACACAAGACGCTCAAATATGGACCGGAAGCCAACATGTCAGAGGCTATGCTGCTGGACGTAGTCTAAAATCTTATATTAGACGCTCAAATATGGACCGGAAACCAACAGATCAGAGGTTATGCTGCTGGACGTAGTATATCTTTTTACATTAGACGCTCAAATATGCACCAGAAACCAACAGATCAGAATCATGGCTGCTGGACGTAGTGTATCATCTTACACAAGACGCTCAAATATGGACCGGGAGCCAACAGGTCAGAGGCCATGGTGCTGGACGTAGTTTATCTTTTTACATTAGACGCTCAAATATGCACCAGAAACCAAGAGACCAGAGACAGGGCTGCTGGACGTAGTGTATCATCTTACACAAGACGCTCAAATATGGACCGGAAGGCAACAGGTCAGAGGCTATGCTGCTGGACGTAGTCTAAAATCTTATATTAGACGCTCAAATATGGAACGGAAACCAACAGATCAGAGGCCATGCTGCCGGACGTAGTATATCTTTTTACATTAGACGCTAAATATGCACAAGAAACCAAGAGATCAGAAACAGGGCTGCTGGACGTAGTGTATCATCTTCCACAAGACGCTCAAATATGGACCGGAATCCAACAGGTCAGAGGCTATGCTGCTGGACGTAGTCTAAAATCTTATATTAGACGCTCAAATATGGACCGGAAACCAACAGATCAGAGGCCATGCTGCTTGACGTAGTTTATCTTTTTACATTAGACGCTCAAATATGCACCAGAAACCAAGAGATCAGAATCATGGCTGCTGGACGTAGTGTATCATCTTACACAAGACGGTCAAATATGGACCGGAAGCCAAGACGTCAGAGGACATGCTGCTGGTTGTAGTCTAAAATCTTACATTAGACGCTCAAATATGGACCGGAATCCAACAGATCAGATTCCATGCTGCTGGTCGTAGTTTATCTTTTTACATTAGACGCTCAAATATGCACCAGAAACCAACAGTTCAGAATCATGGCTGTCGGACGTAGTGTATCATCTTACACAAGACGTTCAAATATGGACCGGAAGCCAACAGGTCAGAGGCCATGCTGCTGGACGTAGTCTAATAACTTACATTAGACGCTCAAATATGGACCGGAAACCAACAGATCAGAGCCCATGCTGCTGGACGTAGTTTATCTTTTTATATTAGACGCTCAAATATGCACCAGAAACCAACAGATCAGAATCATGGCTGCTGGACGTAGTGTATCATCTTACAAAAGACGCTCAAATATCGACCGGAAACCTACAGGTTCAGAAGCCATGCTGCTGGACGTAGTCTAAAATCTTACATTTGACGCTAAAATATGGACGGTAAACCAACAGATCAGAGGCGATGCTGCTGGACGTACTTTATATTTTAACATTAGACGCTCAAATATGCACCAGAAACCAAGAGATCAGAAACAGGTCTGCTAGACGTAATGTATCATCTTACACAAGACGCTCAAATATGGACCGGAAGCCAACAGGTCAGAGACCATGCTGCTGGACGTAGTCTAAAATCTTACATTAGACGCTCAAATATGGATCGGAAACCAACAGATCAGAGACCATGTTGCTGGACGTAGTTTATCTTTTTACATTAGACGCTCAAATATGCACCAGAAACCAAGAGATCAGAGACAGGGCTGCTGGACGTAGTGTATCATCATACACAAGACGCTCAAATATGGACCGGAAGGCAACAGGTCAGAGGCTATGCTGCTGGACGTAGTCTAAAATCTTATATTAGACGCTCAAATATGGACCGGAAACCAACACATCAGAGGCCATGCTGCTGGACGTAGTATACCTTTTTACATTAGACGCACAAATATGCACAAGAAACCAAGAGATCAGAAACAGGGCTGCTGGACGTAGTGTATTATCTTCCACAAGACGCTCAAATATGGACCGGAATCCAACAGGTCAGAGGCTATGCTGCTGGACGTAGTCTAAAATCTTACATTAGACGCTCAAATATGGACCGGAAACCAACAGATCATAGGCCCTGCTGCTGGTCGTAGTTTATCTTTTTACATTAGACGCTCAAATATGCACAAGAAACCAAGAGATCAGAAACAGGGATGTTGGACGTAGTGTATCATCTTACACAAGACGCTCAAATATGGACCGGAAGCCAACAGGTCAGTGGCTACGCTGCGGGACGTAGTCTAAAATCTTATATTAGACGCTCAAATATGGACCGGGAACCAACAGATCAGAGGCTATGCTGCTGGAGGTAGTATATCTTTTTACATAAGACGCTCAAATATGCACCAGTAACCAAGAGATCAGAATCATGGCTGCTGGACGTAGTGTATCATCTTACACAAGACGCTCAAATATGGACCCGAAGCCAACAGGTCAGAGGCCATGCTGCTGGACGTAGTCTAAAATCTTACATTAGACGCTCAAATATGGACGGTATACCAACAGATCAGAGGCCATGCTGCTGGACGTACTTTATCTTTTAACATTAGACGCTCAAATATGCACCAGAAACCAAGAGATCAGAAACAGGTCTGCTAGACTTAATGTATCATCTTACACAAGACGCTCAAATATGGACCGGAAGCCAACAGGTCAGAGGCTATGCTGCTGGACGTAGTCTAATATCTTACATTGGATGCTCAAATATGGAACGGAAACCAAAAGGTCAGAGGCCATGCTGCTGGACGTAGTTTATCTTTTTACATTAGAGGCTCAAATATCCACCAGAAGCCAACAGATAAGAATCACGGCTGCTGGACGTAGTGTATCATATTACACAAGACCCTCAAATATGGACCGGAAGCCAACAGGTCAGAGGCCATGCTGCTGGACGTAGTCTAAAATCTAACATTAGACGCACAAATATGAATCGGAAACCAACAGATCAGAGGCCATGCTGCTGGTCGTAGTTTATCTTTTTATATTAGACGCTCAAATATGCACCAGAAACCAACAGATCAGAATCGTGGCTGCTGGACGTAGTGTATCATCTTACACAAGACGCTGAAATATCGACCGGAAACCTACAGGTCAGAGGCCATGCTGCTGGACGTAGTCTAAAATCTTACATTAGACGCTCAAATATGGACGGTAAACCAACAGATCAGAGGCCATGCTGCTGGACGTACTTTATCTTTTAACATTAGACGCTCAAATATGCACCAGAATCCAAGAGATCAGAAACAGGTCTGCTAGACGTAGTGTATCATCTTACAAAAGACGCTCAAATATGGACCGGAAGCCAACAGGTCATAGGCCATGCTGCTGGACGTAGTTTATCTTTTTACATTAAACGCTCAAATATGCACCAGAGACCAAGTGATCAGAATCATGGCTGCTGGACGTAGTGTATCATCTTACACAAGACGCTCAAATATGGATCGGAAGCCAACAGGTCAGAGGCCATGCTGCTGGATGTAGTCTCAAATCTTACATTAGACGCTCAAATATGGATCGGAAACCAACAGATCAGAGGCCATGCTGCTGGACGTAGTTTATCCTTTTACATTAGACGCTCAAATATGCACCAGAAACCAGGAGATCAGAGACAGGGCTGCTGGACGTAGTGTATCATCTTACACAAGACGCTCAAATATGGACCGGAAGGCAACAGGTCAGAGGCTATGCTGCTGGCCGAAGTCTAAAATCTTATATTAGACGCTCAAATATGGACCGGAAACCAACAGATCAGAGGCCATGCTGCTGGACGTAGTATATCTTTTTACATTAGACGCTCAAATATGCACAAGAAACCAAGAGATCAGAAACAGGGCTGCTGGACGTAGTGTATTATCTTCCACAAGACGCTCAAATATGGACCGGAATCCAACAGGTCAGAGGCTATGCTGCTGGACGTAGTCTAAAATCTTATATTAGACGCTCAAATATGGACCGGAAACCAACAGATCAGAGGCCATGCTGCTGGACGTAGTTTATCTTTTTACATTAGACGCTCAAATATGCACCAGAAACCTAGAGATCAGAAACAGGGCTGCTGGACGTAGTGTATCATCTTACACAAGACGCTCAAATATGGAACGGAAGTCAACAGGTCAGAGGCCATGCTGCTGGACGTTGTCTAAAATCTTATATTAGACGCTCAAATATGGACCGGGAACCAACAGATCAGAGGCTATGCTGCTGGAGGTAGTATATCTTTTTACATAAGACGCTCAAATATGCACCAGTAACCAAGAGATCAGAATCATGGCTGCTGGACGTAGTGTATCATCTTACACAAGACGCTCAAATATGGACCCGAAGCCAACAGGTCAGAGGCCATGCTGCTGGACGTAGTCTAAAATCTTACATTAGACGCTAAAATATGGACCAGAAACCAACAGATCAGAGGCCATGCTGCTGGACGTAGTTTATCTTTTTATATTAGACGCTCAAATATGCACCAGAAACCAACAGATCAGAATCATGGATGCTGGACCTAGTGTATCATCTTACACAAGACGCTCAAATATCGACCGGAAACCTACAGGTCAGAGGCCATGCTGCTGGACGTAGTCTAAAATCTTACATTAGACGCTCAAATATGGACGGTATACCAACAGATCAGAGGCTATGCTGCTGGGCGTACTTTATCTTTTAACATTAGACGCTCAAATAAGCACCAGAAACCAAGAGATCACAAATAGGGCTGCTGGACGTAGTGTATCATCTTACACAAGACGCTCAAATATGGACCGGAAGCCAACAGGTCAGAGGCTATGCTGCTGGACGTAGTCTAATATCTTACATTGGACGCTCAAATATGGAACGGAAACCAAAAGGTCAGAGGCCATGCTGCTGGACGTAGTTTATCTTTTTACATTAGAGGCTCAAATATCCACCAGAAGCCAACAGATCAGAACCACGGCTGCTGGACGTAGTGTATCATATTACACAAGACGCTCAAATATGGACCGGAAGCCAACAGGTAAGAGGCAATGCTGCTGGACGTAGTCTAAAATCTAACATTAGACGCACAAATATGAATCGGAAACCAACAGATCAGAGGCCATGCTGCTGGGCGTAGTTTAACTTTTTACATTAGACGCTCAAATATGCACGAGAAACCAAGTGATCAGAAACAGGGCTGCTGGATGTAGTGTATCATCTTACACAAGAGGCTCAAATATGGACCGGAAGCCAACAGGTCAGAGGCCATCCTGCTGGACGTAGTTTAAAATCTTACATTAGACGCACAAATATGGACCGGAAACCAACAGAACAGAGGCCATGCTGCTGGTCGTAGTATATCTTTTTATATTAGACGCTCAAATATGCACCAGAAACCAACAGATCAGAATCATGGCTGCTGGACGTAATGTATCATCTTACACAAGACGCTCAAATATCGACCGGAAACCTACAGGTCAGAGGCCATGCTGCTGGACGTAGTCTAAAATCTTATATTAGACGCTCAAATATGGACGGTAAACCAACAGATCAGAGGCCATGCTGCTGGACGTACTTTATCTTTTAACATTAGACGCTCAAATATGCACCAGAATCCAAGAGATCAGAAACTGGTCTGCTAGACGTAGTGTATCATCTTACACAAGACGCTCAAATATGGACCGGAAGCCAACAGGTCAGAGGCCATGCTGCTGGACGTAGTTTATCTTTTTACAAAAAACGCTCAAATATGCACCAGAGACCAAGTGATCAGATTCATGGCTGCTGGACGTATTGTATCATCTTACACAAGACGCTCTAATATGGACCGGAAGCCAACAGGTCAGAGGCCATGCTGCTGGATGTAGTCTCAAATCTTACATTAGACGCTCAAATATGGATCGGAAACCAACAGATCAGAGGCCATGCTGCTGGACGTAGTTTATCCTTTTACATTAGACGCTCAAATATGCACCAGAAACCAAGAGTTCAGAGACAGGGCTGCTGGACGTAGTCTATCATCTTACACAAGACGCTCAAATATGGACCGGATGGCAACAGGTCAGAGGCTATGCTGCTGGACGTAGTCTAAAATCTTATATTAGACGCGAAAATATGGACCGGAAACCAACAGATCAGAGGCCATGCTGCTGGACGTAGTTTATCTTTTTACATTAGAGGCTCAAATATCCACCAGAAGCCAACAGATCAGAAACAGGGCTGCTGGACCTTGTGTATCATCTTACACAAGACGCTCAAATATGGACCGGAAACCAAGTGTTCAGAGGCCATGCTGCTGGACGTAGTCTAAAATCTTATATTAGACGCTCAAATATGGACCGGAAACCAACAGATCAGAGGCCATGCTGCTGGACGTAGTTTATCTTTTTACATTAGAGGCTCAAATATCCACCAGAAGCCAACAGATCAGAATCACGGCTGCTGGACGTAGTGTATCATCTTACACAAGACGCTCAAATATGGACCGGAAGCTAACAGATCAGAGGCCATGCTGCTGGACGTAGTTTATCTTTTTACATTAGACGCTCAAATATGCACGAGAAACCAAGAGATCAGAAACAGGGCTGCTGGACGTAGTGTATCATCTTACAAAAGACGCTTAAATATGGACCGGAAGCCAACAGGTCAGAGGCCATACTGCTGGACATAGTTTAATATCTTACATTAGACGCAAAAATATGGACCGGAAACCAACAGAACAGAAGTCATGCTGCTGGACGTAGTTTATCTTTTTACATTAGACGCTCAAATATGCACCAGAAACCAATAGATCAGAAACAGGGCTGCTGGACGTAGTGTATCATCTTACACAAGACGCTCAAATATGGACCGGAATCCAACAGGTCAGAGGCAATGCTGCTGGACGTAGTTTAAAATCTTACATTAGACTCACAAATATGGACCGGAAACTAACAGATCATAGGCCATGCTGCTGGACGTAGTTTATCTTTTTACATTAGACGCTCAAATATGCACAAGAAGCCAAGAGATCAGAAACAGGGCTGCTGGACGTAGTGTATCATCTTACACAAGACGCTCAAATATGGACCAAAAGCCAACAGGTCAGAGGCCATGCTGCTTGACGTAGTCTAAAATCTTTCATTAGACGCTCATATATGGACCGGAAACCAACAGATCAGAGGCCATGTTGCTGGACGTAGTTTATCTTTTTTTTTAGACGCTCAAATATGCACCAGAAACCAACAGGTCAGAATCATGGCTGCTGGGCGTAGTATATCATCTTACACAAGACGCCCAAATATCGACCGGAAACCTACAGGTCAGAGGACATGCTGCTGGACGTAGTCTAAAATCTTACATTAGACGCTCAAATATGGACGGTAAACCAACAGATTAGAGGCCATGCTGCTGGACGTACTTTATCTTTTAAAATTAGACGCTCAAATATGCCCCAGAAACCAATAGATCAGAAATAGGGCTGCTGGACGTAGTGTATCATCTTACACAAGACGCTCAAATATGGACCGGAAGCTAACAGTTCAGAGGCCATGCTGCTGGACGTAGTCTAAAATCTTACATAAGACGCTCAAATATGGACCGGAAACCAACAGATCAGAGGCCATGCTGCTGGACGTAGTCTATCTTTTTACATTAGACGCTCAAATATGCGCCAGAAAATAAGAGATCAGAAACAGGGCTACTGGACGTAGTGTATCAACTTACACAAGACGCTCAAATATGGACCGGAAGTCAACAGGTCAGAGGCCATGCTGCTGGACGTAGTCTAAAATCTTCCATTAGACGCACAAATATGGACCGGAAACCAACAGATCATAGGCCATGCTGCTGGACGTAGTTTATCTTTTTACATTAGACCTTCAAATATGCACCAGAAACCAAGAGATCAGAAAAAGGTCTGCTGGATGTAGTGTATCATCTTACAGAAGACGCTCAAATATGGACCGGAAACCAACAGATCAGAGACCATGCTGCTGGACGTAGTTTATCTTTTAAATTAGACGGTCAAATATGCACTAGAAACAAAGAGATCAGAAAGAGGGCTGCTGGATGTAGTGTATCATCTTACTCAAGACGCTCAAATATGGACCGGAAGCCAACAGGTCAGAAGCAATGCTGCTGGACGTAGTTTAAAATCTTACATTAGACGCACAAATATGGACCGGAAACCAACAGATCATAGGCCATGCTGCTGGACGTAGTTTATCTTTTTACATTAGACGCTCAAATATGCACAAGAATCCAAGAGATCAGAAACAGGGCTGCTGGACGTAGTGTATCATCTTACACAAGACGCTCAAATATGGAGCGGAAGCCAACAGGTCAGAGGCTATGCTGCTGGACGTAGTCTAAAATCTTATATTAGACGCACAAATATGGACCGGAAACCAACAGATCAGAGGCCATGCTGCTGGACGTAGTTTATCTTTTTACATTAGAGGCTCAAATATCCACCAGAAGCTAACAGATCAGAAACAGGGCTGCTGGACCTTGTGTATCATCTTACACAAGACGCTCAAATATGGACCGGAAACCAAGTGTTCAGAGGCCATGTTGCTGGACGTAGTTTAATATCTTATATTAGACGCTCAAATATGGACCGGAAACCAACAGATCAGAAGCCATGCTGCTGGACGTAGTTTATCTTTTTACATTAGAGGCTCAAATATCCACCAGAAGCCAACAGATCAGAATCACGGCTGCTGGACGTAGTATATCATCTTACACAAGACGCTCAAATATGGACCGGAAGCTAACAGATCAGAGGCCATGCTGCTGGACGTAGTTTATCTTTTTACATTAGACGCTCAAATATGCACGAGAAACCAAGAGATCAGAAACAGGGCTGCTGGACGTAGTGTATCATCTTACACAAGACGCTTAAATATGGACCGGAAGCCAACAGGTCAGAGGCCATGCTGCTGGACATAGTTTAATATCTTACATTAGACGCACAAATATGGACCGGAAACCAACAGAACAGAGGTCATGCTGCTGGACGTAGTTTATCTTTTTACATTAGACTCTCAAATATGCACCAGAAACCAATAGATCAGAAACAGGGCTACTGGACGTAGTGTATCATCTTACACAAGACGCTCAAATATGGACCGGAAGCCAACAGGTCAGAGGCAATGCTGCTGGACGTAGTTTAAAATCTTACATTAGACGCACAAATATGGACCGGAAACTAACAGATCATAGGCCATGCTGCTGGACGTAGTTTATCTTTTTACATTAGACGCTCAAATATGCACAAGAAGCCAAGAGATCAGAAACAGGGCTGCTGGACGTAGTGTATCATCTTACACAAGACGCTCAAATATGGACCAAAAGCCAACAGGTCAGAGGCCATGCTGCTTGACGTAGTCTAAAATCTTTCATTAGACGCTCAAATATGGACCGGAAACCAACAGATCAGAGGCCATGTTGCTGGACGTAGTTTATCTTTTTTTTTAGACGCTCAAATATGCACCAGAAACCAACAGGTCAGAATCATGGCTGCTGGGCGTAGTGTATCATCTTACACAAGACGCTCAAATATGGACGGTAAACCAACAGATCAGAGGCCATGCTGCTGGTCGTACTTTATCTTTTAACATTAGACGCTCAAATATGCACCAGAAACCAATAGATCAGAAACAGGGCTGCTGGACGTAGTGTATCATCTTACACAAAACGCTCAAATATGGACCGGAAGCCAACAGGTCAGAGGCCATGCTGCTGGACGTAGTCTAAAATCTTACATAAGACGCTCAAATATGGACCGGAAACCAACAGATCAGAGGCCATGCTGCTGGACGTAGTTTATCTTTTTACATTAGACTCTCAAATATGCGCCAGAAAATAAGAGATCAGAAACAGGGCTGCTGGACGTAGTGTATCATCTTACACAAGACGCTCAAATATGGACCGGAAGCCAACAGGTCAGAGGCAATGCTGCTGGACGTAGTTTAAAATCTTACATTAGACGCACAAATATGGACCGGAAACTAACAGATCATAGGCCATGCTGCTGGACGTAGTTTATCTTTTTACATTAGACGCTCAAATATGCACAAGAAGCCAAGAGATCAGAAACAGGGCTGCTGGACGTAGTGTATCATCTTACACAAGACGCTCAAATATGGACCAAAAGCCAACAGGTCAGAGGCCATGCTGCTTGACGTAGTCTAAAATCTTTCATTAGACGCTCAAATATGGACCGGAAACCAACAGATCAGAGGCCATGTTGCTGGACGTAGTTTATCTTTTTTTTTAGACGCTCAAATATGCACCAGAAACCAACAGGTCAGAATCATGGCTGCTGGGCGTAGTGTATCATCTTACACAAGACGCTCAAATATGGACGGTAAACCAACAGATCAGAGGCCATGCTGCTGGTCGTACTTTATCTTTTAACATTAGACGCTCAAATATGCACCAGAAACCAATAGATCAGAAACAGGGCTGCTGGACGTAGTGTATCATCTTACACAAAACGCTCAAATATGGACCGGAAGCCAACAGGTCAGAGGCCATGCAACTGGACGTAGTCTAAAATCTTACATAAGACGCTAAAATATGGACCGGAAACCAACAGATCAGAGGCCATGCTGCTGGACGTAGTTTATCTTTTTACATTAGACTCTCAAATATGCGCCAGAAAATAAGAGATCAGAAACAGGGCTGCTGGACGTAGTGTATCATCTTACACAAGACGCTCAAATATGGACCGGAAGCCAACAGGTCAGAGGCAATGCTGCTGGACGTAGTTTAAAATCTTACATTAGACGCACAAATATGGACCGGAAACTAACAGATCATAGGCCATGCTGCTGGACGTAGTTTATCTTTTTACATTAGACGCTCAAATATGCACAAGAAGCCAAGAGATCAGAAACAGGGCTGCTGGACGTAGTGTATCATCTTACACAAGACGCTCAAATATGGACCAAAAGCCAACAGGTCAGAGGCCATGCTGCTTGACGTAGTCTAAAATCTTTCATTAGACGCTCAAATATGGACCGGAAACCAACAGATCAGAGGCCATGTTGCTGGACGTAGTTTATCTTTTTTTTTAGACGCTCAAATATGCACCAGAAACCAACAGGTCAGAATCATGGCTGCTGGGCGTAGTGTATCATCTTACACAAGACGCTCAAATATGGACGGTAAACCAACAGATCAGAGGCCATGCTGCTGGTCGTACTTTATCTTTTAACATTAGACGCTCAAATATGCACCAGAAACCAATAGATCAGAAACAGGGCTGCTGGACGTAGTGTATCATCTTACACAAAACGCTCAAATATGGACCGGAAGCCAACAGGTCAGAGGCCATGCTGCTGGACGTAGTCTAAAATCTTACATAAGACGCTCAAATATGGACCGGAAACCAACAGATCAGAGGCCATGCTGCTGGACGTAGTTTATCTTTTTACATTAGACTCTCAAATATGCGCCAGAAAATAAGAGATCAGAAACAGGGCTGCTGGACGTAGTGTATCAACTTACACAAGTCGCTCAAATATGGACCGGAAGTCAACAGGTCAGAGGCCATGCTGCTGGACGTAGTCTAAAATGTTCCATTAGACGCACAAATATGGACCGGAAACCAACAGATCATAGGCAATGCTGCTGGACGTAGGTTATCTTTTTACATTAGACCCTCAAATATGCACCAGAAACCAAGAGATCAGAAAAAGGTCTGCTGGATGTAGTGTATCATCTTACACAAGACGCTCAAATATGGACCGGAAACCAACAGATCAGAGACCATGCTGCTGGACGTAGTTTATCTTTTAAATTAGAAGGTCAAATATGGACTAGAAACAAAGAGATCAGAAACAGGGCTGCTGGACGTAGTGTATCATCTTACACAAGACGCTCAAATATGGACCGGAAGCCAACAGTTCAGAGGCCATGCTGCTGGATGTAGTCTCAAATCTTACATTAGACGCTCAAATATGGATCGGAAACCAACAGATCAGAGGCCATGCTGCTGGACGTAGTTTATCCTTTTACATTAGACGCTCAAATATGCACCAGAAACCAAGAGTTCAGAGACAGGGCTGCTGGACGTAGTCTATCATCTTACACAAGACGCTCAAATATGGACCGGAAGGCAACAGGTCAGAGGCTATGCTGCTGGACGTAGTCTAAAATCTTATATTAGACGCGAAAATATGGACCGGAAACCAACAAATCAGAGGCCATGCTGCTGGACGTAGTTTATCTTTTTACATTAGAGGCTCAAATATCCACCAGAAGCCAACAGATCAGAAACAGGGCTGCTGGACCTTGTGTATCATCTTACACAAGACGCTCAAATATGGACCGGAAACCAAGTGTTCAGAGGCCATGCTGCTGGACGTAGTCTAAAATCTTATATTAGACGCTCAAATATGGACCGGAAACCAACAGATCAGAGGCCATGCTGCTGGACGTAGTTTATCTTTTTACATTAGAGGCTCAAATATCCACCAGAAGCCAACAGATCAGAATCACGGCTGCTGGACGTAGTGTATCATCTTACACAAGACGGTCAAATATGGACCCGAAGCCAACAGATCAGAGGCCATTCTGCTCGACGTAGTTTATCTTTTAAATTAGACGGTCAAATATGCACCAGAAACCAAGAGATCAGAAAGAGGGCTGCTGGATGTAGTGTATTATCTTACACAAGACGCTCAAATATGGACCGGAAGCCAACAGGTCAGAGGCAATGCTGCTGGACGTAGTTTAAAATCTTACATTAGACGCACAAATATGGACCGGAAACTAACAGATCATAGGCCATGCTGCTGGACGTAATTTATCTTTTTACATTAGACGCTCAAATATGCACAAGAAGCCAAGAGATCAGAAACAGGGCTGCTGGACGTAGTGTATCATCTTACACAAGACGCTCAAATATGGACCGGAAGCCAACAGGTCAGAGGCCATGGTGCTTGACGTAGTCTAAAATCTTTCATTAGACGCTCAAATATGGACCGGAAACCAACAGATCAGAGGCCATGCTGCTGGACGTAGTTTATCTTTTTTTTTAGACGCTCAAATATGCACCAGAAACCAACAGGTCAGAATCATGGCTGCTGGACGTAGTGTATCATCTTACACAAGACGCTCAAATATCGACCGGAAACCTACAGGTCAGAGGACATGCTGCTGGACGTAGTCTAAAATCTTACATTGGACGCTCAAATATGGACGTTAAACCAACAGATCAGAGGCCATGCTGCTGGACGTACTTTATCTTTTAACATTAGACGCTGAAATATGCACCAGAAACCAAGAGATCAGAAACAGGTCTGCTAGACGTAGTGTATCATCTTACACAAGACGCTCAAATATGGACCGGAAGCCAACAGGTCAGAGGCCATGCTGCTGGACGTAGTTTATCTTTTTACATTAAACGCTCAAATATGCACCAGAGACCAAGAGATCAGAATCATGGCTGCTGGACGTAGTGTATCATCTTACACAAGACGGTCAAATATGGACCGGATGCCAAGAGGTCAGAGGCCATGCTGCTGGACGTAGTATAAATCTTACATTAGACGCTCAAATATGAACCGGAAACCAACAGTTCAGAGGCCATGCTGCTGGACGTAGATTATCATTTTACATTAGACGCTCAAATATGCACCAGAAACAAAGAGATCAGAAACAGGGCTGCTGGACGTTGTGTATCATCTTACACAAGACGCTCAAATATGGCCCGGAAACCAAGAGTTCAGAGGCCATGCTGCTGGACGTAGTCTAAAATCTTACATTAGACGCTCAAATATGGACCGGAAACCAACAGATCAGAGGCCATGCTGCTAGACGTAGTTTATCATTTTACATTAGAGGCTCAAATATCCACCAGAAGCCAACAGATCAGAATCACGGCTGCTGGACGTAGTGTATCATCTTCCACAAGACGCTCAAATATGGACCGGAAGCCAACAGGTCAGAGGCCATGCTGCACGACGTAGTCTAAAATCTTACATTAGACGCACAAATATGGACCGGAAACCAACAGGTCAGAATCCATGCTGCTGGACGTAGTTTATCTTTTTACATTAGACGCTCAAATATGCACCAGAAACCAATAGATCAGAATCAGGGCTGCTGGACGTAGTTTATCATCTTACACAAGACGCTCAAATATGGACCGGAAGCCAACAGTTCAGAGGCCATGCTGCTGGACGTAGTCTAAAATCTTACATTAGATGCTCAAATATGGACCGGAAACCAACAGATCAGAGGCCATGCTGCTGGTCGCAGTCTATCTTTTTACATTAGACGCTCTAATATGCACCAGAAACCAAGAGATCAGAAACAGGGCTGCTGGACCTAGTGTATCATCTTACACAAGACGCTCAAATATGGACCGGAAGTCAACAGGTCAGAGGCCATGCTGCTGGACGTAGTCTAAAATCTTACATTAGACGCACAAATATGGACCGGAAACCAACAGATCATAGGCCATGCTGCTGGTCGTAGTTTATCTTTTTACATTAGACGCTCAAATATGCACAAGAATCCAAGAGATCAGAAACAGGGCTGCTGGAGGTAGTGTATCATCTTACACAAGACGCTCAAATATGGAGCGGAAGCCAACAGGTCAGATGCAATGCGGCTGGACGTAGTCTAAAATCTTACATTAGACGCTAAAATATGGACCGGAAACCAACAGATCAGAGGCCATGCTGCTGGACGTAGTTTATCTTTTTACATTAGACGCTAAAATATGCACAAGAAACCAGGAGATCAGAATCATGGCTGCTGGACGTAGTGTATCAACTTACACAAGACGGTCAAATATGGAGCTGAAGCCAACAGGTCAGAGGCAATGCGGCTGGACATAGTCTAAAATCTTACATTGGACGCTCAAATATGGACCGGAAACCAACAGATCAGAGGCCATGCTGCTGGACGTAGTTTATCTTTTTACATTAGACGCTCAAATATGCACCAGAAACGACAGATCAGAATCATGGCTGCTGGACGTAGTGTATCATCTTACACAAGACGGTCAAATATGGACCCGAAGCCAACAGGTCGGAGGCCATGCTGCTGGTGTAGTCTAAAATCTTACATTAGACGCTCAAATATGGACGGTAAACCAACAGATCATGGGCCATGCTGCTGGGCGTACTTCATCTTTTAACATTAGACGCTCAAATATGCACCAGAAACCAAAAAGATCAGAAACAGGTCTGCTAGACGTAGTGTATCATCTTACACAAGAAGCTCAAATATGGACCGGAGGCCATGCTGCTGGACGTAGTCTAAAATCTTACATTAGACGCACAAGTATGGACCGGAAACCAACGGATCATAGGCCATGCTGCTGGACGTATTTATCTTTTTACATTAGACGCTCAAATATGCACCAGAAACCAAGAGATCAGAAACAGGGCTGCTGGATGTAGTGTATCATCATACACAAGACGCTCAAATATGGACCGGAAGCCAACAGGTCAGAGGCCATGCTGCTGGACGTAGTTTATCTTTTAAATTAGACGGTCAAATATGCACCAGAAACCAAGAGATCAGAAAGAGGGCTCCTGGATGTAGTGTATCATCTTACACAAGACGCTCAAATATGGACCGGAAGCCAACAGGTCAGAGGCAATGCTGCTGGTCGTTGTTTAAAATCTTATATTAGACGCACAAATATGGACCGGAAACCAACAGGTCAGAGTCCATGCTGCCGGACGTAGTTTATCTTTTTACATTAGACGGTCAAATATGGACCAGAAACCAAGAGAACAGAAACAGGGCTGCTGGACGTAGTGTATCATCTTACACAAGAGGCTAAAATATGGACCGGAAGCCAACAGGTCAGAGGCCATGCTGCTGGACGTACTCTAAAATCTTACATTAGACGCTCAAATATGGACCGGAAACCAATAGATCATAGGCCATGCTGCTGGACGTAGTTTATCTTTTTACATTAAACGCTCAAATATGCACCAGAAACCAACAGATCAGAATCATGGCTGCTGGACATAGTGTATCATCTTACACAAGACGCTCAAATATGGACCGGAAGCCAAGTCTTCAAAATCCATGCTGCTGGTCGTAGTCTAAAATCTTACATTCGAGGCTCAAATATGGACCGGAAACCAACAGATCAGAGGCCATGCTCCTGGACGTAGTTTATCTTTTTACATTAGACGCTCAAATATGCACAGTATACCAAGAGATCAGAAACAGGGCTGCTGGACGTAGTGTATCATCTTACAGAAAACGCTCAAATATTGACAGGAAGCCAAAAGGTCAGAGGCCATGCTGCTGGACGTATTCTAAAATCTTACATTAGACTCTCAAAAATGGACCGGAAACCAACAGATCAGAGGCCATGCTGCTGGACGTATTTTATCTTTTTACATTAGAGGCTCAAATATCCACCAGAAGCCAACAGATCAGAATCACGGCTGCCGGACGTAGTGTATCATCTTACACAAGACGCTCAAATATGGACCGGAAGCCAACAGGTCAGAGGCCATGCTGCTGGACGTAGTCTGAAATCTTACATTGGACGCTCAAATATGGACAGGAAACCAACAGATCAGAGGCCATGCTGCTGGACGTAGTTTATCTTTTTACATTAGACGCTCAAATATGCACCAGAACCCAAGAGATCAGAAACAGGGCTTCTGGATGTAGTGTATTATCTTACACAAGACGCTCAAATATGGACCGGAAGCCAACAGGTCAGAGGCCATGCTGCTGGACGTATCTAAAATATTACATTAGACGCTCAAATATGGACCCGAAACCAACAGATACGAGGCCATGCTGCTGGTCGTAGTGTTTCTTTTTACATTAGACGCTCAAATATGCACCAGAAACCAACAGACCAGAATCATGGCTGCTAGACGTAGTGTATAATCTTACACAAGACGCTCAAATATGGACCGGAAACTAACAGGTCAGAGGACATGCTGCTGGACGTAGTCTAAAATCTTACATTAGACGCTCAAATACTGACCGGAAACCAACAGATCAGAGGCCATGCTGCTGGACATAGTTTATCTTTTTACATTAGACCCTCAAATATGCACCAGAAACCAAGAGATCAGAAAAAGGTCTGCTGGATGTAGTGTATCATCTTCCACAAGACGCTCAAATATGGACCGGAAACCAACAGATCAGAGGCCATGCTGCTGGGCGAAGTTTATCTTTTTACATTAGACGCTCAAATATTCACTAGAAACCAAGAGATCAGAAACAGGGCTGCTGGACGTTGTGTATCATCTTACACAAGACGCTCAAATATGGACCGGAAGCCAACAGGTCAGAGGCCATGCTGCTGGCCGTAATGTAAAATCTTACATTAGACGTTCAAATATGGATCGGAAACCAACAGATCAGAGGCCATGCTGCAGGACGTAGTTTATCTTTTTACATTAGACACTCAAATATGCACCAGAAACCAATAGATCAGAATCATGGCTGCTGGACGTAGTGTATCATCTTACACAAGACGCTCAAATATGGACCTGAAGCCAACAGGTCAGAGGCCATGCTGCTGGACGTAGTCTCATATCTTACACTAGACGCTCAAATATGGACCGGAAACCAACAGATCAGAGGCCATGCTGCTGGACGTAGTTTATCTTTTTACATTAGACCCTCAAATATGCACCAGAACCCAAGAGATCAGAAAAACGTCTGCTGGATGTAGTGTATCATCTTACACAAGACGCACAAATATGGACCGGAAGCCAACAGGTCAGAGGCCATGCTGCTGGACGTAGTCTATATTTTTACATTAAACCCTCAAATATGCAGCAGAAACCAAGAGATCAGAAACAGGACTGCTGGACGTTGTGTATCATCTTACACAAGACGCACAAATATGGACCGGAAGCCAACAGGTCAGAGGCAATGCTGCTGGACGTAGTCTATATTTTTACATTAGACGCTCAAATATGCACCAGAAAGCATGAGATCAGAAACAGGGCTGCTGGAGGTAGTGTATCATCTTACACAAGACGCAAAAATATGGACCAGAAGCCAACAGGTCAGAGGCCATGCTGCTGGGCGTAGTCTAAAATCTTACATTAGACGCTCAAATATGGGCGGGAAACCAACAGATCAGAGGCCATGCTGCTGGACGTAGTTTATCTTTTTACATTAGACGCTCAAATATGCACCAGAAACCAAGAGATCAGAAACAAGGCTGCTGGACGTAGTTTATCATCTTACAAAAGACGCACCAATATGGACAGGAAACCAACAGGGCAGAGGTCATGCTGATGGACGTAGTCTAAAATCTTACATTAGACGCTCAAATATGGACCGGAAACCAACAGATCAGAGGCCATGCTGCTGGACGTAGTTTATCTTTTTACATTAGACGCTCAAATATGCACCAGAAACCAAGAGGTCAGAAACAGGGCTGCTGGACGTAGTGTATCAACTTAAAAAGACGCACAAATATGGACCGGAAGCCAACAGGTCAGAGGACATTCTGCTGGACGTAGTCTAAAATCTTACATTAGACGCTCAAATATGGATGGGAAAACAACAGAACAGAGTCCATGCTGCGGGGCGTAGTTTATCTTTTTACATTAGACGCTGAAATATGCACCAGACACCAACAGATCAGAAACAGGGCTGCCGGACCTAGTGTATCATCTTACACAGGACGCTCAAATATGGACCAGAAACCAACAGATCAGAGGCCATGCTGCTGGTCGTAGTTTATCTTTTTACATTAGACGCTCAAATACGCACCAGAAACCAAGAGATCAGAAACAGGGCTGCTGGATGTAGTGTATCATCTTACACAAGACGCTCAAATATGGACCGGAAGCCAACAGGTCAGTGACCATGCTGCTGGACGTATCTAAAATCTTAATTTAGACGCTCAAATATGGACCCGAAACCAACAGATCAGAGGCCATGCTGCTGGACGTAGTTTATCTTTTTACATTAGACGCTCAAATATGCACCAGTAACAAAACAGATCAGAAACATGGATGCTAGACGTAGTGTATAATCTTACACAAAACGCTCAAATATGGACCGGAAGCCAACAGGTCAGAGGTCATGCTGCTCGACGTAGTCTAAAATCTTACATTAGACGCTCAAATATGGACCGGAAACCAACAGATCAGAGGCCATGCTGCTGGACGTAGTTTATCTTTTTACATTAGACCCTCAAATATGCACCAGAATCCAAGAGATCAGAAAAACGTCTGCTGGTTGTAGTGTATCATCTTACACAAGACGCTCAAATATGTACCGGAAACCAACAGATCAGAGGCCATGCTGCTGGGCGTAGTTTATCTTTTTACATTAGACGCTCAAATATTCACCAGAAACCAATAGATCAGAAACAGGGCTGCTGGACGTAGTGTATCATCTTACAAAAGACGCTCAAATATGGACCGGAAACCAACAGATCTGAGGCCATGCTGCTGGACGTAGTCTATATTTTTACATTAGACGCTCAAATATGCACCAGAAACCATGAGATCAGAAACAGGGCTGCTGGTCGTAGTGTATCATCTTACACAAGACGCACAAATATGGACCAGAAGCCAACAGGTCAGAGGCCATGCTGCTGGACGTAGTCTAAAATCTTACATTAGACGCTCCAATATGGACGGGAAACCAACAGATCAGAGGCCATGCTGCTGGACGTAGTTTATCTTTTTACATTAGACGCTCAAATATGCACCAGAAACCAAGAAGTCAGAAACAGGGCTGCTGGACGTAGTGTATCATCTTAAAAAAGACGCACAAATATGGACCGGAAGCCGACAGGTCAGAGGTCATGCTGCTGTAGTCTAAAATCTTACACAAGATGCTCAAATATTGACCGGAAGCCATCCCATTTTGAAAATATTTCTTTTACTGCAAAATTTCTTTAATAGAGTCGAGGTGAAATTCAATGGTATCGGGACTAGTCTTAGCACATTTGATCTGTTGGTTTCCGGTCCATATTTGAGCGTCTAATGTAAGATATTAGACTACGTCCAGCAGCATTGCGTCTGACCTGTTGGCTTCCGGTCCATATTTGTGCGTCTTTTGTAAGATGATACACTACGTCCAGCAGCCATGACTCTGATCTATTGGTTTCTGGTGCATATTTGAGCATCTAATGAAAAAGATATACTCCGCCCAGCAGCATAGCCTATGATCTGTTGTTTTCCGGTCCACATTTGAGCGGCTAATGTAAGATTTTAGACTACATGCAGCAGCATTGCCTCTGATTGCTTCCGGTCCATCTTTGAGCGTCTTTTGTAAGATGATACACTACGTCCAGCAGCCATGAATCTGATATGTTGGTTCTGGTGCATATTTGAGCGTCTAATGTAAAAAGATATACTACGTCCAGCAGCATGGCCTCTGACCTGTGGGCTTCCGGTCCATATTTGAGTGTTTGTGTAAGATGATACACTACGTCCAGCAGCCGTGATTCTTATCTGTTGGTTTCTGGTGCATATTTGAGCCTCTAATGTAAGAAGATAAGCTACAACCAGCAGCATGGCCTCTGATCTGTTCGTTTCCGGTCCATATTTGAGCGTCTAATTTAAGATTTTAGAATACGTCCAGCAGCATTGCCTCTGACCTGTTGGCTTCCGGTCAATATTTGAGCGTCATGTGTAAGATGATACACTACTTCCAGCAGACCTGTTTCTTATCTCTTGGTTTCTGGTGCATATTTGAGCGTCTAATG
This sequence comes from Acanthosepion esculentum, assembly GCA_964036315.1. Classification (NCBI taxonomy): domain Eukaryota; kingdom Metazoa; phylum Mollusca; class Cephalopoda; order Sepiida; family Sepiidae; genus Acanthosepion; species Acanthosepion esculentum. Next base: position 69,173,437 of record OZ038514.1, read on the forward strand.
TAAAAAGATAAACTACGTCCAGCAGTCTTGCCTCTGATCTGTTGGTTTCCGGTTCATATTTGAGCCCCTAATGTAAGATATTACATGACGTACAGCAGCATGGCCTCTGACCTGTTGGCTTCCGGTCCATATTTGAGCGTCTTGTGTAAGATGATACACTAAGTCCACCAGCCATGATTGTGATCTGTTGGTTTCTGGTGCATATTTGAGCGACTAATGTAAAAAGATAAACTACGTCCAGCAGCATGGCCTCTGATCTGTTGGCTTCCGGTCCATATTTGAGCATCTTGTGTCAGATGATACACTCCGTCCAGCAGTCCTGTTTCTGATCTGTTGGTTTCTGGTGCATATTTCAGCGTCTAATGTAAAAAGATAAAGTACGTCCAGCAGCATGGGCTCTGATCTCTTGGTTTCCGGTCCATATTTGAGCTTCTAATATAAGATTTTAGACTACGCCCAGCAGCATGGCCTCCGACCTGTTGGCTTCCGGTTCATATTTGAGAGTCTTGTGTAAGATGATACACTATGTCCGGCAGACATGATTCTGGTCTGTTGGTTTCCGTACATATTTGAGCGTCTAATGTAAAAAGATATACTACGACCAGCAGCATGGCCTCTGATATCTTGGTTTCCCGTCCATATTTGAGTGTCTAATTTCAGATTTTAGAATACGTCCAGCAGCTTGGCATCTGACCTGTTGGCTACCGGTCCATATTTTAGCGTCTTGTGTAAGATGATACACTACGTCCAGCTGCCCTGTCTCTGATCTCTTGGTTTCTGGTGCATATTTGAGCGTTTAATGTAAAAAGATAAACTACGTCCAGCAGCATGGCCTCTGATCTGTAGGTTTCCGGTCCATATTTGAGCGTCTAATGTAAGATTTTAGAATACGTCCAGCAGCATCGCCTCTGACCTGTTAGCTTCCGGTCCATATTTGAGAGTCTTGTGTATGGTGATAAACTACGTCCTGCAGCCATGATTCTGATCTCTTGGTTTCTGGTACATATTTGAGCGTCTAATGTAAAAAGATAAACTACGTCCAGCAGCATGGCATCTGATCTGGTTGTTTCCCGTCCATATTTGTGCGTCTAATGTAAGATTTTAGACTACGTCCAGCAGCTTGGCATCTGACCTGTTGGCTTCCGGTCCATATTTTAGCGTCTTGTGTAAGATCATACACTACGTCCAGCAGCCCTGTCTCTGATCTCTTGGTTTCTGGTGCATATTTGAGCGTTTAATGTAAAAAGATAAACTACGTCCAGCAGCATGGCATCTGATCTCTTGGTTTCCGGTCCATATTTGAGCTTCTAATATAAGATTTTAGACTACGCCCAGCAGCATGGCCTCCGACCTGTTGGCTTCCGGTTCATATTTGAGAGTCTTGTGTAAGATGATACACTATGTCCGGCAGACATGATTCTGGTCTGTTGGTTTCTGTACATATTTGAGCGTCTAATGTAAAAAGATATACTACGACCAGCAGCATGGCATCTGATATCTTGGTTTCCCATCCATATTTGAGTGTCTAATTTCAGATTTTAGAATACGTCCAGCAGCTTGGCATCTGACCTGTTGGCTTCCGGTCCATATTTTAGCGTCTTGTGTAAGATGATACACTACGTCCAGCAGCCCTGTCTCTGATCTCTTGGTTTCTGGTGCATATTTAAGCGTTTAATGTAAAAAGATAAACTACGTCCAGCAGCATGGCCTCTGATCTGTAGGTTTCCGGTCCATATTTGAGCGTCTTGTGTAAGATGATACACTCCGTCCAGCATTCCTGTTTCTGATCTGTTGGTTTCTGGTGCATATTTGAGCGTCTAATGTAAAAAGATAAAATTCGTCCAGCAGCATGGCCTCTGATCTGTTTGTTTCCGGACCATATGTGAGCGTCTAATGTAAGATTTTAGACTACATGCAGGAGCATGGCCTCTGACCTGTTGGCTTCCGGTCCATATTTGTGGGTCTTGTGTAAGATGATACACTACGTCCAGAGGACATGATTCTGATCTGTTTGTTTCCGTACATATTTGAGCGTCTAATGTAAATAGATAAACTACACCCAGCAGCATGGCCTCTGATCTGTTGGTTTCCCGTCCATATTTGAGCGTCTAATGTAAGATTTTAGAATACGTCCAGCAGCATGGCATCTGACCTGTTGGTTTCCGGTCCATATATGAGCGTCTTGTGTAAGAGAATACACTACGTCCAGCAGCCATGATTCTGATCTGTTGGTGTCTGGTGCATATTTGAGCGTCTAATGTAAAAATATAAACTACGCCCAGCAGCATGGCCTCTGATCTGTTGGTTTCCGGTCCATATTTGAGCGTCTAATGTAAGATTTTAGACTACGTCCAGCAGCATGGCCTCTGACCTGTTGGCTTCCGGTCAATATTTGAGCGTCTTGTGTGAGATGATACACTACGTCCAGCAGCCATGATTCTGATCTCTTGGTTTCTGGTGCATATTTGATCGTCTAATGTAAAAAGATCAACTACGACCAGCAGCATGGCCTCTGATCTGTTGGTTTCCGGTCCATATTTGAGCGTCTAATGTAAGATTTTAGACTACGTCCAGCAGCATGGTCTCTGACATGTTGGCTTCCGGTACATATTTGAGCGTCTTGTGTGAGATGATACACTACGTCCAGCAGACATGATTCGGATCTGTTGGTTTCTGGCGCATATTTGAGCGTCTAATGTAAAAAGATAAACAACGTCCACCAGCATGGCCTCTGAACTCTTTGCTTCCGGTCCATATTTGAGCGTCTTGTGTAAGATAACACACTACGTCCAGCAGCCCTGTTTCTGATCTCTTGCTTTCTGGTGCATATTTGAGCGTCTAATGTAGAAATAATAAAACTAGGTCCACCAGCATGGCCTCTGACCTGTTGGCTTCCGGTCCATATTTGAGCGTCTTGAGTAAGATGATACACTTCGTCCAGCAGACCTGTTTCTGATCTGTTGGTGTCTGGTGCATATTTGAGTGTCTAATGTAAAAAGATAAATTACGTCCAGCTGCATGGCCTCTGATCTGTTGGTTTCCGGTCCATATTTGAGCGTCTAATGTAAGATTTTAGACTACATGCAGCAGCATTGTCTCTAATCTGTTGGCTTCCCGTCCATATTTGAGCGTGTTGTGTAAGATGATATACTACGTCCAGCAGCCATGATTCTGATCTGTTGGTTTCTGGTACATATTTCAGCATCTAATGTAAAAAGATAAACTACGTCCAGCAGCATGTCCTCTGAACTGTTGGTTTCACGTCCATATTTGAGCGACTAATGTAAGATTGTAGACTACATGCAACAGCATTTCCTCTGATCTGTTGGCTTCCGGTCCATATTTGAGCGTCTTGAGTAAGATGATACACTTCGTCCAGCAGACCTGTTTCTGATCTGTTGGTGTCTGGTGCATATTTGAGCGTCTAATGTAAAAAGATAAACTACGACCAGCAGCATGGCCCCTCATTTGTTGGTTTCCGGTCCATATTTGAGCGTCTAATGTAAGATTTTAGACTACATGCTGCAGCATGGCCTCTGTCCTGTTGGCTTCAGGTTCATATTTGAGCGTCTTGTGTAAGATGATACACTACGTCCAGCAGCCATGATTCTGATCTGTTGGTTTCTGGTGCATATTTGAGCGTCTAATGTAAATAGATAAACTACGTCCAGCAGCATGGCCTCTGATCTGTGGGATTCCCGTCCATATTTGAGCGTCTAATGTAAGATTTTAGACTACGTCCAGCAGCATTGCCTCTGACCTGTTGGCTTCCGTTCCATATTTCAGCGTCTTGTGTAAGATGATACATTACGTCCAGCAGCACTGTTTCTAATCTGTTGGTGTCTGGTGCATATTTGAGCGTCTAATGTAAAAATATAAACTACGTCCAGCAGCATGGCCTCTGATCTGTTGGTTTCCGGTCCATATTTGAGCGTCTAATGTAAGATTTCAGACTACATGCAGCAGCATTGCCTCTGATCTGTTGGCTTCAGGTCCATATTTGAGCGTCTAATGTAAAAAGATAAACTACGCCCAGCAGCATGGCCTCTGATCCGTTGGTTTCCGGTCCATAATCTAGCGTCTAATGTAAGATTTTTGACTACGTCCAGCAGCATGGCCTCTGACCTGTTGGCATCCGGTCCATATTTGAGCGTCTTGTGTAAGATGATACACTACCTCCAGCAGCCCTGTTTCTGATCTCTTGCATTTTAGTGCATATTTGAGCGTCTAATGTAGAAATATAAACTACGTCCAGCAGCATGGCCTCTGATCTGTTGGTTTACCGTCCATCTTTTAGCGTCTAATGTAAGATTTTAGAATACGTCCAGCAGCATGGCCTCTGACCTGTTGGCTTCCGGTCCATATTTGAGCGTCTTTTGTAAGATGATACAATACGTCCAGCAGACCTGTTTCTGATCTGTTGGTGTCTGGTGCATATTTGAGTGTCTAATGTAAAAAGATAAACTACGTCCAGCAGCATGGCCTCTGAACTGTTGGCTTCTGGTCCATATTTGAGCGTCTTGTGTAAGATGATACACTACGTCCAGGACCCATCATTCTGATCTGTTGGTTTCTGGTGCATATTCGAGCGACTAATGTAAAATATATACTACGACCAGCAGCATGGCCTCTGATCTGTTCGTTTCCGGTCCATATTTGAGCGTCCAATGTATGATTTTAGAATACGTCCAGCAGCATTGCCTCTGACCTGTTGGCTTCCGGTCCATATTTGAGCGTCTTGTGTAAGATGATACACTACGTCCACCAGCCCTGTTTCTGATCTATTGGATTCTGATGCATATTTGAGCGTCTTGTGTAAGATTATACACTACGTCCAGCAGCCATGATTCTGATCTGTTTGTTTCTGGTGCATATTTGAGCGTCTAATGTAAAAAGATAAACTACGCCCAGCAGCATAGCCTCTGATCTGTTTGTTTCCGGTCCATATTTGTGCGTCTAATGTAAGATTTTAGAATACGTCCAGCAGCATGGCATCTGACCTGTTTGCTTCCGGTCCATATTTGAGCGTCTTGTGTAAGATGATATACTACGTCCACCTGCCTTGTTTCTGACCTCTTGGTTTCTGGTGCATATTTGAGCGTCTAATGTAAAAAGATAAACTACGTCCAGCAGCATGGCCTCTGATCTTTTGGTTTCAGGTACATATTTGGGCGTCTAATGTAAGATTTAGTCTACGTCCAGCAGCATGGCTTCTGATCTGTTGTCTTCCGGTCCATATTTGAGCGTCTTGTGTGAGATGATACACTACGTCCAGCAGACATGATTCGGATCTGTTGGTTTCTGGTGCATATTTGAGCGTCTAATGTAAAAAGATAAACAACGTCCACCAGCATGGCCTCTGAACTCTTTGCTTCCGGTCCATATTTGAGCGTCTTGTGTAAGATGATACACTACGTCCAGCAGCCCTGTTTCTGATCTCTTGCTTTCTGGTGCATATTTGAGCGTCTAATGTAGAAATAATAAAACTAGGTCCACCAGCATGGCCTCTGACCTGTTGGCTTCCGGTCCATATTTGAGCGTCTTGAGTAAGATGATACACTTCGTCCAGCAGACCTGTTTCTGATCTGTTGGTGTCTGGTGCATATTTGAGTGTCTAATGTAAAAAGATAAATTACGTCCAGCAGCATGGCCTCTGATCTGTTGGTTTCCGGTCCATATTTGAGCTTCTAATGTAAGATTTTAGACTACATGCAGCAGCATTGCCTCTAATCTGTTGGCTTCCCGTCCATATTTGAGCGTCTTGTGTAAGATGATACACTACGTCCAGCAGCCAGGATTCTGATCTGTTGGTTTCTGGTGCATATTTGAGCGTCTAATGTAAAAATATAAACAACGTCCAGCAGCATGGCCTCTGATCTGTTGGTTTCCGGTCCATATTTGAGCGTCTAATGTAAGATTTTAGACAACGACCAGCAGCATGGCTTTGACCTGTTGGCTTCCGGTCAATATTTGAGCCTCTTGTGTAAGATGATACACTACGTCCAACAGCCCTGTTTCTGATCTATTGGATTCTGGTGCATATTTGAGCGTCTTGTGTAAGATTATACACTACGTCCAGCAGCCATGATTCTGATCTGTTGGTTTCTGGTGCATATTTGTGCGTCTAATGTAAAAAGATAAACTACGTCCAGCAGCATAGCCTCTGATCTGTTTGTTTCCGGTCCATATTTGAGCGTCTAATGTAAGATTTTAGAATACGTCCAGCAGCATGGCATCTGACCTGTTGGCTTCCGGTCCATATTTGAGCGTCTTGTGTAAGATGATACAACGTCCAGCAGCATGGCCTCTTAACTGTTGGCTTCGGGTCCATATTTGAGCGTCTTGTGTAAGATGATACACTACGTCCAGCACCCATGATTCTGATCTGTTGGTTTCTGGTGCATATTCGAGCGACTAATATAAAAAGATAAACTACGACCAGCAGTATGGCCTCTGATATGTTCGTTTCCGGTCTATATTTGAGCGTCTAATGTAAGATTTTAGAATACGTCCAGCAGCATGGACTCTTACCTGTTGGCTTCAGGTCCATATTTGAGCGTCTTGTGTAAGGTGATACACTACGTCCAGCAGCCATGATTCTGATCTCTTGGTTTCTGGTACATATTTGAGATTCTAATGTAAAAAGATAGACTACGTCCAGCAGCATGGCCTCTGATCTGTTCGTTTCCCGTCCATATTTGAGCGTCTAATGTAAGATTTTAGATTACGTCCAGCAGCATAGCCTCTGTCCTGTTGGCTTCCTGTCCATATTTGAGCGTCTTGTGTAAGATGATACACTACGTCCACCAGCCCTGTTTCTGATCTATTGGTTTCTGATGCATATTTGAGCGTCTTGTGTAAGATTATACACTACGTCCAGCAGCCCTGTTTCTGATCTCTTGGTTTCTGGTGCATATTTGAGCGTCTAATGTAAAAAGATAAACTACGCCCAGCAGCATGGCTTCTGATCATTTGGTTTCAGGTCCATATTTGGGCGTCTAATGTAAGATTTTAGTCTACGCCCAGCAGCATGGCCTCTGACCTGTTAGCTTCCGGTCCATATTTGTGCGTCTTGTGTAAGATGATACACTAAGCCCTGCAGCCATCATTCTGATCTGTTGGTTTCTGGTGCATATTTGAGCGTCTAATGTAAAAAGATAAACTACCCCCAGCAGCATGGCCTCTGATCTGTTGGTTTCCGGTCTATATTTGAGCGTCTAATGTAAGATTTTAGACTACGTCCAGCAGCATGGCCTCTGACCTGTTAGCTTCCGGGCCATATTTGAGCGTCTTTTGTAAGATGATATACTACGTCCAGCAGCCCTGTTTCTGATCTCTTGCTTTCTGGTCCATATTTGAGCGTCTAATGTAAGATTTTTGATTACGTCCAGAAGCATGGCCTCTGACCTGTCGGCTTCCGGTCCATATTTGAGCGTCTTGTGTAAGATTATACACTACGTCCAGCAGACAAAATTCTGATCTGTTGGTTTCTGGTGCATATTTGAGCGTCTAATGTAAAAAGATAAACTACGTCCAGCAGCATAGTCTCTGATCTGTTTGTTTCCTGTCCATATTTGAGCGTCTAATGTAAGATTTTAGAATACGTCCAGTAACATGGCATCTGACCTTTTGGCTTCAAGTCCATATTTGAGCGTCTTGTGTAAGATGATACACTACGTCCAGCAGACCTGTTTCTGATCTGTTGGTGTCTGGTGCATATTTGAGTGTCTAATGTAAAAAGATAAACTACGTCCAGCAGCATGGCCTCTGATCTGTTGGTTTCCGATCCATATTTGAGCGTGTAATGTAAGATTTTAGACTACATGCAGCAGCATTGCCTCTGATCTGTTGGCTTCCCGTCCATATTTGAGCGTCTTGTGTAAGATGATACACTACGTCCAGCAGCCATGATTCTGATCTGTTTGTTTCTGGTACATATTTCAGCTTCTAATGTAAAAAGATAAACAACGTCCAGCAGCATGGCCTCTGAACTGTTGGCTTCGGGTCCATATTTGAGCGTCTTGTGTAAGATGATACACTACGTCCAGCACCCATGATTCTGATTTGTTGGTTTCTGGTGCATATTTGAGCGACTAATATAAAAAGATAAACTACGACCAGCACCATGGCCACTGATCTGTTCGTTTCCGATCCATATTTGAGCGTCAAATGTAAGATTTTAGAATACGCCCAGCAGCATGGCCTCTTACCTGTTGGATTCAGGTCCACATTTGAGCGTGTTGTGTAAGGTGATACACTACGTCCAGCAGCCATGATTCTGTTCTCTTGGTTTCTGGTACCTATTTGAGCTTCTATTGTAAAAAGATAGACTACGTCCAGCAGCATGGCCTCTGATCTGTTGGTTTCCCGTCCATATTTGAGCGTCTAATGTAAGATTTTAGACTACGTCCAGCAGCATGGCCTCTGTCCTGTTGGCTTCCGGTCCATATTTGAGCGGCATGTGTAAGATGATACACTACGTACACCAGCCCTGTTTCTGATCCATTGGTTTCTGATGCATATTTGAGCGTCTTGTGTGAGATTATACACTACGTCCAGCAGACATAATTCTGATCTGTTGGTTTCTTGTGCATATTTGAGCGTCTAATGTAGAAAGATAAACTACGTCCAGCAGCATAATCTCTGATCTGTTTGTTTCCGGTCCATATTTGAGCGTCTAATGTAAGATTTTAGAATACGTCCAGCAACATGGCATCTGACCTTTTGGCTTCAAGTCCATATTTGAGCGTCTTGTGTAAGATGATACACTACGTCCAGCAGCCCTGTTTCTGATCTCTTGGTTTCTGGTGCATATTTGAGCGTCTAATGTAAAAAGATAAACTACGCCCAGCAGCATGGCCTCTGATCATTTGGTTTCAGGTCCATATTTAGGCGTCTAATCTAAGATTTTAGTCTACGTCCAGCAGCATGGCCTCTGACCTGTTAGCTTCCGGTCCATATTTGTGCGTCTTGTGTAAGATGATACACTAAGCCCTGCAGTCATGATTCTGATCTGTTGGTTTCTGGTGCATATTTGAGCGTCTAATGTAAAAAGATAAACTACGTCCAGCAGCATGGACTCTGATCTGTTGGATTCCGGTCCATATTTGAGCGTCTAATGTTAGATTTTAGACTACGTCCAGCAGCATGGCCTGCGACCTGTTGGCTTCCGGTCCATATTTGAGCGTCTTTTGTAAGATGATACACTACGTCCAGCAGCCCTGTTTCTGATCTCTTGCTTTCTGGTGCATATTTGAGCGTCTAATGTAAAAAGATAAACTACGTCCAGCAACATGGCCTCTGATCTGTTGGTTTCTGGTCCATATTTGAGCGTTTAATGTAAGATTTTTGACTACGTCCAGAAGCAAGGCCTCTGACCTGTCGGCTTCCGGTCCATATTTGAGATTCTTGTGTAAGATAATACACTACGTCCAAGAGCCCTGTTTCTGATCTCTTGCTTTCTAGTGCATATTTGAGCGTCTAATGTAAAAAGATAAACTACGTCCAGCAGCATGGCCTCTGATCTCTTCGATTCCGGTCCATATTTGAGCGTCTAATGTAAGATTTTAGAATACGTCCAGCAGCATGGCCTCTGACCTGTTGGCTTCCGGTCCATATTTGAGCGTCTTGTGTAAGATGATACACTACGTCCAGCAGACCTGTTACTGATCTGTTTGTGTCTGGTGCATATTTGAGTGTCTAATGTAAAAAGATAAACTACGACCAGCAGCATGGCCTCTGATCTGTTGGTTTCCGATCCATATTTGAGCGTCTAATGTAAGATTTTAGACTACATGCAGCAGCATATCCTCTGATCTGTTGGCTTCCCATCCATATTTGAGCGTCTTGTGTAAGATGATACACTACGTCCAGCAGCCATGATTCTGATCTGTTTGTTTCTGGTACATATTTCAGCTTCTAATGTAAAAAGATAAACAACGTCCAGCAGCATGGCCTCTGAACTGTTGGCTTCGGGTCCATATTTGAGCGTCTTGTGTAAGTTGATACACTACGTCCAGCACCCATGATTCTGATCTGTTGGTTTCTGGTGCATATTCGAGCGACTAATATAAAAAGATAAACTACGACCAGCACCATGGCCTCTGATCTGTTCGTTTCCGGTCCATATTTGAGCGTCTAATGTAAGATTTTAGAATACGTCCAGCAGCATGGCCTCTTACCTGTTGGATTCAGGTCCATATTTGAGCGTCTTTTGTAAGATGATACACTACGTCCAGCAGCCCTGTTTCTGATCTCTTTGTTTCTGGTACATATTTGAACTTCTAATGTAAGAAGATATACTACGTCCAGCAGCATGGCCTCAGATCTGTTCGTTTCCGGTCCATATTTGAGCGTCTAATGTAAGATTTTAGAATACGTCCAGCAGCATGGCCTCTGACCTGTTGGCTTCCGGTCCATATTTGAGCGTTTTGTGTAAGGTGATACACTACGTCCAGAAGCCATGATTCTGATCTCTTGGTTTCTGGTACATATTTGAACTTCTAATGTAAAAAGATATACTACGTCCAGCAGCATGGCCTCAGATATGTTTGTTTCCCGTCCATATTTGAGCGTCTAATGCAAGATATTAGACTACATCTAGCAGCATGGCCTCTGACCTGTTAGTTTCCGTTCGATATTTGAGCGTCTTGTGTAAGATGATACACAACGTCCAGTAGCCATTATTCTGATCTCTTGGTTTCAGTTGCATATTTGAGCGTCTAATGTAAAAAGATAAACTACGTCCAGCAGCATGGCCTCTTATCTGTTGGTTTCCGGTCCATATTTGAGCGTCTAATGTAAGATTTTAGACTACGTCCAGCAGCATGACCTTGGACCTGTTGTCTTCCTGTCTATATTTGAGCGTCTTGTGTAAGATTATACACTACGTCCAGCAGCCTTGATTCTGATCTCTTGGTTTCTGGTGCATATTTGAGCTTTTAATGTAAAAAGATAAACTACATCCAGCAGCATGGCCTCTGATCTGTTGGTTTCCGGTCCATATTTGAGCGTCTCATGTAAGATATTAGACTACGTCTATCAGCATGTCCTCTGACCTGTTGGCTTCCGGTCCATATTTGAGCGTCTTGTGTAAGATGATACAGAACGTCCAGCAGCCATGATATTGATCTCTTGGTTTCTGTTGCATATTTGAGCGTCTAATGGAAAAAGATAAACTACGTCCAGCAGGATGGCCTCAGATCTGTTGGTTTGCGGTCCATTTTTGAGCGTCTAATGTAAGATTTTAGACTACGTCTAGCAGCATGGCCTCTGACCTCTTGGCTTCCGGTCCATATTTGAGCGTCTTGTGTAAGATGATACACTACGTCCAGCAGCCCTGTTTCTGATCTCTTGGTTTCTTGTGCATATTTGAGCGTCTAATGTAAAAAAATAAACTACGTCCAGCAGCATGGCCTCTGATCTGTTGGTTTCCGTTCATAATTTGAGCGTCCAATGTAAGATTTTAGACTACGTCAGGCAGCATGGCCTCTGATCTGTTGGTGTCCAATTGTCGGGAATTTCTTACCTTATCCATAATTACAAAAGTTTTTTCGACACATTGAATAGAGTCGAGGCGAAATTCAACGATATGGGGACTTGTGTTACCTCATTTGCGGAAATTGTCATGCGGCCCTAAACTGGGAAATCAGTCATATTTCACTTGTTTATAACTTTTTTCCAGTAAAAGAAATATTTTAAAAATGGGTATCAAATTGTGTGCAATTATTTGATTTGTCTATGTTTACAGTGATTTTTCATTGGGTCAGATAGTATAAAGTACAGCTTTCACCACGTGCGAGGTATGACGTCTGACAATTTACAGCGTCCGAATTCCAGTGTGCACAATAAGAATGCATTTCTAATTTTTCCTTTTTATAGAATCCACAAAATATTCGTGTCCAATTGTCGAGAATTTCTTGCCTTATCCATAATTACAAAAGTTTTTTCGACAATTTGAATAGAGTCGAGGCGAAATTCAACGGTATGGGGACTTGTGTTAGCTCCTTTGCGGAAATTGTCATGCGGACTTAAACTGGGTAATCAGTCATATTTCACCTGTTTATAACTTTTTTCCAGTAAAAGAAATATTTTCAAAATGGGTATCAAATTGTTTGCAATTATTTGATTTGTCTATGTATACAGGGATTTTTTTTTTGTCAGAAGGTAAAAAGTACAGCTTTCACCATGTGCGTGGTATGTCGTCTGACAATTTACAGCGTCCGAAATCCAGTCTGCACAATAAGACTGCATTTCTAATTTTTCCTTTTTATAGAATCGACAAAATATTAGTGTCCAATTGTCGCGAATTTCTTGCCTTATCCATAATTACAAAATCTTTTCGACACATTGATAAGAGTCGAGACGAAATTCAATGGTATGGGGGCTTGTGTTAGCTCATTTCCGTCAATTTTCATGCGGTCATAAACTTTGAAATCAGTCATATTTCACTTGATTATAACTTTTTTCCAGTAAAAGAAATGTTTTCAAAATGGGTACATTAGTGTGTCCAATTATCTGATTTTACTATTTATACAGGGATTTTTCATTTGGTCAGATAGTAAAAAGGACACCTTTCACCATGTGCGCGGTATGTCGTCTGACAATTTACAGCGTCCTAATTCTAGTGTGCACAATAAGACTGCAATTCTAATTTTGCCTTTTTATAAAATCCACAAAATATTGTTGTCCAATTTTCGGGAATATCTTGCCTTATTCATAATTACAAAAGTTTTTTCGACACCTTGATTATAGTCGAGTCGAAATTCAAAGGTATTGTGACTTTTGTTAGCTCATTTGCGGAAATTGTCATGCGGCCCTAAACTGGGAAATCAGTAATATTTCACTTGTTTATAACATTTTTCCAGTAAAAGAAATATTTTCAAATGGGTATCAAATTGTGTGCAATTATTTGATTTGTCTATGTTTACAGGGATTTTTCATTTACTGAGATAGTAAAATGTACAGCTTTCAACATGTGCGCGGTATGTCGTCTGACAATTTACAGCGTCCGAATTCCAGTGTGCACAATAAGACTGCATTTGTAATTTTTCCTTTTTATCGAATCCACAATATATTGCTGTCCAATTTTCGGGAATTCCTTACCTTATCCATAATTACGAAAGTTTTTTCGACACCTCGAATAGAGTCGATTCGAAATTCAACTGTATGAGGACTTTTGTTAGCTCATTTGCGGAAATTGTCATGCGGCCCTAAACTGGGAAAAGTAGTCATATTTCACTTGTTTATAACTTTTTTCCAGTAAAAGAAATATTTTCAAAAAAGGTATCAAATTGTGTGCAATTATTTGATTTGTCTATGTTTACAGGGTTTTTTCATTTGCTCAGATAGTAAAAAGTACAGCTTTCACCATGTGCGCGGCATGACGTCGGACAATTTACAGCTCCAAATTCCAGTGTGCACAATATGACTGCATTTCTACTTTTTCCTTTTTGAAGAATACACAATATATTGGTGTCAAATTGTCGCGAAATTTCTTGCCTTATCCATAATTACAAAAGTTTTTTCGACACCTTGATTAGAGTCGAGTCGAAATTCAACGGTATGGGGACTAGTGTTAGCTCATTTGCGGAAATTGTCATGCGGCCCTAAACTTGGAAATCAGTGATATTTCACATGTTTATAACTTTTTTCCAGTAAAAGAAATATTTTCAAAATGGGTACCAAATTGTGTGCAATTATTTGATTTGTCTATGTTTACATGGATTTTTCATTTGCTCAGATAGTAAAAAGTACAGCTTTCACCATGTGCTCGGTATGTCGTTTGACAATTTACAGCGTCCGAATTCCAGTGTGCACAATAAGAATGCATTTCTACTTTTTCCTTTTTAGAGAATCCACAAAATATTGGTGTCAAATTGTCGCGAATTTCTTGCCTTATCCATAATTACAAAAATTTTTTCGACACGTTGAATAGAGTCGAGGCGAAATTTAACGGTATGGGGACATGTGTTAGCTCATTTGCGGAAATTGTCATGCGGGCCTAAACTGGGAAATCAGTGATATTCACTTGTTTATAACTTTTTTCCAGTAAAAGAAATATTTTCAAAATGGGGAACAAATTGTGTGAAATTATTTGAATTGTCTATGTATACAGGGATTTTTCTTTTGCTCAGATAGTAAAAAGTACAGCTTTCACCATGTGCGCGGTATGTCGTCTGACAATTTACAGCGTCCGAATTCCAGTGTGCACAATAAGACTGCATTTCTACTTTTTCCTTTTTATAGAATGCACAAAATATTGGTGTCAAATTGTCGAAAAATTTCTTGCATTATCCATAATTACAAAAGTTTGTTTGACACCTTGAATAGAGTCGAGGCAAAATTCAACGGTATGGGGACTAGTGTTAGCTCATTTGCGGAAATTTTCATGCGGACCTAAACTGGGTAATCAGTCATAATTCACTTTTTTATAACTTTTTTCCAGTAAAAGAAATATTTTCAAAATGGGTGTCAAATTGTGTGCAATTATTTGATTTGTCTATGTATACAGGGATTTTTTTTTTGCTGAGATAGTAAAATGTACAGCTTTCACCAGGTGCCCAGTATGTCGTCTGACAATATACAGCGTCCGAATTCCAGTGTGCACAATAAGACTGCATTTGCAATTTTTCCTTTTTATAGAATCCACAAAATATTGGTGTCAAATTGTCGAAAATTTCTTGCCTTATCCATAATTACAAAAGTTTGTTCGACTCCTTGAATAGAGTCGAGGCAAAATTCAACGGTATGGGGAGTAGTGCTAGCTCATTTGCGGAAATTTTCATGCGGACCTAAACTGGGTAATCAGTCATAATTCACTTTTTTATAACTTTTTTCCAGTAAAAGAAATATTTTCAAAATGGGTATCAAATTTTGTGCAATTATTTGATTCGTCTATGTATACAGGGATTTTTCTTTTGCTCAGATAGTAAAAAGTACAGCTTTCACCATGTGCGCGGTATGTCGTCTGACAATATACAGCGTCCGAATTCCAATGTGCACAATAAGACTGCATTTGTAATTTTTCCTTTTTATCGAATCCACAATATATTGGTGTCCAATTGTCGGGAATTCCTTACCTTATCCATAATTACAAAAGTTTTTTCGACACCTTGAATAGAGTCGATTCGAAATTCAACGCTATGGGGACTTGTGTTTGCTCATTTGCGGAAATTGTCATGCGGCCCTAAACTGGGAAATCAGTGTTATTTCACTTGTTTATAACTTTTTTCCAGTATAAGAAATATTTTCAAAATGGGTATCAAATTGTGTGCAATTATTTGATATGTCTATGTTTACAGGGATTTTTCATTTGCTTAGATAGTAAAAAGTACAGCTTTCACCATGTGCGCGGCATGACGTCTGACAATTTACAGCGTCCGAATTCCAGTGTGCACAATAAGACTGCATTTCTTCTTTTTCCTTTTTATAGAATCCACAAAATATTGGTGGCAAATTGTCGGGAATTTCGTGCCTTATCCATAATTGCAATAGTTTGTTCGACACCTTGAATAGAGTCGAGGCAAAAGTCAACGGTATGGGGAGTTGTGTTAGCTCATTTGCGGAAATTTTCATGCGGACCTAAACTGGGTAATCAGTCATAATTCACTTTTTTATAACTTTTACCAGTAAAAGAAATATTTTCAAAATGGGTATCAAATTGTGTGCAATTATTTGATTTGTCTATGTATACAGGGATTTTTCTTTTGCTCAGATAGTAAAAAGTACAGCTTTCACCATGTGCGCGGTATGTCGTCTGACAATTTACAGCGTCCGAATTCCAGTGTGCACAATAAGACTGCATTTGTAATTTTTCCTTTTTATTTAATCCAAAATATATTGGTGTCCAATTGTCGGGAATTCTTTACCTTATCCATAATTACGAAAGTTTTTTCGACACCTTGAATAGAGTCGATACGAAATTCAACGGTATGGGGACTTGTGTTAGCTCATTTGTGGAAATTTTCATGCGGCCCTAAACTGGGTAATTAGTCATATTTCACTTGTTTATAAATTTTTACAGTAAAAGAAATATTTTCAAAATGGGTATCAAATTGTGTGAAAGTATTTGATTTATCTATGTTTACAGGGATGTTTCATTTGGTCAGATAGTAAAAAGTACAGCTTTCACTATGTGCGCGGTATGTCGTCTGACAATTTACAGCGTCCGAATTCCAGTGTGCACAATAAGACTGCATTTGTAATTTTTCCTTTTTATAGAATCCACAAAATATTGGTGTCAAATTGTCGGGAACTTCTTGCCTTATCCATAATTACAAAAGTTTGTTCGACACCTTGAATAGAGTCGAGGCAAAATTCAACGGTATGGGGACTAGTGTTAGCTCATTTGCGGAAATTTTCATGCGGACCTAATCTGGGTAATCAGTCATAATTCACTTTTTTATAACTTTTTTCCAGTAAAAGAAATATTTTCAAAATGGGTATCAAATTGTGTGCAATTATTTTATTTGTCTATGTATACAGGGATTTTTCTTTTGCTCAGATAGTAAAAAGTACAGCTTTCACCATGTGCGCGGTATGTCGTCTGACAATCTACATCGTCCGAATTCCAGTGTGCACAATAAGACTGCATTTGTCATTTTTCCTTTTCATCGAATCCACAATATATTGGTGTCAAATTGTCGGGAATTTTTTGCCTTATCCATAATTACAAATGTTTTTTCGACACCTTGATTAGAGTTGAGTCGAAATTCAACGGTATGGGGACTTGTGTTAGCTCATTTGTGGAAATTGTCATGCGGCCCTAAACTGGGAAATAAGTCATATTTCACTTGTTTATAACTTTTTTCCAGTAAAAGAAATATTTTCAAAATGGGTATCAAATTGTGTGCAATTATTTGATTTGTCTATGTATACAGGGATTTTTCTTTTGCTCAGATAGTAAAATGTACAGCTTTCACCATCTGTGCGGTATGTCGTCTGACAATATACTGCGTCCTAATTCCAGAGTGCACAATAAGAATGCATTTGTAATTTTTCCTTTTTTTGAAATCCACAAAATATTGCGTTCCAATTGTCGGGAATTTCTTGCCTTATCCATAATTACCAAAGATTTTTCGACACCTTGATTAGAGTCGAGTCGAAATTCAACGGTATGGAGACTTGTGTTAGCTCATTTGCGGAAATTGTCATGCGGCCCTAAACTGGGAAATCAGTGATATTTCACATGTTTATAACTTTTTTCCAGTAAAAGAAATATTTTCAAAATGGGTATCAAATTGTGTGCAATTATTTGATTTTATATGTTTACAGGGATTTTTCATTTGATCAGATAGTAAAAAGTACAGCTTTCACCATGTGCGCGGTATGTCTTTTGACAATTTACAGCGTCCGAATTCCAGTGTGCACAATAAGAATGCATTTGTAATTTTTCCTTTTTATAGAATCCACAAAATATTGATGTCAAATTGTCGAGAATTTCTTGCCTTATCCATAATTACAAAAGTTTGTTCGACACCTTGAATAGAGTCGAGGCAAAATTCAACGGTATGGGGACTAGTGTTAGCTCATTTGCGGAAATTTTCATGCGGACCTAAACTGGGTAATCAGTCATAATTCACTTTTTTATAACTTTTTTCCAGTAAAAGAAATATTTTCAAAATGGGTATCAAATTTTTTGCAATTATTTATTTGTCTATGTATACAGGGATTTTTCTTTTCCTCTGATAGTAAAAAGTACAGCTTTCACGATGTGCGCTGTATGTCGTTTGACAAATTACAACGTCCGAATTCCAGTGTGCAAAATAAGAATGCATTTCTACGTTTTCCTTTTTAGAGAATCCACAAAATATTGGTGTCCAATTGTCGGAAATTTCTTGCCTTATCCATAATTACAAAATTTTTTTCGACTCCTTAATTAGAGTTGGGTCGAAATTCAACGGTATGGGGACTTGTGTTAGCTCATTTGCGGAAATTGTCATGCGGCCCTAAACTGGGAAAGCAGTGATATTTCACATGTTTATAACTTTTTTCTAGTAAAAGAAATATTTTCAAAATGGGTATCAAATTGTGTGCAATTATTTGAATTGTCTATGTATACAGGGATTTTTCTTTTGCTCAGATAGTAAAAAGTACAGATTTCACCATGTGCGCGGTATGTCGTCTGACAATTTACAGCGTCCGAATTCCAGTGTGCACAATAAGACTGCATTTGTAATTTTTCCTTTTTATCAAATCCACAATATATTGTGTCCAATTGTCGGGAATTCCTTACCTTATCCATAATTACAAAAATTTTTTCGACACCTTGAATAGAGTCGTGGCAAAATTCAACGGTATGGGGACTAGTGTTAGCTCATTTGCGGTAATTTTCATGCGGACCTAATCTGGGTAATCAGTCATAATTCACTTTTTTATAACTTTTTTCCAGTAAAAGAAATATTTTCAAAATGGGTATCAAATTGTGTGCAATTATTTGATTTGTCCATGTATACAGGGATTTTTCTTTTGCTCAGATAGTAAAAAGTACAGCTTTCATCATGTGCGCGGTATGTCGTCTGACAATCTACAGCGTCCGAATTCCAGTGTGCACAATAAGACTGCATTTGTCATTTTTCCTTTTTATCGAATCCACAATATATTGGTGTCAAATTGTCGGGAATTTCTTGCCTTATCCATAATTACAAATGTTTTTTCGACACCTTGATTAGAGTTGAGTCGAAATTCAACGGTATGGGGACTTGTGTTAGCTCATTTGTGGAAATTGTCATGCGGCCCTAAACTGGGAAATAAGTCATATTTCACTTGTTTATAACTTTTTTCAAGTAAAAGAAATATTTTCAAAATGGGTATCAAATTGTGTGCAATTATTTGATTTGTCTATGTATACAGGGATTTTTCTTTTGCTCAGATAGTAAAATGTACAGCTTTCACCATGTGGGCGGTATGTCGTCTGACAATATACAGCGTCCGAATTCCAGTGTGCACAATAAGAATGCATCTGTAATTTTTGCTTTTTTTAGAATCCACAAAATATTGGTGTCCAATTGTCGGGAATTTCTTGCCTTATCCATAATTACAAAAGTTTTTTCGACACCTTGATTAGAGTCGAGTCGAAATTCAACGGTGTGGGGACTTGTGTTAGCTCATTTGCGGAAATTGTCATGCGGCCCTAAACTGGGGAATCAGTGATATTTCACATGTTTATAACTTTTTTCCAGTAAAAGAAATATTTTCAAAATGGGTATCAAATTGTGTGCAATTATTTGATTTTATATGTTTACAGGGATTTTTCATTTGATCAGATAGTAAAAAGTACATCTTTCAACATGCGCGGTATGTCTTTTGACAATTTACAGCGTCCGAATTCCAGTGTGCAAAATAAGAATGCATTTCTACGTTTTCCTTTTTAGAGAATCCACAAAATATTGGTGTCCAATTGTCGGAAATTTCTTGCCTTAGCCCTAATTACGAAAGTTAGTTCGACACCTTGAATAGAGTCGAGGCAAAATTCAAAGGTATGGGGACTAGTGTTAGCTCATTTGCGGAAATTGTCATGCGGACCTAAACTGCGTAATCAGTCATAATTCACGTTTTTATAACTTTTTTCCAGTAAAAGAAATATTTTCAAAATGGGTATCAAATTGTGTGCAATTATTTGATTTGTCTATGTATACAGGGAGTTTTCTTTTGCTCAGATTGTAAAAAGTACAGCTTTCACCATGTGCGCGGTATGTCGTCTGACAATATACAGCGTCCGAATTCCAGTGTGCACAATAAAAATGCATTTGTAATTTTTCCTTTTTATAGAATCCACAAAATATTGCTGTCCAATTGTCGGGAATTTCTTGCCTTATCCATAATTACAAAAGATTTTTGACACCTTGATTAGAGTCGGGTCGAAATTCAACGGTATGTGGACTTGTGTTAGCTCATTTGCGGAAATTGTCATGCGGCCCTAAACTGGGAAATCAGTGATATTTCACATGTTTATAACTTTTTTCCAGTAAAAGAAATATTTTCAAAATGGGTATCAAATTGTTTGCAATTATTTGATTTGTCTATGTTTACAGTGATTTTTCATTTGCTCAGATAGTAAAAAGTACAGCTTTCACCATGTGCACGTTATGTCGTCTGACAATTTACAGCGTCCGAATTCCAGTGTGCACAATAAGACTGCATTTGTAATTTTTCCTTTTTATGGAATCCACAATATATTGGTGTCCAATTGTCGGGAATTCCTTACCTTATCCATAATTACAAAAGTTTTTTCGACACCTTGAATAGAGTCGAGGCAAAATTCAACGGTATGGGGACTAGTGTTAACTCATTTGCGGAAATATTCATGCGGACATAAACTAGGTAATCAGTCATAATTCACTTTTTTATAACTTTTTTCCAGTAAAAGAAATATTTTCAAAATGGGTATCAAATTGTGTGCAATTATTTGATTTGTCTATGTATACAGGGATTTGTCTTTTGCTCAGATAGTAAAAAGTACAGCTTTCACCATGTGCGCGGTATGTCGTCTGACAATCTACAGCGTCCGAATTCCAGTGTGCACAAGAAGACTGCATTTGTAATTTTTTCCTTTTTATCGAATCCACTATATATTGGTGTCAAATTATCGCGAATTTCTTGCCTTATCCATAATTACAAAAGTTTTTTCGACACCTTTATTAGAGTCGAGTCGAAATTCAACGGTATGGGGACTTGTGTTAGCTCATTTGCGGAAATTGTCATGCGGCCCTAAACTGGGAAATCAGTCATAATTCACTTTTTTATAACTTTTTTCCAGTAAAAGAAATATTTTCAAAATGGTTATCAAATTGTGTGAAATTATTTGATTTATCTATGTTTACAGGGATGATTCATTTGGTCAGATAGTAAAAAGTACAGCTTTCACTATGTGCGCGATATGTCATCTGGCAATATACAGCGTCCGAATTCCAGTGTGCACAATAAGAAGGCCTTTGTAATTTTTCCTTTTTATATAATCCACAAAATATTGCTGTCCAATTGTCGGGAATTTCTAGCCTTATCCATAATTACATAAGATTTTCGACACCTTGATTAGAGTCGGGTCAAAATTCAACGGTATTTGGACTTGTGTTAGCTCATTTGCGGAAATTGTCATGCGGCCCTAAACTGGGAAATCAGTGATATTTCACATGTTTATAACTTTTTTCCAGTAAAAGAAATATTTTCAAAATGGGTATCAAATTGTGTGCAATTATTTGATTTGTCTATGTATACAGGGATTTGTCTTTTTCTCAGATAGTAAAAAGTACAGCTTTCACCATGTGCGCGGTATGTCGCCTGACAATCTACAGCTTCCGAATTCCAGTGTGCACAATAAGACTGCATTTGTAATTTTTCCATTTTATCGAATCCACAATATATTGGTGTTCTATTGTCGGGAATTCCTTACCTTATCCATAATTGCAAAAGTTATTTCGACACCTTGAATAGAGTCGAGGCAAAATTCAACGGTATTGGGACTAGTGTTAGCTCATTTGCGGAAATATTCATGCGGACCTAAACTGGGTAATCAGTCATAATTCACTTTTTTATAACTTTTTTACACTAAAAGAAATATTTTCAAAATGGGTATCAAATTGTGTGCAATTATTTGATTTGTCTATGTATACAGGGATTTGTCTTTTTCTCAGATAGTAAAAAGTACATCTTTCACCATGTGCGCGGTATGTCGTCTGACAATCTACAGCTTCCGAATTCCAGTGTGCACAATAAGACTGCATTTGTAATTTTTTCCTTTTTATCGAATCCACAATATATTGGTGTCACATTGTCGATAATTTCTTGTCTTATCCATAATTACAAAAGTTTTTTCGACACCTTGATTAGAGTCGAGTCGAAATTCAACGGTATGGGGACTTGCGTTAGCTCATTTGCGGAAATAGTCATGCGGCCCTAAACTGGGAAATCAGTGATATTTCACTTGTTTATAACTTTTTTCCAGTAAAAGAAATATTTTCAAAATGGGTATCAAATTGTGTGAAATTATTTGATTTATCTATGTTTACAGGGATGATCCATTTGGTCAGATAGTAAAAAGTACAGCTTTCACTATGTGCGCGGTATGTCATCTGGCAATATACAGCGTCCGAATTCCAGTGTGCACAATAAGAATGCATTTGTAATTTTTCCTTTTTATAGAATCCACAAAATATTGCGGTCCAATTGTCGGGAATTTCTAGCCTTATCCATAATTACAAAAGATTTTCGACACCTTGATTAGAGTCGGGTCGAAATTCAACGGTATGTGGACTTGTGTTAGCTCATTTGCGGAAATTGTCATGCGGCCCTAAACTGGGAAATCAGTGATATTTCACATGTTTATAACTTTTTTCCAGTAAAAGAAATATTTTCAAAATGGGTATAAAATTGTGTGCAATTATTTGATTTGTCTATGTTTACAGGGATTTTTCATTTGCTCAGATAGTAAAAAGTACAGCTTTCACCATGTGCGCGTTATGTCGTCTAACAATTTACAGCGTCCGAATTCCAGTGTGCACAATAAGACTGCATTTTTAATTTTTCCTTTTTATCGAATCCACAATATATTGGTGTCCAATATTCGGGAATTCCTTACCTTATCCATAATTACAAAAGTTTTATCGACACCTTGAATAGAGTGCAGGCAAAATTCAACGGTATGGGGACTAGTGTTAGCTCATTTGCGGAAATTTTCATGCGGACCTAAACCTGGGTAATCAGTGATAATTCACTTTTTTATAACTTTTTTCCAGTAAAAGAAAGATTTTCAAAATGGGTATCAAATTGTGTGCAATTACTTGATTTGTCTATGTATACAGGGATTTCTCTTTTGCTCAGATAGTAAAAAGTACAGCTTTCACCATGTGCGCTGTATGTCGTCTGACAAGATACAGCGTCCGAATTCCAGTGTGAACAATAAGAATGCATTTATAATTTTTCCTTTTAATAGGATCCACAAAATATTGCTGTCCAATTGTCGGGAATTTCTTGCCTTATCCATAATTACAAAAGTTTTTTCGACACGTTGAATAGAGTCGAGGCGAAATTTAACAGTATGGGGACTTGTGTTGTGTTTGCGGAAATTGTCATGCGGCCCTAAACTGGGATATCAGTGATATTTCACTTGTTTATAACTTTTTTCCAGTAAAAGAAATATTTTCAAAATGGGTATCGAATTGTGTGAAATTATTTGATTTATCTATGTTTACAGGGATGTTTCATTTGGTCAGATAGTAAAAAGTACAGCTTTCACTATGTGCGCGGTATGCCGTCTGACAATATACAGCGTCCGAATTCCAGTGTGCACAATAAGAATGCATTTGTAATTTTTCCTTTTTATAGAATCCACAAAATATTGCTGTCCAATTGTCGGGAATTTCTTGCCTTATCCATAATTATAAAAGATTTTCGACACCTTGATTAGAGTCGGGTCGAAATTCAACGGTATGGGGACTTGTGTTAGCTCATTTGTGGAAATTGTCATGCGTCCCTAAACTGGGAAATCCATCATATTCACTTTTTTATAACTTTTTTCCAGTAAAAGAAATATTTTCAAAATGGGTTTCAAATTGTGTGCAATTATTTGATATGTCTATGTTTACAGGGATTTTTCATTTGCTCAGATAGTAAAAAGTACAGCTTTCACCATGTGCGCGGCATGACGTCTGACAATTTACAGCGTCCGAATTCCAGTGTGCACAATAAGACTGCATTTCTACTTTTTCCTTTTTATAGAATCCACAAAATATTGGTGTCAAATTGTCGAGAATTTCTTGCCTTATCCATAATTACAAAAGTTTGTTCGACACCTTGAATAGAGTCGAGGCAAAATTCAAAGATATGGGGACTAGTGTTAGCTCATTTGCGGAAATTTTCATGCGGACCTAAACTGGGTAATCAGTCATAATTCACTTTTTTATAACTTTTTTCCAGTAAAAGAAATATTTTCAAAATGGGTATCAAATTGTGTGCAATTATTTGATTTGTCTATGTATACAGGGATTTGTCTTTTGCTCAGATAGTAAAAAGTACAGCTTTCACCATGTGTGCGGTATGTCGTCTGACAATCTACAGCGTCCGAATTCCAGTGTGCACAATAAGACTGCATTTGTAATTTTTTCCTTTTTATCGAATCCACAATATATTGGTGTCAAATTGTCGATAATCTCTTGTCTTATCCATAATTACAAAAGTTTTTTCGACTCCTTGATTAGAGTCGAGTCGAAATTCAACAGTATGGGGACTTGTGTTAGCTCAGTTGCGGAAATTGTCATGCGGCCCTAAACTGGGAAATCAGTGATATTTCACTTGTTTATAATTTTTTCCAGTAAAAGAAATATTTTCAAAATGGGTATCACATTGTGTGAAATTATTTGATTTGTCTATGTTTACAGGGATTTTTCATTTGCTCAGATAGTAAAAAGTACAGCTTTCACCATGTGCGCGGCATGACGTCTGACAATTTACAGCGTCCGAATTCCAGTGTGCACAATATGAATGCATTTCTACTTTTTCCTTTTTAGAGAATCCACAAAATATTGCTGTCAAATTGTCGTAAATTTCTTGCCTTATCCATAATTACAATAGTTTTTTCGACACGTTGAATAGAGTCGAGGCGAAATTTAACGGTATGGGGACTTGTGTTAGCTCATTTGCGGAAATTGTCATGCGGCCCTAAACTGGGAAATCAGTGATATTTCACTTGTTTATAACTTTTTTCCAGTAAAAGAAATATTTTCAAAATTGGTATCAAATTGTGTGAAATTATTTGATTTGTCTATGTTTACAGGGATTTTTCATTTGCTCAGATAGTAAAAAGAACAGCTTTCACCATGTACGCGGTATGTCGTCTGACAATTTACAGCGTCCGAATTCCAGTGTGCTCAATAAGACTGCATTTGTAATTTTTCCTTTTTATCGAATCCACAATATATTGGTGTCCAATTGTCGGGAATTCATTACCTTATCCATAATTACGAAAGTTTTTTCGACACCATTAAAAGAGTCGATTCGAAATACAACGGTATGGGGACTTGTGTTAGCTCATTTGTGGAAATTGTCATGCGGCCCTAAACTGGGAAATCAGTCATATTTCACTTGTTTATAACTTTTTTCCAGTAACAGAAATATTTTCAAAATGGGTATCAAATTGTGTGCAATTATTTGATATGTCTATGTTTACAGTGATTTTTCATTTGCTCAGATAGTAAAAAGTACAGCTTTCACCATGTGCGCGGCATGACGTCTGACAATTTACAGCGACCGAATTCCAGTGTGCACAATAAGAATGCATTTTTAATTTTTCCTTTTTTTAGAATCCACAAAATATTGCGGTCCAATTGTCGGGAATTTCTTGCCTTATCCATAATTACAAAAGTTTTTTCGACACCTTGAATAGAGTCGATTCGAAATTCAACGGTATGGGGACTTTTGTTAGCTCATTTGTGGAAATTGTCATGCGGCCCTAAACTGGGAAATCAGTCATATTTCACTTGTTTATAACTTTTTTCCAGTAAAAGAAATATTTTCAAAATGGGTATCAAATTGTGTGAAATTATATGATTTATCTATGTTTGCAGGGATGTTTCATTTGGTCAGATAGTACAAAAGTAGAGTTTTCACCATATGCGCGGTATGTCGTCTGACAAGATACAGCGTCCGAATTCCAGTGTGAACAATAAGAATGCATTTGTAATTTTTCCTTTTTATAGAATCCACAAAATATTGCTGTCCAATTGTCGGGAAATTTCTTGCCTTATCCATAATTACAAAAGTTTGTTCGACACCTTGAATAGAGTCGAGGCAAAATTCAACGGTATGGGGACTAGTGTTAGCTCATTTGCGGAAAATTCATGCGGACCTAAACTGGGTAATCAGTTATAATTCACTTTTTTCCAGTAAAAGAAATATTTTCAAAATGGGTATCAAATTGTGTGCAATTATTTGATTCGTCTATGTATACAGGGATTTTTCTTTTGCTCAGATAGTAAAAAGTACAGCTTTCACCATGTGCGCGGTATGTCGTCTGACAATTTACAGCGTCCGAATTCCAGTGTGCACAATAAGACCGCATTTGTAATTTTTCTTTTTTTATCCATTCCACAATATATTGGTGTCAAATTGTCGGGAATTTCTTGCCTTATCCATAATTACAAAAGTTTTTTCGACTACTTGATTAGAGTCGAGGCAAAATTCAACGGTATGGGGACTAGGGTTAGCTCATTTGCGGAAATTTCATGCGGACCTAAACTGGGTAATCAGTCATAACTCACTTTTTTATAACTTTTTTCCAGTAAAAGTAATATTTACAAAATGGGTATCAAATTGTGTGCAATTATTTGCTTCGTCTATGTATACAGGGATTTTTCTTTTGCTCAGATAGTAAAAAGTACAGCTTTCACCATGTGCGCGGTATGTCGTCTAACAATTTACAGCGTCCGAATTCCAGTGTGAACAATAAGAATGCATTTGTAATTTTTCCTTTTTATAGAATCCACAAAATATTGCTGTCCAATAGTCGGGAATTTCTTGCCTTATCCATAATTACAAAAGTTTTTTCGACACCTTGAATAGAGTCGAGGGAAAATTACAGGGTATGGGGACTTGTGTTAGCTCATTTGTGGAAATTGTCATGCGGCCCTAAACTGGGTAGTCAGTCATAATTCACTTGTTTATAACTTTTTTCCAGTGAAAGAAATATTTTCAAAATGGGTATCAAATAGTGTGAAATTATTTGATTTATCTATGTTTACAGGGATGTTTCATTTGGTCAGATAGTAAAAAGTACAGCATTCACTATGTGCGCGGTATGTCGTCTGACAATTTACAGCGTCCGAATTCCAGTGTGCACAATAAGACTGCATTTGTAATTTTTCCTTTTTATAGAATCCACAAAATATTGGTGTCAAATTGTCGGGAATTTCTTGCCTTATCCATAATTACAAAAGTTATTTCGACACGTTGAATAGAGTCGAGGCGAAATTTAACGGTATGGGGACTTGTGTTAGCTCATTTGCGGAATTGTCATGCGGCCCTAAACTGGGAAATCAGTGATATTTCACTTGTTTATAAATTTTTCCAGTAAAAGAAATATTTTCAAAATGGGTATCAAGTTGTGTGCAATTATTTGATTTGTCTATGTATACAAGGATTTTTCTTTTGCTCAGATAGTAAAAAGTACAGCTTTCACCATGTGCGCGGTATGTCGTCTGACAATATACAGCGTCCGAATTCCAGTGTGAACAATAAGAATGCATTTGTAATTTTTCCTTTTTATAGAATCCACAAAATATTGCTGTCCAATAGTCGGGAATTTCTTGCCTTATCCATAATTACAAAAGTTTTTTCGACACCTTGAATAGAGTCGAGGCAAAATTCAACAGTATGGGGACTAGTGTTAGCTCATTTGCGGAAATTTTCATGCGGACCTAAACTGGGTAATCAGTCATAATTCACTTTTTTATAACTTTTTCCAGTAAAAGAAATATTTTCAAAATGGGTATCAAATTGTGTGCAATTATTTGATTTGTCTATGTATACAGGGATTTTTCTCTTGCTCAGATAGTAAAAAGTACAGCTTTCACCATGTGCGCGGTATGTCGTCTGACAATATACAGCCTCCGAATTCTAGTGTGAACAATAAGAATGCATTTGTAATTTTTCCTTTTTATAGAATCCACAAAATATTGCTGTCCAATTGTCGGGAATCTCTGGCCTTATCCATAATTACAAAAGTTTGTTCGACACCTTGAATAGATTCGAGGCAATATTCAACGGTATGGGCACTAGTGTTAGCTCATTTGCGGAAATTTTCATGCGGACCTAAACTGGGTAATCAGCCATAATTCACTTTTTTATAACTTTTTTCCAGTAAAAGAAATATTTTCAAAATGGATATCAAATTGTGTGCAATTATTTGATTTGTCTATGTATACAGGGATTTTTCTTTTGCTCAGATAGTAAAAAGTACAGCTTTCACCATGTGCGCGGTAAGTCGTCTGACAATTTACAAGGACCTAATTCCAATGTGCACAATAAGACTTCATTTGTAATTTTTCCTTTTTATCGAATCCACAATATATTGGTGTCCAATTGTCGGGAATTCCTTACCTTATCCATAATTACAAAAGTTTTTTCGACACCTTGAATAGAGTCGAGGCAAAATTCAACGGTATGGGGACTAGTGTTAGCTCATTTGCGGAAATTTTCTTGCGGACCTAAACTGGGTAATCAGTCATAATTCACTTTTTTATAACTTTTTTCCAGTAAAAGAAATATTTTCAAAATGGGTATCAAATTGTGTGCAATTATTTGATTTGTCTATGTATACAGGGATTTTTCTTTTGCTCAGATAGTAAAAAGTACAGCTTTCATCATGTGCACGGTATGTCGTCTGACAATATACAGCGTCCGAATTCTAGTGTGAACAATAAGAATGCATTTGTAATTTTTCCTTTTTATAGAATCCACAAAATGTTGCTGTCCAATTGTCGGGAATTTCTTGCCTTATCCATAATTACAAAAGTTTGTTCGACACCTTGAATAGAGTCGAGGCAATATTCAACGGTATGGGGACTAGTTTTAGCTCATTTGCGGAAATTGTCATGCGGCCATAAACTGGGAAATCAGTGATATTTCACTTGTTTATAACTTTTTTCCAGTAAAAGAAATATTTTCAAAATGGGTATCAAGTTGTGTGAAATTATTTGATTTATCTATGTTTACAAGGATGTTTCATTTGGTCAGAGAGTAAAAAGTAGAGCTTTCACTATGTGCGCGGTATGTCGTCTGACAATTTACAGCGTCCGAATTCCAGTGTGCACAATAAGACTGCATTTGTAATTTTTCCTTTTTATAGAATCCACAAAATATTGGTGTCAAATTGTCGTGAATTTCATGCCTTATCCATAATTACAAAAGTTTGTTCGACACCTTGAATAGAGTTGAGGCAAAATTCAACGGTATGGGGACTAGTGTTAGCTCATTTGCGGAAATTTTCATTCGGACCTAAACTGGGTAATCAGTCATAATTCACGTTTTTATAACTTTTTTCCAGTAAAAGAAATATTTTCAAAATGGGTATCAAATTGTTTGCAATTATTTGATTTGTCTATGTATACAGGGATTTTTCTTTTGCTCAGATAGTAAAAAGTACAGCTTTCACGATGAGCACGGTATGTCCTCTGACAATATACACCGTCCGAATTCCAGTGTGCACAATAAGAATGCATTTGTAATTTTTCCTTTTTATAGAATCCACAAAATATTGCTGGCCAATTGTCGGGAATTTCTTGCCTTATCCATAATTACAAAAGTTTTTTCGACACCTTGATTAGAGTCGGGTCGAAATTCAACGGTATGGGGACATGTGTTAGCTCATTTGCGGAAAATGTCATGCGGCCCTAAACTGGAAAATCTGTGATATTTCACATGTTTATAACTTTTTTCCAGTAAAAGAAATATTTTCAAAATGGGTATCAAATTGTGTGCAATTATTTGATTTGTCTAAGTTTACAGGGATTTTTCATTTGCTCAGATAGTAAAAAGTACAGCTTTCACAATGTGCGCGTTATGTCGTCTGACAATTTACAGCTTCCGAATTCCAGTGTGCACAATTAGATTGCATTTCTAATTTTTCCTTTTTATCGAATCAACAATATATTGGTGTCCAATTGTCGGGAATTCCTTACCTTATCCATAATTACAAAAGTTTTTTCGACACCTTGAATAGAGTCGAGGCAAAATTCAACTGTATGGGGACTAGTGTTAGCTCATTTGCGGAAATTTTCATGCGGACCTAAACTGGGTAATCAGTCATAATTCACTTTTTTATAACTTTTTTCCAGTAAAAGAAATATTTTCAAAATGGGTATCAAATTGTGTGCAATTATTTGATTTGTCTATGTATACAGGGATTTTTCTTTTGCTCAGATAGTAAAAAGTACAGCTTTCACCATGTGCGCGGTATGTCGTCTGACAATTTACAGCGTCCGAATTCCAGTGTGCACAATAAGACTGCATTTGTAATTTTTCCTTTTTATCGAATCCACAATATATTGGTGTCCAATTGTCGGGAATTCCTTACCTTATCCATAATTACAAAAGTTTTTTCGACACCTTGAATAGAGTCGATTCGAAATTCAACGGTATGGGGACTTGTGTTAGCTCATTTGTGGAAATTTTCATGCGGCCCTAAACTGGGAAATCCGTCATATTTCACTTGTTTATAACTTTTTTCCAGTAAAAGAAATATTTTCAAAATGGGTATCAAATTGTGTGCAATTATTTGATATGTCTATGTTTACAGGGATTTTTCATTTGCTCAGACAGTAAAAAGTACAGCTTTCACCATGTGCGCGGCATGACGTCTGTCAATTTATAGCGTCCGAATTCCAGTGTGCACAATAAGAATAAGAATGCATTTCTTGTAATGCCGTTGCCACAAAAGAGCCAGGAGAAATCGGCTCGTAACCGCCTGGGATTGCTTGTAAGCCAATTCGCACAAAAAGCCAAAAGCATACATATTGCTGCAGCCTGAGAATGCTTGTAAGGCAGATGCCACAAATGAGCCAGGAGAAATCGCTTCGTAGCAGCCTGGGATTGCTTGTAAGGCAATTAGCACAAAAATCAGGAGAATTGGACTAGCGTCAGCCTGAGATTGCTTGTAAGGCAGTTGTCACAAAAGAGCCACTATATGTCGATTTGTAGAGGTCTGAGTTTGCTTGTAAGGCAGTTTCACAAAATTGCCAGGCGTATTCGGCTTGTAGCCGCCTGGGATTGCTTGTAAGGCAATTGGCACAAAATGCTAGGGGAATTGGGATTGCTGCAGCCTGATATTGCTTGTAAGGCAGTTGTCACAAAAGAGTCAGGATATGTTGATTTGTAGCGGCCTGATTTTATTTGTAAGGCAGTTTTCACAAAAGTGCCAAGAGAAGTCGGCTCGTATCAACCTGACATTGCTTGTAAGGCAGTTGTCACAAAAGCGCCTGGAGAATTCGGCTTGTAGCAGCCTGAGATTTCTTGTAAGGCATTTGCCACAAAAGGGCCAGGAGAAATCGGCTCGTAGCCGCCTTGGAGTGCTTGTAAGGCAATTCGCACAAAAAGCCATGAGAATTCATATTGCTGCAGCCTGAGAATGCTTGTAAGGCAGATGCCAAAAATGAGCCAGGAGAAATCGCTTCGTAGCAGCCTGGGATTGCTTGTAAGTTATTTGGCACAAAAAGTCAGGAGAATTGGACTAGTGGCAGCCTGAGATTGCTTGTAATCCCAGGCTGTTACGAGCCGATTTCTCCTGGCTCAATTGTGGCATATGCCTTACAAGCATTCTCAGGCTGCTACAAGCCAAATTCTCCTGGCTTTGTGTGCCAATTGCCTTACAAGCAATCCCAGGCGGCTACGAGCCGACTTCTTTTAACTCTTTTGTGAAAACTGCCTTACACGAAATCTCAGCCTGATGCCACAAATGAGCCAGGTGAAATTGGCTCGTAGCAGCCTGCCATGCTTGTAAGGAAGTTGCCACAAAAGAGCCAGGAGAAATCGGGTCGTAGCCGCCTGCGATTGTTTCTAAGGCAATTGGCAAAAAAAACCAAGAGAATTGGGATTGCTGCAGCCAGAGATTGCTTGTAAAGCAGTTGTCACAATAGAGCCAGGAGAATTCGGCTTGTAGCAGCCTGAGATTGCTTGTAAGGCAGTTACCACAAAAGCCCAGGAGTAATCGGCACGTAGCCGCCTGGGATTGCTTTTAAGGCAATTGGCACAAAATGTCAGGAGAATTGTGCTGACGGAAGCCTGTGATTGCTTCTAATGCAGTTGTCACAAAAGAGCCAGGCGTATTCGGCCTTAGCAGCCTGAGATTGCTTGTAAGGCAATTCGCATAGAAAGCCAGGAGAATTCATATTGCTGCAGCTTGAGCCAGGAAAATTCGGCTTGTAGTAGCCGGAGAATTCTTGTAAGGCAGTTGCCAGAAAAGAGCCAGTAGAAATTGGCTCGTAGCAGCCTGTGATTGCTTGCAAGGCAGTTTCACAAACGAGACAGGCGAATTCGGCTTGTAGCTGCCTGAGATTTCGTGAAAGGCAGTTTTCACAAAAGATCCAAGAGAAGTCGGATCGTAGCCGCCTGACATTGCTTTTAAGGCAGTTGTAACAAAAGAGCCAGGAGAAATCGGCTCTTAGCCCCCCTGGGATTGCTTGTAAGGCAATTGGCACAAAAAGCCAGGAGAAGTGGGATTGCTTCAGCCTGAGATTGCTTTTCAGGCAGTTGTCACAATAGAGCCAGGATAATTCGGCTTGTAGCAGCATGGTGAAAGCTGAACTTTTTATTATCTGAGCTTTTGTAATTATGGATAAGGCAAGAAATTCTCGAGAATTGGACACCAATATTTTGTGGATAGTATAAAAAGGAAAAATTACAAATGCATTCTTATTGTGCACACTGTAATTAGACGCTGTAAATTGTCAGACAACATACCGCGCACATGGTAAAAGCTGTACTTTTTACTATCTGAGCAAATGAAAAATCCCTGTATAAATAGACAAATCAAATAATTGCACACAATTTGATATCCATTTTGAAAATATTTCTTTTACTGGAAAAAAAGTTATAAACAAGTGAAATATCACTGATTTCCCAGTTTAGGGCCGCATGACAATTTCCGCAAATGAGCTAACACAAGCCCCATACCGATAAATGTCGACTCGACTCTTTTGAAGGCGTCGAAAAAACTTTTGTAATTATGGAAAACGCAATAAATTCTCGACAATTGGACACCAATATTTTGTGGATTCGATAAAAAGGAAAAATTAGAAATGCAGTCATATTGTGCAAACTGGAATTCGGACGCTGTAAATTGTCAGTCGACATACCGCGCACATGGTGAAAGCTGTACTTTTTACTATCTGAGCAAAGGAAAAATCCCTGTATACCTAGACAAATCAAATAATTGCACACAATTTGATACCCATTTTTAAAATATTTCTTTTACTGGAAAGAAGTTATAAACAAGTGAATTATGACTGATTTCCCAGTTCAGTACCGCGTGACAATTTCCGCAAATGAGTTAATACTTGTGCCCATACCGTTAAATTTCGACTCGACTCTTTTGAAGGCGTCGAACAAACTTTTGTAATTATGGAAAAGGCAAGAAATTCCCGACAATTAGACACCAATATTTTGTGGATTAGATGAAATGGAAAAATTAGAAATGCAGTCTTATTGTGCACACTGGAATTCGGACGCTGTAAATTTTCAGATGGCATATCGCGCACATGGTGAAAGCTGTACTTTTTACTATCTGACCAAAAGAAAAATCCCATGTAAACATACATAAATATAATAATTTGGCAGAATTTGATACCGATTTTGAAAATATTTCTTTTTCTGGAAAAAAGTTATAAACAAGTGAATTATGACTGATTTCCCAGTTTAGTTCCGCGTGACAATTTCCGCAAATGAGTTAACACAAAGTCCCCATACAGTTGAATTTCGAATCGACTCTAATCAAAGTGTCGAAAAAACTTTTGTAATTATGGATAAGGCAAGAAATTATCGACAATTGGACAGTAATATTTTGTGGATTCTATAAAAAGGAAAAATTACAAATACATTCTTATTGCCCACACTGGAATTCGGTCGCTGTAAATTGTCAGACGACATACCGCGCACATGTTGAAAGCTGTTCTTTTTACTATCTGAGCAAATGAAAAATCCCTGTAAACATAGACAAATCAAATAATTGCACACAATTTGATATCCATTTTCAAAATATTTCTTTTACTGGAAAAAAGTTATAAACAAGTGAAATATCACTGACTTCCCAGTTTAGGGCCGCATGACAATTTCCGCAAATGAGCTAACACAAGTCCCCATACCGTTGAATGTAGCCTCGTCTCTATTCAATGTGTCGAAAAAACTTTTGTAATTATGGATAAGGCAAGAAATTCCCGACAATAGGACACCAATATTTTGTGGATTCTATAAAAAGGAAAAATTAGAAATGCAGTGTTATTGTGCACACTGGAATTCGGACGCTGTAAATTGTCAGACGACATACCGCGAACATGGTGAAAGCTGTACTTTTTACTATCTCAGCAAATGAAAAATCCCTGTAAACATAGACAAATCAAATAATTGCACACAATTTGATACCCAGTTTGAAAATATTTCTTTTACAGGAAAAAAGGTATAAACAAGTGAAATATGACTTATTTCCCAGTTTAGGGCCGCATGAGAATTTCCGCAAATGACCTAACACAACTCCCCATACCGTTGAATTTCGACTTGACTCTAATCAAGGTGTCGAAAACACTTTTGTAATTATGGATAAGGCAAGAATTTCCCGACAATTGGACAGCAATATTTTGTGGATTCTATAAAAAGGCAAAATTAGAAATGCAATCTTATTGTGCACACTGGAATTCGGACGCTGTAAATTGTCAGACGACATACCGCGCACATGGTGAAAGCTGTATTTTTTACTATCTGAGCAAATGAAAAATCCCCGTAGGCATAGACAAATCCCAAAATTGCACACAATTTGATACCAATTTTGAAAATATTTCTTTTACTGGAAAAAAGTTATAAACAAGTGAAATATGGCTGATTCCCAGGTTAGGGCCGCATGACAATTTCCGCAAATGAGCTAACACAAGTCCCCATACCGTTGAATTTCGCCTCGACTCTATTCAAGGTGTCGAAAAAACATTTGTAATTATGGATAAGGTACGGAATTCCCGACAAATGGACACCAATATTTTGTGGATTCTAT
Source organism: Acanthosepion esculentum (assembly GCA_964036315.1). Classification (NCBI taxonomy): domain Eukaryota; kingdom Metazoa; phylum Mollusca; class Cephalopoda; order Sepiida; family Sepiidae; genus Acanthosepion; species Acanthosepion esculentum. Next base: position 69,208,178 of record OZ038514.1, read on the forward strand.
AAAAAGGAAAAATTAGAAATGCAGTCTTAATGTGCACACTGGAATTCGGACGCTGCAAATTGTCAGACGAAATACCGCGCACATGGTGAAAGCTGTACTTTTTACGATCTGACCAAATGAAAAATCCCTGTAAACATAGACAAATCAAATAATTAAACACAATTTGAGACCCATTTCAAAAATATTTCTTTTACTGGAAAAAAGTCATAAACAAGTGAGGTATGACATATTTCCCAGTTTAGGGCCGCATGAGTATTTCCGCAAATGAGCTAACACAAGTCCCCATACTGTTGAATTTCGACTCGACTCTAATCAATGTGTAGAAAAAACTTTTGTAATTATGGATAAGGCAAGAAATTCCCGACAATTGGAAAACAATATTTTGTGGATTAGATAAAATGGAAAAATTAGAAATGCAGTCTTATTGTGCACACTGGAATTCGGACGCTGTAAATTTTCAGACGGCATGTCGCGCACATGGTGAAAGCTGTACTTTTTACTATCTGACCAAAACAAAAATCCCATGTAAACATAGATAAATATAATAATTTGGCACAATTTGATACCGATTTTGAAAATATTTCTTTTTCTGGAAAAAAGTTATAAACAAGTGAATTATGACTGATTTCCCAGTTTAGTTCCGCGTGACAATTTCCGCAAATGAGTTAACACAAAGTCCCCATACAGTTGAATTTCGAATCGACTCTAATCAAGGTGACGAAAAAACTTTTGTAATTATGGATAAGGCAAGAAATTATCGACAATTGGACAGTAATATTTTGTGGATTCTATAAAAAGGAAAAATTACAAATGCATTCTTATTGCCCACACTGGAATTCGGACGCTGTAAATTGTCAGACGACATACCGCGCACATGTTGAAAGCTGTTCTTTTTACTATCTGAGCAAATGAAAAATCCCTGTAAACATAGACAAATCAAATAATTGCACAAAATTTGATATCCATTTTCAAAATATTTCTTTTACTGGAAAAAAGTTATAAACAAGTGAAATATCACTGACTTCCCAGTTTAGGGTCGCATGACAATTTCCGCAAATGAGCTAACACAAGTCCCCATACCGTTGAATTTCACCTCGACTCTATTCAATGTGTCGAAAAAACTTTTGTAATTATGGATAAAGTAAGACATTCCCGAAAATTGGACACCAATATTTTGTGAATTCGATAAAAAGGAAAAATTAGAAATGCAATCTTACTGTGCTCACTGGAATTCGGACGCTGTAAATTGTCAGACGACATACCGCGCACATGGTGAAAGCTGTACTTTTTACTATCTGACCAAATGAAAAATCCCTGTAAACATAGACAAATCAAATAATTAAACACAATTTCAGACCTATTTCAAAAATATTTCTTTTACTGGAAAAAATTATAAACAAGTGAAATATGACTGATTACCCATATTAAATCCGCATGATGATTTCCGCAAATGAGATAACACAAGTCCCCATACCGTTGAATGTAGCCTCGTCTCTATTCAATGTGTCGAAAAAACTTTTGTAATTATGGATAAGGCAAAATTTCCCGACAATAGGACACCAATATTTTGTGGATTCTATAAAAAGGAAAAATTAGAAATGCAGTGTTATTGTGCACACTGGAATTCGGACGCTGTAAATTGTCAGACGACATACCGCGAACATGGTGAAAGCTGTACTTTTTACTATCTCAGCAAATGAAAAATCCCTGTAAACATAGACAAATCAAATAATTGCATACAATTTGATACCCAGTTTGAAAATATTTCTTTTACTGGAAAAAAGGTATAAACAAGTGAAATATGACTTATTTCCCAGTTTAGGGCCGCATGAGAATTTCCGCAAATGACCTAACACAACTCCCCATACCGTTGAATTTCGACTCGACTCTAATCAAGGTGTCGAAAACACTTTTGTAATTATGGATAAGGCAAGAATTTCTCGACAATTGGACAACAATATTTTGTGGATTCTATAAAAAGGCAAAATTAGAAATGCAATCTTATTGTGCACACAGGAATTCGGACGCTGTAAATTGTCAGACGACATACCGCGCACATGGTGAAAGCTCTATTTTTTACTATCTGAGCAAATGAAAAATTCCCGTAGACATAGACAAATCCCATAATTGCACACAATTTGATACCAATTTTGAAAATATTTCTTTTACTGGAAAAAAGTTATAAACAAGTGAAATATGGCTGATTCCCAGGTTAGGGCCGCATGACAATTTCCGCAAATGAGCTAACACAAGTCCCCATACCGTTGAATTTCGCCTCGACTCTATTCAAGGTGTCGAAAAAACATTTGTAATTATGGATAAGGTACGGAATTCCCGACAAATGGAAACCAATATTTTGTGAATTCTATTAAAAGGAAAAATTAGAAATGCAGTCTTAATGTGCACACTGGAATTCGGACGCTGTAAATTGTCAGACGAAATACCGCGCACATGGTGAAAACTGTACTTTTTACGATCTGACCAAATGAAAAATCCCTGTAAACATAGACAAATCAAATAATTAAACACAATTTGAGACCCATTTCAAAAATATTTCTTTTACTGGAAAAAAGTTATAAACAAGTGAGATATGACTTATTTCCCAGTTTAGGGCCGCATGAAAATTTCCGCAAATGAGCTAACACAAGTCCCCATACTGTTGAATTTCGACTCGACTCTAATCAATGTGTCGACAAAACTTTTGTAATTATGGATAAGGCAAGAAATTGCCGACAATTGGAAAACAATATTTTGTGGATACTATAAAAAGGAAAAATTAGAAATGCAGTCCTATTGTGCACACTGTAATTCGGAGGCTGTAAATCGTCAGACGACGTAACGTGCACATGGTGAAAGCTTTACTTTTTACAATCTGACCAAATGAAAAATCACTGTATACATAGACCCACCAAATAATTGCACACAATTTGATACCCATTTTGAAAATATTTCTTTTACTGGAAAAATGTTATAAACAAGTGAGTTATGACTTATTTCCCAGTTTAGGGCCGCATGAGAATTTCCGCAAATGAGCTAACACAATCCCCATACCGTTGAATTTCGCCTCGACTCTATTCAATGTGTCGAAAAAACTTTTGTAATTATGGATAAGGTAAGAAATTCCCGAAAATTGGACACCAATATTTTGTGGATTCTATAAAAAGGCAAAATTAGAAATGCAATCTTATTGTGCACACTGGAATTCGGACGCTGTAAATTGTCAGACGACATACCGCACACATGGTCAAAGCTGTACTTTTTACTATCTGACCAAATTAAAAATCCCTGTAAATATAGACAAATCAAATAATTAAACACAATTTGAGACCCATTTCAAAAATATTTCTTCTACTGGAAAGAATTATAAACACGTGAAATATGACTGATTACCCATATTAAATCCGCATGATGATTTCCGCAAATGAGATAACACAAGTCCCCATACCGTTGAATGTAGCCTCGACTCTATTCAATGTGTCGAAAAAACGTTTGTAATTATGGATAAGGCAAAAAATTCCCGACAATAGGACAGCAATATTGTGTGGATTCTATAAAAAGGAAAAGTTGGAAATGCAGTGTTATTGTGCACACTGGAATTCGGACGCTGTAAATTGTCAGACGACATACCGCGCACCTGGTGAAACGTGTACTTTTTACTATCTGACCAAATGAAAAATCCCTGTATACATAGACCAACCAGATAATTGCACACAATTTGATACCCATTTTGAAAATATTTCTTTTACTGGAAAAAAGTTATAAAAAAGTGAAATATGACTTATTTCCCAGTTTAGGGCCGCATGAGAATTTCCGCAATTAGCTAACACGTCCCCATACCGTTGAATTTCGACTCGACTCTAATCAATGTGTCGAAAAAACTTTTGTAATTATGGATAAGGCCAGAAATTCCAAACAATTGGAGAGCAATATTTTGTGGATTCTATAAAAAGGAAAAATTAGATATGCTGTCTTATTGTGCACACTGGAATTCGGACGCTGTAAATTGTCAGACGACATACCGCGCACCTGGTGAAACGTGTACTTTTTACTATCTGACCAAATGAAAAATCCCTGTATACATAGACCAACCAGATAATTGCACACAATTTGATACCCTTTTTGAAAATATTTCTTTTACTGGAAAAAAGTTATAAACAAGTGAAATATGACTAATTACCCAGTTTAGGGCCGCATGAAAATTTCCGCAAATGAACTAACACAATTCCCCATACCGTTGAATTTCGCCTCGACTCTATTCAAGTTGTCGAAAAACCTTTTGTAATTATGGATAAGGCATGAAATTCCCGTCATTTGGACACCAATATTTTGTGGATTCGATAAAAAGGAAAAATTAGACATGCAGTCTTATTGTGCACACTGGAATTCAAACGCTGTAAATCGTCAGACAACATACCGCGAACATGGTGAAAGCTGTACTTTTTACTATCTGAGCAAATGAAAAATCACTGTATACATAGACCAACCAAATAATTGCACACAATTTGATACCCATTTTGAAAATATTTCTTTTACTGGAAAAAAGTTATAAACAAGTGAGATATGACTTATTTCCCAGTTTAGGGCCGCATGAGAATTTCCGCAAATGAGCTAACACAAATCCCCATACCGTTGAATTTCGACTCGACTCTAATCAAGGTGTCAAAAAACGTTTGTAATTATGGATAAGGCAAGAGATTCCTGACAATTGGAGAGCAATATTTTGTCGATTCTATAAAAAGGAAAAATTAGAAATGCAGTGTTATTGTGCATACTGGAATTCGGAGGCTGTAAATCGTCAGACGACATACCGCGCACATGGTGAAAGCTGTACTTTTTACTATCTGACCAAATGAAAAATCACTGTATACATAGACCAACCAAATAATTGCACACAATTTGATACCCATTTTGAAAATATTTCTTTTCCTGGAAAAATTTATAAACAAGTGAGATATGACTTATTTCCCGGTTTAGGGCCGCATGAGAATTTCTGCAAATGAGCTAACACAAGTCCCCATACCGTTGAATTTCGACTCGACTCTAATCAATGTGTCGAAAAAACGTTTGTAATTATGGATAAGGCAAGAAATTCCCGACAATTGGAGAGCAATATTTTGTCGATTCTATAAGAAGGAAAAATTAGAAATGCAGTCTTATTGTGCACACTGGAATTCGGACGCTGTAAATTGTCAGACGACATACAGCGCACCTGGTGAAACGTGTACTTTTTACTATCTGACCAAATGAAAAATCCCTGTATACATAGACCAAACTGGGTATAATTTCTGTGCAAATAGTTTTTTCGACACTTTGAATAGAGTCGAGGCGAAATTCAACGGTATGGGGACTAATGTTAGCTCATTTGCGGAAATTGTCATGCGGACCTAAACTGGGTAATCATTCATATTTCACTTGTTTATAACTTTTTTCCAGTAAAAGAAATATTTTCTAAATGGGTATCAAATTCTGTGCAAATACTTGTTTGGTCTATGTATACAGGGATGTTTCATTTCGTCAGATAGTAAAACGTACAGCTTTCACCATGTGCGCGGTATGTCGTCTGACAATTTACAGCGTGCGAATTCCAGTGTGCACAATAACACTGCATTTCTAATTTTTCCTTTTTATAGAATCCACAAAATATTGGTGTCCTAGTTTCGGGAATTTCTTGCCTTATCCATAATTACAAAAGTTTTTTCGACACCTTGAATAGAGTCGAAGCGAAATTCAACGGTATGGGGACTTGTGTTAGCTCATTTGCGGAAATTTTCATGCGGCCCTAAACTCGGAAATCGGTCATATTTCACTTGTTTATATATTTTGCACTAAAAGAAATATTTTCAAAATGGGTTGGCTTCCGGTCAATATTTGATTGTTTGTGCAAGATTATACACTACGTCCAGCAGCTCTGTTTCTGATCTCTTGGTTTCCGGTGCATATTTGAGAGTCTAATGTAAAAAGATAAACTACGTCCAGCAGCATGGCCTCTGACCTGTTGGCTTCCGGTCCATATTTGTGCGTCTTTTGTAAGATGATACACTACGTCCAGCAGCCCTGTTTCTGATCTCTTGGTTTCTTGTGCATATTTGAGCGTCTAATGAAAAAGATATACTCCGCCCAGCAGCATAACCTCTGATCTGTTGTTCTCGGGTCCATATTTGAGCGTCTAATGTAAGATTTTAGACAACGTCCAGTTGCATGGCCTCTGACCTGTTGGCTTCCGGTCCATATTAGTGCGTCTTGTGTTTGATAATACACTACGTCCAGCAGCCATGATTCTGATCTGTTTGTTCTGGTGCATATTTGAGCGTCTAATGTAAAAAGATAAACTACGTCCAGCAGCATGACCTCTGATCTGTTAGTTTCCGGTCCATATTTGAGCGTTTATTGTAAGATTTTTGATTGCGTCAAGCAACAGGGGCTCTGACCTGTTGGCTTACGGTCCATATTTGAGCGTCTTGTGTCAGATGATACACTACGTCCAACAGCCGGGATTCTGATCTGTTGGTTTCAGGTGCATATTTGAGCGTCTAATGTAAAAAGCTAAACTACGTCCAGCAGCTTGGCCTCTGATCTGTTGGTTTCCAATCCATATTTGAGCGTCTACTGTAAGATTTTAGACTACGTCCAGAAGCATGGCCTCTTACCAGTTGGCTTCCGGTTCATATTAGAGCGTCTTGTATCAGATGATACACTACGTCCAGCATCCCTGTTTCTGATCTCTTGGTTTCTGGTGCATATTTGAGCGTCTAATGTAGAAAGATAAACTACGTCCCGCAGCATGGCCTCTGATCTGTTGGTTTCCGGTCCATATTTGAGCGTCTAATGTAAGAATTTAGACTACGTCCAGCAGCATGAGCTCTGACCTTTTGGCTTCCGGTCCATATTTGAGCGTCTTTTGTAAGATGATACACTACGTCCAGCAGCCATGTTTGTGATCTCTTGGTTTCTGGTGCATATTTGAACGTCTAATGTAAAAACATAAACTACGTCCAGCAGAATGGCCTCTGATCGGTTGGTTTCCGGTCCATATTTGAGCGTCTAATGTAAGATTTTAGACTACGCCCTGCAGCATGGCCTCTGACCTGTTAGCTTCCGGTCCATATTTGAAAGTCTTGTGTAAGAAGATACACTACGTCCAGCAGCCATGATTCTGATCTGTTGGTTTCTGGGGCATATTTGAGCGTCTAATGTAAAAAGATAAACTACGTCCAGCTGCATGGCCTCTGATCTGTTGGTTTCCCGTCCATATTTGAGCGTTTATTGTAAGATTTTAGATTACGTCTACCAGCATGGCCTCTGACCTGTTGGCTTCTGTCCATATTTGAGCGTCTTGTGTCAGATGATACACTACGTCCAGCAGCCATGATTCTGATCTGTTGGTTCTGGTGCATATTTTAGCGTCTAATGTAAAAAGATAAACTACGTCCAGCAGCATGGCCTCTGATCTCTTGGTTTCCCATCCATATTTGAGCCTCTAATGTAAGATATATAGTCCAGCAGCCTGGCCTCTGACCTGTTGGCTTCCGGTCAATATTTGAGCGTCTTGTGTAAGATGATACACTACGTCCAGCAGCAGGGATTCTGATCTGTTGGTTTCTGGTGCATATTTGAGAGTCTAATGTAAAAAGCTAAACTACGTCCAGCAGCTTGGCCTCTGATCTTTTGGTTTCCAGTCCATATTTGAGCGTCTAATGTAAGTTTGTAGACTACGACCAGCAGCATGGCCCCTTACCAGTTGGCTTCCGGTTCGTATTTGAGCGTCTTGTAACAGATGATACACTACGTCCAGCATCCCTGTTTCTGATCTCTTGGTTTCTGGTGCATATTTGAGCGTCTAATGTAGAAAGATAAACCAAGTCCAGAAGCATGGCCTCTGATCTGTTGGTTTCCCGTTCCATATTTGAGCGTCTTTTGTAAGATGATACACTACGTCCAGCAGCCATGTTTGTGTCCTCTTGGTTTCTGGTGCATATTTGAGCGTCTAATGTAAAAAGATAAACTACGTCCAGCAGAATGGCCTCTTATCGGTTGGTTACCGGTCCATATTTGAGCGTCTAATGTAAGATTTTAGACTACGTCCTGCAGCATGGCCTCTGACCTGTTAGGTCCCAGTCCATATTTAGCGTCTTGTGTAAAAAGATACACTACGTCCAGCATCCATTATTCTGATCTGTTGGTTTCTGGTGCATATTTGAGCGTCTAATGTAAAAAGATAAACTACGTCCAGCAGCCCTGTTTCTGATCTCTTGGTTTCTTGTGCATATTTGAGCGTCTAATGTAAAAAGATAAACTACGTCCAGCAGCATAGCCTCAAATCTGTTGGTTTCCGGTCCATATTTGAGCGTCTAATGTAAGATTTTAGACTACGTCCAGCAGCATGGCCTCTGACCTGTTGGCTTCCGGTCCATAATTGAGCGCCTTGGGTAAGATCATACACTACGTCTAGCATCCATTGTTGTGATCTGTTGGTTTCTGGTGCATATTTGAGCGTCTAATGTAATAAGATAAACTACGTCCAGAATCATGGCCTCTGATCTGTTGGTTTCCGGTCCATATTTGAGCGTCTAATGTAAGATTTTAGATTACGTCCAGCAGCATGGCCTCTGACCTGTTGGCTTCTGGTCCATATTTGAGCGTCTTATGCAAGATGATACACTACGTCCAGCAGCCCTGTTTCTGATCTCTTGGATTCTTGTGCATATTTGAGCGTCTAATGTAAAAAGTTAAACTACGCCCAGCAGCATGGCCTCTGATCTGTTGGATTCCGGTCCATATTTTAGCGTCTAATGTAAGATTTTAGACTACGCCCAGCAGCATGGCCTCTGACCTGTTGGCTTCCAGTCCATATTTGAGCGTCTTGTGTAAGATGATACACTACGTCCAGCAGCCCTGTTTCTGATCTGTTGGTTTCCGGTCAATATTTGAGCGTTTAATGTAAGATTTTAGACTACGTCAAGCAGGATGGCTTCTGACCTGTTGGCATCCGGTCCATATTTGAGCGTCTTGTGTAAGATGATACACTACGTCCAGCAGCCCTGTTTCTGATCTCTTGGTTTCTGGTGCATATTTGAGCGTCTAATGTAAAAAGATAAACTACGTCCAGCAGCATGGCCTGTGATCTGTTGGTTTCCCGTCCATATTTGAGCGTTTAATGTAAGATTTTAGACTACGTCAAGCAGGATGGCCTCTGACCTGTTGGCATCCGGTCCATATTTGAGCGTCTTGTGTAAGATGATACACTACGTCCAGCAGCCCTGTTTCTGATCTCTTGGTTTCTGGTGCATATTTGAGCGTCTAATGTAAAAAGATAAACTACGTCCAGCAGCATGGCCTGTGATCTGTTGGTTTCCCGTCCACATTTGAGCGTCTAATGTAAGATTTTAGACTACGTCCAGCCGCATGGCCTCTGACCTGTTGGCTTCCGGTCCATATTAGAGCGTCTTGTGTAAGATGATACACTACGTCCAGCAGCTATGATTCTGATCTCTTGGTTTCTGGGGCATATTTGAGCCTCTATTGTAAAAAGATAAACTACGACCAGCAGCATGGCCTCTGATCTGTTGGTTTCCGGTCCATATTTGAGCGTCTAATGTAAGATTTTAGACTACGCCCAGCAACATGGCCTCTGAACTGTTGCATTCCGGTCCATATTTGAGTGTCTTGTGTAACATGATACACTTCGTCCAGCAGCCATGATTCTGAACTGTTAGTTTCCGGTCCATATTTGAGCGTCTAATGTAATATTTTTGACTACTTCCAGCAGCATGGCCTCTGACCTGTGGGTTTCGTTCCATATTTGAGCGTCTTCTGTAAGATGATACACCACGTCCAGCAGCCATGATTCTGATCTCTTGGTTTCTGGTGCATATTTGAGCGTCTAATGTAAGAAGATAAACTACTTCCAGCAGCATGGCCTCTGATCTGTTGGTTTCCGGTCCATATTTGGGCCTCCAATGTAAGATCTTAGACTACGTCCAGCAGCATGGCCTCTGACCTGTTAGCTTCCGGTCCATATTTGAGAGTCTTGTGTAAGATGATACACTACGTCCAGCAGCCATGATTCTCATCTGTTGGTTTCTGGTGCATAATTGAGCGTCTAATGTAAAAAGATAAACTACGTCCAGCAGCATGATCTCTGATATGTTGGTTTCCGGTCCATATTTGAGCGTCTAATGTAAGATTTGACCAAATGAAAAATCCCTGTGAACATAGATAAATCAAATAATTTCACACAATTTGATACCCATTTTGAAAATATTTCTTTTACTGGAAAAAATTATAAACAAGTGATATATGACTGATTTTCCAGTTTAGGTCCGCATGACAATTTCCGCAAATGAGCTAACACAAGTCCCCATATCGTTGAATTTCGCCTCGACTCTATTCAAGGTGTCGAAAAAACTTTTGTAATTATGGAAAAGGTAAGAAACTCTCGTCAATTTGATAGTAATATTTTGTGGATTCGATAAAAAGAAAAAATTCGAAATGCAGTCTTTTTGTGCACAGTGGAATTCAGACGCTGTAAATTGTCAGACGTCATACCGCGCACATGGAGAAAGCTGTACTTTTTACTATCTGACAAAAAGAAAAATCCCTGTAACCATAGACAAATCAAATCATTTCACACAATTTGATACCTATTTTTAAAATATTTTTTTACTGGAAAAACTTATAAACAAGTGAAATATGAATGATTTCCCAGTTTAGGGCCGCATGACAATTTCCGCAAATGAGCTAACACAAGTCCCCATATCGTTGAATTTCGACTCGACTCTAATCAAGTTGTCGAAAAAACTTTTGTAATTATGGAAAAGGCAAGAAATATCCGACAATTGGACACCAAATTTTGTGCATTCGATAAAAAGGAAAAATTAGAAATGCAGTCTTATTTTGCACACTGGAATTCGAACGCTGAAATTTTCAGACGGCATATCGCGCACATGGTGAAAGCTGTACTTTTTACTATCTGACCAAAAGAAAAATCCCTGTAAACATAGATAAATCAAATAATATGACACAATTTGATACCCATTTTGAAAATATTTCTTTTACTGGAAAAGTTATAAACATGTGAATTATGACTGATTACCCAGTTTAGTTCCGCAGGAGAATTTCCGCAAATGAGCTAACACTAGTCCCCATACCGTTGAATTTCGCCTAGACTCTATTCAATGTGTCGAAAAAAACTTTTGTAATCATGGATAAGTCAAGAAATTTTCGACAATTGGACACCAATATTTTGTGTATTCTTTAAAAAGGTAAAATTAGAAATGCAGTCTTATTGTGCACACTGGAATTCGGACGCTGTAAATTGTCAGACGACATACCGCGCACATGGTGAAAGCTGTACTTTTTACTATCTGACCAAATGAAAAATCCCTTACAAGCAATCTCAGGCTGCTACAAAACGGCATTTCCTGGCTCTTTTGTGAAAACTCCCTTACAAGCAATCTCAGGCTGGTACAAGCCCACACCTGCTGGCTCTTCTGTGAAAACTGCGCTAAAATCAATCTCAGGCTGCTACAAGCCGAATACGCCTTGCTCTTTTGTGGCAACTGCTTTACAAGCAGTCTCAGGCTGCTACAAAACGACATATCCTGGCTCTTCTGTGAAAACTGCCTTACAAGCAATCTCAGGCTGCTATGGGCCGACTTCATCGGGCAATTTGTGAAAACTGTCTTACAAAGGATCTCAGGTTGCTACAAGCCGATTTCTCCTGCCTATATTCTGCCAACTGCCTTCCAAGCAATCTCAGGCTTCTACGAGCCTGGCTCTTCTATGACAACTGCCTTACAAGCAATCTCAGGATGCTACGAGCCGATCTCCTGGCTCTTTTGTGCCAATTGCCTTACAAGCCATCCCAGGCTGCTACTAGCGGATTTCTCCTGGCTCTTTTGTGGCAACTGCCTTACTAGCAATCTCAGGCTGCTACAAGCCGAATTCTCCTGGCTCTTTTGTGACAACTGATTAAAAGCAATCCCAGGCTTCTACGAGTCGTCATCTCCTTTTTTTGTGACAAATGCCTTCAAAGCAATCTCAGACTGCTACAAGCCGTCTACGCCTGACATTACAAGCAATCTCAGGGTGCAGCAAGCCTAATTCTACTGGCTTTTCTGCCAATTGCCTTACAAGCCATCCCAGGCTGCTACGGGCTGATTTCTTCTGGCTCTTTTTTGGCAACTGCCTTACAAGCAATGTCAGGCTGCTCCGAGCCGACTTCTCTTGACTCTCTTGTGAAAACTGCCTTACAAGCAATCTCAGGCTTCTACAAGCCGAATACGCCTGGCTCTTTTGTAGCAACTGCCTTACATGCAATCACAGCAGCAAGCCCAATTCTCTTGGATTTTTGTGCCAATTTCATTACAAGCAATTCCACGCAGCTACGAGCCCGCTTCCCCTGGCTTTTTGTGAAAATTGCTTTACACGCAATCTCAGGCTTCTACAAACTTACACCTGCTGACTCTTTTTTGACAACTCCCTTACAAGCAATCTCCCGCTGCTATCGGCCGACTTCTCCGGGCTATTTGTGAAAAGTGTCTTACAAAGGATCTCAGGCTGCTACAAGCTGATTTCTCCTGCCTCTTTTGTGCCAACTTACTTCCAAGCAATCTCAGGCTGCTACGAGCCGACTACGCCTGGATCTTCTATGACAAATGCCTTACAAGCAATCTACGGCTGCAACAAATCGATCTCCTGGCTCTTTCGTGACAACTGCCTTAAAAGAAATCTCAGGCTACTACAAGCTGACTACGCCTTTCTCTTTTGTGGCAACTGCCTTACAAGCAATCTCAGGCTGCAGCAAGCCCAATTCTCCTGGCTTTTTTTGCCAATTGCCTTACAAGTAATCCCAGGCTGCTACGAGCGTATTTCACCTGGCTCTTTTGTGGCAACTGCCTTACAAGCAATCTCAGGCCTCTACAAGACGAATTCTCCTGGGTCTTTTGTGAGAACTGCCTTACAAGCAATCTCAGGATGCTACGGGCCGACTACGCCTGGCTCTTCTATGACAAGTGGCTTACAAGCAAACTCAGGCTGCTACAAGCCGATTTCTCCTGGCTCTTTTTTGGCAACTGCCTTACAAGCAATTTCAGGCTGCTACGAGCCGACTTTTCTTGGTTCGTTTGTGAAAACTGCCTTACAAGCCATCTCAGGCTGCAGCAACCCCAACTCTTTTGGCTTTTTGTGCCAATTGGCTTACAAGCAATCCCAGGCACCTACGAGCCGATTTCTCCTGCCTCTTTTGTGGCAACTGTCTTACAAGCAAACTCAGGCTGCTACAAGCCAAATTCTCCTGGCTCTTTTGTGAAAACTGCCTTACAAGAAATGTCAGACTGCTACAAAACGACATCTCCTGTCTCTTTAGTGAAAACTGCCTTACAAGCAATCTCAGGCAGCAGCAATCCCAATTCTCCTGGCTTTTTGTGCCAGTTGTCTTACAAGCAATCCCAGGCTGCTACAAGCCGAATTCTCCTGGCTCTCTTGAGACAACTGCCTTACAAGCAAAATCAGGATGCTACGAGCCGACTTCTCATGGTTCTTTTTTGAAAACTGCCTTACAAGCAATCTCAGGCTGCTACAAACCCACATCTCCTGCCACTTTTGTGAAAACTGTCTTACAAGCAATCTCAGCCTAAAACAAGATGAATACGCCTGTCTCTTTTGTGAAACTGCCTTGCAAGCATTCTCAGGCCGCTACAAATCGACATCTACTGTCTCTTTTGTGCGAACTGTCTTACAAGCAATATCAGGCTGCCGCTAGGCCAATTACTTTTTGTGCCAATTGCCTTAAAAAAGCAATCCCAGGCGGCTACGTGACGATTTCTCCTGGCTGTTTTGTGGTAACTGCCTTACAAGCAATCTCAAGCTGCTACAAGCCGAATTATCCTGGCTCTATTTTGACAACTGCCTGAAAAGCAATCTCAGGCTGCAGCAATCCTACTTCTCCTGGCTTTTTGTGCCAATTGCCTTACAAGCAATCCCAGGTGGGCTAAGAGCCGATTTCTCATGGCTCTTTTGTTACAACTGCCTTAAAAGCAATGTCAGGCGGCTACGATCCGACTTCTCTTGGCTCTTTTGTGAAAACTGTCTTTCAAGAAATCTCAGGCAGCTACAAGCCGAATTCGCCTGTCTCTTTTGTGAAACTGCCTTACAAGCAATCACAGGCTGCTACGAGCCAATTTCTCCTGGCTCTTTTCTGGCAACTGCCTTACAAGAATTCTCCGGCTACTACAAGCCGAATTTTCCTGGCTCTTTTGTGACACCTGCCTTACAAGCAATCTCAAGCTGCAGCAATATGAATTCTTCTGGCTTTCTATGCGAATTGCCCTACAAGCCGAATTCGCCTGTCTCTTTTGTGAAACTGCCTTACATGCAAGCACAGGCTGCTACGAGCCGATTTCTCCTGGCTCATATGTGGCAACTGCCTTACAAGCAATCTCAGGCTGCTGCAAGACGAATTCTCCTGGCTCTTTTGTGCAAATTGCCTTACAAGCAATCCCAGGGGTCTACGAGACGACTTCTCTTGTCTCTTTTGTAAAAACTTCCTTAAAAACAATCTCAGATTGCTACAAATCGACATATCCTGGCTCTTTTGTGAAAACTGCCTTACATGCAATCTCAGACATCCGGTAGTCCAATTCTCCTGATTTTTTGTGCCAATTACCATACAAGCAATCCCAGGCTGCTACGAACCGATTTCTCATGGCTCATTTGTGGCATCTGTCTTACAAGCATTCTCAGGCTACAGGAATATGAATTCTTATGGCTTTTTGTGCGAATTGCCTTATAAGCAATCCCAGGCGGCTACGAGCCGATTTCTTCTGGCTCTTTTGTGACAACTGCCTTACAAGAAATCTCAGGCTGCTAAAAGTCGGTTTCTCAATGCGCTTTTGTGACAACTGCCTTACAAGCAATGTCAGGCTGCTACGAGCCGACTTCTCCTGGCTCTTTTGTGGCAACTGCCTTACAAGAAATCTCAGGCTGCTAAAAGCCGAATTCTCCTGGAGCTTTGGTGACAACTGCCTTACAAGCAATATCGGGTTGCTACGAGCCGATTTCTCCTGTCTCTTTTGTGACAACTGCCTTACAAGCAATCTCAGGCCGCTACAAGCCGAATACGCCTGGCTCTTTTGTGAGAACTGCCTTGCAAGCAATCTCATGCCGCTACAAATCGACATCTTCTGTCTCTTTTGTGACAACTGCCTTACAAGCAATCTCAGGCTCGTGCAAGCCGGATTCTCCTGGCTCTTTTGTGCAAATTGATTTACAAGCAATCCCAGGCGTCTACGAGCCGACGTCTCTTGGCTCTTTTGTGAAAGCAAACTCAGTCTCTTTTTTTCAAAACTGCCTTACAATCAATCTCAGCCTGCTACAAGCCGAATACGCCTGACTCTTGTGTGAAACGCCACCCAGAAGGCAGTCCCAGAAAGACCTACGCAGACGACCCCCAGTCCCAGAAAGTCCCACGCAGACGAACCCCTGTCCCAAAAAGTCCCACGCAGAAGACCCCCAGTCCCAGAAAGTCCCATGCAGACGACCCCCACCAAGGAGACAGTCCCAGAAAGTCCCACGCAGACGACCCCCCAACCAGGATACAGTCCCAGAAAGTCCCACGCAGACGACCCCCAGTCACAGAAAGTCCCACGCAGACGACACCCCACCCAGGAGACAGTCTCAGAAAGTCCAACGTAGACGACCCCCACTCCCAAAAATCCCACGCAGACGGCCCCCAGTCCAAGAAAGTCCCACGCAGACGACCCCCCACCCAGGAGACAGTCCCAGCAAGTCCCACGCAGACGAACCCCAGTCCCAGAAAGTCCCACGCAGACGACCCCCAGTCTAAGAAAGTCCCATGCAGACAACCCCCACCAAGGACACAGTGCCAGAAAGTCCCTAACAGACGACCCCCCACACAGGAGAGAGTCCCAGAAAGTCCCACGCAGACGACCCCCAGTCCCAGAAAGTCCCACGCAGACGACACCCTACCAAGGAGACAGTCCCAGAAAGTCCCACGCAGACGACACGCCACCCAGGAGAGGGTCCCAGAAATTACCACGCAGACGATCCACAGTCCCAGAAAGTCCCACGCAGACGACCCCGAACCAAGGGAGACAGTCCCAGAAAGTCCCACGCAGACGACCGCCACTACCAGAAAGAATCACGCAGACGGCACCCAGTCCCAGAAAGCCCCAAGCAGACGACCCCCAAACCCAGAAAGTCCAAGGCAGACGATCCCAGTCCCAGAAAGTCCCACGCAGAGGACCCCCAGTCCCAGAAAATCCCATGCAGACGACCAGCCAACCAGGAGACAGTCACAGAAAGTCCCACGCAGACGATCCCCACTCCCAGAAAGTCCCAAGCAGACGACCCCCAGTCCCAGAAAGTCCCACGCAGACGACCCCCAGTGCCAGAAAGTCCCACGCAGACGACCCCCCACCCAGGAGACAGTCACGGAAAGTCCCACGCAGACGAACCCCACTCCCAGAAAGTCCCAAGCAGAGGGCCCCCAGTCCGAGAAAGTCCCACGCATACGACCCCCACTCCCAGAAAGTCCCCCGCAGACGACCCAATAGTCCCAGAAAGTCCCACGCAGACGACCCGCCAGACAGAAGACAGTCCCAGAAAGTCCCACGCAGACGAACCCCATTCCCGGCAAGTCCCACGCAGACGACGCCCCGACCAGGAGAGAGTCCCAGAAAGTCCCACGCAGACGAACCTTAGTCCCAGAAACTCCCACGCTGACGACCCCCAGTCCCAGAAGGTCCCACGCAGACGACCCCCAGTCCTAGAAAGTCCCACGCAGAGGACACCCTACCAAGGAGACGGTCCCAGAAAGTCACACGCAGACGACCACCAGTCCCAGAAAAACCCACGCAGACGATCCCCACCCAGGAGACTGTCCCAGAAAGTCCCACGCAGACGAGCCGCCACCCACAAGAGGGTCCCAGAAATTCCCACGCAGACGGCCCCAGTCCCAGAAAGTCCCACGCAGACGACCCCCAGTCCCAGAAAGTCCCACGCAGACAAAACCCCACCCAGGAGACAGTCCCAGAATGTCCCACGGAGACGACACACAGTCCCAGAAAGTCCCACGCAGACGACAGCCCACCCAGGAGACACTCCTAGAAAGTCCCTCGAGGAGGAGCCCCCACCCAGGAGACAGTCCCAGAAAGTCCCACGCAGACGATCCCCCACCCAGTAGACAGTCCGAGAAAGTCCCACGTAGACGACACGCAGTCCCAGAAAGTCCCACGCAGACGACACCCTACCAAGGAGACAGTCCCAGAAAGTCCCACGCAGACGACCCCCAGTCCCAGAAAAACCCACGCAGACGATCCCCACCCAGGAGACTGTCCCAGAAAGTCCCACGCAGACGACAAGCCACCCAGGAGAGGGTCCCAGAAATTCACACGCAGACGATCCACAGTCCCAGAAAGTCCCACGCAGACGACCCCGCACCAAGAGAGACAGTCCCAGAAAGTCCCACGCAGACTACCGCCACTACCAGAAAGAATCACGCAGACGGCCCCCAGTCCCAGAAAGTCCCAAGCAGACGACCCCCAGTCCCAGAAAGACCCACGCAGACGAACCACAGTCCCAGAAAGACCCACGCAGACGACCACCCACCCAGGAGACAGTCCCAGAAAGACCCACGCAGACGAATCCCAGTCCCAGAAAGTCCCACGCAGACGACCTCCCACCCAGGAGACAGTCCCAGAAAGTCCCACGCAGAGGATACTACACCCAGGAGACAGTCACAGAAAGTCCTACGCAGACGATCCCCAGTCCCAGAAAGTCCCATGCAGAGCACCCCCACCCAGGTGACAGACCCAGAAAGTCCCACGCAGACGACCCGCAGTCCCAGAAAGTCCCAAGCAGACGACACGCTACCAAGAAGACAGTCCCAGAAAGTCCCACGCAGACGACACCCAGTCCCAGAAAAACCCACGCAGACAGTCCCCACCCAGGAGACTGTCCCAGAAAGTCCCACGGAGACGACCCGCCACCCAGGAGAGGGTTCCAGAAATTCCCACGCAGACAATCCACAGTCCCAGAAAGTCCCACGCAGACGACACCCCATCCAGGAGACAGACCCAGAAAGTCCCAAGCAGACGACCCCCAGTCCCAGAAAGTCCCACGCAGACGACACCCAGTCCCAGAAAGTCCCAAGTAGACGACCGCCAGTCCCAGAAAGTACCACGCAGACGACCACCAGTCCCAGAAATACCGACGCAGAGGACCCCCCCACTCAGATGACAGTCCCAGAAAGTCCCACGCAGAAGACCCCCACTCCCAGAAAGTCCCACGCAGATGGCCCCAATCCCAGAAAGTCCCACGCAGACGACCCCCAGTCCCAGAAAGTCCCACGCAGACAAAAACCCACCCAGGAGACACTCCTAGAAAGTCCCTCGAGGAGGAGCCCCCACCCAGGAGACAGTCCCAGGAAGTCCCACGTAGACGATCCCCAGTCCCAGAAAGTCCCATGCAGAGGACCACCCACCCAGGAGACAGTCCCAGAAAGTCCCACGCAGACGACCCACACTCCCAGAAAGTCCCACGCAGACGGCACCCAATCCCAGAAAGTCCCAGGCAGACGACCCCCAGTCCCAGAAAGTCCCACGCAGACGACCACCCACCCAAGAGACAGTCCCAGAAAGACCCACGCAGACGAACCACCGTCCCAGAAAGACCCACGCAGACGACCACCCACCCAGGAGACAGTCCCAGAAAGACCCACGCAGACGAACCCCAGTCCCAGAAAGTCCCACGCAGACGACCTCCCACCCAGGAGACAGTCCCAGAAAGTCCCACGCAGAGGATCCTACACCCAGGAGACAGTCACAGAAAGTCCCACGCAGACGATCCCCAGTCCCAGAAAGTCCCATGCAGAGCACCCCCACCCAGGTGACAGACCCAGAAAGTCCCACGCAGACGACCCGCAGTCCCAGAAAGTCCCAAGCAGACGACACGCTACCAAGAAGACAGTCCCAGAAAGTCCCACGCAGAAGACCCCCAGTCCCAGAAAAACCCACGCAGACGATCCCCACCCAGGAGACTGTCCCAGAAAGTCCAACGGAGACGACCCGCCACCCAGGAGAGGGTTCCAGAAATTCCCACGCAGACGATCCACAGTCCCAGAAAGTCCCACGCAGACGACACCCCATCCAGGAGACAGACCCAGAAAGTCCCAAGCAGACGACCCCCAGTCCCAGAAAGTCCCACGCAGACGACACCCAGTCCCAGAAAGTCCCAAGCAGACGACCCCCAGTCCCAGAAAGTACCACGCAGACGACCACCAGTCCCAGAAATACCGACGCAGAGGACCCCCCCACTCAGAAGACAGTCCCAGAAAGTCCCACGCAGAAGATCCCCACTCCCAGAAAGTCCCACGCAGACGGCCCCAATCCCAGAAAGTCCCACGCAGACGACCCCCAGTCCCAGAAAGACCCACGCAGACGAACCCCAGTCCCAGAAAGTCCCACGCAGACGACACCTCACCCAGGAGACACTCCTAGAAAGTCCCTCCAGGCGGAGCCCCCACCCAGGAGACAGTCCCAGAAAGTCCCACACAGACGATCCCCAGTCCCAGAAAGTCCCATGCAGAGGACCACCCACCCAGGAGACAGTCCCAGATATCCCACGCAGACGACCCCCCACCCAGTAGACAGTCCCAGAAAGTCCCACGCAGACGACCCGCAGTCCCAGAAAGTCCCACGCAGACGACACCCTACCAAGGAGACTGTCCCAGAAAGTCCCACGCAGACGACACGCCACCCAGGAGAGGGTCCCAGAAATTCCCACGCAGACGATCCACAGTCCCAGAAAGTCCCACGCAGACGACCCCGAACCAAGGGAGACAGTCCCAGAAAGTCCCACGCAGACGACCGCCACTACCAGAAAGAATCACGCAGACGGCACCCAGTCCCAGAAAGCCCCAAGCAGACGACCCCCAAACCCAGAAAGTCCAACGCAGACGATCCCAGTCCCAGAAAGTCCCACGCAGAGGACCCGTCCACCCAGGAGACAGTCCCAGAAAGTCCCACGCAGACGACCCCCAGTCCCAGAAAATCCCATGCAGACGACCAGCCAACCAGGAGACAGTCTCGGAAAGTCCCACGCGGACGAACCCCACTCCCAGAAAGTCCCAAGCAGACGGCCCCCAGTCCGAGAAAGTCCCACGCATACAACCCCCACTCCCAGAAAGTCCCCCGCAGACGACCCAATAGTCCCAGAAAGTCCCACGCAGACGACCCGCCAGACAGAAGAAAGGCCCAGAAAGTCCCACGCAGACGAACCCCAGTCCCAGCAAGTCCCACGCAGACGACGCCCCGACCAGGAGAGAGTCCCAGAAAGTCCCACGCAGACGAACCTTAGTCCCAGAAACTCCCACGCTGACGACCCCCAGTCCAAGAAGGTCCCACGCAGACGACCCCCAGTCCTAGAAAGTCCCACGCAGAGGACACCCTACCAAGGAGACGGTCCCAGAAAGTCACACGCAGACGACCACCAGTCCCAGAAAAACCCACGCAGACGATCCCCACCCAGGAGACTGTCCCAGAAAGTCCAACGGAGACGACCCGCCACCCAGGAGAGGGTTCCAGAAATTCCCACGCAGACGATCCACAGTCCCAGAAAGTCCCACGCAGACGACACCCCATCCAGGAGACAGACCCAGAAAGTCCCAAGCAGACGACCCCCAGTCCCAGAAAGTCCCACGCAGACGACACCCAGTCCCAGAAAGTCCCAAGCAGACGACCCCCAGTCCCAGAAAGTACCACGCAGACGACCACCAGTCCCAGAAATACCGACGCAGAGGACCCCCCCACTCAGAAGACAGTCCCAGAAAGTCCCACGCAGAAGATCCCCACTCCCAGAAAGTCCCACGCAGACGGCCCCAATCCCAGAAAGTCCCACGCAGACGACCCCCAGTCCCAGAAAGACCCACGCAGACGAACCCCAGTCCCAGAAAGTCCCACGCAGACGACACCTCACCCAGGAGACACTCCTAGAAAGTCCCTCCAGGCGGAGCCCCCACCCAGGAGACAGTCCCAGAAAGTCCCACACAGACGATCCCCAGTCCCAGAAAGTCCCATGCAGAGGACCACCCACCCAGGAGACAGTCCCAGATATCCCACGCAGACGACCCCCCACCCAGTAGACAGTCCCAGAAAGTCCCACGCAGACGACCCGCAGTCCCAGAAAGTCCCACGCAGACGACACCCTACCAAGGAGACTGTCCCAGAAAGTCCCACGCAGACGACACGCCACCCAGGAGAGGGTCCCAGAAATTCCCACGCAGACGATCCACAGTCCCAGAAAGTCCCACGCAGACGACCCCGAACCAAGGGAGACAGTCCCAGAAAGTCCCACGCAGACGACCGCCACTACCAGAAAGAATCACGCAGACGGCACCCAGTCCCAGAAAGCCCCAAGCAGACGACCCCCAAACCCAGAAAGTCCAACGCAGACGATCCCAGTCCCAGAAAGTCCCACGCAGAGGACCCGTCCACCCAGGAGACAGTCCCAGAAAGTCCCACGCAGACGACCCCCAGTCCCAGAAAATCCCATGCAGACGACCAGCCAACCAGGAGACAGTCTCGGAAAGTCCCACGCGGACGAACCCCACTCCCAGAAAGTCCCAAGCAGACGGCCCCCAGTCCGAGAAAGTCCCACGCATACAACCCCCACTCCCAGAAAGTCCCCCGCAGACGACCCAATAGTCCCAGAAAGTCCCACGCAGACGACCCGCCAGACAGAAGAAAGGCCCAGAAAGTCCCACGCAGACGAACCCCAGTCCCAGCAAGTCCCACGCAGACGACGCCCCGACCAGGAGAGAGTCCCAGAAAGTCCCACGCAGACGAACCTTAGTCCCAGAAACTCCCACGCTGACGACCCCCAGTCCAAGAAGGTCCCACGCAGACGACCCCCAGTCCTAGAAAGTCCCACGCAGAGGACACCCTACCAAGGAGACGGTCCCAGAAAGTCACACGCAGACGACCACCAGTCCCAGAAAAACCCACGCAGACGATCCCCACCCAGGAGACTGTCCCAGAAAGTCCCACGCAGACGACCCGCCACCCACAAGAGGGTCCCAGAAATTCCCACGCAGACGGCCCCAGTCCCAGAAAGTCCCACGCAGACGACCCCCAATCCCAGAAAGTCCCACGCAGACAAAACCCCACCCAGGAGACAGTCCCACGGAGACGACACACAGTCCCAGAAAGTCCCACGCAGACGACAGCCCACCCAGGAGACACTCCTAGAAAGTCCCTCGAGGAGG
The DNA here is from genome assembly GCA_964036315.1 of Acanthosepion esculentum. Taxonomy (NCBI): domain Eukaryota; kingdom Metazoa; phylum Mollusca; class Cephalopoda; order Sepiida; family Sepiidae; genus Acanthosepion; species Acanthosepion esculentum. Next base: position 69,230,460 of record OZ038514.1, read on the forward strand.
AGCCCCCACCCAGGAGACAGTCCCAGAAAGTCCCACGCAGACGATCCCCAGTCCCAGAAAGTCCGATGCAGAGGACCACCCACCCAGGAGACAGTCCCAGATATCCCACGCAGACGAGCTCCCACCCAGTAGACAGTCCGAGAAAGTCCCACGCAGACGACACGCAGTCCCAGAAAGTCCCACGCAGACGACACCCTACCAAGGAGACAGTCCCAGAAAGTCCCACGCAGACGACCCCCAGTCCCAGAAAAACCCACGCAGACGATCCCCACCCAGGAGACTGTCCCAGAAAGTCCCACGCAGACGACACGCCACCCAGGAGAGGGTCCCAGAAATTCCCAGGCAGACGATCCACAGTCCCAGAAAGTCCCACGCAGACGACCCCGCACCAAGGGAGACAGTCCCAGAAAGTCCCACGCAGACGACCGCCCCTACCAGAAAGAATCACGCAGACGGCCCACAGTCCCAGAAAGTCCCAAGCAGACGACACGCTACCAAGAAGACAGTCCCAGAAAGTCCCACGCAGAAGACCCCCAGTCCCAGAAAAACCCACGCAGACGATCCCCACACAGGAGACTGTCCCAGAAAGTCCCACGGAGACGACCCGCCACCCAGGAGAGGGTTCCAGAAATTCACACGCAGACGATCCACAGTCCCAGAAAGTCCCACGCAGACGACACCCCATCCAGGAGACAGACCCAGAAAGTCCCAAGCAGACGACCCCCAGTCCCAGAAAGTCCCACGCAGACGACACCCAGTCCCAGAAAGTCCCAAGCAGACGACCCCCAGTCCCAGAAAGTACCACGCAGACGACCACCAGTCCCAGAAATACCGACGCAGAGGACCCCCCCACTCAGAAGACAGTCACAGAAAGTCCCACGCAGAAGATCCCCACTCCCAGAAAGTCCCACGCAGACGGCCCCAATCCCAGAAAGTCCCACGCAGACGACCCCCAGTCACAGAAAGACCCACGCAGACGAACCCCAGTCCCAGAAAGTCCCACGCAGACGACACCTCACCCAGGAGACATTCCTAGAAAGTCCCTCCAGGCGGAGCCCCCACCCAGGAGACAGTCCCAGAAAGTCCCACGCAGACGATCCCCAGTCCCAGAAAGTCCCATGCAGAGGACCACCCACCCAGGAGACAGTCCCAGATATCCCACGCAGACGACCCCCCACCCAGTAGACAGTCCCAGAAAGTCCCACGCAGACGACCCGCAGTCCCAGAAAGTCCCACGCAGACGACACCCTACCAAGGAGACTGTCCCAGAAAGTCCCACGCAGACGACACCCTACCAAGGAGACAGTCCCAGAAAGTCCCACGCAGACGACCCCCAGTCCCAGAAAAACCCACGCAGACGATCCCCACCCAGGAGACTGTCCAAGAAAGTCCCACGGAGACGACCCGCCACCCAGGAGAGGGTTCCAGAAATTCCCACGCAGACAATCCACAGTCCCAGAAAGTCCCACGCAGACGACACCCCATCCAGGAGACAGACCCAGAAAGTCCCAAGCAGACGACCCCCAGTCCCAGAAAGTCCCACGCAGACGACACCCAGTCCCAGAAAGTCCCAAGCAGACGACCGCCAGTCCCAGAAAGTACCACGCAGACGACCACCAGTCCCAGAAATACCGACGCAGAGGACCCCCCCACTCAGATGACAGTCCCAGAAAGTCCCACGCAGAAGACCCCCTCTCCCAGAAAGTCCCACGCAGACAAAAACCCACCCAGGAGACACTCCTAGAAAGTCCCTCGAGGAGGAGCCCCCACCCAGGAGACAGTCCCAGGAAGTCCCACGTAGACGATCCCCAGTCCCAGAAAGTCCCATGCAGAGGACCACCCACCCAGGAGACAGTCCCAGAAAGTCCCACGCAGACGACCCACACTCCCAGAAAGTCCCACGCAGACAGCACCCAATCCCAGAAAGTCCCAGGCAGACGACCCTCAGTCCCAGAAAGTCCCACGCAGACGACCACCCACCCAAGAGACAGTCCCAGAAAGACCCACGCAGACGAACCACCGTCCCAGAAAGACCCACGCAGACGACCACCCACCCAGGAGACAGTCCCAGAAAGACCCACGCAGACGAACCCCAGTCCCAGAAAGTCCCACGCAGACGACCTCCCACCCAGGAGACAATCCCAGAAAGTCCCACGCAGAGGATCCTACACCCAGGAGACAGTCACAGAAAGTCCCACGCAGACGATCCCCGGTCCCAGAAAGTCCCATGCAGAGCACCCCCACCCAGGTGACAGACCCAGAAAGTCCCACGCAGACGACCCGCAGTCCCAGAAAGTCCCAAGCAGACGACACGCTACCAAGAAGACAGTCCCAGAAAGTCCCACGCAGAAGACCCCCAGTCCCAGAAAAACCCACGCAGACGATCCCCACCCAGGAGACTGTCCCAGAAAGTCCCACGGAGACGACCCGCCACCCAGGAGAGGGTTCCAGAAATTCCCACGCAGACGATCCACAGTCCCAGAAAGTCCCACGCAGACGACACCCCATCCAGGAGACAGACCCAGAAAGTCCCAAGCAGACGACCCCCAGTCCCAGAAAGTCCCACGCAGACAACACCCAGTCCCAGAAAGTCCCAAGCAGACGACCCCCAGTCCCAGAAAGTACCACGCAGACGACCACCAGTCCCAGAAATACCGACGCAGAGGACCCCCCCACTCAGAAGACAGTCCCAGAAAGTCCCACGCAGAAGATCCCCACTCACAGAAAGTCCCACGCAGACGGCCCCAATCCCAGAAAGTCCCACGCAGACGACCCCCAGTCCCAGAAAGACCCACGCAGACGAACCCCAGTCCCAGAAAGTCCCACGCAGAAGACACCTCACCCAGGAGACACTCCTAGAAAGTCCCTCCAGGCGGAGCCCCCACCCAGGAGACAGTCCCAGAAAGTCCCACGCAGACGATCCCCAGTCCCAGAAAGTCCCATGCAGAGGACCACCCACCCAGGAGACAGTCCCAGATATCCCACGCAGACGAACCCCCACCCAGTAGACAGTCCCAGAAAGTCCCACGCAGACGACCCGCAGTCCCAGAAAGTCCCACGCAGACGACACCCTACCAAGGAGACTGTCCCAGAAAGTCCCACGCAGACGACACGCCACCCAGGAGAGGGTCCCAGAAATTCCCACGCAGACGATCCACAGTCCCAGAAAGTCCCACGCAGACGACCCCGAACCAAGGGAGACAGTCCCAGAAAGTCCCACGCAGACGACCGCCACTACCAGAAAGAATCACGCAGACGGCACCCAGTCCCAGAAAGCCCCAAGCAGACGACCCCCAAACCCAGAAAGTCCAACGCAGACGATCCCAGTCCCAGAAAGTCCCACGCAGAGGACCCGTCCACCCAGGAGACAGTCCCAGAAAGTCCCACGCAGACGACCCCCAGTCCCAGAAAATCCCATGCAGACGACCAGCCAACCAGGAGACAGTCTCGGAAAGTCCCACGCGGACGAACCCCACTCCCAGAAAGTCCCAAGCAGACGGCCCCCAGTCCGAGAAAGTCCCACGCATACAACCCCCACTCCCAGAAAGTCCCCCGCAGACGACCCAATAGTCCCAGAAAGTCCCACGCAGACGACCCGCCAGACAGAAGACAGTCCCAGAAAGTCCCACGCAGACGAACCCCAGTCCCAGCAAGTCCCACGCAGACGACGCCCCGACCAGGAGAGAGTCCCAGAAAGTCCCACGCAGACGAACCTTAGTCCCAGAAACTCCCACGCTGACGACCCCCAGTCCCAGAAGGTCCCACGCAGACGACCCCCAGTCCTAGAAAGTCCCACGCAGATGACACCCTACCAAGGAGACGCTCCCAGAAAGTCACACGCAGACGACCACCAGTCCCAGAAAAACCCACGCAGACGATCCCCACCCAGGAGACTGTCCCAGAAAGTCCCACGCAGACGACCCGCCACCCACAAGAGGGTCCCAGAAATTCCCACGCAGACGGCCCCAGTCCCAGAAAGTCCCACGCAGACGACCCCCAATCCCAGAAAGTCCCACGCAGACAAAACCCCACCCAGGAGACAGTCCCAGAATGTCCCACGGAGACGACACACAGTCCCAGAAAGTCCCACGCAGACGACAGCCCACCCAGGAGACACTCCTAGAAAGTCCCTCGAGGAGGAGCCCCCACCCAGGAGACAGTCCCAGAAAGTCCCACGCAGACGATCCCCAGTCCCAGAAAGTCCGATGCAGAGGACCACCCACCCAGGAGACAGTCCCAGATATCCCACGCAGACGAGTCCCCACCCAGTAGACAGTCCGAGAAAGTCCCACGCAGACGACACGCAGTCCCAGAAAGTCCCACGCAGACGACACCCTACCAAGGAGACAGTCCCAGAAAGTCCCACGCAGACGACCCCCAGTCCCAGAAAAACCCACGCAGACGATCCCCACCCAGGAGACTGTCCCAGAAAGTCCCACGCAGACGACACGCCACCCAGGAAAGGGTCCCAGAAATTCCCACGCAGACGATCCACAGTCCCAGAAAGTCCCACGCAGACGACCCCGCACCAAGGGAGACAGTCCCAGAAAGTCCCACGCAGACGACCTCCACTACCAGAAAGAATCACGCAGACGGCCCACAGTCCCAGAAAGTCCCAAGCAGACGACACGCTACCAAGAAGACAGTCCCAGAAAGTCCCACGCAGAAGACCCCCAGTCCCAGAAAAACCCACGCAGACGATCCCCACCCAGGAGACTGTCCCAGAAAGTCCCACGGAGACGACCCGCCACCCAGGAGAGGGTTCCAGAAATTCCCACGCAGACGATCCACAGTCCCAGAAAGTCCCACGCAGACGACACCCCATCCAGGAGACAGTCCAAGAAACTCCCACGCAGACGACCCCCCAGACAGGAGAAAGTCCCAGAAGGCCCACGCAGACGACCCCCAGTCCCAGAAAGTCCCACGCAGACGACCCCCCACCCAGGAGACAGTCGCAGAAAGTTCCATGCAGAGACCCCCCAACCAGGTGACAGTCAAAGAAAGTCCCACGCAGACGACCCCCGGTCCCAGATAGTCCCACGCAGACGACCCCCAGTCCTAGGAAGTCCCATGCAGACGACCCCCACCCAGGGGACAGTCCAAGAAAGTCCCACGCAGACGACCCCCAGTCCCAGAAAGTCCTACGAAGACGACCCCCCCAGGAGACTGTCCCAGAAAGTCCCACGGAGACGACCCGCCACCCAGGAGAGGGTTCCAGAAATTCCCACGCAGACGATCCACAGTCCCAGAAAGTCCCACGCAGACGACACCCCATCCAGGAGACAGACCCAGAAAGTCCCAAGCAGACGACCCCCAGTCCCAGAAAGTCCCACGCAGACGACACCCAGTCCCAGAAAGTCCCAAGCAGACGACCCCCAGTCCCAGAAAGTACCACGCAGACGACCACCAGTCCCAGAAATACCGACGCAGAGGACCCCCCCACTCAGAAGACAGTCCCAGAAAGTCCCACGCAGAAGATCCCCACTCCCAGAAAGTCCCACGCAGACGGCCCCAATCCCAGAAAGTCCCACGCAGACGACCCCCAGTCCCAGAAAGACCCACGCAGACGAACCCCAGTCCCAGAAAGTCCCACGCAGACGACACCTCACCCAGGAGACACTCCTAGAAAGTCCATCCAGGCGGAGCCCCCACCCAGGAGACAGTCCCAGAAAGTCCCACGCAGACGATCCCCAGTCCCAGAAAGTCCCATGCAGAGGACCACCCACCCAGGAGACAGTCCCAGATATCCCACGCAGACGACCCCCCACCCAGTAGACAGTCCCAGAAAGTCCCACGCAGACGACCCGCAGTCCCAGAAAGTCCCACGCAGACGACACCCTACCAAGGAGACTGTCCCAGAAAGTCCCACGCAGACGACACCCTACCAAGGAGACAGTCCCAGAAAGTCCCACGCAGACGACCCCCAGTCCCAGAAAAACCCACGCAGACGATCCGCACCCAGGAGACTGTCCCAGAAAGTCCCACGGAGACGACCCGCCACCCAGGAGAGGGTTCCAGAAATTCCCACGCAGACGATCCACAGTCCCAGAAAGTCCCACGCAGACGACACCCCATCAGGGAGACAGACCCAGAAAGTCCCAAGCAGACGACCCCCAGTCCCAGAAAGTCCCACGCAGACGACACCCAGTCCCAGAAAGTCCCAAGCAGACGACCCCCAGTCCCAGAAAGTACCACACAGACGACCACCAGTCCCAGAAATACCGACGCAGAGGACCCTCCCACTCAGAAGACAGTCCCAGAAAGTCCCACGCAGAAGATCCCCACTCCAAGAAAGTCCCACGCAGACGGCCCCAATCCCAGAAAGTCCCACGCAGACGACCCCCAGTCCCAGAAAGACCCACGCAGACGAACCCCAGTCCCAGAAAGTCCCACGCAGACGACACCTCACCCAGGAGACACTCCTAGAAAGTCCCTCCAGGCGGAGCCCCCACCCAGGAGACAGTCCCAGAAAGGCCCACGCAGACGATCCCCAGTACCAGAAAGTCCCATGCAGAGGACCACCCACCCAGGAGACAGTCCCAGATATCCCACGCAGACGAACCCCCACCCAGTAGACAGTCCCAGAAAGTCCCACGCAGACGACCCGCAGTCCCAGAAAGTCCCACGCAGACGACACCCTACCAAGGAGACTGTCCCAGAAAGTCCCACGCAGACGACACGCCACCCAGGAGAGGGTCCCAGAAATTCCCACGCAGACGATCCACAGTCCCAGAAAGTCCCACGCAGACGACCCCGAACCAAGGGAGATAGTCCCAGAAAGTCCCACGCAGACGACCGCCACTACCAGAAAGAATCACGCAGACGGCACCCAGTCCCAGAAAGCCCCAAGCAGACGACCCCCAAACCCAGAAAGTCCAACGCAGACGATCCCAGTCCCAGAAAGTCCCACGCAGAGGACCCGTCCACCCAGGAGACAGTCCCAGAAAGTCCCACGCAGACGACCCCCAGTCCCAGAAAATCCCATGCAGACGACCAGCCAACCAGGAGACAGTCTCGGAAAGTCCCACGCGGACGAACCCCACTCCCAGAAAGTCCCAAGCAGACGGCCCCCAGTCCGAGAAAGTCCCACGCATACAACCCGCACTCCCAGAAAGTCCCCCGCAGACGACCCAATAGTCCCAGAAAGTCCCACGCAGACGACCCGCCAGACAGAAGACAGGCCCAGAAAGTCCCACGCAGACGAACCCCAGTCCCAGCAAGTCCCACGCAGACGACGCCCCGACCAGGAGAGAGTCCCAGAAAGTCCCACGCAGACGAACCTTAGTCCCAGAAACTCCCACGCTGACGACCCCCAGTCCAAGAAGGTCCCACGCAGACGACCCCCATTCCTAGAAAGTCCCACGCAGAGGACACCCTACCAAGGAGACGGTCCCAGAAAGTCACACCCAGACGACCACCAGTCCCAGAAAAACCCACGCAGACGATCCCCACCCAGGAGACTGTCCCAGAAAGTCCCACGCAGACGACCCGCCACCCACAAGAGGGTCCCAGAAATTCCCACGCAGACGGCCCCAGTCCCAGAAAGTCCCACGCAGACGACCCCCAATCCCAGAAAGTCCCACGCAGACAAAACCCCACCCAGGAGACAGTCCCAGAATGTCCCACGGAGACGACACACAGTCCCAGAAAGTCCCACGCAGACGACAGCCCACCCAGGGGACACTCCTAGAAAGTCCCTCGAGGAGGAGCCCCCACCCAGGAGACAGTCCCAGAAAGTCCCACGCAGACGATCCCAGTCCCAGAAAGTCCGATGCAGAGGACCACCCACCCAGGAGACAGTCCCAGATATCCCACGCAGACGAGCCCCCACCCAGTAGACAGTCCGAGAAAGTCCCACGCAGACGACACGCAGTCCCAGAAAGTCCCACGCAGACGACACCCTACCAAGGAGACAGTCCCAGAAAGTCCCACGCAGACGACCCCCAGTCCCAGAAAAACCCACGCAGACGATCCCCACCCAGGAGACTGTCCCAGAAAGTCCCACGCAGACGACACGCCACCCAGGAGAGGGTCCCAGAAATTCCCACGCAGACGATCCACAGTCCCAGAAAGTCCCACGCAGACGACCCCGCACCAAGGGAGACAGTCCCAGAAAGTCCCACGCAGACGACCGCCACTACCAGAAAGAATCACGCAGACGGCCCACAGTCCCAGAAAGTCCCAAGCAGACGACCCCCAGTCCCAGAAAGACCCACGCAGACGAACCCCAGTCCCAGAAAGTCCCACGCAGACGATTCCCACCCAGGAGACAGTCCCAGAAAGTCCCACGCAGAGGATCCTACACCCAGGAGACAGTCACAGAAAGTCCCACGCAGACGATCCCCAGTCGCAGAAAGTCCCACGCAGACGACCCCCAGTCCCAGAAAAACCCACGCAGACAGTTCCCACCCAGGAGACTGTCCCAGAAAGTCCCACGCAGACGACACGCCACCCAGGAGAGGGTTCCAGAAATTCCCACGCAGACAATCTACAGTCCCAGAAAGTCCCACGCAGACGACACCCCATCCAGGAGACAGACCCAGAAAGTCCCAAGCAGACGACCGCCAGTCCCAGAATGTACCACGCAGACGACCACCAGTCCCAGAAATACCGACGCAGAGGACCCCCCCACTCAGAAGACAGTCCCAGAAAGTCCCACGCAGAAGACCCCCACTCCCAGAAAGTCCCACGCAGACGGCCCCAATCCCAGAAAGTCCCACGCAGACGACCCCCAGTCCCAGAAAGTCCCACGCAGACAAAACCCCACCCAGGAGACAGTCCCAGAATGTCCCACGGAGACGACACACAGTCCCAGAAAGTCCCACGCAGACTACAACCCACCCAGGAGACAGTCCCAGAAAGACCCACGCAGACGATCCCCAGTCCCAGAAAGTCCCATGCAGAGGACCACCCACCCAGGAGTCAGATCCAGATATCCCACGCAGACGACCCCCCACCCAGTAGACAGTCCCAGAAAGTGCCACGCAGACGACCCGCAGTCGCAGAAAGTCCCACGCAGACGACACCCTACCAAGGAGACAGTCCCAGAAAGTCCCACGCAGACGACCCCCAGTCCCAGAAAAACCCCCGCAGACGATCCCCACCCAGGAGACTGTCCCAGAAAGTCCCACGCAGACGACACGCCACCCAGGAGAGGGTCCCAGAAATTCCCACGCAGACGATCCACAGTCCCAGAAAGTCCCACGCAGACGACCCCGAACCAAGGGAGACAGTCCCAGAAAGTCCCACGCAGACGACCGCCACTACCAGAAAGAATCACGCAGACGGCACCCAGTCCCAGAAAGCCCCAAGCAGACGACCCCCAGTCCCAGAAACTCCCACGCAGACTATCCCAGTCCCAGAAAGTCCCACGCAAAGGACCAGTCCACCCAGGAGACAGTCCCAGAAAGTCCCACGCAGACGACCCCCAGTCCCAGAAAATCCCATGCAGAGGACCCCCCAACCAGGAGACAGTCACAGAAAGTCCCACGCAGACGAACCCCACTCCCAGAAAGTCCCAAACAGACGACCCCCAGTCCCAGAAAGTCCCACGCAGACGACCCCCAGTGCCAGAAAGTCCCACGCAGACGACCCCCACCCAGGAGACAGTCACAGAAAGTCCCACGCAGACGAACCCCACTCCCAGAAAGTCCCAAGCAGACGGCCCCCAGTCCGAGAAAGTCCCACGCATACGACCCGCACTCCCAGAAAGTCCCCCGCAGACGACCCAATAGTCCCAGAAAGTCCCACGCAGACGACCCGCCAGACAGAAGACAGTCCCAGAAAGTCCCACGCAGACGAACCCCAGTCCAAGCAAGTCCCACGCAGACGACGCCCCGACCAGGAGAGAGTCCCAGAAAGTCCCACGCAGACGAACCTTAGTCCCAGAAACTCCCACGCTGACGACCCCCAGTCCCAGAAGGTCCCACGCAGACGACCACCAGTCCTAGAAAGTTCCACGCAGAGGACACCCTACCAAGGAGACGGTCCCAGAAAGTCCCACGCAGACGACCACCAGTCCCAGAAAAACCCACGCAGACGATCCCCACCCAGGAGACTGTCCCAGAAAGTTCCATGCAGAGACCCCCCCAACCAGGTGACAGTCATAGAAAGTCCCACGCAGACGACCCCCGATCCCAGAAAGTCCCACGCAGACGACCCCCAGTTCCAGAAAGTCCCACGCAGACGACACCCAGTCCCAGAAAGTCCCACGCAGACGACCCACCACGCAAGAGACAGTCCCAGAAAGTCCCACGCAGAGGAGCCCCAAACCAGGAGACAGTCCCAGAAAGACCCACGCAGACCACCCCCAGTCCCATTAAGTCCCACGTATACGACCCCCAGTCCCAGGAAGTCCCACGCAGACGGCACCCAGTCCCAGAAAGTCCCACGCAGACGACCCCCTAGTCCCAGAAGGTCCCACGCAGACGACCCCCAGTCCTAGAAAGTTCCACGCAGAGGACACCCTACCAAGGAGACGGTCCCAGAAAGTCACACGCAGACGACCACCAGTCCCAGAAAAACCCACGCAGACGATCCCCACCCAGGAGACTGTCCCAGAAAGTCCCACGCAGACGACCCGCCACCCACAAGAGGGTCCCAGAAATTCCCACGCAGACGGCCCCAGTCCCAGAAAGTCCCACGCAGACGACCCCCAATCCCAGAAAGTCCCACGCAGACAAAACCCCACCCAGGAGACAGTCCCAGAATGTCCCACGGAGACGACACACAGTCCCAGAAAGTCCCACGCAGACGACAGCCCACCCAGGAGACACTCCTAGAAAGTCCCTCGAGGAGGAGCCCCCACCCAGGAGACAGTCCCAGAAAGTCCCACGCAGACGATCCCCAGTCCCAGAAAGTCCGATGCAGAGGACCACCCACCCAGGAGACAGTCCCAGATATCCCACGCAGACGAGCCCCCACCCAGTAGACAGTCCGAGAAAGTCCCACGCAGACGACACGCAGTCCCAGAAAGTCCCACGCAGACGACACCCTACCAAGGAGACAGTCCCAGAAAGTCCCACGCAGACGACCCCCAGTCCCAGAAAAACCCACGCAGACGATCCCCACCCAGGAGACTGTCCCAGAAAGTCCCACGCAGACGACACGCCACCCAGGAGAGGGTCCCAGAAATTCCCACGCAGACGATCCACAGTCCCAGAAAGTCCCACGCAGACGACCCCGCACCAAGGGAGACAGTCCCAGAAAGTCCCACGCAGACGACCGCCACTACCAGAAAGAATCACGCAGACGGCCCACAGTCCCAGAAAGTCCCAAGCAGACGACCCCCAGTCCCAGAAAGACCCACGCAGACGAAGCACAGTCCCAGAAAGACCCACGCAGACGACCACCCACCCAGGAGACAGTCCCAGAAAGACCCACGCAGACGAACCCCAGTCCCAGAAAGTCCCACGCAGACGATTCCCATCCAGGAGACAGTCCCAGAAAGTCCCACGCAGAAGATCCTACACTCAGGAGACAGTCACAGAAAGTCCCACGCAGACGATCCCCAGTCGCAGAAAGTCCCACGCAGACGACCCCCAGTCCCAGAAAAACCCACGCAGACAGTTCCCACCCAGGAGACTGTCCCAGAAAGTCCCACGCAGACGACACCCCATCCAGGAGACAGACCCAGAAAGTCCCAAGCAGACGACCGCCAGTCCCAGAAAGTACCACGCAGACGACCACCAGTCCCAGAAATACCGACGCAGAGGACCCCCCCACTCAGAAGACAGTCCCAGAAAGTCCCACGCAGAAGACCCCCACTCCCAGAAAGTCCCACGCAGACGGCCCCAATCCCAGAAAGTCCCACGCAGACGACCCCCAGTCCCAGAAAGTCCCACGCAGACAAAACCCCACCCAGGAGACAGTCCCAGAATGTCCCACGGAGACGACACACAGTCCCAGAAAGTCCCACGCAGACTACAACCCACCCAGGAGACAGTCCCAGAATGTCCCACGGAGACGACACACAGTCCCAGAAAGACCCACGCAGACGAACCCCAGTCCCAGAAAGTCCCACGCAGACGACACCCCACTCAGGAGACACTCCTAGAAAGTCCCTCGAGGAGGAGCCCCCACCCAGGAGACAGTCCCAGAAAGTCCCACGCAGACGATCCCCAGTCCCAGAAAGTCCCATGCAGAGGACCACCCACCCAGGAGTCAGACCCAGATATCCCACGCAGACGACCCCCCACCCAGTAGACAGTCCCAGAAAGTGCCACGCAGACGACTCGCAGTCGCAGAAAGTCCCACGCAGACGACACCCTACCAAGGAGACAGTCCCAGAAAGTCCCACGCAGACGACCCCCAGTCCCAGAAAAACCCACGCAGACGATCCCCACCCAGGAGACTGTCCCAGAAAGTCCCACGCAGACGACACGCCACCCAGGAGAGAGTCCCAGAAATTCCCACGCAGACGATCCACAGTCCCAGAAAGTCCCACGCAGACGACCCCGAACCAAGGGAGACAGTCCCAGAAAGTCCCACGCAGACGACCGCCACTACCAGAAAGAATCACGCAGACGGCACCCAGTCCCAGAAAGCCCCAAGCAGACGACCCCCAGTCCCAGAAACTCCCACGCAGACGATCCCAGTCCCAGAATGTCCCACGCAAAGGACCAGTCCACCCAGGAGACAGTCCCAGAAAGTCCCACGCAGACGACCCCCAGTCCCAGAAAATCCCATGCAGAGGACCCCCCAACCAGGAGACAGTCACAGAAAGTCCCACGCAGACGAACCCCACTCCCAGAAAGTCCCAAACAGACGACCCCCAGTCCCAGAAAGTCCCACGCAGACGACCCCCAGTGCCAGAAAGTCCCACGCAGACGACCCCCACCCAGGAGACAGTCACAGAAAGTCCCACGCAGACGAACCCCACTCCCAGAAAGTCCCAAGCAGACGGCCCCCAGTCCGAGAAAGTCCCACGCATACGACCCGCACTCCCAGAAAGTCCCCCGCAGACGACCCAATAGTCCCAGAAAGTCCCACGCAGACGACCCGCCAGACAGAAGACAGTCCCAGAAAGTCCCACGCAGACGAACCCCAGTCCAAGCAAGTCCCACGCAGACGACGCCCCGACCAGGAGAGAGTCCCAGAAAGTCCCACGCAGACGAACCTTAGTCCCAGAAACTCCCACGCTGACGACCCCCAGTCCCAGAAGGTCCCACGCAGACGACCCCCAGTCCTAGAAAAACCCACGCAGACGATCCCCACCCAGGAGACTGTCCCAGAAAGTTCCATGCAGAGACCCCCCAACCAGGTGACAGTCATAGAAAGTCCCACGCAGACGACCCCCGATCCCAGAAAGTCCCACGCAGACGACCCCCAGTCCCAGAAAGTCCCACGCAGACGACACCCAGTCCCAGAAAGTCCCACGCAGACGACCCACCACGCAAGAGACAGTCCCAGAAAGTCCCACGCAGAGGAGCCCCAAACCAGGAGACAGTCCCAGAAAGACCCACGCAGACCACCCCCAGTCCCATTAAGTCCCACGTATACGACCCCCAGTCCCAGGAAGTCCCACGCAGACGGCACCCAGTCCCAGAAAGTCCCACGCAGACGACCCCATAGTCCCAGAAAGTCACACGCAGACGACCCCCCAAACAGGAGACAGTCTCTGAAAGTCCCACGCAGACGACACGCAGTCCCAGCAAGTCCCACGCAGACGACCTCCCCACACAGGAGACAGTCCCAGAAAGACCCACGGAGACTAACCCCAGTCCCAGAAAGTCGCACGCTGACGACCCCCAGTCCCAGATATTCACACGCAGACGACCCCCCACCCAGGCGACAGTCCCAGAAAGTCCCTGGCAGACGACCCCCAGTCCCAGAAAGTCACAGCAAGAGGACCCCCAGTCCCAGCAAATCCCACGCAGACGACCCCCGACCCACGAGAGAGTCCCAGAGAGACCCACGCAGACTACCACAGTCCCAGAAAGTCCAACGCAGACGACCCCCAGTCACAGGAAGTCCCACGCAGACGACACCCCACTAAGGAGACAGTCCCAGTAATTCCCACGCAGACGACCCCTAGTCCCAGAAAGTCCCACGCAGACGTCTCCCCACGCAGGAGACACTCCCAGAAAGTCCCACCCAGACGAACCCCCACCCAGGAGACAGTCCCAGAAATTCCCACGCAGACGACCCCTAGTCCCAGATAGTCCCACGCAGACGACCCCCCAGACAGGATAAAGTCACAGAAAGGCCGACGCAGACGACCCCCAGTCACAGAAAGTCCCAAGCAGACGACCCCCCACCCAGGAGACAGTCGCAGAAAGTTCCATGCAGAGACCCCCCAACCAGGAGACAGTCATAGAAAGTCCTACGTAGACGACCGTCAGTCCCAGAAAGTCCCACGCAGACGACCTTCCACGCAGGAGACACTCCCAGAAAGTCCCACCCAGACGAATCCCCACACAGGAGACAGTCCCAGAAAGACCCACGCAGACGACCCCCAGTCCCAGAAAGTCCCACACAGACGACCCCCACCCAGGAGACATTCCCAGAAAGTCCCACGCAGACGACCCCTCAGACAGGAGAAAGTCCCAGAAAGGCCCACGCAGACGACCCCCAGTCCCAGAAAGTCCCACGCAGACTAACCCCCACCCAGGAGACACTCCCAGAAAGTCCCACCCAGACGAACCCCCAACCAGGAGACAGTCCCACAAAGACCCACGCAGACGACCCCCAGTCACAGAAAGACCCACCCAGGAGACAGTCCCAGAAAGACCCACGCAGACGACACCCAGTCCCAGAAAGTCCAACGCAACGACCCCCAGTCCTATGAAGTCCCATGCAGACGACCCCCACTCAGGAGAAGGTCCCAGAAAGACCCACGCTGACGACCCCCACCCAGGAGACAGTCCCAGAAAGACCCAAACAGACGATCCCCCACCCAGGGGACAGTCCCAGAAAGTCCCACGCAGACGACCCCCAGTCTCAGAAAGTCCTACGAAGACGACCCCACCAGGAGACAGTCCCAGAAATTCCCACGAGGACGACCCCCACTCCCAGGAAGTCCCACGCAGACGACCCCCACTCCCAGGAAGTCCCACGCAGACGGCACCCAGTCCAAGAAAGTCCCACGCAGACGAACCCCTAGTCCCAGAAATTCCCACGCAGACAACCCCCCACCCAGGAGACAGTCCCAGAAAGTCACTGGCAGACGACACTCAGTCCCAGAAAGTCACAGCAAGAGGGCCCCCAGTCCCATCAAATCCCACGCAGACGAACCCCCACCGACGAGACAGTCCCAGAGAGTCCCACGCAGACTACCACAGTCCCAGAAAGTCCCACGCAGACTAACACAGTCCCAGAAAGTCCCACGCAGACGACCCCCAGTCCCAGAAAATCCAACGCAGACGACCCCCAGTCACAGGAAGTCCCACGCAGACGACACCCCACTAAGGAGACAGTCCCAGAAATTCCCACGCAGACGACCCCTAGTCCCAGATAGTCCCACGCAGACGACCCCCCAGACAGGAGGAAGTCCCAGAAAAGCCCACGCAGACGACCCCCAGTCCCAGAAAGTCACACGCAGACGACCCCCCACACAGGAGACAGTCGCAGAAAGTTCCATGCAGAGACCCCCCAACCAGGAGACAGTCATAGAAAGTCCTACGTAGAAGACCGACAGTCCCACAAAGTCCCACGCAGACGACTCCCCACTCAGGAGAGACTCCAAGAAAGTCCCTCCCAGACGAACCCCCACCCAGGAGACAGTCCCAGAAAGACCCACGCAGACGACCACCAGTCACAGAAACACCCACCCAGGAGTCAGTCCCAGAAAGACCCACGCAGACGACCCCCAGTCCCAGAAAGTCCCACGCAGACGACCCCCATCCAGGAGACAGTCCCAGAATGTCCCACGCAGACGACCCCTTCACCCAGGAGACAGTCCAAGAGAGTCCCACTTCAGACTACCCCAGTCCCAGAAAGCCCCACGCAGACGACCCCCAGTCCCAGAAAGTCCCACGCAGACGACACCCCACCAAGGAGACAGTCCAAGAAACTCCCACGCAGACGACCCCCCAGACAGGAGAAAGTCCCAGAAGGCCCACGCAGACGACCCCCAGTCCCAGAAAGTCCCACGCAGACGACCCCCAACCCAGGTGACAGTCGCAGAAAGTTCCATGCAGAGACCCCCCAACCAGGTGACAGTCAAAGAAAGTCCCACGCAGACGACCCCCGGTCCCAGATAGTCCCACGCAGACGACCCCCAGTCCTAGTAAGTCCCATGCAGACGACCCCCACCCAGGGGACAGTCCAAGAAAGTCCCACGCAGACGACCCCCAGTCCCAGAAAGTCCTACGAAGACGACCCCCCCAGGAGACAGTCCCAGAAAGTCCCTCGAGGAGGAGCCCCCACCCAGGAGACAGTCCCAGAAAGTCCCACGCAGACGATCCCAGTCCCAGAAAGTCCGATGCAGAGGACCACCCACCCAGGAGACAGTCCCAGATATCCCACGCAGACGAGCCCCCACCCAGTAGACAGTCCGAGAAAGTCCCACGCAGACGACACGCAGTCCCAGAAAGTCCCACGCAGACGACACCCTACCAAGGAGACAGTCCCAGAAAGTCCCACGCAGACGACCCCCAGTCCCAGAAAAACCCACGCAGACGATCCCCACCCAGGAGACTGTCCCAGAAAGTCCCACGCAGACGACACGCCACCCAGGAGAGGGTCCCAGAAATTCCCACGCAGACGATCCACAGTCCCAGAAAGTCCCACGCAGACGACCCCGCACCAAGGGAGACAGTCCCAGAAAGTCCCACGCAGACGACCGCCACTACCAGAAAGAATCACGCAGACGGCCCACAGTCCCAGAAAGTCCCAAGCAGACGACCCCCAGTCCCAGAAAGACCCACGCAGACGAACCCCAGTCCCAGAAAGTCCCACGCAGACGATTCCCACCCAGGAGACAGTCCCAGAAAGTCCCACGCAGAGGATCCTACACCCAGGAGACAGTCACAGAAAGTCCCACGCAGACGATCCCCAGTCGCAGAAAGTCCCACGCAGACGACCCCCAGTCCCAGAAAAACCCACGCAGACAGTTCCCACCCAGGAGACTGTCCCAGAAAGTCCCACGCAGACGACACGCCACCCAGGAGAGGGTTCCAGAAATTCCCACGCAGACAATCTACAGTCCCAGAAAGTCCCACGCAGACGACACCCCATCCAGGAGACAGACCCAGAAAGTCCCAAGCAGACGACCGCCAGTCCCAGAATGTACCACGCAGACGACCACCAGTCCCAGAAATACCGACGCAGAGGACCCCCCCACTCAGAAGACAGTCCCAGAAAGTCCCACGCAGAAGACCCCCACTCCCAGAAAGTCCCACGCAGACGGCCCCAATCCCAGAAAGTCCCACGCAGACGACCCCCAGTCCCAGAAAGTCCCACGCAGACAAAACCCCACCCAGGAGACAGTCCCAGAATGTCCCACGGAGACGACACACAGTCCCAGAAAGTCCCACGCAGACTACAACCCACCCAGGAGACAGTCCCAGAAAGACCCACGCAGACGATCCCCAGTCCCAGAAAGTCCCATGCAGAGGACCACCCACCCAGGAGTCAGATCCAGATATCCCACGCAGACGACCCCCCACCCAGTAGACAGTCCCAGAAAGTGCCACGCAGACGACCCGCAGTCGCAGAAAGTCCCACGCAGACGACACCCTACCAAGGAGACAGTCCCAGAAAGTCCCACGCAGACGACCCCCAGTCCCAGAAAAACCCCCGCAGACGATCCCCACCCAGGAGACTGTCCCAGAAAGTCCCACGCAGACGACACGCCACCCAGGAGAGGGTCCCAGAAATTCCCACGCAGACGATCCACAGTCCCAGAAAGTCCCACGCAGACGACCCCGAACCAAGGGAGACAGTCCCAGAAAGTCCCACGCAGACGACCGCCACTACCAGAAAGAATCACGCAGACGGCACCCAGTCCCAGAAAGCCCCAAGCAGACGACCCCCAGTCCCAGAAACTCCCACGCAGACTATCCCAGTCCCAGAAAGTCCCACGCAAAGGACCAGTCCACCCAGGAGACAGTCCCAGAAAGTCCCACGCAGACGACCCCCAGTCCCAGAAAATCCCATGCAGAGGACCCCCCAACCAGGAGACAGTCACAGAAAGTCCCACGCAGACGAACCCCACTCCCAGAAAGTCCCAAACAGACGACCCCCAGTCCCAGAAAGTCCCACGCAGACGACCCCCAGTGCCAGAAAGTCCCACGCAGACGACCCCCACCCAGGAGACAGTCACAGAAAGTCCCACGCAGACGAACCCCACTCCCAGAAAGTCCCAAGCAGACGGCCCCCAGTCCGAGAAAGTCCCACGCATACGACCCGCACTCCCAGAAAGTCCCCCGCAGACGACCCAATAGTCCCAGAAAGTCCCACGCAGACGACCCGCCAGACAGAAGACAGTCCCAGAAAGTCCCACGCAGACGAACCCCAGTCCAAGCAAGTCCCACGCAGACGACGCCCCGACCAGGAGAGAGTCCCAGAAAGTCCCACGCAGACGAACCTTAGTCCCAGAAACTCCCACGCTGACGACCCCCAGTCCCAGAAGGTCCCACGCAGACGACCACCAGTCCTAGAAAGTTCCACGCAGAGGACACCCTACCAAGGAGACGGTCCCAGAAAGTCCCACGCAGACGACCACCAGTCCCAGAAAAACCCACGCAGACGATCCCCACCCAGGAGACTGTCCCAGAAAGTTCCATGCAGAGACCCCCCCAACCAGGTGACAGTCATAGAAAGTCCCACGCAGACGACCCCCGATCCCAGAAAGTCCCACGCAGACGACCCCCAGTTCCAGAAAGTCCCACGCAGACGACACCCAGTCCCAGAAAGTCCCACGCAGACGACCCACCACGCAAGAGACAGTCCCAGAAAGTCCCACGCAGAGGAGCCCCAAACCAGGAGACAGTCCCAGAAAGACCCACGCAGACCACCCCCAGTCCCATTAAGTCCCACGTATACGACCCCCAGTCCCAGGAAGTCCCACGCAGACGGCACCCAGTCCCAGAAAGTCCCACGCAGACGACCCCCTAGTCCCAGAAGGTCCCACGCAGACGACCCCCAGTCCTAGAAAGTTCCACGCAGAGGACACCCTACCAAGGAGACGGTCCCAGAAAGTCACACGCAGACGACCACCAGTCCCAGAAAAACCCACGCAGACGATCCCCACCCAGGAGACTGTCCCAGAAAGTCCCACGCAGACGACCCGCCACCCACAAGAGGGTCCCAGAAATTCCCACGCAGACGGCCCCAGTCCCAGAAAGTCCCACGCAGACGACCCCCAATCCCAGAAAGTCCCACGCAGACAAAACCCCACCCAGGAGACAGTCCCAGAATGTCCCACGGAGACGACACACAGTCCCAGAAAGTCCCACGCAGACGACAGCCCACCCAGGAGACACTCCTAGAAAGTCCCTCGAGGAGGAGCCCCCACCCAGGAGACAGTCCCAGAAAGTCCCACGCAGACGATCCCCAGTCCCAGAAAGTCCGATGCAGAGGACCACCCACCCAGGAGACAGTCCCAGATATCCCACGCAGACGAGCCCCCACCCAGTAGACAGTCCGAGAAAGTCCCACGCAGACGACACGCAGTCCCAGAAAGTCCCACGCAGACGACACCCTACCAAGGAGACAGTCCCAGAAAGTCCCACGCAGACGACCCCCAGTCCCAGAAAAACCCACGCAGACGATCCCCACCCAGGAGACTGTCCCAGAAAGTCCCACGCAGACGACACGCCACCCAGGAGAGGGTCCCAGAAATTCCCACGCAGACGATCCACAGTCCCAGAAAGTCCCACGCAGACGACCCCGCACCAAGGGAGACAGTCCCAGAAAGTCCCACGCAGACGACCGCCACTACCAGAAAGAATCACGCAGACGGCCCACAGTCCCAGAAAGTCCCAAGCAGACGACCCCCAGTCCCAGAAAGACCCACGCAGACGAAGCACAGTCCCAGAAAGACCCACGCAGACGACCACCCACCCAGGAGACAGTCCCAGAAAGACCCACGCAGACGAACCCCAGTCCCAGAAAGTCCCACGCAGACGATTCCCATCCAGGAGACAGTCCCAGAAAGTCCCACGCAGAAGATCCTACACTCAGGAGACAGTCACAGAAAGTCCCACGCAGACGATCCCCAGTCGCAGAAAGTCCCACGCAGACGACCCCCAGTCCCAGAAAAACCCACGCAGACAGTTCCCACCCAGGAGACTGTCCCAGAAAGTCCCACGCAGACGACACCCCATCCAGGAGACAGACCCAGAAAGTCCCAAGCAGACGACCGCCAGTCCCAGAAAGTACCACGCAGACGACCACCAGTCCCAGAAATACCGACGCAGAGGACCCCCCCACTCAGAAGACAGTCCCAGAAAGTCCCACGCAGAAGACCCCCACTCCCAGAAAGTCCCACGCAGACGGCCCCAATCCCAGAAAGTCCCACGCAGACGACCCCCAGTCCCAGAAAGTCCCACGCAGACAAAACCCCACCCAGGAGACAGTCCCAGAATGTCCCACGGAGACGACACACAGTCCCAGAAAGTCCCACGCAGACTACAACCCACCCAGGAGACAGTCCCAGAATGTCCCACGGAGACGACACACAGTCCCAGAAAGACCCACGCAGACGAACCCCAGTCCCAGAAAGTCCCACGCAGACGACACCCCACTCAGGAGACACTCCTAGAAAGTCCCTCGAGGAGGAGCCCCCACCCAGGAGACAGTCCCAGAAAGTCCCACGCAGACGATCCCCAGTCCCAGAAAGTCCCATGCAGAGGACCACCCACCCAGGAGTCAGACCCAGATATCCCACGCAGACGACCCCCCACCCAGTAGACAGTCCCAGAAAGTGCCACGCAGACGACTCGCAGTCGCAGAAAGTCCCACGCAGACGACACCCTACCAAGGAGACAGTCCCAGAAAGTCCCACGCAGACGACCCCCAGTCCCAGAAAAACCCACGCAGACGATCCCCACCCAGGAGACTGTCCCAGAAAGTCCCACGCAGACGACACGCCACCCAGGAGAGAGTCCCAGAAATTCCCACGCAGACGATCCACAGTCCCAGAAAGTCCCACGCAGACGACCCCGAACCAAGGGAGACAGTCCCAGAAAGTCCCACGCAGACGACCGCCACTACCAGAAAGAATCACGCAGACGGCACCCAGTCCCAGAAAGCCCCAAGCAGACGACCCCCAGTCCCAGAAACTCCCACGCAGACGATCCCAGTCCCAGAATGTCCCACGCAAAGGACCAGTCCACCCAGGAGACAGTCCCAGAAAGTCCCACGCAGACGACCCCCAGTCCCAGAAAATCCCATGCAGAGGACCCCCCAACCAGGAGACAGTCACAGAAAGTCCCACGCAGACGAACCCCACTCCCAGAAAGTCCCAAACAGACGACCCCCAGTCCCAGAAAGTCCCACGCAGACGACCCCCAGTGCCAGAAAGTCCCACGCAGACGACCCCCACCCAGGAGACAGTCACAGAAAGTCCCACGCAGACGAACCCCACTCCCAGAAAGTCCCAAGCAGACGGCCCCCAGTCCGAGAAAGTCCCACGCATACGACCCGCACTCCCAGAAAGTCCCCCGCAGACGACCCAATAGTCCCAGAAAGTCCCACGCAGACGACCCGCCAGACAGAAGACAGTCCCAGAAAGTCCCACGCAGACGAACCCCAGTCCAAGCAAGTCCCACGCAGACGACGCCCCGACCAGGAGAGAGTCCCAGAAAGTCCCACGCAGACGAACCTTAGTCCCAGAAACTCCCACGCTGACGACCCCCAGTCCCAGAAGGTCCCACGCAGACGACCCCCAGTCCTAGAAAAACCCACGCAGACGATCCCCACCCAGGAGACTGTCCCAGAAAGTTCCATGCAGAGACCCCCCAACCAGGTGACAGTCATAGAAAGTCCCACGCAGACGACCCCCGATCCCAGAAAGTCCCACGCAGACGACCCCCAGTCCCAGAAAGTCCCACGCAGACGACACCCAGTCCCAGAAAGTCCCACGCAGACGACCCACCACGCAAGAGACAGTCCCAGAAAGTCCCACGCAGAGGAGCCCCAAACCAGGAGACAGTCCCAGAAAGACCCACGCAGACCACCCCCAGTCCCATTAAGTCCCACGTATACGACCCCCAGTCCCAGGAAGTCCCACGCAGACGGCACCCAGTCCCAGAAAGTCCCACGCAGACGACCCCATAGTCCCAGAAAGTCACACGCAGACGACCCCCCAAACAGGAGACAGTCTCTGAAAGTCCCACGCAGACGACACGCAGTCCCAGCAAGTCCCACGCAGACGACCTCCCCACACAGGAGACAGTCCCAGAAAGACCCACGGAGACTAACCCCAGTCCCAGAAAGTCGCACGCTGACGACCCCCAGTCCCAGATATTCACACGCAGACGACCCCCCACCCAGGCGACAGTCCCAGAAAGTCCCTGGCAGACGACCCCCAGTCCCAGAAAGTCACAGCAAGAGGACCCCCAGTCCCAGCAAATCCCACGCAGACGACCCCCGACCCACGAGAGAGTCCCAGAGAGACCCACGCAGACTACCACAGTCCCAGAAAGTCCAACGCAGACGACCCCCAGTCACAGGAAGTCCCACGCAGACGACACCCCACTAAGGAGACAGTCCCAGTAATTCCCACGCAGACGACCCCTAGTCCCAGAAAGTCCCACGCAGACGTCTCCCCACGCAGGAGACACTCCCAGAAAGTCCCACCCAGACGAACCCCCACCCAGGAGACAGTCCCAGAAATTCCCACGCAGACGACCCCTAGTCCCAGATAGTCCCACGCAGACGACCCCCCAGACAGGATAAAGTCACAGAAAGGCCGACGCAGACGACCCCCAGTCACAGAAAGTCCCAAGCAGACGACCCCCCACCCAGGAGACAGTCGCAGAAAGTTCCATGCAGAGACCCCCCAACCAGGAGACAGTCATAGAAAGTCCTACGTAGACGACCGTCAGTCCCAGAAAGTCCCACGCAGACGACCTTCCACGCAGGAGACACTCCCAGAAAGTCCCACCCAGACGAATCCCCACACAGGAGACAGTCCCAGAAAGACCCACGCAGACGACCCCCAGTCCCAGAAAGTCCCACACAGACGACCCCCACCCAGGAGACATTCCCAGAAAGTCCCACGCAGACGACCCCTCAGACAGGAGAAAGTCCCAGAAAGGCCCACGCAGACGACCCCCAGTCCCAGAAAGTCCCACGCAGACTAACCCCCACCCAGGAGACACTCCCAGAAAGTCCCACCCAGACGAACCCCCAACCAGGAGACAGTCCCACAAAGACCCACGCAGACGACCCCCAGTCACAGAAAGACCCACCCAGGAGACAGTCCCAGAAAGACCCACGCAGACGACACCCAGTCCCAGAAAGTCCAACGCAACGACCCCCAGTCCTATGAAGTCCCATGCAGACGACCCCCACTCAGGAGAAGGTCCCAGAAAGACCCACGCTGACGACCCCCACCCAGGAGACAGTCCCAGAAAGACCCAAACAGACGATCCCCCACCCAGGGGACAGTCCCAGAAAGTCCCACGCAGACGACCCCCAGTCTCAGAAAGTCCTACGAAGACGACCCCACCAGGAGACAGTCCCAGAAATTCCCACGAGGACGACCCCCACTCCCAGGAAGTCCCACGCAGACGACCCCCACTCCCAGGAAGTCCCACGCAGACGGCACCCAGTCCAAGAAAGTCCCACGCAGACGAACCCCTAGTCCCAGAAATTCCCACGCAGACAACCCCCCACCCAGGAGACAGTCCCAGAAAGTCACTGGCAGACGACACTCAGTCCCAGAAAGTCACAGCAAGAGGGCCCCCAGTCCCATCAAATCCCACGCAGACGAACCCCCACCGACGAGACAGTCCCAGAGAGTCCCACGCAGACTACCACAGTCCCAGAAAGTCCCACGCAGACTAACACAGTCCCAGAAAGTCCCACGCAGACGACCCCCAGTCCCAGAAAATCCAACGCAGACGACCCCCAGTCACAGGAAGTCCCACGCAGACGACACCCCACTAAGGAGACAGTCCCAGAAATTCCCACGCAGACGACCCCTAGTCCCAGATAGTCCCACGCAGACGACCCCCCAGACAGGAGGAAGTCCCAGAAAAGCCCACGCAGACGACCCCCAGTCCCAGAAAGTCACACGCAGACGACCCCCCACACAGGAGACAGTCGCAGAAAGTTCCATGCAGAGACCCCCCAACCAGGAGACAGTCATAGAAAGTCCTACGTAGAAGACCGACAGTCCCACAAAGTCCCACGCAGACGACTCCCCACTCAGGAGAGACTCCAAGAAAGTCCCTCCCAGACGAACCCCCACCCAGGAGACAGTCCCAGAAAGACCCACGCAGACGACCACCAGTCACAGAAACACCCACCCAGGAGTCAGTCCCAGAAAGACCCACGCAGACGACCCCCAGTCCCAGAAAGTCCCACGCAGACGACCCCCATCCAGGAGACAGTCCCAGAATGTCCCACGCAGACGACCCCTTCACCCAGGAGACAGTCCAAGAGAGTCCCACTTCAGACTACCCCAGTCCCAGAAAGCCCCACGCAGACGACCCCCAGTCCCAGAAAGTCCCACGCAGACGACACCCCACCAAGGAGACAGTCCAAGAAACTCCCACGCAGACGACCCCCCAGACAGGAGAAAGTCCCAGAAGGCCCACGCAGACGACCCCCAGTCCCAGAAAGTCCCACGCAGACGACCCCCAACCCAGGTGACAGTCGCAGAAAGTTCCATGCAGAGACCCCCCAACCAGGTGACAGTCAAAGAAAGTCCCACGCAGACGACCCCCGGTCCCAGATAGTCCCACGCAGACGACCCCCAGTCCTAGTAAGTCCCATGCAGACGACCCCCACCCAGGGGACAGTCCAAGAAAGTCCCACGCAGACGACCCCCAGTCCCAGAAAGTCCTACGAAGACGACCCCCCCAGGAGACAGTCCCAGAAAGTCCCACGCAGACGACCCCCAGTCCTATGAAGTCCCATGCAGACGACCCCCACCCAGGAGAAGGTCACAGAAAGTCCCACGCAGACGACCCCCACACAGGAGACAGTCCCAGAAAGTCCCAAACAGACGATCCCCCACCCAGGGGACAGTCCCAGAAAGTCCCACGCAGAGGACCCCAAGTCCCACCATGTCCCAAGCAAACGACCCCCCACCCAGGAGACAGTCCCAGAAAGTCCCACGCAGACGACCCCCAGTCCCAGGAAGTCCCACGCATACGGCACCCAGTCGCAGAAAGTCCCACGCAGACGACCCCCTACTCCCAGAAAGTCACACGCAGACGACCCCCGAAACAGGAGACAGTCCCAGAAAGTCCCACGCAGACGACCCCCAGTCCCAGCAAGTCCCACGCAGACGACCCCCAGTCCCAGCAGACAGTCCCAGAAAGACCCACGGAGACTACCCCCAGTCCCAGGAAGTCGCACGCAGACGACCCCCAGTCCCAGAAATTCCCACGCAGACGACCCCCCACCCAGGAGACAGTCCCAGAAAGTCCCACGCAGATGACACCCAGTCCCAGAAAGTCCCACGCAGACGACCCCCAGTCAAAGAACGTCCCACGCAGACGACCCCCACCCAGGAGACAGTCCTAGAAAGTCCCACGAAGACGACCCCCTAGTCCAAGAAAGTCCCACGCAGACGACCCCCCAAACAGGAGACAGTCCCAGAAAGTCCCACGCAGACGACACCCAGTCCCAGAAAGTCCCACGCAGACGACCCCCAGTCCCAGAAAGTCCAACGCAGACGACTCCCAGTCACAGGAAGTCCCACGCAGAGGACACCGCACCCAGGAGACTGTCCCAGAAATTCCCACGCAGACGACCCCTAGTCCCAGATAGTCCCACGCAGACGACCCCCCAGACAGGAGGAAGTCCCAGAAAAGCCCACGCAGACGACCCCCAGTCCCAGAAAGTCACACGCAGACGACCCCCCACCCAGGAGACAGTCGCAGAAAGTTCCATGCAGAGACCCCCCAACCATGAGACAGTCATAGAAAGTCCTACGTAGAAGACCGACAGTCCCAGAAAGTCCCACGCAGACGACTCCCCACTCAGGAGAGACTCCAAGAAAGTCCCTCCCAGACGAACCCCCACCCAGGAGACAGTCCCAGAAAGACCCACGCAGACGACCACCAGTCACAGAAACACCCACCCAGGAGTCAGTCCCAGAAAGACCCACGCAGACGACCCCCAGTCCCAGAAAGTCCCACGCAGACGACCACCACCCAGGAGACAGTCCCAGAAAGTCCCACGCAGACGACCCCTTCACCCAGGAGACAGTCCAAGAGAGTCCCACTTCAGACTACCCCAGTCCCAGAAAGTCCCACGCAGACGACACCCAGTCCCAGAAAGTCCCACGCAGACGACACCCCACCAAGGAGACAGTCCAAGAAACTCCCACGCAGACGACCCCCCAGACAGGAGAAAGTCCCAGAAGGCCCACGCAGACGACCCCCAGTCCCAGAAAGTCCCACGCAGACGACCCCCCACCCAGGAGACAGTCGCAGAAAGTTCCATGCAGAGACCCCCCAACCAGGTGACAGTCATAGAAAGTCCCACGCAGACGACCCCCGGTCCCAGATAGTCCCACGCAGACGACCCCCAGTCCTAGGAAGTCCCATGCAGACGACCCCCACCCAGGGGACAGTCCAAGAAAGTCCCACGCAGACGACCCCCAGTCCCAGAAAGTCCTACGAAGACGACCCCCCCAGGAGACAGTCCCAGAAAGTCCCACGCAGACGACCCCCAGTCCTATGAAGTCCAATGCAGACGACCCCCACCCAGGAGAAGGTCACAGAAAGTCCCACGCAGACGACCCCCACACAGGAGACAGTCCCAGAAAGTCCCAAACAGACGATCCCCCACCCAGGGGACAGTCCCAGAAAGTCCCACGCAGACGACCCCAAGTCCCACCATGTCCCAAGCAAACGACCCCCCACCCAGGAGACAGTCCCAGAAAGTCCCACGCAGACGACCCCCAGTCCCAGGAAGTCCCACGCATACGGCACCCAGTCGCAGAAAGTCCCACGCAGACGACCCCCTACTCCCAGAAAGTCACACGCAGACGACCCCCCAAACAGGAGACAGTCCCAGAAAGTCCCACGCAGACGACCCCCAGTCACAGCAAGTCCCACGCAGACGACCCCCCCCCACCCAGCAGACAGTCCCAGAAAGACCCACGGAGACTACCCCCAGTCCCAGGAAGTCGCACGCAGACGACACCCAGTCCCAGAAATTCCCACGCAGACGACCCCCCACCCAGGAGACAGTCCCAGAAAGTCCCACGCAGATGACACCCAGTCCCAGAAAGTCCCACGCAGACGACCCCCAGTCAAAGAACGTCCCACGCAGACGACCCCCACCCAGGAGACAGTCCTAGAAAGTCCCTCGAAAACGACCCCCTAGTCCAAGAAAGTCCCACGCAGACGACCCCCCAAACAGGAGACAGTCCCAGAAAGTCCCACGCAGACGACACCCAGTCCCAGAAAGTCCCACGCAGACGACCCCCAGTCCCAGAACGTCCAACGCAGACGACTCCCAGTCACAGGAAGTCCCACGCAGAGGACACCGCACCCAGGAGACTGTCCCAGAAAGACCCACGCAGACGACCCCCAGTCCCAGAAAGTCCCACGCAGAAGAGTCCCCACCCAGGAGACAGTCCCAGAAAGTCCCACGCAGACGACACCCCAACCAGGAGAGAGTTCCAGAAAGACCCACGCAGACGACCCCCAGTCCCAGAAAGTCCCACGCAGACGACCCCCACCCAGGAGACATTCCCAGAAAGTCCCACGCAGACGACCCCTCAGACAGGAGAAAGTCCCAGAAAGGCCCACGCAGACGACCCCCAGTCCCAGAAAGTCCCACGCAGACTAACCCCCACCCAGGAGACACTCCCAGAAAGTCCCACCCAGACGAACCCCCAACCAGGAGACAGTCCCACAAAGACCCACGCAGACGACCCCCAGTCACAGAAACACCCACCCAGGAGACAGTCCCAGAAAGACCCACGCAGGCGACCCCCAGACCCAGAAAGTCCAACGCAACGACCCCCAGTCCTATGAAGTCCCATGCAGACGACCCCCACCCAGGAGAAGGTCCCAGAAAGACCCACGCTGGCGACCCCCACCCAGGAGACAGTCCCAGAATGACCCAAACAGACGATCCCCCACCCAGGGGACAGTCCCAGAAAGTCCCACGCAGACGACCCCCAGTCTCAGAAAGTCCTACGAAGAGGACCCCCCCAGGAGACAGTCCCAGAAATTCCCGAGAGGACGACCCTCAGTCCCAGAAAGACCCACGCAGACGACCCCCACTCCCAGGAAGTCCCACGCAGACGGCACCCAGTCCAAGAAAGTCCCACGCAGACGAACCCCCAGTCCCATCAAATCCCACGCAGACGAACCCCCACCGACGAGACAGTCTCAGAGAGTCCCACGCAGACTACCACAGTCCCAGAAAGTCCCACGCAGACTAACACAGTCCCAGAAAGTCCCACGCAGACGACCCCCAGTCCCAGAAAATCCAACGCAGACGACCCCCAGTCACAGGAAGTCCCACGCAGACGACACACCACTAAGGAGACAGTCCCAGAAATTCCCACGCAGACGACCCCTAGTCCCAGATAGTCCCACGCAGACGACCCCCCAGACAGGAGGAAGTCCCAGAAAAGCCCACGCAGACGACCCCCAGTCCCAGAAAGTCACACGCAGACGACCCCCCACCCAGGAGACAGTCGCAGAAAGTTCCATGCAGACCCCCCAACCAGGAGACAGTCATAGAAAGTCCTACGTAGAAGACCGACAGTCCCAGAAAGTCCCACGCAGACGACTCCCCACTCAGGAGAGACTCCAAGAAAGTCCCTCCCAGACGAACCCCCACCCAGGAGACAGTCCCAGAAAGACCCACGCAGACGATCACCAGTCACAGAAACACCCACCCAGGAGTCAGTCCCAGAAAGACCCACGCAGACGACCCCCAGTCCCAGAAAGTCCCACGCAGACGACCCCCACCCAGGAGACAGTCCCAGAAAGTCCCACGCAGACGACCCCTTCACCCAGGAGACAGTCCAATAGAGTCCCACTTCAGACTACCCCAGTCCCAGAAAGTCCCACGCAGACGACCCCCAGTCCCAGAAAGTCCCACGCAGACGACACCCCAACAAGGAGACAGTCCAAGAAACTCCCACGCAGACGAACCCCCAGACAGGAGAAAGTCCCAGAAGGCCCACGCAGACGACCCCCAGTCCCAGAAAGTCCCACGCAGACGACACCCCACCCAGGAGACAGTCGCAGAAAGTTCCATGCAGAGACCCCCCAACCAGGTGACAGTCATAGAAAGTCCCACGCAGACGACCCCCGGTCCCAGATAGTCCCACGCAGACGACCCCCAGTCCTAGGAAGTCCCATGCAGACGACCCCCACCCAGGGGACAGTCCAAGAAAGTCCCACGCAGACGACCCCCAGTCCCAGAAAGTCCTACGAAGACGACCCCCCCAGGAGACAGTCCCAGAAAGTCCCACGCAGACGACCCCCAGTCCTATGAAGTCCCATGCAGACGACCCCCACCCAGGAGAAGGTCCCAGAAAGTCCAACGCAGACGACCCCCACACAGGAGACAGTCCCAGAAAGTCCCAAACAGACGATCCCCCACCCAGGGGACAGTCTCAGAAAGTCCCACGCAGACGACCCCAAGTCCCACCATGTCCCAAGCAAACGACCCCCCACCCAGGAGACATTCCCAGAAAGTCCCACGCAGACGACCCCCAGTCCCAGGAAGTCCCACGCATACGGCACCCAGTCGCAGAAAGTCCCACGCAGACGACCCCCTATTCCCAGAAAGTCACACGCAGACGACCCCCCAAACAGGAGACAGTCCCAGAAAGTCCCACGCAGACGACCCCCAGTCCCAGCAAGTCCCACGCAGACGACCCCCCCACCCAGCAGACAGTCCCAGAAAGACTCACGGAGACTACCTCCAGTCCCAGGAAGTCGCACGCAGACGACCCCCAGTCCCAGAAATTCCCACGCAGACGACCCCCCACCCAGGAGACAGTCCCAGAAAGTCCCACGCAGATGACACCCAGTCCCAGAAAGTCCCACGCAGACGACCCCCAGTCAAAGAACGTCCCACGCAGACGACCCCCACCCAGGAGACAGTCCTAGAAAGTCCCACGAAGACGACCCCCTAGTCCAAGAAAGTCCCACGCAGACGACCACCCAAACACGAGACAGTCCCAGAAAGTCCCACGCAGACGACACCCAGTCCCAGAAAGTCCCACGCAGACGACCCCCAGTCCCAGAAAGTCCAACGCAGACGACTCCCAGTCACAGGAAGTCCCACGCAGAGGACACCGCACCCAGGAGACTGTCCCAGAAAGACCCACGCAGACGACCCCCAGTCCCAGAAAGTCCCACGCAGAAGACTCCCCACCCAGGAGACAGTCCCAGAAAGTCCCACGCAGACGACACCCCACCCAGGAGAGAGTTCCAGAAAGAGCCACGCAGACGACACCCAATCCAAGAAAGTCCCACGCAGACGAACCCCCACCAGGGAGACAGTCCCAGAAAGTCCCACGCAGAAGAACCCCAGTCCCAGAAAGTCCCATGCAGACGACGCCCCACCCAGGAGACAGTCCTAGATATCCCACGCAGACGACCCCCCACCCATGAGACAGTCCCAGAAAGTCCCACGCAGACGAACCCCAGTTCAAGAAAGTCCCACGCAGACGACCCCCAGTCAGGAGACAGTCCCAGCAAGTCCCACTCAGACGACCCCCAGTCCCAGAATATCCCACGCAGACGACCCCCCACCCAGGAGACAGTCCAAGAAAGTCCCACGCAGACGAGCCTCCACCCAGGAGAGAATCCAAGAAAGACCCACGCAGACGACCCCCCACCCTGGACACAGTCCCAGAAAGTCCCACGCAGTCGACCCCCAGTCCCAGCAAGTCCCACGCATACGACCCCCCCCACTCAGGTGACAGTCCCAGAAAGTCCCACGCAGACTACCCCCAGTCCCAGAAAGTCCCACGAAGACGACCCCCAGTCCCAGAAAGTCCCACGCAATCAACCCCCCACCCAGGAGACAGTCCCAGAAATTCCCACGCAGACGACCCCCCACCCAGGAGACAGTCCCAGAAAGTCCCATGCAGACGACCCCCCAACCAGGAGACATTCCCAGAAAGTCCCACGCAGACGACCCCCTGTCCCAGAAAGTCCCACGCAGACGAACACCCACCCAGGAGACAGTCACAGAAAGTCCCACGCGGACGACCCCCCACCCAGGAGACAGTCCCAGAAAGTCCCACGCAGATGACCCCCATTCCCAGAAAGACCCACGCAGACGACCCCCAGTCCCAGAAAGTCCCACGCAGAAGACTCCCCACCCAGGAGACAGTCCCAGAAAGTCCCACGCAGACGACACCCCACCCAGGAGAGAGTTCCAGAAAGAGCCACGCAGACGACACCCAATCCAAGAAAGTCCCACGCAGACGAACCCCCACCAGGGAGACAGTCCCAGAAAGTCCCACGCAGAAGGACCCCAGTCCCAGAAAGTCCCATGCAGACGACGCCCCACCCAGGAGACAGTCCTAGATATCCCACGCAGACGACCCCCCACCCAGGAGACAGTCCCAGAAAGTCCCACGCAGACGAACCCCAGTTCAAGAAAGTCCCACGCAGACGACCCCCAGTCAGGAGACAGTCCCAGCAAGTCCCACTCAGACGACCCCCAGTCCCAGAATATCCCACGCAGACGACCCCCCACCCAGGAGACAGTCCAAGAAAGTCCCACGCAGACGAGCCTCCACCCAGGAGAGAATCCAAGAAAGACCCACGCAGACGACCCCCCACCCTGGACACAGTCCCAGAAAGTCCCACGCAGTCGACCCCCAGTCCCAGCAAGTCCCACGCATACGACCCCCCCCACTCAGGTGACAGTCCCAGAAAGTCCCACGCAGACTACCCCCAGTCCCAGAAAGTCCCACGAAGACGAACCCCAGTACCAGAAAGTCCCACGCAATCAACCCCCCACCCAGGAGACAGTCCCAGAAATTCCCACGCAGACGACCCCCCACCCAGGAGACAGTCCCAGAAAGTCCCATGCAGACGACCCCCCAAACAGGAGACATTCCCAGAAAGTCCCACGCAGACGACCCCCTGTCCCAGAAAGTCCCACGCAGACGAACACCCACCCAGGAGACAGTCACAGAAAGTCCCACGCGGACGACCCCCCACCCAGGAGACAGTCCCAGAAAGTCCCACGCAGACGACCCCCAGTCCCAGAAAGTCCCACGTGCCTTACAAGCATTCTCAGGCTGCAGCAATATGAATTCTCCTGGTTTTTTGTGCGAATTGCCTTACAAGCAATCACAGTCGGCTACGAGCCGATTTCTCCTGGCTCTTTTGTGGCAACTGCATTACAAGAAATCTCAGGCTGCTACAAGCCGAATTCTCCTGGCGCTTTTGTGACAACTGCCTTACAAGCAATGTCAGGCTGCTACGAGCCGACTTCTCTTGGCTCTTTTGTGCAAACTGCCTTACAAGCAATGTCAGGCTGCTACGAGCCGACTTCTCCTGGCTCTTTTGTGGCAACTGCCTTACAAGAAATCTCAGGCTGTACAAGACGAATTCTCCTGGCGCTTTTGTGACAACTGCCTTACAAGCAATGTCAGGCTGCTACGAGCCGACTTCTCTTGGCTCTTTTGTGAAACTGCCTTATATGTAATATCAAGCCGCTACAAATCGACATCTCATGTCTCTTTTTTGACAACTCCATTAAAAGCAATCTCAGGCTACCGCCAGGACAGTTCTCCTGACTTTTTGTACCAATTGTCTTAAAAGAAATCCCAGGCGGCTACGTGCCGATTTCTCCTGCCTCTTTTGTGAAAACTGCCTTACAAGCAATCTCAGGCTGCAGCTAGTCCAATTCTCCTGATTTTTTGTGCCAATTACATTAAAAGCAATCCCAGGCTGCTACGAACCGATTTCTCCTGGGTCATTTGTGGCATCTGCCTTACAAGCATTCTCAGGCTGCAGCAATATGAATTCTCCTGGATTTTTGTGCAAATTGCCTTACAAGCAATCCCAGGCAGCTATGAGCCGATTTCTCTTGGCTCTTTTGTGAAAACTGCCTTACAAGTAATCTCAGGCTGCTACAAGCCGAATTATCCTGGCGCTTTTATGACAACTGCCTTACAAGCAATGTCAGGCTGCTACGAGCCGACTTCTCTTGGCTCTTTTGTGAAATCTGCCTTACAAGCAATCTCAGGCCGATACAAATCGACATCTCCTGTCTTTTTTGTGACAACTACCTTACAAGCAATCTCAGGCTGCCGCCAGGACAGTACTCCTGACTTTTTGTACCAATTGCATTAAATGCAATCCCAGACGGTTACGTGCCTGTTTCCCTGGCTCTTTTGTCGTAACTGCCTTACAAGCAATCTCAGTCTGCTGCAAGCCGAATACTCCTGGCTCTTTTGTGCAAATTGCCTTACAAGTAATCCCAGGCGTCTAAGAGATGACTTCTCTTGTCTCTTTTGTGAAAACTGCATTAAAAGACATCTCAGAATGCTACAAAACGACATCTCCTGTCTCTTATGTGAAACTGCCTTACAAGCAATCTCAGGCCGCTACAAGCCGCATACACATGTCTCTTTTGTGAAACTGCCTTGCAAGCAATCTCAGGCTGCTACAAGCCGAATTCTCCTGGCTCTTTTGTGACAACTGCCTTACAAGCTATCCCAGGCGGCTCCGAGCCGATTTCTCTTGGCCCTTTTTTGGCAACTGCCTTACAAGTAATCCTTGGCTGCTACAAGCCGAATTCTCCTGGCGCTTTTGTGACAACTGCCTTACAAGCAATGTTAGGCAGCAACAAGCCGACTTCTCTTGGCTCTTTTGTGAAAACTGCCTTACAAGTAATATCAGGCCGCTACAAATCGACATCTCCTGTCTCTTTTGTGAAAACTGCCTTACAAGCAATCTCAGGCTGCCGCCAGGTCAGTTCTCCAGACTTTTTGTACCAATTGCCTTAAAAGCAATCCCAGGCGGCTACGTGCCGATTTCTCCTGGCTTTTTTGTGGTAACTGCCTTACAAGCAATCTCAGGCTGCTACAAGCCGAATTCTCCTGGTTCTATTGTGACAACTGCCTTACAAGCAATCTCATGCTGCAGCAATCCCAATTCTCCTACCTTTTGTGCCAATTGCTTTACAAGAATTCCCAGCCGTCTACGAGCCGATTTCGCCTGGCTCATTTGTGGTAAATGCCTTACAAGCAATGTCAGGTTGCTGCAAGCCGAATTCTCCTGGCGCTTTTGTGCAAATTGCCTTACAAGCAATCACAGGCGTCTACGAGCTGACTTCTCATGTCTCTTTTTTTGAAAACTGCCTTAAAAGCAATCTCAGGCTGGCTGCAAGACGAATTCTCCTGGCTCTTTTGTGCAAATTGCCTTACAAGCAATCCCAGGCATCTACGAGCTGACTTCTCTTGTCTCTTTTTTTGATAACTGCCTTAAAAGCAATCTCAGTTTGCTACAAAACGACATCTCCTGTCTCTTATTTTAAAGTGCCTTACAATCAATCTCAGCCTGTTACAACCCGAATACGCCTGGCTCTTTTGTGAAACTGCCTTACAAGCAATCTCAGGCATCCGCTAGTCCAATTCTCCTCATTTTTTGTGCCAATTGTCTTACAAGCAGTCCCAGGCTGCAACGAACCGATTTCTCGTGGCTCATTTGCGGCATCTGCCTTACAAGCATTCTCATGGTGCAGCAATAGGAATTCACCTGGCTTTTTGTGCGAAAGCCTTACAAGCAATTCCAGGCGGCTACAAATCGACATATCATGGCTCTTTTTTGACGACTGCCTTACAAGCAATGTCAGGCTGCTACGAGCCGACTTCTCTTGGCTCTTTTGTGAAATTGCCTTGCAAGAAATATCAGGCCGCTACAAATCGTCATCTCCTTCTCTTTTGTGACAACTGCCTTACAAGCAATCTCACGCTGCCGCCAGCACAGTTCTCCTGACTTTTTGTGCCAATTGCCTTAAAAGCAACCACAGCGGCTAAGTACCGATTTCTCCTGGCTCTTTTGTGGTAACTGTCTTAAAAGCAATCTCAGGCCGCTACAAATCGACATATCCTGGCTCTTTTGTGAAAACTGCCTTACAAGCAATCTCAGGCTGCCGCTAGTCCAATTCTCCTGACTTTGTGTGCCAATTGCCTTACATGCAATCCCAGGCGGCTACGAGCCCATTTCACCTGGCCCTTTTGTGGCAACTGCCTTACAAGAAATCTCAGGCTACTACAAGCCGAATTCTTTTGGCGCTTTTGTGACAACTGCCTTACAAGCAATGTCAGGCTGCTACGAGCCGACTTCTCTTGGCTCTTTTGTAAAAACTGCCTTACAAGTAATCTCAGGCTCCTACAAGCCGAATTCTCCTGGCGCTTTTGTGACAACTGCCTTACAAGCAATGTCAGGTTGGTACGAGCCGACTTCTCTTGGCTCTTTTGTGAAAACTGCTTTACAAGTAATATCAGGCCGCTACAAATGGACATCTCCTGTCTCTTTTGTGACAACTACCTTACAAGCAATCTCAGGCTGCTGCCAGGACAGTTCTCCTAACTTTTTGTGCCAATTGCCTTAAAAGCAATCCCAAGCGTCTACGTGCCGATTTCTCCTGGCTCTTTTGTGGTAACTGCTTTACAAGCAATCTCAGGCTGTAGCAATCCCAATTCTCCTAGATTTTTGTGCCAAATGCCTTACATGCAATCCCAGGCGGCTACGAGACGATTTCTCCTGGCTCATTTGTGGGAACTGCCTTACAAGCAAACCCAGGCGTCTACGAGCCAATTTCTCCTGGCTCTTTTGTGACAACTGCCTTACAAGTAATTTCAGGCTGCTACAAGCCGAATTCTCCTGGCGATGTGTGACAACTGCCTTACAAGCAATGTGAGTTTGCTACGAGCCGACTTCTCTTGGCTCTTTTGTGAAACTGCCTTACAAGTAATATCAGGCTGCTACAAAACGACATCTCCTGTCTCTTTTGTGAAACTGCCTTACAAGCAATCTCAGGCCGCTACAAATCGACATATCCTGGCTCTTTTGTGACAACTGCTTTACAAGCAATTTCAGGCTGCCGCTTGTCCAATTCTCCTGATTTTTTGTGCTAATTGCCTTACAAGCCATCCCCGCCTGCTACGAACCGATTTCTCCTGGCTCATTTGTGGTATCTGCCTTACAAGCATTCTCAGGCTGCAGCAATATGAATTCTCCTGGCTTTTTGTGCGAATTGCCTTACAAGCAATCCCAAGCGGCTACGATCTGATTTCTCCTGGCTCATTTGTGGCAACTTCCTTACAAGCAATCTCAGGCTGCTGCAAGCCGAATTCTCCTGTCTTACAAATTGGCTTACAAGCAAGCTCCAGGAGAATTCGGCTTGTAGCAGCTTGATATTACTTGTCAGGCAGTTTTCACAAAAGAGCCAAGAGAAGTCGGCTCGTAGCAGCCTGACATTGCTTGTAAGGCAGTTGTCACAAAAGCCCAAAAAGAATTCGGCTTGTAGCAGCCTGAGATTTCTTGTAAGGCAGTTGCCACAAAAGAGCCTGGAGAAATCGGCTCGTAGGCGCCTGGGATTGCTTATAAGGCAATTCGCACAAAAAGCCAGGAGAATTCATATTGCTGCAGCATGAGAATGCTTGTAAGGCAGATGCCACAAATGAGCCAAGAGAAATCGGTTCATATCAGCCTGGGATTGCTTGTAAGGCAATTGGCACAAAAAGTCAGGAGAATTGTACTAGCGACAGCTTGAGATTGCTTGTAAGGCAGTTTAACAAAAGAGCCAGGCGTATTCGGCTTGTATCAGGCTGAGATTGATTGTAAGGCAGTTTGAAAAAAAGAGACAGGAGATGTTGTTTTGTAGCAGCCTGATATTACTTGTAAGGCAGTTGTCACAAAAGCGCCAGGAGAATTCGTCTTGTAGCAGCCTGAGATTTCTTGTAATGCAGTTGCTACAAAAGGGCCAGGAGAAATCGTCTCGTAGCCGCCTGGGATTGCTTGTAAGGCACTTTGCACAAAAGAGCCAAAAGAATTCGGCTTGCAGCAGCCTGAGATTGCTTGTAAGGCAGTTGCCACAAATGAGCCATGAGAAATCGGCTCGTAGACGCCTGGGATTGCTTGTAAGGCAATTGGCACAAAAAGCTAGGAGTATTGGGATTGCTGCAGCCTGAGATTGCTTGTAAGGCATTTGTCACTATAGAACCAGGAGAATTCGGCTTGTAGCAGCCTGAGATTGCTTGTAAGGCAGTTACCACAAAAGAGCCAGGAGAAATCGGCTCGTAGCCGCCTGGGATTGCTTGTAAGGCAATTCTTATAAAAAGCCAGAAGAATTCATATTGCTGCAGCCTGAGAATGCTTGTAAGGCAGATGCCACAAATGAGACAGGAGAAATCTCTTCGTAGCAGCCTGGGATTGCATGTAAGGCAATTTGCGCAAAAGAGCCAGGAGAATTCGGCATGCATCAGCCTGAGATTGCTTGTAAGGGAGTTGCCACAAATGAGCCAGGAGAAATCGGCTCGTAGCCGCCTGGGATTGCTTGAAAGACAACTGGCACAAAAAGCTAAGAGAATTGGGATTGCTGCAGCCTGAGATTACCTGTAAGGCTGTTGTCACAATAGAACCAGGAGAATTCGGCTTGTAGCAGCCTGAGATTGCTTGTAAGGCAGTCACCACAAAAGAGCCTGGAGAAATCGGCACGTAGACGCCTGGGATTGCTATTAAGTCAATTGGCACAAAAAGTCAGGAGAACTGTCCTGGCGGTAGCCTGATATTGCTTGTAAGGCAGTTTTCACATAAGAGCTAAGAGAATTCGGCTCGTAGCAGCCTGACATTGCTTGTAAGGCAATTTGCACAAAGGAGCCAGGAGAATTCGGCTTGCAGCAGCCTGAGATTGCTTGTAAGGCAGTTGTCACAAAAGAGACAGGAGTTGTCGATTTGTAGCGGCCTGAGATTGCTTGCAAGGCAGTTTCACAAAATAGCCAGGCGTATTCGGCTTGTAGCAGCCTGTCTCCTGGGTGGGGGGTCGTCTGCGTGGGACTTTCTGGGACTGGGGGTCGTCTGCTTGGGCCTTTCTGGGACTGTCTCATGGGTGGCGGGTCGTCTGAGTGGGACTTTCTGGGTCTGGGAGTCGTCTGCGTGTGACATTCTGGGACTGTCTCCTGGGTAGGGGGTCGTCTGCGTGGGATATCTGGGACTGTCTCCTGGGTGGGGGCTCATCTTCAGGGGACTTTCTGGGACTGGGGTTCGTCTGCGTGGGATATTCTTGGACTGTCTCATGGGTAGGGTCTCGTCTGCATGGGACTTTCTGGGACTGGGGGGTCGTCTGCGTGGGACTTTCTGGGACTGTCTCCTATGTGGGGGTCGTTTGCTTGGGACATGGTGGGACTGGTGGTCGTCTCCTGGGTGGGGGCTCATCTGCGTGGGACTTTCTGGGACTGTCACCTGGGAGGGGGGTCGTCTGCGTGGGATATCTACGACTGTCTCCTGGGTGGGGGGCGTCTGCGTGGGACTTTCTGGGACTGGGGGTCGTCTCCGTGGGACTTTCTGGGACTGTCTCCTGGATGGGGGGGTCGTCTGCGTGGGACTTTCTGGGACTGTCTCCTGGGTGGGGTGTCGACTGTTTGGGACTTTCTGTGACTGTCTCCTGGTTGGGGGGGTGGTCGGCTTGGGACCTTCTGGGACTGGGGGTCATCTGCGTGGGATTTTCTTGTACTGGGGGTCGTCTGCAGGGACATTCTGGGACTGTCTCCTGGGTGGGAGGTCGTCTGCGTGGGACTTTCTGGGACTGGGGGTCGTCTGCGTGGGACTTTCTGGGACTGTCTCCTGTCTGGTGGGTCGTCTGCGTGGGACTTTCTGGGATTGTCTCCTGGGTGAGGGGTCGTCTGCGTGGGACTTTCTGGGACTGGAGGTCGTCTGCATGGGACTTTCTGGGACTGTCTCCTGGTTGGGGTGTCGTCTGCGTGGGACTTTCTGTGACTGTCTCCTGGGAGGGGGCCGTCTGCGTGGGACTTTCTGGGACTGGGTGTCGTCTGCGTCGGACTTTCTGGGACTGTATCCTGGGTGGGGGGTCTTCTGCGTGGGACTTTCTGGGAATAGGTGTCGTCTGCGTGGGACTTTCTAGGACTGTCTCCTGGGTGGGGGGTCGTCTGCGTGGGACTTTCTGGGACTGGGTGTCGTCTCCGTGCGACTTTCTGGGTCTGTCTCCTGGGTGGGGGGGTCTTTTGCGTTGGACTTTCTGGGACTGTCTCCTGGGTAGGGGTCGTCTGCGTGGGATTTTCGGAGACTGGGAGTCGTCTGCGTGGGACTTTCTGGGACTAGGTGTCGTCTCCGTGGGACTTTCTGGGACTGTCTCCTGGGTGGGGGGTCGTCTGCGTGGGACTTTCTGGGAATGTCTCCTGGTGGGGGTCGTCTGCGTGGTATTTTCTGGGATTGGGGTTCGTCTGCGTGGGACTTTCTGGGACTGTCTCCTGGGTGGGGGGTCGTCTGCGTGGGACTTTCTGGGACTGTCTCCTTGGTGGCGGTCGCCTGCGTGGGACTTTTTAGGACTGGGGGTCGTCTGCGTGGGACTTTCTGGGACTGTCTTCTGGGTGGGGGATCGTCTGCGTGGGACTTTCTAGGACTGGGGGTCGTCTGCGTGGGACTTTCTGGGACTGGGGGTCGTCTGCGTGGGACTTAGGCAGTCTCACACAAGAGCCAGGCGTATTCGGTTTGCAGCAGCTTGAGATTGCTTGAAAGGCAGTTTTGAAAGAAAGAGACAGGAGATGTCGTTTCGTAGCAGCCTGAGATTGCTTGGAAGGCAATTTGCACAAAAGAGCCAAGAGAAGTCGGCTTGCAGCAGCCTGAGATTGCTTGTAAAGCAGTTGCCACTAATGAGCCAGGAGAAATCGGCTCGTAGTAAGGCAATTGGCACAAAATGCCAGGAGAATTGAGATTGCTGCAGCATGAGATTGCTTGTAAGGCAGTTGTCACAAAAGAGACAGGAGAAGTCGGCTCGTAGCAGGCTGACATTTCTTGTAAGGCAGTTGTCACAAAAGCGCCAGGAGAATTCGGCTTGTAGCAGCCTGAGATTTCTTGTAAGGCAGTTGCCACAAAAGAGCCTGGAGAAATCGGCTCGTAGGGGCCTGGGATATCTTGTAAGGCAATTCGCACAAAAAGCCAGGAGAATTCATATTGCTGCAGCCTGAGAATGCTTGTAAGTCAGATGCGAAAAATGAGCCAGGGGAAATCGGTTCGTAGCAGCCTGGGATTGCTTGTAAGGCAATTATAAGAAAAAGTCTGAGATTGCTGGTAAGGCAGTTGTCACAAAAGAGCCAGGATATGTCGATTTGTAGCGGCTTGAGATTGTTTGAAAGGCAGTTTCACAAAAGAGCCAGGCGTATTCGGCTTGTAGCAGGCTGAGATTGCTTGTACGGCAGTTTAAAAAAGAGACAGATGTCGTTTTGTAGCAACCTGAGATTGGTATTAAGGCAGTTTTCACAAATGAGCCAAGAGAATTCGTCTCGTAGAGGATTGGGATTGCTTGTAAGGCAGTTGTCACAATATAGCCAGGAGAATTCGGCTTGTAGCCGCCTGAGATTGCTTGTAAGGCAGTTTTCACAAAAAGTCAGGAGAATTGTGCTGGCGGCATCCTGAGATTGCTTGTAAGGCAGTTGTCACAAATGGGACAGGAGATGTCGATTTGTACCGTCCTGAGATTGCTTGGAAGGCAGTTTCACAAAAGAGCCAGGCGTATTCGGCTTGTAGCGGCCTGAGATTACTTGTAAGGCAGTTTCACAAAAGAAATAGTAGATGTCGTCTTGTAGCAGCCTGATATTACTTGTAAGGCAGTTTTCAAAAAAGAGCCAAGAGAACTCGGCTCGTAGCAGTCTGACATTGCTTGTAAGGCAGTTGTCACAAAAGCGCCAGGAGAAACCGGCTTGTAGCAGCCTGAGATTTCTTGTAAGGCATTTGTCACAAATGAGCCATGAGAAATCGGCTCGTAGCCGCATGGGTTTGCTCGTTAGGCAATATCCACAAAAAGCCAGGAGAATTGGGATTGTTGCAGCCTGAGATTGCTTGTAAGGCAGTTGTCACAAAAGAGACAGGAGAAGTCGGCTCGTAGCAGGCTGACATTTCTTGTAAGGCAGTTGTCACAAAAGCGCCAGGAGAATTCGGCTTGTAGCAGCCTGAGATTTCTTGTAAGGCAGTTGCCACAAAAGAGCCTGGAGAAATCGGCTCGTAGGGGCCTGGGATATCTTGTAAGGCAATTCGCACAAAAAGCCAGGAGAATTCATATTGCTGCAGCCTGAGAATGCTTGTAAGTCAGATGCGAAAAATGAGCCAGGGGAAATCGGTTCGTAGCAGCCTGGGATTGCTTGTAAGGCAATTATAAGAAAAAGTCTGAGATTGCTGGTAAGGCAGTTGTCACAAAAGAGCCAGGATATGTCGATTTGTAGCGGCTTGAGATTGTTTGAAAGGCAGTTTCACAAAAGAGCCAGGCGTATTCGGCTTGTAGCAGGCTGAGATTGCTTGTACGGCAGTTTAAAAAAGAGACAGATGTCGTTTTGTAGCAACCTGAGATTGGTATTAAGGCAGTTTTCACAAATGAGCCAAGAGAATTCGTCTCGTAGAGGATTGGGATTGCTTGTAAGGCAGTTGTCACAATATAGCCAGGAGAATTCGGCTTGTAGCCGCCTGAGATTGCTTGTAAGGCAGTTTTCACAAAAAGTCAGGAGAATTGTGCTGGCGGCATCCTGAGATTGCTTGTAAGGCAGTTGTCACAAAAGGGACAGGAGATGTCGATTTGTACCGTCCTGAGATTGCTTGGAAGGCAGTTTCACAAAAGAGCCAGGCGTATTCGGCTTGTAGCGGCCTGAGATTGCTTGTAAGGCAGTTTCACAAAAGAAATAGTAGATGTCGTCTTGTAGCAGCCTGATATTACTTGTAAGGCAGTTTTCAAAAAAGAGCCAAGAGAACTCGGCTCGTAGCAGTCTGACATTGCTTGTAAGGCAGTTGTCACAAAAGCGCCAGGAGAAACCGGCTTGTAGCAGCCTGAGATTTCTTGTAAGGCATTTGTCACAAATGAGCCAGGAGAAATCGGCTCGTAGCCGCATGGGTTTGCTCGTTAGGCAATATGCACAAAAAGCCAGGAGAAT
The DNA here is from genome assembly GCA_964036315.1 of Acanthosepion esculentum. Lineage (NCBI taxonomy): Eukaryota > Metazoa > Mollusca > Cephalopoda > Sepiida > Sepiidae > Acanthosepion > Acanthosepion esculentum. Next base: position 69,272,698 of record OZ038514.1, read on the forward strand.
TGGGATTGTTGCAGCCTGAGATTGCTTGTAAGGCAGTTGTCAAAATAGAGCCAGGAGAATTCGGCTCGTAGCAGGCTGACATTTCTTGTAAGGCAGTTGTCACAAAAGAGCCAGAAGATGTCGATTGTTAGCGGCCTCAGTTTGATTGCAAGGCAGTTTCACAAAAGAGACAGGATATGTCGATTTGTATCGGCCTGATATTAATTGTAAGGCACTTTTCCCAAAATTGCCAAGAGAAGTCAGCTCGTATCAGCCTGACATTGCTTGTAAGGCAGTTGTCACAAAAGAGCCAGGAGAATTAGGCTTGTAGAAGCCTGAGATTTCTTGTAAGGCAGTTGCCACAAAAGGGCCAAGAGAAATCGGCTCGTAGCCGCCTTGGAGTGATTGTAAGGCAATTCGCACAAAAATCCTACAGCCTGAGAATGCTTGTAAGGCAGATACCACAAAAGAGCCAGGAGAAATCGGCACGTGGCCGCCTTGGATTGCTTTTAAAGCAATTGGCACAAAATGTCAGGAGAATATGGCTGGATCCAGCCTGAGATTGCTTGTAAGGCAGTTGTCACAAAAGAGCCAGAAGATGTCGATTTTTAGCGGCCTCAGTTTGATTGCAAGCCAGTTTCACAAAAGTGCCAGGCGTATTCAGCTTGTAGCAGGCTGAGATTGCTTGTAAGGCAGTTTTCACGAAAGAGACAAGAGATGTGGGTTTGTAGCAGCCTGAGATTGCTTGAAAGGCAGTTTTCACAAAAGAGCCAAGAGAAGTCGGCTCGTATCAATCTGACATTGCTTGTAAGGCAGTTTTCACAAAAGAGCCAGGAGAATTCGGCTTGTTGCAGACTGAGATTGCTTGTAAGGCAGTTGCTGCAAAAGAGCCAGGAGAAATCGTCTCGTAGCCGCCTGGGATGGCTTGTAAGACAATTGGCACAAAAATCCATGAGAATTGGGCTTATAGCAGCTTGAGAATGCTTGTAAGGCAGATGCCACAAATGAGCCACAAGGAATCGGCACGTAGCAGCCTGGGGTTTCTTGTAAGGCAATTGGCACAAAAAGTCAGGAGAATTGGACTAGTGGCAGCTATCCCAGGCTGTTACGAGCCGATTTCTCCTGGCTCAATTGTGGCATATTCCTTACAAGATTGCTAGTAAAGCAGTTGCCACAAAAGAGCCAGGAGAAATCCGCTAGTAGCAGCCTGGGATGGCTTGTAAGGCAATTGGCACAAAAGAGCCAGGAGATCGGCTCGTAGCATCCTGAGATTGCTTGTAAGGCAGTTGTCATAGAAGAGCCAGGCTCGTAGAAGCCTGAGATTGCTTGGAAGGCAGTTGGCAGAATATAGGCAGGAGAAATCGGCTTGTAGCAACCTGAGATCCTTTGTAAGACAGTTTTCACAAATTGCCCGATGAAGTCGGCCCATAGCAGCCTGAGATTGCTTGTAAGGCAGTTTTCACAGAAGAGCCAGCAGGTGTAGGCTTGTATTAGCCTGAGATTGTTGTAAGGCAGTTTTCACAAAAGAGCCAGGATATGTCGTTTTGTAGCAGCCTGAGACTGCTTGTAAGGCAGTTGCCACAAAAGAGCAAGGCGTATGCGGCTTGTAGCAGCCTGAGATTTCATGTAAGGCAGTTTTCACAAAAGTCTTAAGAGAAATCGGAACGTAGCAGCCTGACATTGCTTGTAAGGGAGTTGTCACAAAAGAGCCAGTAGAATTCGTCTTGTAGCAGCCTGAGATTGCTTGTAAGGCAGTCGCCACAAAAGAGCCTTGAGAAATCGGCTCGTAGCAGCCTGGGATTATTTTGTAAGGCAATTGGCAAAAAAGCCAGGAACATTGGGCTTGCTGCAGCCTGAGATTGCTTGTAAGGCAGTTGTCATAAAAAGAGCCAGGAGATCGATTTTTGAGCAGCCTGAGATTGCTTGTAATGCAGTTGTCTTAAAAGTGCCAGCAGGTGTAGGCTTGTAGAAGAATGAGATTGCTTGTAAGCCAATTTTCACAAATCTCCCAGGAGAACCGGCTCGTAGAATCCTAAGATTGCGTGTAAGGCAGGTGTCACAAAAGAGCCAGGCGTATTCGGCTTGTAGCAGCCAGAGATTGCTTGTAATGCAGTTGGCACAAAAGAGCCAGAAGAAATCAGCTCGTAGCAGCCTGGGATGGCTTGTAGGGCAATTAGCAAAAAAGCCAGTAGAATTAGGCTTGCTGCACCCTGAGATTGCTTGTAAGGCCAGGCGTAGACGGCTTGTAGCAGTCTGAGTTTACTTTTAAGGCATTTGTCACAAAAAAGGAGATGACGGCTCGTAGAAACCTGAGATTGCTTTTAATCAGTTGTCACAAAAGAGCCAGGAGAATTCGGCTTGTAGCAGCCTGAGATTGCTTGTAAGGCAGTTGCCACAAAAGAGCCAGGAGAAATCCGCTAGTACCAGCCTGGGATGGCTTGTAAGGCAATTGGCAAAAAAGAGCCAGGAGATCGGCTCGTAGCAGCCTGAGATTGCTTGTAAGGCAGTTGTCATAGAAGCGCCAGGCTCGTAGAAGCCTGAGATTGCTTGGAAGGCAGTTGGCAGAATAGAGGCAGGAGAAATCGGCTTGTAGCAACCTGAGATCCTTTGTGAGACAGTTTTCACAAATTGCCCGATGAAGTCGGCCCATAGCAGCCTGAGATTGCTTGTAAGGCAGTTTTCACAGAAGAGCCAGCAGGTGTAGGCTTGTATTAGCCTGAGATTGTTGTAAGGCAGTTTTCACAAAAGAGCCAGGATATGTCGTTTTGTAGCAGCCTGAGACTGCTTGTAAGGCAGTTGCCACAAAAGAGCAAGGCGTATGCGGCTTGTAGCAGCCTGAGATTTCATGTAAGGCAGTTTTCACAAAGGTCTTAAGAGAAATCGGATCGTAGCAACCTGACATTGCTTGTAAGGGAGTTGTCACAAAAGAGCCAGTAGAATTCGTCTTGTAGCAGCCTGAGATTGCTTGTAAGGCAGTCGTCACAAAAGAGCCTTGAGAAATCGGCTCGTAGCAGCCTGGGATTATTTTGTAAGGCAATTGGCAAAAAAGCCAGGAACATTAGGCTTGCTGCCGGCTGAGATTGCTTGTAAGGCAGTTGTCATGAAAGAGCCAGGAGATCGATTTTTTAGCAGCCTGAGATTGCTTGTAATGCAGTTGTCTTAAAAGTGCCAGCAGGTGTAGGCTTGTAGAAGAATGAGATTGCTTGTAAGCCAATTTTCACAAATCTCCCAGGAGAACCGGCTCGTAGAATCCTAAGATTGCGTGTAAGGCACTTTCCACAAAAAGCCAGGAGAAATGGGCTCGTAGCAGCCTGAGATTGCTTGTAAGGCAGGTGTCACAAAAGAGCCAGGCGTATTCGGCTTGTAGCGGCCTGAGATTGCTTGTAATGCAGTTGCCACAAAAGAGCCAGAAGAAATCAGCTCGTAGCAGCCAGGGATGGCTTGTAGGGCAATTAGCAAAAAATCCAGTATAATTAGGCTTGCTGCACCCTGAGATTGCTTGTAAGGCCAGGCGTAGACGGCTTGTAGCAGTCTGAGTTTACTTTTAAGGCATTTGTCACAAAAAAGGAGATGACGGCTCGTAGAAACCTGAGATTGCTTTTAATCAGTTGTCACAAAAGAGCCAGGAGAATTCGGCTTGTAGCAGCCTGAGATTGCTTGTAAGGCAGTTGCCACAAAAGAGCCAGGAGAAATCCGCTAGTACCAGCCTGGGATGGCTTGTAAGGCAATTGGCAAAAAAGAGCCAGGAGATCGGCTCGTAGCAGCCTGAGATTGCTTGTAAAGCAGTTGTCATAGAAGAGCCAGGCTCGTAGAAGCCTGAGATTGCTTGGAAGGCAGTTGGCAGAATAGAGGCAGGAGAAATCGGCTTGTAGCAACCTGAGATCCTTTGTAAGACAGTTTTCACAAATTGCCCGATGAAGTCGGCCCATAGCAGCCTGAGATTGCTTGTAAGGCAGTTTTCACAGAAGAGCCAGCAGGTGTAGGCTTGTATTAGCCTGAGATTGTTGTAAGGCAGTTTTCACAAAAGAGCCAGTATATGTCGTTTTGTAGCAGCCTGAGACTGCTTGTAAGGCAGTTGCCACAAAAGAGCAAGGCGTATTCGGCTTGTAGCAAATAAACAAAACCTGTAAACATAGACAAATCAAATAATTGCACACAATTTGATACCCATTTTGAAAATATTTCTTTTACTGGAAAAAAGTTATAAACAAGTGAATTATGACAGATTTCCAAGTTTAGGGCCGCATGACACTTTCCGCAAATGAGCTAACACAATCCCCATACCGTTGACTTTCGACTCGATTCTATTCAAGGTGTCGAAAAAACTTTTGAAATTATTGATAAGGGAAGAAATTACCGATAATTGGACACCAATATTTTGTGGATTCGATAAAAAGAAAAATTAGAAATGCAGTCTTATTGTGCTCACTGGAATAACGACTCTGTAAATTGTCAGACGACATAACGCGCACATGGTGAAAGCTGTACTTTTTACTATCTGAGCAAATGAAAAATCCCTGTAAACATAGACAAATCAAATAATTGCACACAATTTGATACACATTTTGAAAAGATTTCTTTTACTAGAAAAAAGTTACAAACAAGTGAAATATGACTCATTTCCCAGTTTGGGGCCGCATGACAATTTCCGGAAATGAGATAACACAAGTTCCCATTTCGTTGAATTTGGCCTCGACTCTATTCAAGGTGTCGAAAAAACTTTTGTAATTATGGATAAGGCAAGAAATTCCCAACAATTGGACAGCAATATTTTGTGGATTCTATAAAAAGGAAAAATTACAAATGCAGTCTTATTGTGCACACTGGAATTCGGACGCTGTAAATTGTCAGACGACATACCGCGCACATGCTGAAAGCTGTACTTTTTACTATCTGAGCAAATGAAAAATCCCTGTAAACATAGACAAATCAAATAATTGCACACAATTTGATACCCCTTTTGAAAATGTTTCTATTAATGGAAAAAAGTTATAAACAAGTGAAATTTTGACTTATTTCCCAGTTTAGGGCCGCATGAGAATTTCCGCTAATGAGCTAACACAAGTCCCCATACCGTTGAATTTCGACTCGACTCTAATCAATGTGTCGAAAAAACTTTTGTAATTATGGATAATGCAAGAAATTCCCGACAATTGGAGAGCAATATTTTGTCGATTTTATAAAAAGGAAAAATTAGAAATGCAGTCTTATTTTGCACACTGGAATTCGGACGCTGTAAATTGTCAGACGACATACCGCGCACCTGGTGAAAGCTGTACTTTTTACTATCTGACCAAATGAAAAATCCCTGTATACATAGACCAACCAAATAATTGCACACAATTTGATACCCATTTTGAAAATATTTCTGTTACTGGAAAAATTATAAACAAGTGAAATATGTCTGATTACCCAGTTTAGGGCCGCATGACAATTTCCGCAAATGAAGTAACACAATTCCCCATACCGTTGAATTTCGCCTCGACTCTATTCAAGGTGTCGAAAAAGCTTTTGTAATTATGGATACGGCATGAAATTCCCGGGAAATGGACACCAATATTTTGTGGATTCGATAAAAAGGAAAAATTAGACATGCAGTCTTATTGTGCACACTGGAATTCGGACGCTGTAAATTGTCAGACGACATACCGCGCACATGCTGAAAGCTGTACTTTTTACTATCTGTGCAAATGAAAAATCCCTGTAGATATAGACAAATCAAATAATTGCACACAATTTTATACCCATTTTGAAAATATTTCTTTTACTGGAAAAATGTTATAAACAAGTGAAATATGACTGATTTCCCAGTTTAGGGCCGCATGAAAATTTCAGCAAATGAGCTAACACATGTCCTCCATACCGTTGAATTTCGACTCGACTCTAATCAATGTGTCGAAAAAATTTTGTAATTATGGATAAGGCAAGAAATTCCCGACAATTGGAAAACAATATTTTGTGGATTCTATAAAAAGGCAAAATTAGAAATGCAGTCTTATTGTGCTCACTGGAATTCGGACGCTGTAAATTTTCAGACGACATACCGCGCACATGCTGAAAGCTGTACTTTTTACTATCTGACTAAATAAAAAATCCCTGTAAACATAAACAAATCGAATAATTGCACACAATTTGATACCCAGTATTAAAATATTTCTTTTACTGGAAAAAAGTTATATACAAGTGAAATATGACTGATTTCCCAGTTTAGGGCCGCATGACAATTTCCGCAAATGAGCTAACACAAGTCCCCATACCGTTGAATTTCGACTCGACTCTAATCAAGGTGTCGAAAAAACTTTTGTAATTATTGATAAGGTAAGAAATTCCCGACAAATGTACACCAATATTTTGTGGATTCGATAAAAAGGAAAAATTACAAATGCATACTTATTGTGCACAATGGAATTCGGACGCTGTAAATTGTCAGACGACATACCGCGCACATGGTGAAAACTGTACTTATTACTATCTGAGCAAATGAAAAATCGCTGTAAACGTAGACAAATCAAATAATTGCACACAATTTGATATCCATTTTGAAAATATTTCTTTTACTGGAAAAAAGTTGTAAAGAAGTGAAATATCACTGATTTCTGAGTTTAGGGCCGCATGTCATTTCGGCAAATGTGCTAAGACAAGTCCCCATTCCGTTGAATTTCGACTCGACTCTAATCAAGGTGTCGAAAAAACTTTTGTAATTATGGATTAGGCCAGAAATTTCCGACAATTAGACAGCAATATTTTGTGGATTCTATAAAAAGGAAAAATTACAAATGCAGACTTATTTGCGCACTGGAATTGGGACGATGTATATTGTCAGACGACATACCGCGAACATGGTGAAAGCTCTACTTTTTACTATCTGACCAAATGACAAATCCCTGTAAAAGTAGACAAATCAAATACTTGCACACAATTTGACACCCATTTTGAAAATAATTCTTTTGCTGGAAAAAAGTTATAAAGAAGTGAAATATGACATATTTCCGAGTTTCGGGCCGCATGACAATTTCGGCAAATTTGCTAGCACAAGTCCCCATTCCGTTGAATTTCGACTCGACCCTATAAGGGTGTCGAAAACACTTTTGTAATTATGGATAAGGCAAGAAATTCCCGACAATTGGACACCAATATTTTGTGGACTCGATAAAAAGGAAAAATTAGAAATGCAGTTTATTGTGCACACTGGAATTCGGGCGATGTAAATTGTCAGAAGACATACCGTGCACATGGTGAATGCTGTACTTTTTACTATCTGGCCAAATGAAAAATCACTGTATACATAGAACAACCAAATAATTGCACACAATTTGATACTAATTTTGAAAATATTTCTTTTACTGGAAAAAAGTTATAAACAAGGGAAATATGACTGATTACCCAGTTTAGGTCCCCATGACAAATTTTGTGCAATTATTTGGTTTTTCTATATTTACAGGGAGTTTTCATTTGGTCAGATAGTAAAAAGTACAGCTTTCACCATGTGCGCGTTATGTCGTCTGACAATTTACAGCGTCCGAATTCCAGTGTGCACAATAAGACTCCATTTCTCATTTTTCCTTTTTATAGAATCCACAATATATTGCTGTCCAATTGTCGGGAATTTCTTGCCTTATGCATAATTACAAACTTTTTTCGACACCTTGAATAGAGACGATTCGAAATTCAACGGTATGGGGACTAGTGTTAGATCATTTGCGGAAATGGTCATGCGGCCCTAAACTGGGAATTCAGTCATATTTCACTTCCATAAAATATTGCTGTCCAATTGTCGGGAATTTCTTGCCTTATCCATAATTACAAATTTTTTTCGACACCTTAATTAGCAAAAGTGCCAACAGCTGATAGCAAAAGTGCCAACAGCTGATAGCAAAAGTGCCAACAGCTGATAGCAAAAGTGCCAACAGCACCACAGTGCCAACTAGTCCTAGGTATGACTATAAACTACATCTGACAGCAAGGCTTCTGATCACAAAGGGTCCCAGCTATGAGCAAATAGTGACCCCCACTAAAAAAAATACACTATGAAATTATAAAATTACATGTTTATATAAAAACTTGAGAACAATACCAGTTGATAGCAAAAGTGCCAACAGCACCACAGCTGATAGCAAAAGTGCCAACAGCTGATAGCAAAATTGCCAACAGCTAATAGCAAAAGGGCCAACAGCTGATAGCAAAAGTGCCAACAGCTGATAGCAAATGTGCCAACAGCTGATAGCAAAATTGGCAACAGCACCACAGTGCCAACTAGTCCTAGGTATGACTATAAACTACAATTGACAGCAAGGTTTCTGATCACAAAGGGTCCCAGCTATGAGCAAATAGTGACCCCCACTAAAAAAAAAACACTATGAAAGTATAAAAATACATGTTTATTTAAAAAAATTCGAACAACACCAGTTGATAGCAAAAGTGCCAACAGCACCACAGCTGATAGCAAAAGTGCCAACAGCTGATAGCAAAAGGGCCAACAGCTCATACCAAAAGTGCCAAAAGCTGATAGCAAAAGTGCCAACAGCTGATAGCAAAAGTGCCAACAGCTGATAGCAAAAGTGCCAACCACACCACATTGCCAACTAGTCCTAGGTATGACTATAAACTACATCTGACAGCAAGGCTTCAAATCACAAAGGGTCCCAGCTATGAGCAAATAGTGACCCCTCACTAAAAAAAAACACTACGAAAGTATAAAAATACATATTTATATAAAAACTTGCTAACAAAACCAGTTGATAGCAAAAGTGCCAACAGCACCACAGCTGATAGCAAAAGTGCCAACAGCTGATAGCAAAAGTGCCAACATCTGATAGCAAAAGTGTCAACATCTTATAGTAAAAGTGCCAACAGCACCACAGTGCCAACTAGTCCTAGGTATGATTATAAACTACATCCGACAGCAAGGTTTCTGATCACAAAGGGTTCCAGCTATGAGCAAATAGTGATCCCCCACTAAAAAAAAAACACTATGAAAGTATAAAAATACATGTTTATATAAAAACTTGCGAACAACACCAGTTAATAGCAAAAGTGCCAACAGAACCACAGCTGATAGCAAAAGTGCCAACAGCTGATAGCAAAAGTGCCAACAGCTGATAGCAAAAGTGCCAACAGCTGATAGCAAAAGTGCCAACAGCACCACAGTGCCAACTAGTCGTAGGTATGACTATAAACTACATCTGACAGCAAGGCTTCTGATCACAAAGGGTCCCAGCTATGAGCAAATAGTGACCCCCACTAAAAAAAATACACTATGAAATTATAAAAATACATGATTATATAAAAACTTGAGAACAATACCAGTTGATAGCCAAAGTGACAACAGCACCACAGCTGATAGCAAAAGTGCCAACAGCTGATAGCAAAAGGGCCAACAGCTCATACCACAAGTGCCAAAAGCTGATAGCAAAAGTGCCAACAGCTGATAGCAAAAGTGCCAACAGCTGATAGCAAAAGTGCCAACCACACCACATTGCCAACTAGTCCTAGGTATGACTATAAACTACATCTGACAGCAAGGCTTCAGATCACAAAGGGTCCCAGCTATGAGCAAATAGTGACCCCCCACTAAAAAAAAACACTACGAAAGTATAAAAATACATGTTTATATAAAAACTTGCTAACAAAACCAGTTGATAGCAAAAGTGCCAACAGCACCACAGCTGATAGCAAAAGTACCAACAGCTGATAGCAAAAGTGCCAACATCTGATAGCAAAAGTGTCAACATCTTATAGCAAAAGTGCCAACAGCACCACAGTGCCAACTAGTCCTAGGTATGATTATAAACTACATCCGACAGCAAGGTTTCTGATCACAAAGGGTTCCAGCTATGAGCAAATAGTGATCCCCCACTAAAAAAAAACACTACGAAAGTATAAAAATACATGTTTATATAAAAACTTGCGAACAACACCAGTTGATAGCAAAAGTGCCAACAGAACCACAGCTGATAGCAAAAGTGCCAACAGCTGATAGCAAAAGTGCCAACAGCTGATAGCAAAAGTGCCAACAGCTGATAGCAAAAGTGCCAACAGCACCACAGTGCCAACTAGTTGTAGGTATGACTATAAACTACATCTGACAGCAAGGCTTCTGATCACAAAGGGTCCCAGCTATGAGCAAATAGTGACCCCCCACTTAAAAAAAACACTATGAAAGTAGAAAATACATGTTTATATAAAAACTTGCGAACAACGCCAGTTGATAGCAAAAGTGCCAACAGCACCTTAGCTGATAGCAAAAGTGCCAACAGCTGATAGCAAATGTGCCAACAGCTGATAGCAAAAGTGCCAACAGCTGATAGCAAAAGTGCCAACAGCACCACTGTGCCAACTAGTCCTAGGTATGACTATAAACTACATCTGACAGCAAGTCTTCTGATCACAAAGGGTCCCAGCTATGAGCAAATAGTGACCCCCCATTAAAAAAAAAACACTATGAAAGTATAAAAATACATGTTTATATAAAAACTTGCGAACAACACCAGTTGATAGCAAAAGTGCCAACAGCACCACAGCTGATAGCAAAAGTGCCAATAGCTGATAGCAAAAGTGCCAACAGCTGATAGCAAAAGTGCCAACAGCTGGTAGAAAAAGAGCCAACAGCACCACAGTGCCAACTAGTAGTAGGTATGACTATAAACTACATCTGACAGCAAGGCTTCTGATCTCAAAGGGTCCCAGCTATGAGCAAATAGTGACCCCCCACTAAAAAAAAAACACTATGAAATTATAAAAATACATGTTTATATAAAAACTTGCGAATAACACCAGTTGATAGCAAAAGTGCCAACAGCTGATAGCAAAAGTGCCAACAGCTGATAGCAAAAGTGCCAACAGCTGATACCAAAAGTGCCAACAGCTGATAGCGAAGGTCCAACAGCTGATAGCAAAAGTGCCAACAGCTGATAGCAAAAGTGCCAACAGCACCACAGCTGATAGCAAAAGTGCCAACAACACCGACTGATAGCAAAAGTGCCAACAGCACCACAGCTGATAGCAAAAGTACCAACAACACCGGCTGATAGCAAAAGTGCCAACAGCACCACATCTGATAGCAAAAGTGCCAACAACACCGGCTGATAGCAAAAGTGCCAACAGCACCACAGCTGATAGCAAAAGTGCCAACAGCAGATAGCAAAAGTTCCAACAGCTGATAGCAAAAGTGCCAACAGCTGATAGCAAAAGTGCCAACAGCTGATAGCAAAAGTGCCAACAGCACCACAGCTGATAGCAAAAGTGCCAACAACACCGGCTGATAGCAAAAGTGCCAACAACACCGGCTGATAGCAAAAGTGCCAACAGCACCACAGCTGATAGCAAAAGTGCCAACAACACCGACTGATAGCAAAAGTGCCAACAGCCCCACAGCTGATAGCAAAAGTGCCAACAGCTTATAGCAAAAGTGCAAACAGCTGATAGCAAATGTGCCAACAGCGCCACAGTGCCAACTAGTCCTAGATATGACTATAAAATACATCTGACAGCAAGGCTTCGGATCAAAAAGGGTCCCAGCTATGAGCAAATAGTGACGCCCCACTAAAAAAAAAACCTTATGAAAGTATAAAAATACATGTTTATATAAAAACTTGCGAACAACACCAGTTGATAGCAAAAGTGCCAACAGCACCACAGCTGATAGCAAAAGTGCCAAAAGCTGATAGCAAAAGTGCCAACAGCTGATAGCAAAAGTGCCAACAGCTGATAGCAAAAGACCCAACAGCACCACAGTGCCAACTAGTCCTAGTTATGACTATGAACTACATCTGACAGCAAGGCTTCTGATCACAAAGGGTACCAGCTATGAGCAAAAAGTGACCCCCCACTAAAAAAAAAACACTATGAAAGTATAAAAATACATGTTTATATAAAAACTTGCGAACAACACCAGTTTATAGCAAAAGTGCCAACAGCACCACAGCTGATAGCAAAAGTACCAACAGCTGATAGCAAAAGTGCCAACATCTGATAGCAAAAGTGTCAACATCTTATAGCAAAAGTGCCAACAGCACCACAGTGCCAACTAGTCCTAGGTATGATTATAAACTACATCCGACAGCAAGGTTTCTGATCACAAAGGGTTCCAGCTATTAGCAAATAGTGATCCCCCACTAAAAAAAAACACTACGAAAGTATAAAAATACATGTTTATATAAAAACTTGCGAACAACACCAGTTGATAGCAAAAGTGCCAACAGAACCACAGCTGATAGCAAAAGTGCCAACAGCTGATAGCAAAAGTGCCAACAGCTGATAGCAAAAGTGCCAACAGCTGATAGCAAAAGTGCCAACAGCACCACAGTGCCAACTAGTTGTAGGTATGACTATAAACTACATCTGACAGCAAGGCTTCTGATCACAAAGGGTCCCAGCTATGAGCAAATAGTGACCCCCCACTTAAAAAAAACACTATGAAAGTAGAAAATACATGTTTATATAAAAACTTGCGAACAACGCCAGTTGATAGCAAAAGTGCCAACAGCACCTTAGCTGATAGCAAAAGTGCCAACAGCTGATAGCAAATGTGCCAACAGCTGATAGCAAAAGTGCCAACAGCTGATAGCAAAAGTGCCAACAGCACCACTGTGCCAACTAGTCCTAGGTATGACTATAAACTACATCTGACAGCAAGTCTTCTGATCACAAAGGGTCCCAGCTATGAGCAAATAGTGACCCCCCATTAAAAAAAAAACACTATGAAAGTATAAAAATACATGTTTATATAAAAACTTGCGAACAACACCAGTTGATAGCAAAAGTGCCAACAGCACCACAGCTGATAGCAAAAGTGCCAATAGCTGATAGCAAAAGTGCCAACAGCTGATAGCAAAAGTGCCAACAGCTGGTAGAAAAAGAGCCAACAGCACCACAGTGCCAACTAGTAGTAGGTATGACTATAAACTACATCTGACAGCAAGGCTTCTGATCTCAAAGGGTCCCAGCTATGAGCAAATAGTGACCCCCCACTAAAAAAAAAACACTATGAAATTATAAAAATACATGTTTATATAAAAACTTGCGAATAACACCAGTTGATAGCAAAAGTGCCAACAGCTGATAGCAAAAGTGCCAACAGCTGATAGCAAAAGTGCCAACAGCTGATACCAAAAGTGCCAACAGCTGATAGCGAAGGTCCAACAGCTGATAGCAAAAGTGCCAACAGCTGATAGCAAAAGTGCCAACAGCACCACAGCTGATAGCAAAAGTGCCAACAACACCGACTGATAGCAAAAGTGCCAACAGCACCACAGCTGATAGCAAAAGTACCAACAACACCGACTGATAGCAAAAGTGCCAACAGCACCACATCTGATAGCAAAAGTGCCAACAACACCGGCTGATAGCAAAAGTGCCAACAGCACCACAGCTGATAGCAAAAGTGCCAACAGCAGATAGCAAAAGTTCCAACAGCTGATAGCAAAAGTGCCAACAGCTGATAGCAAAAGTGCCAACAGCTGATAGCAAAAGTGCCAACAGCACCACAGCTGATAGCAAAAGTGCCAACAACACCGGCTGATAGCAAAAGTGCCAACAACACCGGCTGATAGCAAAAGTGCCAACAGCACCACAGCTGATAGCAAAAGTGCCAACAACACCGACTGATAGCAAAAGTGCCAACAGCCCCACAGCTGATAGCAAAAGTGCCAACAGCTTATAGCAAAAGTGCAAACAGCTGATAGCAAATGTGCCAACAGCGCCACAGTGCCAACTAGTCCTAGATATGACTATAAAATACATCTGACAGCAAGGCTTCGGATCAAAAAGGGTCCCAGCTATGAGCAAATAGTGACGCCCCACTAAAAAAAAAACCTTATGAAAGTATAAAAATACATGTTTATATAAAAACTTGCGAACAACACCAGTTGATAGCAAAAGTGCCAACAGCACCACAGCTGATAGCAAAAGTGCCAAAAGCTGATAGCAAAAGTGCCAACAGCTGATAGCAAAAGTGCCAACAGCTGATAGCAAAAGACCCAACAGCACCACAGTGCCAACTAGTCCTAGTTATGACTATGAACTACATCTGACAGCAAGGCTTCTGATCACAAAGGGTACCAGCTATGAGCAAAAAGTGACCCCCCACTAAAAAAAAAACACTATGAAAGTATAAAAATACATGTTTATATAAAAACTTGCGAACAACACCAGTTTATAGCAAAAGTGCCAACAGCACCACAGCTGATAGCAAAAGTGCCAACAGCTGATAGCAAAAGTGCCAACAGCTGATAGCAAAAGTGCCAACAGCTGATAGCAAAAGTGCCAACAGCACCACAGTGCCAACTAGTCCTAGGTATGACTATAAACTACATCTGGCAGCAAGGCTTCTGTTCACAAAGTGTTTCAGCTATGAGCAAATAGTGACACCCCACTAAAAAAAAACACTATGAAAGTATAAAAATTCATGTTTATATAAAAACTTGCGAACAACACCAGTTGATATCAAAAGTGCCAACATCACAACAGCTGATAGCAAAAGTGCCAACAGCTGATAGCAAAAGTGCCAACAGCTGATAGCAAAGGTGCTAACAGCTGATAGCAAAAGTGCCAACTGCACCACAGTGCCAACTAGTCCTAGGTATGACTATAAACTACATCTGACAGCAATGCTTCTGATCACAAAGGGTCCCAGCTATGAGCAAATAGTGACCCCCCACTAAAAAAAACACTATGAAAGTATAAAAATACATGTTTATATAAAACCTTGCGAACAACACCAGTTGATAGCAAAAGTGACAACCGCACCACAGCTGATAGCAAAAGTGCCAACAGCTGATAGCAAAAGTGCCAACAGCTGATAGCAAAAGTGCCAACAGCACCACAGTGCCAACTAGTCCTAGGTATGACTATAAACTACATCTGAGAGCAAGCTTCTGATCACAAAGGGTCACAGCTATGAGCAAATAATGACCCCCCACTAAAAAAAAAACACTATGAAAGTATAAAAATACATGTTTATATAAAAACTTGCGAATAACAGCAGTTGATAGCAAAAGTGCCAACAGCACCACAGCTGATAGCAAAAGTGCCAACAGCTGATAGCAAAAGTGCCAACAGCTGATAGCAAAAGTGCCAAAAGCTGATAGCAAAAGTGCCAACAGCACCACAGTGCCAACTTGTCCTAAGTATGATTATAAACTACATCTGACAGCAAGGCTTCTGATCACAAAGGGTCCCAGCTATGAGCAAATAGTGACACCCCACTAAAAAAAAACACTATGAAAGTATAAAAATAGATGTTTATATAAATATTGCGAACAACACCAGTTGATAGCAAAAGTGCAAACAGCACCACAGCTGATAGCAAAAGTGCCAAAAGCTGATAGCAAAAGTGCCAAGAGCTGATAGCAAAAGTGCCAAGAGCTGATAGCAAAAGTGCCAACAGCACCACAGTGCCAACTAATCCTATGTATGACTATAAACTACATCTGACAGAAAGGCTTCTGATCACAAAGGGTCCCACCTTTGAGCAAATAGTGACACCCCACTAAAAAAAAAAACACTATGAAAGTATAAAATTACATGTTTATATAAAAACTTGCGAACAACACGAGTTGATAGCAAAAGTGCCAACAGCACCACAGCTGATAACAAAAGTGCCAACAGCTGATAGCAAAAGAGCCAACAGCTGATACCAAAAGTGCCAAAAGCTGATAGCAAAAGTGCCAACAGCTGATAGCAAAAGTGCCAACAGCTGATACCAAAAGTTCCAACAGCTGATAGCAAAAGTGCCAACAGCTGATAGCAAAAGTGCCAATAGCTGATAGCAAAAGTGCCAACAGCACAACAGTGCCAACTAGTCCTAGGTATGATTATAAACTACATCTTACAGCAAGGCTTCTGATCACAAAGTGTCCCAGGTATGAGCAAATAGTGACCGCCCATTAAAAAAAAACACTATGAAAGTATAAAAATACATGTTTATATAAAAACTTGCGATCAACACCAGTTGATAGCAAAAGTGCCAACAGCACCACAGCTGATAGCAAAAGTGCCAACAGCTGATAGCAAAAGTGCCAACAGCTGATAGCAAAAGTGCCAAAAGCTGATTGCAAAAGTGCCAACAGCTGATAGCAAAAGTGCCAACAGCACCACAGTGCCAACTAGTCCTAGGTATGATTATAAACTACATCTGACAGCAATCTTCTGATCACAAAGGGTCACACCTATGAGCAAATAATGACCCCCCACTAAAAAAAAAAACACTATGAAAGTATAAAAATACATGTTTATATAAAAACTTGCGAATAACACCAGTTGATAGCAAAAGTGGCAACAGCACCACAGCTGATAGCAAATGTGCCAACAGCTGATAGCAAAAGTGCCAACAGCACCACAGGGCCAACTAGTCCTAGGCATGATTATAAACTACATCTGACAGCAAGGCTTCTGATCACAAAGGGTCCCAGCTATTAGCAAATAGTGACCCCCCACTAAAAAAAAAACACTATGAAAGTATAAAAATACATGTTTATATAAAAATTGCGAACAACACCAGTTGATAGCACAAGTGCAAACAGCACCACAGCTGATAGCAAAAGTGCCAAAAGCTGATAGCAAAAGTGCCAAGAGCTGATAACAAAAGTGCCAACAGCTGATAGCAAAAGTGCCAACAGCACCACAGTGCCAACTAGTCCTATGTATGACTATAAACTACATCTGACAGCAAGGCTTCTGATCACAAAGGGTCCCAGCTATGAGCAAATAGTGACACCCCACTAAAAAAAAAACACTATGAAAGTATAAAAATACATGTTTATATAAAAACTTGCGAACAACACGAGTTGATAGCGAAAGTGCCAACAGCACCACAGCTGATAGCAAAAGTGCCAACAGCTGATAGCAAAAGGGCCAACAGCTGATACCAAAAGTGCCAAAAGCTGATAGCAAAAGTGCCAACAGCTGATAGAAAAAGTGCCAACAGCTGATACCAAAAGTTCCAACAGCTGATAGCAAAAGTGCCAAGAGCTGATAGCAAAAGTGCCAACAGCTGATAGAAAAAGTGCCAACAGCACCACAGTGCCAACTAGTCCTAGGTATGACTATGAACTACATCTGACAGCAAGGCTTCTGATCACAAAGGGTCCCAGCTATGAGCAAATAGTGACTCCCCACTAAAAAAAAAACACTATGAAAGTATAAAAATACATGTTTATATAAAAACTTGCGAACAACACCAGTTGATAGCAAAAGTGCCAACAGCACCACAGCTGATAGCAAAAGTGCCAACAGCTGATAGCAAAAGTGCCAATAGCTGATAGCAAAAGTGCCAACAGCACAACAGTGCCAACTAGTCCTAGGTATGATTATAAACTACATCTGACAGCAAGGCTTCTGATCAAAAAGGGTCCCAGCTATGAGCAAATAGTGAACCCCCACTAAAAAACAACACTATGAAAGTATAAAAATACATGTTTATATAAAAACTTGCGAACAACACCAGTTGATAGCAAAAGTGCCAACAGCACCACAGCTGATAGCAAAAGTGCCAACAGCTGATACCGAAAGTGCCAACAGCTGATAGCAAAAGTGCCAACAGCTGATAGCAAAAGTGCCAACAGCACCACAGTGCCAACTAGTCCTAGGTATGACTATAAACTACATCTGACAGCAAGCTTCTGATCACAAAGGGTCCCAGTTATGAGCAAATAGTGACCCCCCACTAAAAAAAACACTATGAAAATAGAAAAATACATGTTTATATAAAAACTTGCGAACAACACCAGTTGATAGCAAAAGTGCCAACAGCACCACATCTGATAGCAAAAGTGCCAACAGCTGATAGCAAAAGTGCCAATAGCTGATCGCAAAAGTGCCAAAAGCACAACAGTGCCAACTAGTCCTAGGTACGATTATAAACTACATCTGACAGCAAGGCTTCTGATCACAAAAGGTCCCACCTATAAGCAAATATTGACCCGCACTAAAAAAAAACACTATGAAAGTATAAAAATACATGTTTATATAAAAACTTGCGAACAACACCAGTTGATAGCAAAAGTGCCAACAGCACCACAGCTGATAGCAAAAGTGCTAACAGCTGATAGCAAAAGTGCCAACAGCTGATAGCAAAAGTGCCAAAAGCTGATAGCAAAAATGCCAAAAGCTGATAGCAAAAGTGCCAACAGCACCACAGTGCCAACTAGTCCTAGGTATGACTATAAACTACAACTGACAGCAAGCTTCTGGTCACAAAGGGTCCCAGCTATGAGCAAATAATGACGCCCCACTAAAAAAAAAAACACTATGAAAGTATAAATATACATGTTTATATAAAAACTTGCGAATAACAACAGTTGATAGCAAAAGTGCCAACAGCACCACAGCTGATAGCAAAAGTGCCAACAGCTGATAGCAAAAGTGCCAACAGCTGATAGCAAAAAGTGCCAACAGCACCACAGTGCCAACTAGTCCTAGGTATGATTATAAACTACATCTGACAGCAAGGCTTCTGATCACAAAGGGTCCCAGCTATGAGCAAATAGTGACACCCCACTAAAAAAAAAACACTATGAAAGTATAAAAATACATGTTTACATAAAAACTTGCGAACAACACGGGTTGATATCAAAAGTGCCAACAGCACCACAGCTGATAGCAAAAGTGCCAACAGCTGATAGCAAAAGGGCCAACAGCTGATACCAAAAGTGCCAAAAGCTGATAGCAAAAGTGCCAACAGCTGATAGCAAAAGTGCCAACAGCTGATACCAAAGGTGCCAAGAGCTGATAGCAAAAGTGCCAACAGCTGATAGCAAATGTGCCAACAGCTGATAGAAAAAGTGCCAACAGCACCACAGTGCCAACTAGTCCTAGGTATGACTATGAACTACATCTGACAGCAAGGCTTCTGATCACAAAGGGTCCCAGGTATGAGCAAATAGTGACCCCCCATAAAAAAAAACAATATGAAAGTATAAAAATACATGTTTATATAAAAACTTGCGAACAACACCAGTTGATAGCAAAAGTGCCAACAGCACCACAGCTGATAGCAAAAGTGCCAACAGCTGATAGCAAAAGTGCCAACAGCTGATAGCAAAGGTGCCAACAGCTGATAGCAAAAGTGCCAACAGCCCCACAGTGCCAACTAGTCCTAGGTATGATTATAAACTACATCTGACAGCAATGCTTCTGATCACAAAGGGTCCCAGCTATGAGCAAATAGTGACCCCCCACTAAAAAAACACTATGAAAGTAAAAAAATACATCTGTATATAAAAACTTGCGAACAACACCAGTTGATAGCAGAAGTGCCAAAAGCACCACAGCTGATAGCAAAAGTGCCAACAGCTGATAGCAAAAGTGCCAACAGCTGATAGCAAAAGTGCCAACAGCACAACAGTGACAACTAGTCCTAGGTATGATTATAAACTACATCTGACAGAAAGGCTTCTGATCACAACGGGTCCCAGCTATGAGCAAATAGTGACCCCCCACTAAAAAAAACACTATGAAAGTATAAAAATACATGTTTATATAAAAACTTGCGAACAAAACGAGTTGATAGCAAAAGTGCCAACAGCCCCACAGCTGATAGCAAAAGTGCCAACAGCTGATAGTAAAAGTGCCAACAGCTGATAGCAAAAGTGCCAACAGCACCACAGTGCCAACTAGTCCTAGGTATGACTCTAAACTACATCTGACAGCAAGGCTTCTGATCACAAACGGTCCAAGCTATGAGCAAATAGTGACCCCCCACTAACAAAAAAAAATCTATGAATGTATAAAAATACATGTTTATATAAAAACTTGCGAACAACACCAGTTCATAGCAAAAGTGCCAACAGCACCACAGCTGATAGCAAAAGTGCCAACAGCTGATAGCAAAAGTGCCAACAGCTGATAGCAAAAGTGCAAACAGCTGATAGCAAAAGTGCCAACAGCACCACAGTGCCAACTAGTCGTAGGTATGACTATAAACTACATCTGACAGCAAGGCTTCGGATCACAAAGGGTCCCAGCTATGAGCAAATAGTGACCCCCCACTAAAAAAAAACTCTTTGAAAGTATAAAAATACATGTTTATATAAAAACTTGCGATCAACACCAGTTGATAGCAAAATGCCAACAGCTGACAGCAAATGTGCCAACAGCTGATAGCACAAGTGCCAACAGCTGATAGCAAACGTGCCAACAGCTGATAGCAAAAGTGCCAACAGCTGATAGCAAAAGTGCCAACAGCACCACAGTGCCAACTAGTCCTAGGTATGACTCTAAACTACATCTGACAGCAAGGCTTCTGGTCACAAAAGGTCTCAGCTATGAGCAAATAGTGACCTCCCACTAAAAAAAAAACACTATAGAAGTATAAAAATACATGTTTATATAAAAACTTGCGAACAACACCAGTTGATAGCAAAAGTGCCAACAGCACCACAGCTGATAGCAAAAGTGCCAAAAGCTGATAGCAAAAGTGCCAACAGCTGATAGCAAAAGTGCCAACAGCTGATACCAAAGGTGCCAAGAGCTGATAGCAAAAGTGCCAACAGCTGATAGCAAATGTGCCAACAGCTGATAGAAAAAGTGCCAACAGCACCATAGTGCCAACTAGTCCTAGGTATGACTATGAACTACATCTGACAGCAAGGCTTCTGATCACAAAGGGTCCCAGGTATGAGCAAATAGTGACCCCCCATAAAAAAAAACACTATGAAAGTATAAAAATACATGTTTATATAAAAACTTGCGAACAACACCAGTTGATAGCAAAAGTGCCAACAGCACCACAGCTGATAGCAAAAGTGCCAACAGCTGATACCGAAAGTGCCAACAGCTGATAGCAAAAGTGCCAACAGCTGATAGCAAAAGTGCCAACAGCACCACAGTGCCAACTAGTCCTAGGTATGACTATAAACTACATCTGACAGCAAGCTTCTGATCACAAAGGGTCCCAGTTATGAGCAAATAGTGACCCCCCACTAAAAAAAACACTATGAAAATAGAAAAATACATGTTTATATAAAAACTTGCGAACAACACCAGTTGATAGCAAAAGTGCCAACAGCACCACATCTGATAGCAAAAGTGCCAACAGCTGATAGCAAAAGTGCCAATAGCTGATCGCAAAAGTGCCAAAAGCACAACAGTGCCAACTAGTCCTAGGTACGATTATAAACTACATCTGACAGCAAGGCTTCTGATCACAAAAGGTCCCACCTATAAGCAAATATTGACCCGCACTAAAAAAAAACACTATGAAAGTATAAAAATACATGTTTATATAAAAACTTGCGAACAACACCAGTTGATAGCAAAAGTGCCAACAGCACCACAGCTGATAGCAAAAGTGCTAACAGCTGATAGCAAAAGTGCCAACAGCTGATAGCAAAAGTGCCAAAAGCTGATAGCAAAAATGCCAAAAGCTGATAGCAAAAGTGCCAACAGCACCACAGTGCCAACTAGTCCTAGGTATGACTATAAACTACAACTGACAGCAAGCTTCTGGTCACAAAGGGTCCCAGCTATGAGCAAATAATGACGCCCCACTAAAAAAAAAAACACTATGAAAGTATAAATATACATGTTTATATAAAAACTTGCGAATAACAACAGTTGATAGCAAAAGTGCCAACAGCACCACAGCTGATAGCAAAAGTGCCAACAGCTGATAGCAAAAGTGCCAACAGCTGATAGCAAAAAGTGCCAACAGCACCACAGTGCCAACTAGTCCTAGGTATGATTATAAACTACATCTGACAGCAAGGCTTCTGATCACAAAGGGTCCCAGCTATGAGCAAATAGTGACACCCCACTAAAAAAAAAACACTATGAAAGTATAAAAATACATGTTTACATAAAAACTTGCGAACAACACGGGTTGATATCAAAAGTGCCAACAGCACCACAGCTGATAGCAAAAGTGCCAACAGCTGATAGCAAAAGGGCCAACAGCTGATACCAAAAGTGCCAAAAGCTGATAGCAAAAGTGCCAACAGCTGATAGCAAAAGTGCCAACAGCTGATACCAAAGGTGCCAAGAGCTGATAGCAAAAGTGCCAACAGCTGATAGCAAATGTGCCAACAGCTGATAGAAAAAGTGCCAACAGCACCACAGTGCCAACTAGTCCTAGGTATGACTATGAACTACATCTGACAGCAAGGCTTCTGATCACAAAGGGTCCCAGGTATGAGCAAATAGTGACCCCCCATAAAAAAAAACAATATGAAAGTATAAAAATACATGTTTATATAAAAACTTGCGAACAACATCAGTTGATAGCAAAAGTGCCAACAGCACCACAGCTGATAGCAAAAGTGCCAACAGCTGATAGCAAAAGTGCCAACAGCTGATAGCAAAGGTGCCAACAGCTGATAGCAAAAGTGCCAACAGCCCCACAGTGCCAACTAGTCCTAGGTATGATTATAAACTACATCTGACAGCAATGCTTCTGATCACAAAGGGTCCCAGCTATGAGCAAATAGTGACCCCCCACTAAAAAAACACTATGAAAGTAAAAAAATACATCTGTATATAAAAACTTGCGAACAACACCAGTTGATAGCAGAAGTGCCAAAAGCACCACAGCTGATAGCAAAAGTGCCAACAGCTGATAGCAAAAGTGCCAACAGCTGATAGCAAAAGTGCCAACAGCACAACAGTGACAACTAGTCCTAGGTATGATTATAAACTACATCTGACAGAAAGGCTTCTGATCACAACGGGTCCCAGCTATGAGCAAATAGTGACCCCCCACTAAAAAAAACACTATGAAAGTATAAAAATACATGTTTATATAAAAACTTGCGAACAAAACGAGTTGATAGCAAAAGTGCCAACAGCCCCACAGCTGATAGCAAAAGTGCCAACAGCTGATAGTAAAAGTGCCAACAGCTGATAGCAAAAGTGCCAACAGCACCACAGTGCCAACTAGTCCTAGGTATGACTCTAAACTACATCTGACAGCAAGGCTTCTGATCACAAACGGTCCAAGCTATGAGCAAATAGTGACCCCCCACTAACAAAAAAAAATCTATGAATGTATAAAAATACATGTTTATATAAAAACTTGCGAACAACACCAGTTCATAGCAAAAGTGCCAACAGCACCACAGCTGATAGCAAAAGTGCCAACAGCTGATAGCAAAAGTGCCAACAGCTGATAGCAAAAGTGCAAACAGCTGATAGCAAAAGTGCCAACAGCACCACAGTGCCAACTAGTCGTAGGTATGACTATAAACTACATCTGACAGCAAGGCTTCGGATCACAAAGGGTCCCAGCTATGAGCAAATAGTGACCCCCCACTAAAAAAAAACTCTTTGAAAGTATAAAAATACATGTTTATATAAAAACTTGCGATCAACACCAGTTGATAGCAAAATGCCAACAGCTGACAGCAAATGTGCCAACAGCTGATAGCACAAGTGCCAACAGCTGATAGCAAACGTGCCAACAGCTGATAGCAAAAGTGCCAACAGCTGATAGCAAAAGTGCCAACAGCACCACAGTGCCAACTAGTCCTAGGTATGACTCTAAACTACATCTGACAGCAAGGCTTCTGGTCACAAAAGGTCTCAGCTATGAGCAAATAGTGACCTCCCACTAAAAAAAAAACACTATAGAAGTATAAAAATACATGTTTATATAAAAACTTGCGAACAACACCAGTTGATAGCAAAAGTGCCAACAGCACCACAGCTGATAGCAAAAGTGCCAAAAGCTGATAGCAAAAGTGCCAACAGCTGATAGCAAAAGTGCCAACAGCTGATACCAAAGGTGCCAAGAGCTGATAGCAAAAGTGCCAACAGCTGATAGCAAATGTGCCAACAGCTGATAGAAAAAGTGCCAACAGCACCATAGTGCCAACTAGTCCTAGGTATGACTATGAACTACATCTGACAGCAAGGCTTCTGATCACAAAGGGTCCCAGGTATGAGCAAATAGTGACCCCCCATAAAAAAAAACACTATGAAAGTATAAAAATACATGTTTATATAAAAACTTGCGAACAACACCAGTTGATAGCAAAAGTGCCAACAGCACCACAGCTGATAGAAAAAGTGCCAACAGCTGATAGCAAAAGTGCCAACAGCTGATAGCAAAGGTGCCAACAGCTGATAGCAAAAGTGCCAACAGCCCCACAGTGCCAACTAGTCCTAGGTATGATTATAAACTACATCTGACAGCAATGCTTCTGATCACAAAGGGTCCCAGCTATGAGCAAATAGTGACCCCCCACTAAAAAAACACTATGAAAGTAAAGAAATACATATGTATATAAAAACTTGCGAACAACACCAGTTGATAGCAGAAGTGCCAACAGCACCACAGCTGATAGCAAAAGTGCCAACAGCTGATAGCAAAAGTGCCAACAGCTGATAGCAAAAGTGCCAACAGCACAACAGTGACAACTAGTCCTAGGTATGATTATAAACTACATCTGACAGCAAGGCTTCTGATCACAACGGGTCCCAGCTATGAGCAAATAGTGACCCCCCACTAAAAAAAACACTATGAAAGTATAAAAATACATGTTTATATAAAAACTTGCGAACAACACGAGTTGATAGCAAAAGTGCCAACAGCCCCACAGCTGATAGCAAAAGTGCCAACAGCTGATAGTAAAAGTGCCAACAGCTGATAGCAAAAGTGCCAACAGCACCACAGTGCCAACTAGTCCTAGGTATGACTCTGAACTACATCTGACAGCAAGGCTTCTGATCACAAACGGTCCAAGCTATGAGCAAATAGTGACCCCCCACTAACAAAAAAAAATCTATGAATGTATAAAAATACATGTTTATATAAAAACTTGCGAACAACACCAGTTCATAGCAAAAGTGCCAACAGCACCACAGCTGACAGCAAAAGTGCCAACAGCTGATAGCAATAGTGCCAACAGCTGATAGCAAAAGTGCAAACAGCTGATAGCAAAAGTGCCAACAGCACCACAGTGCCAACTAGTCGTAGGTATGACTATAAACTACATCTGACAGCAAGGCTTCGGATCACAAAGGGTCCCAGCTTTGAGCAAATAGTGACCCCCCATTAAAAAAAAACTCTTTGAAAGTATAAAAATACATGTTTATATAAAAACTTGCGATCAACACCAGTTGATAGCAAAATGCCAACAGCTGACAGCAAATGTCCCAACAGCTGATAGCACAAGTGCCAACAGCTGATAGCAAAAGTGCCAACAGCTGATAGCAAAAGTGCCAACAGCTGATAGCAAAAGTGCCAACAGCACCACAGTGCCAACTAGTCCTAGGTATGACTCTAAACTACATCTGACAGCAAGGCTTCTGATCACAAAAGGTCTCAGCTATGAGCAAATAGTGACCTCCCACTAAAAAAAAAACACTATAGAAGTATAAAAATACATGTTTATATAAAAACTTGCGAACAACACCTGTTGATAGCAAAAGTGCCAACAGCACCACAGCTGATAGCAAAAGTGCCAACAGCTGATAGCAAAAGTGCCAACAGCAGATAGCAAAAGTGCCAACTGCACCACAGTGCCAACTAGTCCTAGGTATGACTATAAACTACATCTGACAGCAAGGCTTCTGATCAAAAAGGGTCCCAGCTATGAGCAAATAGTGACCCCCCACTAAAAAAAACACTATGAATGTATAAAAATACATGTTTATATAAAAACTTGCGAACAACACCAGTTGATAGCAAAAGTGCCAACAGCACCACAGCTGATAGCAAAAGTGCCAACAGCTGATAGCAAAAGTGCCAACAGCTGATACCAAAAGTGCCAACAGCTGATAGCAAAAGTGCCAACAGCTGATTGCAAACGTGCCAACAGCTGATACCAAAAGTGCCAAAAGCTGATAGCAAAATTGCCAACAGCTGATAGCAAAAGTGCCAAAAGCTGATAGCAAAAGTGCCAACAGCACCACAGTGCCAACTTGTCCTAAGTATGATTATAAACTACATCTGACAGCAAGGCTTCTGATCACAAAGGGTCCCAGCTATGAGCAAATAGTGACACCCCACTAAAAAAAAACACTATGAAAGTATAAAAATAGATGTTTATATAAATATTGCGAACAACACCAGTTGATAGCAAAAGTGCAAACAGCACCACAGCTGATAGCAAAAGTGCCAAAAGCTGATAGCAAAAGTGCCAAGAGCTGATAGCAAAAGTGCCAAGAGCTGATAGCAAAAGTGCCAACAGCACCACAGTGCCAACTAATCCTATGTATGACTATAAACTACATCTGACAGAAAGGCTTCTGATCACAAAGGGTCCCACCTTTGAGCAAATAGTGACACCCCACTAAAAAAAAAAAACTATGAAAGTATAAAATTACATGTTTATATAAAAACTAGCGAACAACACGAGTTGATAGCAAAAGTGCCAACAGCACCACAGCTGATAACAAAAGTGCCAACAGCTGATAGCAAAAGGGCCAACAGCTGATACCAAAAGTGCCAAAAGCTGATAGCAAAAGTGCCAACAGCTGATAGCAAAAGTGCCAACAGCTGATACCAAAAGTTCCAACATCTGATAGCAAAAGTGCCAACAGCTGATAGCAAAAGTGCCAATAGCTGATAGCAAAAGTGCCAACAGCACAACAGTGCCAACTAGTCCTAGGTATGATTATAAACTACATCTTACAGCAAGGCTTCTGATCACAAAGTGTCCCAGGTATGAGCAAATAGTGACCGCCCATTAAAAAAAAACACTATGAAAGTATAAAAATACATGTTTATATAAAAACTTGCGATCAACACCAGTTGATAGCAAAAGTGCCAACAGCACCACAGCTGATAGCAAAAGTGCCAACAGCTGATAGCAAAAGTGCCAACAGCTGATAGCAAAAGTGCCAAAAGCTGATTGCAAAAGTGCCAACAGCTGATAGCAAAAGTGCCAACAGCACCACAGTGCCAACTAGTCCTAGGTATGATTATAAACTACATCTGACAGCAATCTTCTGATCACAAAGGGTCACACCTATGAGCAAATAATGACCCCCACTAAAAAAAAAAACACTATGAAAGTATAAAAATACATGTTTATATAAAAACTTGCGAATAACACCAGTTGATAGCAAAAGTGGCAACAGCACCACAGCTGATAGCAAATGTGCCAACAGCTGATAGCAAAAGTGCCAACAGCACCACAGGGCCAACTAGTCCTAGGCATGATTATAAACTACATCTGACAGCAAGGCTTCTGATCACAAAGGGTCCCAGCTATTAGCAAATAGTGACCCCCCACTAAAAAAAAAACACTATGAAAGTATAAAAATACATGTTTATATAAAAATTGCGAACAACACCAGTTGATAGCACAAGTGCAAACAGCACCACAGCTGATAGCAAAAGTGCCAAAAGCTGATAGCAAAAGTGCCAAGAGCTGATAACAAAAGTGCCAACAGCTGATAGCAAAAGTGCCAACAGCACCACAGTGCCAACTAGTCCTATGTATGACTATAAACTACATCTGACAGCAAGGCTTCTGATCACAAAGGGTCCCAGCTATGAGCAAATAGTGACACCCCACTAAAAAAAAAACACTATGAAAGTATAAAAATACATGTTTATATAAAAACTTGCGAACAACACGAGTTGATAGCGAAAGTGCCAACAGCACCACAGCTTATAGCAAAAGTGCCAACAGCTGATAGCAAAAGGGCCAACAGCTGATACCAAAAGTGCCAAAAGCTGATAGCAAAAGTGCCAACAGCTGATAGAAAAAGTGCCAACAGCTGATACCAAAAGTTCCAACAGCTGATAGCAAAAGTGCCAAGAGCTGATAGCAAAAGTGCCAACAGCTGATAGAAAAAGTGCCAACAGCACCACAGTGCCAACTAGTCCTAGGTATGACTATGAACTACATCTGACAGCAAGGCTTCTGATCACAAAGGGTCCCAGCTATGAGCAAATAGTGACTCCCCACTAAAAAAAAAACACTATGAAAGTATAAAAATACATGTTTATATAAAAACTTGCGAACAACACCAGTTGATAGCAAAAGTGCCAACAGCACCACAGCTGATAGCAAAAGTGCCAACAGCTGATAGCAAAAGTGCCAATAGCTGATAGCAAAAGTGCCAACAGCACAACAGTGCCAACTAGTCCTAGGTATGATTATAAACTACATCTGACAGCAAGGCTTCTGATCACAAAGGGTCCCAGCTATGAGCAAATAGTGAACCCCCACTAAAAAAAAACACTATGAAAGTATAAAAATACATGTTTATATAAAAACTTGCGAACAACACCAGTTGATAGCAAAAGTGCCAACAGCACCACATCTGATAGCAAAAGTGCCAACAGCTGATAGCAAAAGTGCCAATAGCTGATCGCAAAAGTGCCAAAAGCACAACAGTGCCAACTAGTCCTAGGTACGATTATAAACTACATCTGACAGCAAGGCTTCTGATCACAAAAGGTCCCACCTATAAGCAAATATTGACCCGCACTAAAAAAAAACACTATGAAAGTATAAAAATACATGTTTATATAAAAACTTGCGAACAACACCAGTTGATAGCAAAAGTGCCAACAGCACCACAGCTGATAGCAAAAGTGCTAACAGCTGATAGCAAAAGTGCCAACAGCTGATAGCAAAAGTGCCAAAAGCTGATAGCAAAAATGCCAAAAGCTGATAGCAAAAGTGCCAACAGCACCACAGTGCCAACTAGTCCTAGGTATGACTATAAACTACAACTGACAGCAAGCTTCTGGTCACAAAGGGTCCCAGCTATGAGCAAATAATGACGCCCCACTAAAAAAAAAAACACTATGAAAGTATAAATATACATGTTTATATAAAAACTTGCGAATAACAACAGTTGATAGCAAAAGTGCCAACAGCACCACAGCTGATAGCAAAAGTGCCAACAGCTGATAGCAAAAATGCCAACAGCTGATAGCAAAAAGTGCCAACAGCACCACAGTGCCAACTAGTCCTAGGTATGATTATAAACTACATCTGACAGCAAGGCTTCTGATCACAAAGGGTCCCAGCTATGAGCAAATAGTGACACCCCACTAAAAAAAAAACACTATGAAAGTATAAAAATACATGTTTACATAAAAACTTGCGAACAACACGGGTTGATATCAAAAGTGCCAACAGCACCACAGCTGATAGCAAAAGTGCCAACAGCTGATAGCAAAAGGGCCAACAGCTGATACCAAAAGTGCCAAAAGCTGATAGCAAAAGTGCCAACAGCTGATAGCAAAAGTGCCAACAGCTGATACCAAAGGTGCCAAGAGCTGATAGCAAAAGTGCCAACAGCTGATAGCAAATGTGCCAACAGCTGATAGAAAAAGTGCCAACAGCACCACAGTGCCAACTAGACCTAGGTATGACTATGAACTACATCTGACAGCAAGGCTTCTGATCACAAAGGGTCCCAGGTATGAGCAAATAGTGACCCCCCATAAAAAAAAACAATATGAAAGTATAAAAATACATGTTTATATAAAAACTTGCGAACAACACCAGTTGATAGCAAAAGTGCCAACAGCACCACAGCTGATAGCAAAAGTGCCAACAGCTGATAGCAAAAGTGCCAACAGCTGATAGCAAAGGTGCCAACAGCTGATAGCAAAAGTGCCAACAGCCCCACAGTGCCAACTAGTCCTAGGTATGATTATAAACTACATCTGACAGCAATGCTTCTGATCACAAAGGGTCCCAGCTATGAGCAAATAGTGACCCCCCACTAAAAAAACACTATGAAAGTAAAAAAATACATCTGTATATAAAAACTTGCGAACAACACCAGTTGATAGCAGAAGTGCCAAAAGCACCACAGCTGATAGCAAAAGTGCCAACAGCTGATAGCAAAAGTGCCAACAGCTGATAGCAAAAGTGCCAACAGCACAACAGTGACAACTAGTCCTAGGTATGATTATAAACTACATCTGACAGAAAGGCTTCTGATCAAAACGGGTCCCAGCTATGAGCAAATAGTGACCCCCCACTAAAAAAAACACTATGAAAGTATAAAAATACATGTTTATATAAAAACTTGCGAACAAAACGAGTTGATAGCAAAAGTGCCAACAGCCCCACAGCTGATAGCAAAAGTGCCAACAGCTGATAGTAAAAGTGCCAACAGCTGATAGCAAAAGTGCCAACAGCACCACAGTGCCAACTAGTCCTAGGTATGACTCTAAACTACATCTGACAGCAAGGCTTCTGATCACAAACGGTCCAAGCTATGAGCAAATAGTGACCCCCCACTAACAAAAAAAAATCTATGAATGTATAAAAATACATGTTTATATAAAAACTTGCGAACAACACCAGTTCATAGCAAAAGTGCCAACAGCACCACAGCTGATAGCAAAAGTGCCAACAGCTGATAGCAAAAGTGCCAACAGCTGATAGCAAAAGTGCAAACAGCTGATAGCAAAAGTGCCAACAGCACCACAGTGCCAACTAGTCGTAGGTATGACTATAAACTACATCTGACAGCAAGGCTTCGGATCACAAAGGGTCCCAGCTATGAGCAAATAGTGACCCCCCACTAAAAAAAAACTCTTTGAAAGTATAAAAATACATGTTTATATAAAAACTTGCGATCAACACCAGTTGATAGCAAAATGCCAACAGCTGACAGCAAATGTGCCAACAGCTGATAGCACAAGTGCCAACAGCTGATAGCAAACGTGCCAACAGCTGATAGCAAAAGTGCCAACAGCTGATAGCAAAAGTGCCAACAGCACCACAGTGCCAACTAGTCCTAGGTATGACTCTAAACTACATCTGACAGCAAGGCTTCTGATCACAAAAGGTCTCAGCTATGAGCAAATAGTGACCTCCCACTAAAAAAAAAACACTATAGAAGTATAAAAATACATGTTTATATAAAAACTTGCGAACAACACCAGTTGATAGCAAAAGTGCCAACAGCACCACAGCTGATAGCAAAAGTGCCAAAAGCTGATAGCAAAAGTGCCAACAGCTGATAGCAAAAGTGCCAACAGCTGATACCAAAGGTGCCAAGAGCTGATAGCAAAAGTGCCAACAGCTGATAGCAAATGTGCCAACAGCTGATAGAAAAAGTGCCAACAGCACCATAGTGCCAACTATTCCTAGGTATGACTATGAACTACATCTGACAGCAAGGCTTCTGATCACAAAGGGTCCCAGGTATGAGCAAATAGTGACCCCCCATAAAAAAAAACATTATGAAAGTATAAAAATACATGTTTATATAAAAACTTGCGAACAACACCAATTGATAGCAAAAGTGCCAACAGCACCACAGCTGATAGAAAAAGTGCCAACAGCTGATAGCAAAAGTGCCAACAGCTGATAGCAAAGGTGCCAACAGCTGATAGCAAAAGTGCCAACAGCCCCACAGTGCCAACTAGTCCTAGGTATGATTATAAACTACATCTGACAGCAATGCTTCTGATCACAAAGGGTCCCAGCTATGAGCAAATAGTGACCCCCCACTAAAAAAACACTATGAAAGTAAAAAAATACATCTGTATATAAAAACTTGCGAACAACACCAGTTGATAGCAGAAGTGCCAACAGCACCACAGCTGATAGCAAAAGTGCCAACAGCTGATAGCAAAAGTGCCAACAGCTGATAGCAAAAGTGCCAACAGCACAACAGTGACAACTAGTCCTAGGTATGATTATAAACTACATCTGACAGCAAGGCTTCTGATCACAACGGGTCCCAGCTATGAGCAAATAGTGACCCCCCACTAAAAAAAACACTATGAAAGTATAAAAATACATGTTTATATAAAAACTTGCGAACAACACGAGTTGATAGCAAAAGTGCCAACAGCCCCACAGCTGATAGCAAAAGTGCCAACAGCTGATAGTAAAAGTGCCAACAGCTGATAGGAAAAGTGCCAACAGCACCACAGTGCCAACTAGTCCTAGGTATGACTCTGAACTACATCTGACAGCAAGGCTTCTGATCACAAACGGTCCAAGCTATGAGCAAATAGTGACCCCCCACTAACAAAAAAAAATCTATGAATGTATAAAAATACATGTTTATATAAAAACTTGCGAACAACACCAGTTCATAGCAAAAGTGCCAACAGCACCACAGCTGACAGCAAAAGTGCCAACAGCTGATAGCAATAGTGCCAACAGCTGATAGCAAAAGTGCAAACAGCTGATAGCAAAAGTGCCAACAGCACCACAGTGCCAACTAGTCGTAGGTATGACTATAAACTACATCTGACAGCAAGGCTTCTGATCACAAAAGGTCTCAGCTATGAGCAAATAGTGACCTCCCACTAAAAAAAAAACACTATAGAAGTATAAAAATACATGTTTATATAAAAACTTGCGAACAACACCAGTTGATAGCAAAAGTGCCAACAGCACCACAGCTGATAGCAAAAGTGCCAAAAGCTGATAGCAAAAGTGCCAACAGCTGATAGCAAAAGTGCCAACAGCTGATACCAAAGGTGCCAAGAGCTGATAGCAAAAGTGCCAACAGCTGATAGCAAATGTGCCAACAGCTGATAGAAAAAGTGCCAACAGCACCATAGTGCCAACTATTCCTAGGTATGACTATGAACTACATCTGACAGCAAGGCTTCTGATCACAAAGGGTCCCAGGTATGAGCAAATAGTGACCCCCCATAAAAAAAAACACTATGAAAGTATAAAAATACATGTTTATATAAAAACTTGCGAACAACACCAATTGATAGCAAAAGTGCCAACAGCACCACAGCTGATAGAAAAAGTGCCAACAGCTGATAGCAAAAGTGCCAACAGCTGATAGCAAAGGTGCCAACAGCTGATAGCAAAAGTGCCAACAGCCCCACAGTGCCAACTAGTCCTAGGTATGATTATAAACTACATCTGACAGCAATGCTTCTGATCACAAAGGGTCCCAGCTATGAGCAAATAGTGACCCCCCACTAAAAAAACACTATGAAAGTAAAAAAATACATCTGTATATAAAAACTTGCGAACAACACCAGTTGATAGCAGAAGTGCCAACAGCACCACAGCTGATAGCAAAAGTGCCAACAGCTGATAGCAAAAGTGCCAACAGCTGATAGCAAAAGTGCCAACAGCACAACAGTGACAACTAGTCCTAGGTATGATTATAAACTACATCTGACAGCAAGGCTTCTGATCACAACGGGTCCCAGCTATGAGCAAATAGTGACCCCCCACTAAAAAAAACACTATGAAAGTATAAAAATACATGTTTATATAAAAACTTGCGAACAACACGAGTTGATAGCAAAAGTGCCAACAGCCCCACAGCTGATAGCAAAAGTGCCAACAGCTGATAGTAAAAGTGCCAACAGCTGATAGGAAAAGTGCCAACAGCACCACAGTGCCAACTAGTCCTAGGTATGACTCTGAACTACATCTGACAGCAAGGCTTCTGATCACAAACGGTCCAAGCTATGAGCAAATAGTGACCCCCCACTAACAAAAAAAAATCTATGAATGTATAAAAATACATGTTTATATAAAAACTTGCGAACAACACCAGTTCATAGCAAAAGTGCCAACAGCACCACAGCTGACAGCAAAAGTGCCAACAGCTGATAGCAATAGTGCCAACAGCTGATAGCAAAAGTGCAAACAGCTGATAGCAAAAGTGCCAACAGCACCACAGTGCCAACTAGTCGTAGGTATGACTATAAACTACATCTGACAGCAAGGCTTCGGATCACAAAGGGTCCCAGCTTTGAGCAAATAGTGACCCCCCATTAAAAAAAAACTCTTTGAAAGTATAAAAATACATGTTTATATAAAAACTTGCGATCAACACCAGTTGATAGCAAAATGCCAACAGCTGACAGCAAATGTGCCAACAGCTGATAGCACAAGTGCCAACAGCTGATAGCAAAAGTGCCAACAGCTGATAGCAAAAGTGCCAACAGCTGATAGCAAAAGTGCCAACAGCACCACAGTGCCAACTAGTCCTAGGTATGACTCTAAACTACATCTGACAGCAAGGCTTCTGATCACAAAAGGTCTCAGCTATGAGCAAATAGTGACCTCCCACTAAAAAAAAAACACTATAGAAGTATAAAAATACATGTTTATATAAAAACTTGCGAACAACACCTGTTGATAGCAAAAGTGCCAACAGCACCACAGCTGATAGCAAAAGTGCCAACAGCTGATAGCAAAAGTGCCAACAGCAGATAGCAAAAGTGCCAACTGCACCACAGTGCCAACTAGTCCTAGGTATGACTATAAACTACATCTGACAGCAAGGCTTCTGATCACAAAGGGTCCCAGCTATGAGCAAATAGTGACCCCCCACTAAAAAAAACACTATGAAAGTATAAAAATACATGTTTATATAAAAACTTGCGAACAACACCAGTTGATAGCAAAAGTGCCAACAGCACCACAGCTGATAGCAAAAGTGCCAACAGCTGATACCAAAAGTGCCAACAGCTGATACCAAAAGTGCCAACAGCTGATAGCAAAAGTGCCAACAGCTGATTGCAAACGTGCCAACAGCTGATACCAAAAGTGCCAAAAGCTGATAGCAAAATTGCCAACAGCTGATAGCAAAAGTGCCAACAGCTGATACCAAAAGTGCCAACAGCTGATAGCAAAAGTGCCAACAGCTGATAGCAAAAGTGCCAACAGCTGATAGCAAAATTGCCAACAGAGCCACAGTGCCAACTAGTCCTAGGTATGACTATAAACAACATCTGACAGCAAGGCTTCTGATCACAAAGGGTCCCAGCTATGAGCAAATAGTGACACCCCACTAAAAAAAAAACACTATGAAAATATAAAAATACATTTTTAGATAAAAACTTACGAACAACACCAGTTGATAGGAAAAGTGCCAACAGCACCACAGCTGATAGCAAAAGTGCAAACAGCTGATAGCAAAATTGCCAACAGCTGATAGCAAAAGTGCCAACAGCTGACAGCAAATGTGCCAACAGCTGATAGCAAAAGTGCCAACAGCTGACAGCAAAATGCCAACAGCTGATAGCAAAAGTGCCAACAGCACCACAGTGCCAACTAATCCTAGGTATGACTATAAACTACATCTGACAGCAAGGCTTCTGATCACAAAGTGTCACAGCTATGAGCAAATAGTGACACCCCACTAAAAAAAAAACACTATGAAAGTATAAAAATACTTGTTTATATAAAAACTTGCGAACAACACCAGTTGATAGCAAAAGTGCCAACAGCTGATAGCAAAAGTGCCAACATGTTATACCAAAAGTGCCAAAAGCTGATTGCAAAAGTGCCAACAGCTGCTAGCAAAAGTTCCAACAGCTGATACCAAAAGTGCCAACAGCTGATAGCAAAAGTGCCAACAGCTGATACCAAAAGTGCCAAAAGCTGATAGGAAAAGTGCCAACAGCTGATAGCAAAAGTGCCAACAGCTGATAGCAAAAGTGCCAACAGCTGATAGCAAAAGTGCCAACAGCACCACAGTGCCAAATAGTCCTAGGTATGAATATAAACTACATCTGACAGCAAGGCTTCTGATCAAAAAGGGTCCCAGCTATGAGCAAATAGTGAACCCCCACTAAAACAAAAAAACTATGAAAGTATAAAAATACATGTTTATATAAAAACTTGCAAACAACACCAGTTGATATCAAAAGTGCCAACAGCACCACAGCTGATAGCAAAAGTGCCAACAGCTGATAGCAAAAGTGCCAACGGCTGATAGCAAAAGTGCCAACAGCAACACAGTGCCAACTAGTCCTAGGTATGACGATAAACTACATCTGACAGCAAGGCTTCTGATCACAAAGGATCCCAGCTATGAGGAAATAGTGACCCCCCACTAAAAAAAAACACTACGAAATATAAAAATACATGTTTATATAAAAACATGCGAAGGCCACCAGTTTATTGGAAATGTGCCAACAGCTGATAGCAAAAGTGCCAACAGCGGATAGCAAAAATGCCTACAGCTGATACCAACAGCACCACAGCTGATAGCAAAAGTGCCAACAGCTGATAGCAAAAGTGCCAACAGCACCACAGTGCCAACTAGTCCTAGGTATGACTATAAACTACATCTGACAGCAAGGCTTCTGATCACAAAGGGTCTTAGCTATGAGCAAATAGTGACCCACCACTAAAAAAAAAAAACACTATGAATGTATAAAAATACATGTTTATATAAAACTTGCGAACAACACCAGTTGATAGCAAACGTGCCAACAGCACCACAGCTGATATCAAAAATGCCAACAGCTGATACCAAAAGTGCCAAAAGCTGATAGCAAAAGTGCCAACAGCTGATAGCAAAAGTGCCAACAGCTAATACCAAAAGTGCCAACAGCTGATAGCAAAATTGCCAACAGCTGATAGCAAAAGTGCCAACAGCTGATAGCAAAAGTGCCAACAGCACCACAGTGCCAACTAGTCCTAGGTATGACTATAAACTACATCTGACAACAAGGCTTCTGATCACAAAGGGTACCAGCTATGAGCAAATAGTGACTCCCCACTAAAAAAAAAACACTGTGAAAGTATAAAAATACATGTTTATATAAAAACTTGCGAACAACACCAGTTGATAGCAAAAGTGCCAACAGCACCACAGCTGATAGCAAAAGTGCCAACAGCTGATAGCAAAAGTGCCAACAGCTGATAGCAAAACTGCCAACAGCTGATAGCAGAAGTGACAACAGCTGATAGCAAAAGTGCCAACAGCACCACATTGCCAACTAGTCCTAGGTATGACTATAAACAACATCTGACAGCAAGGCTTCTGATCACAAAGGGTCCCAGCTATGAGCAAATAGTAACGCCCCACTAAAAAAAAACACTATGAAAGTATAGAAATGCATGTTTATATAAAAACTTGCGAACAACACCAGTTGATAGCAAAAGTGCCAACAGCACCACAGCTGATAGCAAAAGTGCCAACAGCTGATAGCAGAAGTGCCAACAGCTGATACCAAAAGTGCCAAAAGCTGATAGGAAAAGTGCCAACAGATGATAGCAAAAGTGCCAACAGCTGATAGCAAAAGTGCCAACAGCACCACAGTTCCAACTTGTCCTAGGTATGACTATAAACTACATCTGACAGCAAGGCTTCCCGATCACAAATGGTTCCATCTATGAGCAAATAGTGACCCCCCACTAAAAAAAAACACTATGAAAGTATAAAAATACATGTTTATATAAAAACATGCGAACAACACCAGTTGATAGCAAAAGTGCCAACAAAACCACAGCTGATAGCAAAAGTGCCAACAGCTGATAGCAAAAGTGCCAACAGCTGATAGCAAATGTGCCAACAGCTGATAGCAAAAGTGCCAACAGCACCACAGTGCCAACTAGTCCTAGGTATGACTATAAACTACATCTGACAGCAAGGCTTCTGATCACAAAGGTTCCCAGCTATTAACAAATAGTGACCCCCCACTAAAAAAAAAACACTATAAATGTATAAAAATGCATGTTTATATAAAAACTTGCTAACAACACCAGTTGATAGCAAAAGTGCCAACAGGACCACAGCTGATAGCAAAAGTGCCAACAGCTGATAGCGAAAGTGCCAACATCTTATACCAAAAGTGCCAAAAGCTGATTGCAAAAGTGCCAACAGCTGATAGCAAAAGTTCCAACAGCTGATACCAAAAGTGCCAACAGCTCATAGCAAAAGTGCCAACAGCTGATAGCTAAAGTGCCAACAGCTGATAGCAAAAGTGCCAACAGCACCACAGTGCCAACTAGTCCTAGGTATGACTATAAACTACATCTGACAGCAAGGCTTCTGATCACAAAGGGTCCCAGCTATGAGCAAATAGTGACCCCCCCTAAAAAAAAAACTCTATGAAAGTATAAAAATACATGTTTATATAAAAACTTGCGAACAACACCAGTTGATAGCAAAAGTGCCAACAGCACCACAGCTGATAGCAAAAGTGCCAACAGCTGATAGCAAATGTGCCAACAGCTGATAGCAAAAGTGACAAAATCTTATAGCAAAAGTTCCAACAGCTGATAGCAAAAGTGCCAAAAGCACCACAGTGACAACTAGTCCTAGGTATGACTATAAACTACATCTGACAGCAAGGCTTCTGATCACAAAGGGTCCCAGCTATG
Organism: Acanthosepion esculentum; assembly: GCA_964036315.1. Taxonomy (NCBI): domain Eukaryota; kingdom Metazoa; phylum Mollusca; class Cephalopoda; order Sepiida; family Sepiidae; genus Acanthosepion; species Acanthosepion esculentum. Next base: position 69,310,653 of record OZ038514.1, read on the forward strand.
AGCAAATAGTGACCCCCCTTAAAAAAAAAACTCTATGAAAGTATAAAAATACATGTTTATATAAAAACTTGCGAACAAAACCAGTTGATAGCAAAAGTGCCAACAGCACCACAGCTGATAGCAAAAGTGCCAACAGCTGATGGCAAACGTGCCAACAGCTGATACCAAAAGTGCCAAAAGCTGATAGCAAAATTGCCAACAGCTGATAGCAAAAGTGCCAACAGCTGATACCAAAAGTGCCAACAGCTGATAGCAAAAGTGCCAACAGCTGATAGCAAAATTGCCAACAGAGCCACAGTGCCAACTAGTCCTAGGTATGACTATAAACAACATCTGACAGCAAGGCTTCTGATCACAAAGGGTCCCAGCTATGAGCAAATAGTGACACCCCACTAAAAAAAAAACACTATGAAAGTATAAAAATATATTTTTACATAAAAACTTACGAACAACACCAGTTGATAGGAAAAGTGCCAACAGCACCACAGCTGATAGCAAAAGTGCAAACAGCTGATAGCAAAATTGCCAACAGCTCATAGCAAAAGTGCCAACAGCTGACAGCAAAAGTGCCAACAGCTGACAGCAAAAGTGCCAACAGCTGATAGCGAAAGTGCCAACAGCTGATAGCAAAAGTGCCAACAGCACCACAGTGCCAACTAGTCCTAGGTATGATTATAAACTACATCTGACAGCAAGGCTTCTGATCACAAAGGGTCCCAGCTATGAGCAAATAGTGACCCCCCACTAAAAAAAAAAACACTATGAAAGTATAAAAATACATGTTTATATAAAAAATTGCGAACAACACCAGTTGATAGCAAAAGTGCCAACAGCTGATAGCAAAAGTGCCAACAGCTGATACCAAAATGCCAACAGCTGATAGCAAAAGTGCCAACAGGTGATAGCAAAAGTACCAACAACTGATAGCAAAAGTGCCAACAGCTGATAGCAAAAGTGCCAACAGCTCCACAGTGCCAACTAGTCCTAGGTTTGACTATGAACTACATCTGACAGCAAGGCTTCTGATCACAAAGGATCCCAGCTATGAGCAAATAGTGACCCACCACTAAAAAAAAAAAACACTATGAATGTATAAAAATACATGTTTATATAAAACTTGCGAACAACACCAGTTGATAGCAAAAGTGCCAACAGCACCACAGATGATATCAAAAGTGCCAACACCTGATACCAAAAGTGCCAACCGCACCACAGTGCCAACTAGTCCTAGGTATGACTATAAACTGCATCTGACAGCAAGGCTTCTGATCACAAAGGGTCCCAGCTATGAGCAAATAGTGACCCCCCCACTAAAAAAAACACTATGAAAGTATAAAAATACATGTTTATATAAAAACTTGCGAACAACATCAGTTGATATCAAAAGTGCCAATAGCTGATAGCAAAAGTGCCAACAGCTGATAGCGAAAGTGCCAACAGCTGATAGCAAAAGTGCCAACAGCACCACAGTGCCAACTAGTCCTAGGTATGATTATAAACTACATCTGACAGCAAGGCTTCTGTCACAAAGGGTCCCAGCTATGAGCAAATAGTGACCCCCCACTAAAAAAAAAACACTATGAAAGTATAAAAATACATGTTTATATAAAAAATTGCGAACAACACCAGTTGATAGCAAAAGTGCCAACAGGTGATAGCAAAAGTGCCAACAGCTGATAGCAAAATGCCAACAGCTGAGAGCAAAAGTGCCAACAGCTGATAGCAAAAGTACCAACAGCTGATAGCAAAAGTGCCAACAGCTGATAGCAAAAGTGCCAACAGCTGATAGCAAATGTGCCAACAGCTCCATAGTGCCAACTCGTCCAAGGTATGACTATGAACTACATCTGACAGCAAGGCTTCTGATCACAAAGGGTCCGAGCTATGAGCAAATAGTGAGCCCCCACTAAAAAAAAAACACTATGAAAGTATAAAAATACATGTTTATATAAAAACTTGCGAACAACACCAGTTGATAGCAAAAGTGCCAACAACTGATAGCAAAATTGCCAACAGCTGATAGCAAAAGTGCCAACAGCTGATACCAAAAGTCCCAACAGCTGATAGCAAAAGTGCCAACAGCTGATAGCAAAAGTGCCAACAGCACCACAGTGACAACTAGTCCTAGGTATGACTATAAACTACATCTGACAGCAAGGCTTCTGATCACAAAGGGTCCCAGCTATGGGCAAATAGTGACCCCCCACTAAAAAAACACTATGAAAGTATAAAAATACTTGTTTATATAAAAACTTGCGAAAAACACGAGGTTGATAGCAAAAGTCCCAACAGCACCACAGCTGATAACAAAAGTGCCAACAGCTGATAGCAAAAGTGCCAACAGCTGATAGCAAACGTGCCAACAGCACCACAGTGCCAACTAGTCCTAGGTATGACTATAAACTACATCTGACAGCAAGGCTTCTGATCACAAAGGGTCCCAGCTATGAGCAAATAGTGACCCCCACTAAGAAAAAAACTCAATGAAATTATAAAAATACATGTTTATATAAAAACTTGCGAACAACACCAGTTGATAGCAAAAGTGCCAACAGCACCACAGCTGATAGCAAAAGTGCCAACAGCTTATAGCAAAAGTGCCAACAGCTTATTACAAAAGTGCCAAAAGCTGATAGCAAAAGTGCCAACAGCTGATAGCAAAAGTGCCAACAGCTGATAGCAAAAGTGCCAACAGCTGATAGCAAAATTGCCAACAGCTGATAGCAAAAGTGCCAACAGCTGATAGGAAAAGTGCCAAAAGCTGATAGCAAATGTGCCAACAGCTGATAGCAAATGTGCCAACAGCACCACAGTGCCAACTAGTCCTAGGTATGACTATAAACTACATCTGACAGCAAGGCTTATGATCACAAAGGGTCACAGCTATGAGCAAATAGTGACCCCCCACTAAAAAAAAAACACTATGAAAGTATAAAAATACATGTTTATATAAAAACTTGCGAACAACACCAGTTGATAGCAAAGGTGCCAACAGCACCACAGCTGATAGCAAAAGTGCCAACAGCTGATAGCAAAAGTGCCAACAGCTGATACCAAAAGTGCCAAAAGCTGATAGGAAAAGTGCCAACAGCTGATAGCAAAAGTGCCAACAGCTGAGAGCAAAAGTGCCAACAGCACCACAGTGCAACTAGTCCTAGGTATGACTATAAACTACATCTGACAGCAAGGCTTCTGATCAAAAAGGGTCCCAGCTATGAGCAAATAGTGAACCGCCACTAAAACAAAAACACTATGAAAGTATAAAAATACATGTTTATATAAAAACTTGCAAACAACACCAGTTGATATCAAAAGTGCCAACAGCACCACAGCTGATAGCAAAAGTGCCAACAGCTGATAGCAAAAGTGCCAACGGCTGATAGCAAAAGTGCCAACAGCAACACAGTGCCAACTAGTCCTAGGTATGAATATAAACTACATCTGACAGCAAGGCTTCTGATCACAAAGGATCCCAGCTATGAGGAAATAGTGACCCCCCACTAAAAAAAAACACTACGAAATATAAAAATACATGTTTATATAAAAACTTGCGAACAACACCAGTTGATAGGAAAAGTGCCAACAGCACCACAGCTGATAGCAAAAGTGCCAACAGCTGATAGCAAAAGTGCCAACGGCTGATAGCAAAAGTGCCAACAGCAACACAGTGCCAACTAGTCCTAGGTATGACTATAAACTACATCTCACAGCAAGGCTTCTGATCACAAAGGATCCCAGCTATGAGGAAATAGTGACCCCCCACTAAAAAAAAACACTACGAAATATAAAAATACATGTTTATATAAAAACTTGCGAACAACACCAGTTGATAGGAAAAGTGCCAACAGCTGATAGCAAAAGTGCCAACAGCGGATAGCAAAAGTGCCAACAGCTGATACCAACAGCACCACAGCTGATAGCAAAAGTGCCAACAGCTGATAGCAAAAGTGCCAACAGCTGATAGCAAAAGTGCCAACAGCTGATAGCAGAAGTGACAACAGCTGATAGCAAAAGTGCCAACAGCACCACAGTGCCAACTTGTCCTAGGTATGACTATAAACTACATCTGACAGCAAGGCTTCTGATCCCAAAGGGTTCAAGCTATGAGCAATTAGTGACCCCCCACTAAAAAAAAACACTATGAAAGTATAAAAATACATGTTTATATAAAAACATGCGAACAACACCAGTTGATAGCAAAAGTGCCAACAAAACCACAGCTGATAGCAAAAGTGCCAACAGCGGATAGCAAAAGTGCCAACAGCTGATAGCAGAAGTGACAACAGCTGATAGCAAAAGTGCCAACAGCACCACAGTGCCAACTAGTCCTAGGTATGACTATAAACTACATCTCACAGCAAGGCTTCTGATCACAAAGGGTCCCAGCTATGAGCAAATAGTGAGCCCCCACTAAAAAAAAAACACTATGAAAGTATAAAAATACATGTTTATATAAAAACTTGCGAACAACACCAGTTGATAGCAAAAGTGCCAACAACTGATAGCAAAATTGCCAACAGCTGATAGCAAAAGTGCCAACAGCTGATACCAAAAGTCCCAACAGCTGATAGCAAAAGTGCCAACAGCTGATAGCAAAAGTGCCAACAGCACCACAGTGCCAACTAGTCCTAGGTATGACTATAAACTACATCTGACAGCAAGGCTTCTGATCACAAAGGGTCCCAGCTATGAGCAAATAGTGACCCCCCACTAAAAAAACACTATGAAAGTATAAAAATACATGTTTATATAAAAACTTGCGAAAAACACGATTTGATAGCAAAAGTGCCAACAGCACCACAGCTGATAACAAAAGTGCCAACAGCTGATAGCAAAAGTGCCAACAGCTGATAGCAAACGTGCCAACAGCACCACAGTGCCAACTAGTCCTAGGTATGACTATAAACTACATCTGACAGCAAGGCTTCTGATCACAAAGGGTCCCAGCTATGAGCAAATAGTGACCCCCACTAAAAAAAAAACTCAATGAAATTATAAAAATACACGTTTATATAAAAACTTGCGAACAACACCAGTTGATAGCAAAAGTGCCAACAGCACCACAGCTGATAGCAAAAGTGCCAACAGCTTATAGCAAAAGTGCCAACAGCTTATACCAAAAGTGCCAAAAGCTGATAGCCAAAGTGCCAACAGCTGATAGCAAAAGTGCCAACAGATGATAGCAAAAGTGCCAACAGCTGATACCAAAAGTGCCAAAAGCTGATAGCAAAATTGCCAACAGCTGATAGCAAAAGTGCCAACAGCTGATAGGAAAAGTGCCAAAAGCTGATAGCAAATGTGACAACAGCTGATAGCAAAAGTGCCAACAGCACCACAGTGCCAACTAATCCTAGGGATGACTATAAACTACATCTGACAGCAAGGTTTATGATCACAAAGGGTCCCAGCTATGACAAAATAGTGACCCCCCACTAAAAAAAAACACTATAAATGTATAAAAATACATGTTTATATAAAAACTTGCGAACAACACCAGTTGATAGCAAAAGTGCCAACAGCACCACAGCTGATAGCAAAAGTGCCAACAGCTGATATCAAAAGTGCCAACATGTTATACCAAAAGTTCCAAAAGCTTATTGCAAAAGTGCCAACAGCTGATAGCAAAAGTTCCAACAGCTGATACCAAAAGTGCCAACAGCTGATAGCAAAAGTGCCAAGAGCTGATAGCAAAAGTGCCAACAGCAGATAGCAAAAGTGCCAACAGCACCACAGTGCCAACTAGTCCTAGGTATGATTATAAACTACATCTGACAGCAAGGCTTCTGATCACAAAGGGTCACAGCTATGAGCAAATAGTGACCCCCCACCAAAAAAAAACTCTATGAAAGTATAAAAATACATGTTTATATAAAAACTTGCGAACAACACCAGTTGATACCAAAAGTGCCAACAGCACCACAGCTGATAGCAAAAGTGCCAACAGCTGATAGCAAAAGTGCCAACAGCTGATACCAAAAGTGCCAAAAGCTGATAGGAAAAGTGCCAACAGCTGATAGCAAAAGTGCCAACAGCTGATAGCAAAAGTGCCAACAGCACCACAGTGCAACTAGTCCTAGGTATGACTATAAACTACATCTGACAGCAAGGCTTCTGATCAAAAAGGGTCCCAGCTATGAGCAAATAGTGAACCGCCACTAAAACAAAAACACTATGAAAGTATAAAAATACATGTTTATATAAAAACTTGCAAACAACACCAGTTGATATCAAAAGTGCCAACAGAACCACAGCTGATAGGAAAAGTGCCAAAAGCTGATAGCAAAAGTGCCAACTGCTGATAGCAAAAGTGCCAACAGCAACACAGTGCCAACTAGTCCTAGGTATGACTATAAACTACATCTGACAGCAAGGCTTCTAATCACAAAGGATCCCAGCTATGAGGAAATAGTGACCCCCCACTAAAAAAAAACACTACGAAATATAAAAATACATGTTTATATAAAAACTTGCGAACAACACCAGTTGATAGGAAAAGTGCCAACAGCTCATAGCAAAAGTGCCAACAGCGGATAGCAAAAGTGCCAACAGCTGATACCAACAGCACCACAGCTGATAGCAAAAGTGCCAACAGCTGATAGCAAAAGTGCCAACAGCTGATAGCAAAAGAGCCAACAGCACCACAGTGCCAACTAGTCCTAGGTATGACTATAAACTACATCTGACAGCAAGGCTTCTGATCACAAAGGGTCTTAGCTATGAGCAAATAGTGACCCACCACTAAAAAAAAAAAAAAACTATGAATGTATAAAAATACATGTTTATATAAAACTTGCGAACAACACCAGTTGATAGCAAAAGTGCCAACAGCACCACAGCTGATATCAAAAGTGCCAACAGCTGATACCAAAAGTGCCAAAAGCTGATAGCAAAAGTGCCAACAGCTGATAGCAAAAGTGCCAACAGCTGATACCAAAAGTGCCAACAGCTGATAGCAAAATTGCCAACAGCTGATAGCAAAAGTGCCAACAGCTGATAGCAAAAGTGCCAACAGCACCACAGTGCCAACTAGTCCTAGGTATGACTATAAACTACATCTGACAGCAAGGCTTCTGATCACAAAGGGTCCCAGCTATGAGCAAATAGTGACCCCCCACTAAAAGAAAAACACTATGAAATTATAAAAATACATGTTTATATAAAAACTTGCGAACAACACCAGTTGATAGCAAAAGTGCCAACAGCACCACAGCTGATAGCAAAAGTGCCAACAGCTGATAGCAAAAGTGCCAAAAGCTGATAGCAAAAGTGCCAACAGCTGATAGCAAAAGTGCCAACAGCACAACAGTGCCAACTAGTCCTAGGTATGACTATAAACTACATCTGACAGCAAGGCTTCTGATCACAAATGGTCCCAGCTATTAGCAAATAGTGACCACCCACTAAAAAAAGAACACTATAAAAGTATAAAAATACATGTTTATATAAAAACTTGCGAACAACACCAGTTGATAGCAAAAGTGCCAACAGCACCACAGCTGATAGCAAAAGTGCCAACAGCTGATAGCAAAAGTGCCAACATCTTATGCCAAAAGTGCCAAAAGCTGATTGCAAAAGTGCCAACAGCTGATAGCAAAAGTTCCAACAGCTGATACCAAAAGTGCCAACAGCTAATAGCAAAAGTGCCAACAGCTGATATCTAAAGTGCCAACAGCTGATGTCAAAAGTGTCAACAGCACCACAGTGCCAACTAGTCCTAAGTATGACTATAAACTACATCTGACAGCAAGGCTTCTCATCACAAAGGGTCCCAGCTATGAGCAAATAGTGACCCCCCCTAAAAAAAAAAAATCTATGAAAGTATAAAAATACATGTTTATATAAAAACTTGCGAACAACACCTGTTGATAGCAAAAGTGCCAACAGCACCACAGCTGATAGCAAAAGTGCCAACAGCTGATAGCGAAAGTGCCAACAGCTGATACCAAAAGTGCCAAAAGCTGATAGGAAAAGTGCCAACAGCTGATAGCAAAAGTGCCAACAGCTGATAGCAAAAGTTCCAACAACACCACAGTGCCAACTAGTCCTAGGTATGACTATAAACTACATCTGACTGCAAGGCTTCTGATCACAAAGGGTCCCAGCTATGAGCAAATAGTGACCCCCCACTAAAAATAAAACACTATGAAAGTATAAAAATACATATTTATATAAAAACTTGCGAACAACACCAGTTGATAGCAAAAGTGCCAACAGCACCACAGCTGATAGCAAAAGTGCCAACAGCTTATAGCAAAAGTGCCAAAAGCTGATAGCAAAAGTGCCAACAGCTGATAGCAAAAGTGCCAAAAGCTGATAGCAAAAGTGCCAACAGCTGATAGGAAAAGTGCCAACAGCTGATAGCAAAAGTGCCAACAGCACCACAGTGCCAACTAGTCCTAGGTATGACTATAAACTACATCTGACAGCAAGGCTTCTGATCACAAAGGGTCCCAGCTATGAGCAAATAGTGACCCCCCACTAAAAGAAAAACACTATGAAATTATAAAAATACATGTTTATATAAAAACTTGCGAACAACACCAGTTGATAGCAAAAGTGCCAACAGCACCACAGCTGATAGCAAAAGTGCCAACAGCTGATAGCAAAAGTGCCAAAAGCTGATAGCAAAAGTGCCAACAGCTGATAGCAAAAGTGCCAACAGCACAACAGTGCCAACTAGTCCTAGGTATGACTATAAACTACATCTGACAGCAAGGCTTCTGATCACAAATGGTCCCAGCTATTAGCAAATAGTGACCACCCACTAAAAAAAGAACACTATAAAAGTATAAAAATACATGTTTATATAAAAACTTGCGAACAACACCAGTTGATAGCAAAAGTGCCAACAGCACCACAGCTGATAGCAAAAGTGCCAACAGCTGATAGCAAAAGTGCCAACATCTTATGCCAAAAGTGCCAAAAGCTGATTGCAAAAGTGCCAACAGCTGATAGCAAAAGTTCCAACAGCTGATACCAAAAGTGCCAACAGCTAATAGCAAAAGTGCCAACAGCTGATATCTAAAGTGCCAACAGCTGATGTCAAAAGTGTCAACAGCACCACAGTGCCAACTAGTCCTAAGAATGACTATAAACTACATCTGACAGCAAGGCTTCTCATCACAAAGGGTCCCAGCTATGAGCAAATAGTGACCCCCCCTAAAAAAAAAAAATCTATGAAAGTATAAAAATACATGTTTATATAAAAACTTGCGAACAACACCTGTTGATAGCAAAAGTGCCAACAGCACCACAGCTGATAGCAAAAGTGCCAACAGCTGATAGCGAAAGTGCCAACAGCTGATACCAAAAGTGCCAAAAGCTGATAGGAAAAGTGCCAACAGCTGATAGCAAAAGTGCCAACAGCTGATAGCAAAAGTTCCAACAACACCACAGTGCCAACTAGTCCTAGGTATGACTATAAACTACATCTGACTGCAAGGCTTCTGATCACAAAGGGTCCCAGCTATGAGCAAATAGTGACCCCCCACTAAAAATAAAACACTATGAAAGTATAAAAATACATATTTATATAAAAACTTGCGAACAACACCAGTTGATAGCAAAAGTGCCAACAGCACCACAGCTGATAGCAAAAGTGCCAACAGCTTATAGCAAAAGTGCCAAAAGCTGATAGCAAAAGTGCCAACAGCTGATAGCAAAAGTGCCAAAAGCTGATAGCAAAAGTGCCAACAGCTGATAGGAAAAGTGCCAACAGCTGATAGCAAAAGTGCCAACAGCACCACAGTGCCAACTAGTCCTAGGTATGACTATAAACTACATCTGACAGCAAGGCTTCTGATCACAAAGGGTCCCAGCTATGAGCAAATAGTGACACCCCACTAAAAAAAAAAACTATGTAAGTATAAAAATACATGTTTATATAAAAACTTGCGAACAACACCAGTTGATAGCAAAAGTGCCAACAGCACCACAGCTGATAGCAAAAGTGCCAACAGCTTATAGCAAAAGTGCCAACAGCTGATAGCAAAAGTGCCAACAGCTTATACCAAAAGTGCCAAAAGCTGATAGCAAAAGTGCCAACAGCTGATAGCAAAAGTGCCAACAGCTGATACCAAAAGTGCCAACAGTTAATAGCAAATGTGCCAACAGCTGATACCAAAAGTGCCAACAGCACCACAGTGCCAACTAGTCCTAGGTATTACTATAAACTACATCTGACAGCAAGGCTTCTGATCACAAAGGGTCCCAGCTATGAGCAAATAGTGACCCCCCACTAAAAAAAAAAACACTATGAAAATATAAAAATACATCTTTATATAAAAACTTGCGAACAACACCAGTTGATAGCAAAAGTGCCAACAGCTGATAGCAAAAGTGCCAACAGCTGATAGCAAAAGTGCCAACAGCACCACAGTGCCAACTAGTCCTAGGTATGATTATAAACTACATCTGACAGCAAGGCTTCTGATCACAAAGTGTCCCAGCTATGAGCAAATAGTGATCCACCACTAAAAAAAAAACACTATGAAAGTATAAAAATAGATGTTTATATAAAAACTTGCGAACAACACCAGTTGATAGCAAAAGTGCCAACAGCTGATAGCAAAAGTGCCAACAGCTGATAGCAAAAGTGCCAACAGCTGATAGCAAAAGTGCCAACAGCTGATAGCAAAAATTCCAACAGCTGATAGCAAAAGTACCAACAGCTGATAGCAAAAGTGCCAACAGCACCACAGTGTCAACTAGTCCTAGGTAGGACAATAAACTACATCTGACAGCAAGGCTTCTGATCACAAAGGGTCCCAGCTATGAGCAAATAGTGACCCCACACTAAAAAAAAAACACTATGAAAGTATAAAAATACATGTTTATATAAAAACTTGCCAACAACACCAGTTGATAGCAAAAGTGACAACAGCACCACAGCTGATAGCAAAAGTGCCAACAGCTGATAGCAAAAGTGCCAACAGCTGATAGCAAAAGTGCCAACAGCTGATAGCAAAAGTGCCAACAGCACCACAGTGCCAACTAGTCCTTGGTATGACTATAAACTACATCTGACAGCAAGGCTTCTGATCACAAACTGTCCCAGCTATGAGCAAAGAGTGACACCCCACTAAAAAAAAAAACACTATGAAAGTATAAAAATACATGTTTATATAAAAACTTGCGAACAACACCAGTTGATAGCAAAAGTGCCAACAGCACCACAGCTGATAGCAAAAGTGCCAACAGCTGATAGCAAAAGTGCCAACAGCTGATACCAAAAGTGCCAAAAGCTGATAGCAAAAGTGCCAACAGCTGATAGCAAAAGTGCCAACAGCACCACAGTGCCAACTAGTCGTAGGTATGACTATAAACTACATCTGACAGCAAGGCTTCTGATCACAAAGGGTCCCAGCTATGAGCAAATAGTGACCCCCCACTAAAAAAAAAACACTATGAAAGTATAAAAATACATGTTTATATAACAACTTGCGAACAACACCAGTTGATAGCAAAAGTACCAACAGCACCACAGCTGATAGCAAAAGTGCCAACAGCTGATAGCGAAAGTTCCAACAGCTGATACCAAAAGTGCCAAAAGCTGATAGCAAAAGTGCCAACAGCTGATAGCAAAAGTGCCAACAGCTGATAGCAAAAGTTCCAACAACACCACAATGCCAACTAGTCCTAGGTATGACTATAAACTACATCTGACTGCAAGGCTTCTGATCACAAAGGGTCCCAGCTATGAGCAAATAGTGACCCCCCACTAAAAATAAAACACTATGAAAGTGTAAAAATACATATTTATATAAAAACTTGCGAACAACACCAGTTGATAGCAAAAGTGCCAACAGCACCACAGCTGATAGCAAAAGTGCCAACAGCTGATAGCAAAAGTGCCAACAGCTGATAGCGAAAGTGCCAACAGCTGATAGCAAAAGTGCCAACAGCTGATAGCAAAAGTGCCAAAAGCTGATAGCAAAAGTGCCAACAGCTGATAGGAAAAGTGCCACCAGCTGATAGCAAAAGTGCCAACAGCACCACAGTGCCAAATAGTCCTAGGTATGACTATAAACTACATCTGACTGCAAGGGTTCTGATCACAAAGGGTCCCAGCTATGAGCAAATAGTGACCCCCCACTAAAAATAAAACACTATGAAAGTATAAAAATACATATTTATATAAAAACTTGCGAACAACACCAGTTGATAGCAAAAGTGCCAACAGCACCACAGCTGATAGCAAAAGTGCCAACAGCTTATAGCAAAAGTGCCAAAAGCTGATAGCAAAAGTGCCAACAGCTGATAGCAAAAGTGCCAAAAGCTGATAGCAAAAGTGCCAACAGCTGATAGGAAAAGTGCCAACAGCTGATAGCAAAAGTGCCAACAGCACCACAGTGCCAACTAGTCCTAGGTATGACTATAAACTACATCTGACAGCAAGGCTTGTGATCACAAAGGGTCCCAGCTATGAGCAAATAGTGACACCCCACTAAAAAAAAATCTATGTAAGTATAAAAATACATGTTTATATAAAGACTTGCGAACAACACCAGTTGATAGCAAAAGTGCCAACAGCACCACAGCTGATAGCAAAAGTGCCAACAGCTGATAGCAAAAGTGCCAACAGCTGATAGCAAAAGTGCCAACAGCTTATACCAAACGTGCCAAAAGCTGATAGCAAAAGTGCCAACAGCTGATAGCAAAAGTGCCAACAGCTGATACCAAAAGTGCCAACAGCTAATAGCAAAAGTGCCAACAGCTGATACCAAAAGTGCCAACAGCACCACAGTGCCAACTAGTCCTAGGTATTACTATAAACTACATCTGACAGCAAGGCTTCTGATCACAAAGGGTCCCAGCTATGAGCAAATAGTGACCCCCCACTAAAAAAAAAAACACTATGAAAATATAAAAATACATCTTTATATAAAAACTTGCGAACAACACCAGTTGATAGCAAAAGTGCCAACAGCTGATAGCAAAAGTGCCAACAGCTGATAGCAAAAGTGCCAACAGCACCACAGTGCCAACTAGTCCTAGGTATGATTATAAACTACATCTGACAGCAAGGCTTCTGATCACAAAGTGTCCCAGCTATGAGCAAATAGTGATCCACCACTAAAAAAAAAACACTATGAAAGTATAAAAATAGATGTTTATATAAAAACTTGCGAACAACACCAGTTGATAGCAAAAGTGCCAACAGCTGAGAGCAAAAGTGCCAACAGCTGATAGCAAAAGTGCCAACAGCTGATAGCAAAAGTGCCAACAGCTGATAGCAAAAATTCCAACAGCTGATAGCAAAAGTACCAACAGCTGATAGCAAAAGTGCCAACAGCACCACAGTGTCAACTAGTCCTAGGTAGGACAATAAACTACATCTGACAGCAAGGCTTCTGATCACAAAGGGTCCCAGCTATGAGCAAATAGTGACCCCACACTAAAAAAAAAACACTATGAAAGTATAAAAATACATGTTTATATAAAAACTTGCCAACAACACCAGTTGATAGCAAAAGTGACAACAGCACCACAGCTGATAGCAAAAGTGCCAACAGCTGATAGCAAAAGTGCCAACAGCTGATACCAAAAGTGCCAACAGCTGATAGCAAAAGTGCCAACAGCACCACAGTGCCAACTAGTCCTTGGTATGACTATAAACTACATCTGACAGCAAGGCTTCTGATCACAAACTGTCCCAGCTATGAGCAAAGAGTGACACCCCACTAAAAAAAAAAACACTATGAAAGTATAAAAATACATGTTTATATAAAAACTTGCGAACAACACCAGTTGATAGCAAAAGTGCCAACAGCACCACAGCTGATAGCAAAAGTGCCAACAGCTGATAGCAAAAGTGCCAACAGCTGATACCAAAAGTGCCAAAAGCTGATAGCAAAAGTGCCAACAGCTGATAGCAAAAGTGCCAACAGCACCACAGTGCCAACTAGTCGTAGGTATGACTATAAACTACATCTGACAGCAAGGCTTCTGATCACAAAGGGTCCCAGCTATGAGCAAATAGTGACCCCCCACTAAAAAAAAAACACTATGAAAGTATAAAAATACTTGTTTATATAACAACTTGCGAACAACACCAGTTGATAGCAAAAGTACCAACAGCACCACAGCTGATAGCAAAAGTGCCAACAGCTGATAGCGAAAGTTCCAACAGCTGATACCAAAAGTGCCAAAAGCTGATAGCAAAAGTGCCAACAGCTGATAGCAAAAGTGCCAACAGCTGATAGCAAAAGTTCCAACAACACCACAATGCCAACTAGTCCTAGGTATGACTATAAACTACATCTGACTGCAAGGCTTCTGATCACAAAGGGTCCCAGCTATGAGCAAATAGTGACCCCCCACTAAAAATAAAACACTATGAAAGTGTAAAAATACATATTTATATAAAAACTTGCGAACAACACCAGTTGATAGCAAAAGTGCCAACAGCACCACAGCTGATAGCAAAAGTGCCAACAGCTGATAGCAAAAGTGCCAACAGCTGATAGCGAAAGTGCCAACAGCTGATAGCAAAAGTGCCAACAGCTGATAGCAAAAGTGCCAAAAGCTGATAGCAAAAGTGCCAACAGCTGATAGGAAAAGTGCCACCAGCTGATAGCAAAAGTGCCAACAGCACCACAGTGCCAAATAGTCCTAGGTATGACTATAAACTACATCTGACTGCAAGGGTTCTGATCACAAAGGGTCCCAGCTATGAGCAAATAGTGACCCCCCACTAAAAATAAAACACTATGAAAGTATAAAAATACATATTTATATAAAAACTTGCGAACAACACCAGTTGATAGCAAAAGTGCCAACAGCACCACAGCTGATAGCAAAAGTGCCAACAGCTTATAGCAAAAGTGCCAAAAGCTGATAGCAAAAGTGCCAACAGCTGATAGCAAAAGTGCCAAAAGCTGATAGCAAAAGTGCCAACAGCTGATAGGAAAAGTGCCAACAGCTGATAGCAAAAGTGCCAACAGCACCACAGTGCCAACTAGTCCTAGGTATGACTATAAACTACATCTGACAGCAAGGCTTGTGATCACAAAGGGTCCCAGCTATGAGCAAATAGTGACACCCCACTAAAAAAAAATCTATGTAAGTATAAAAATACATGTTTATATAAAGACTTGCGAACAACACCAGTTGATAGCAAAAGTGCCAACAGCACCACAGCTGATAGCAAAAGTGCCAACAGCTGATAGCAAAAGTGCCAACAGCTGATAGCAAAAGTGCCAACAGCTTATACCAAAAGTGCCAAAAGCTGATAGCAAAAGTGCCAACAGCTGATAGCAAAAGTGCCAACAGCTGATACCAAAAGTGCCAACAGCTAATAGCAAAAGTGCCAACAGCTGATACCAAAAGTGCCAACAGCACCACAGTGCCAACTAGTCCTAGGTATTACTATAAACTACATCTGACAGCAAGGCTTCTGATCACAAAGGGTCCCAGCTATGAGCAAATAGTGACCCCCCACTAAAAAAAAAAACACTATGAAAATATAAAAATACATCTTTATATAAAAACTTGCGAACAACACCAGTTGATAGCAAAAGTGCCAACAGCTGATAGCAAAAGTGCCAACAGCTGATAGCAAAAGTGCCAACAGCACCACAGTGCCAACTAGTCCTAGGTATGATTATAAACTACATCTGACAGCAAGGCTTCTGATCACAAAGTGTCCCAGCTATGAGCAAATAGTGATCCACCACTAAAAAAAAAACACTATGAAAGTATAAAAATAGATGTTTATATAAAAACTTGCGAACAACACCAGTTGATAGCAAAAGTGCCAACAGCTGAGAGCAAAAGTGCCAACAGCTTATAGCAAAAGTGCCAACAGCTGATAGCAAATGTGCCAACAGCTGATAGCAAAAATTCCAACAGCTGATAGCAAAAGTACCAACAGCTGATAGCAAAAGTGCCAACAGCACCACAGTGTCAACTAGTCCTAGGTAGGACAATAAACTACATCTGACAGCAAGGCTTCTGATCACAAAGGGTCCCAGCTATGAGCAAATAGTGACCCCACACTAAAAAAAAAACACTATGAAAGTATAAAAATACATGTTTATATAAAAACTTGCCAACAACACCAGTTGATAGCAAAAGTGACAACAGCACCACAGCTGATAGCAAAAGTGCCAACAGCTGATAGCAAAAGTGCCAACAGCTGATACCAAAAGTGCCAAAAGCTGATAGCAAAAGTGCCAACAGCTGATAGCAAAAGTGCCAACAGCACCACAGTGCCAACTAGTCGTAGGTAAGACTATAAACTACATCTGACAGCAAGGCTTCTGATCACAAAGGGTCCCAGCTATGAGCAAATAGTGACACCCCACTAAAAAAAAAACACTATGAAAGTATAAAAATACATGTTTATATAAAAACTTGCGAACAACACCTGTTGATAGCAAAAGTGCCAACAGCACCACAGCTGATAGCAAAAGTGCCAACAGCTGATAGCGAAAGTTCCAACAGCTGATACCAAAAGTGCCAAAAGCTGATAGCAAAAGTGCCAACAGCTGATAGCAAAAGTGCCAACAGCTGATAGCAAAAGTTCCAACAACACCACAATGCCAATTAGTCCTAGGTATGACTATAAACTACATCTGACTGCAAGGCTTCTGATCACAAAGGGTCCCAGCTATGAGCAAATAGTGACCCCCCACTAAAAATAAAACGCTATGAAAGTGTAAAAATACATATTTATATAAAAACTTGCGAACAACACCAGTTGATAGCAAAAGTGCCAACAGCACCACAGCTGATAGCAAAAGTGCCAACAGCTGATAGCAAAAGTGCCAACAGCTGATAGCGAAAGTGCCAACAGCTGATAGCAAAAGTGCCAACAGCTGATAGCAAAAGTGCCAAAAGCTGATAGCAAAAGTGCCAACAGCTGATAGGAAAAGTGCCACCAGCTGATAGCAAAAGTGCCAACAGCACCACAGTGCCAAATAGTCCTAGGTATGACTAT
This sequence comes from Acanthosepion esculentum, assembly GCA_964036315.1. Classification (NCBI taxonomy): domain Eukaryota; kingdom Metazoa; phylum Mollusca; class Cephalopoda; order Sepiida; family Sepiidae; genus Acanthosepion; species Acanthosepion esculentum. The sequence continues at coordinate 69,327,595 of OZ038514.1, forward strand.
AAACTACATCTGACAGCAAGGCTTCTGATCACAAAGGGTCCCAGCTATGAGCAAATAGTGACCCCCCACTAAAAAAAAAACACTATGTAAGTATAAAAATACATGTTTATATAAAAACTTGCGAACAACACCAGTTGATAGCAAAAGTGCCAACAGCACCACAGCTGATAGCAAAAGTGCCAACAGCTGATAGCAAAAGTGCCAACAGCTGATAGCAAAAGTGCCAACAGCTGATAGCAAAAGTGCCAACAGCTGATAGCAAAAGTGCCAACAGCACCACAGTGCCAACTAGTCCTAGGTATGACTATAAACTACCTCTGACAGCAAGGCTCCTGATCACAAAGGGTCCCAGCTATGAGCAAATAGTGACCCCCCCACTAAAAAAAAAACACTATGAAAGTATAAAAATATATGTTTATATAAAAACAACTAGTCCTAGGTATGACTGTTGGTTTCCAGTCCATATTTGAGCGTCTAATGTAAGATTTTAGACTACGTCCAGCAGCATGTCCTCTGACCTGTTAGCTTCCGGTCCATATTTGATCGTCTTGTGTAAGATGATACACTACGTCCAGCAGCCATGATTCTGATCTGTTGTTTCCTGGTTCATATTTGAGCGTCTAATATAAAAAGATAAACTACGTCCAGCTGCATGGCCTCTGATCTGTTTGTTTCCGGTCCATATTTGAGCGTCTAATGTAAGATATTTGACTACGTCCTGCAGCATGGCCTCTGATCTGTTGGCTTCCGGTCCATATTTGAGCGACTTGTGTAAGATTATACACTACGTCCAGCAGCCATGATTCTGATCTCTAGGTTTCTGGTGCATATTTGAGCGTCTAATGTTAAAAGATAAACTACGTCCAGCAGCATGGCCTCTGATAAGTGGGTTTCTGGTCCATATTTTAGCGTCCAATGTAAGATTTTAGACTACGTCAGGCAGCATGGCTTCTGATCTGTTGGTGTCCAATTGTCGGGAATTTCTTACCTTATCCATAATTACAAAAGTTTTTTCGACAATTTGAATAGAGTCGAGGTGAAATTCAACGGTATGGGGACTTGTGTTAGCTCATTTGCGCAAATTGTCATTCGGCCCTAAACTGGGAAAACAGTCATATTTCACTTGTTTATAAATTTTTCCAGTAAAAGAAATATTGTCAAAATGGGTATCAAGTTTTGTGCAATTATTTGATTTGTCTATGTTTACAGGGATTTTTCATTTGCTCAGATAGTAAAAAGTACAGCATTCACCATGTGCGCTGTATGTCGTCTGACAATTTATAGCGTCCGAATTCCAATGTGCACAATAAGACTGCATTTCTAATTTTTCCTTTTTTATAGAATCCACAAAATATTGGTGTCCAATTGTCGGGAATTTCTTGTCTTATCAATGATTACAAAAGTTTTTTCGACACCTAGAATAGAGTCGAGTCGAAATTCAACGGTATGGGGAGTAGTGTTAGCTCATTTGCGGAAATTGTCATGCGGACCTAAACTGGGTAATCATTCATATTTCACTTGTTTATAACTTTTTTCCAATAAAGAAATATTTTCAAAATGGGTATCAAATTGTGTGCAATTATTTGATTTGTCTATGTTTACATGGATTTTTCATTTGGTCAGATAGTAAAAAGGACAGCTTTCACCATGTGCGTGGTATGTCGTCTGACAATTTACAGCGTCCGAATTCCAGTGTGCACAATAAGACTGCATTTCTAATTTTTCCTTTTTATAGAATCCACAAAATATTGGTGTCCAATTGTCGGGAATTTCTTGCCTTATCCATAATTACAAAAGTTTTTTCGACACCATGACTAGAGTCGATGCGAAATTCAACGGTATGGGGACTTGCGTTAGCTCATTTGCGGAAATTGTCATGCGGACCTAAACTGGGTAATCAGTCATAATTCACTTGTTTATAACTTTTTTCCAGTAAATGAAATATTTTCAAAATGGGTATCAAATTGTGTGCAATTATTTGGTTGGTCTATGTATACAGGGATTTTTCATTTGGTCAAATAGTAAAAAGTACAGCTTTCACCAGGTGCGCGGTATGTCGTCTGACAATTTACAGCGTCCGAATTCCAGTGTGCACAATAAGACTGCAATTCTAATTTTGCCTTTTTATAGAATCCACAAAATATTTTTGTCCAATTTTCGGGAATATCTTGCCTTATTCAAGATTACAAAAGTTTGTTCGACACCTTGAATAGAGTCGAGGCAAAATTCAACGGTATGGGGACTTGTGTTAGCTCATTTGCGGAAATTTTCATGCGCCCCTAAACTGGGAAATCAGTCATATTTCACTTGTTTATAACTTTTTTCCAGTAAAAGAAATATTTTATGTAAAGAGAAGAAAGATGTATTTATGTAAATAGAAGGAGATGACGATTTGTAGCAGCCTGATATTTCTTGCAATGCAATTTCACAAAAGAGCCAGGCTTATTCGGCTTGTAGCGGCCTGAGATTGCTTGTAAGGCAGTTTCACAAAAGAGACAGGAGATGTCGTCTTGTAGCAGCCTGATATTACTTGTAAGGCAGTTTTCACAAAAAAGCCAAGAGAAGTCGTCTCATAGCAGCCTGACATTGCTTTTAAGGCAGTTGCCACAAAAGGGCCAGGAGAAAACGGCTCGTAGCCGCCTGGGATTGCTTGTAAGACAATTCGCACAAAAAGCCAAAAGAATTCATATTGTTGCAGCCTGAGATTGCTTGTAATGTAGTTGTAACAAAAGAGCCAGCATATGTCGATTTGTAGCGGCCTGAGATTCTTGTAAGGCAGTTTCACAAAAGAGCCATGCGTATTCGGCTTGTAGCAGGCTGAGATTGCTTGTAAGGCAGTTTAAAAAAAAGAGACAGGAGATGTCGTTTGTAGCAGCCTGAGATTGCTTTTAAGGCAGATTTCACAAAAGAGACAAGAGAAGTCGGTTCGTAGACGCCTGGGATTGCTTGTAAGGCAAATTGCACAAAAGAGCCAGGAGAATTCGGCTTGCAGCAGCCTGAGATTGCTTGTTTTGCAGTTGTCACAAATGAGCCAGGATATGTCGATTTGTAGCAGCCTGACATTGCTTATAAGGCAGTTGTCACAAAAGTGCCAGGAGAATTCGTCTTGAAGCAGCATGAGATTTATTGTAAGGCAGTTGCCACAATAGGGCCAGGAGAAATCGGCTCGTAGCCGCCTCTGTTTGCTTGTAAGGTAGTTGCCACCAATGAGTCAGGAGAAATCGGCTCGTAGCCGCCTGGGATTTCTTGTAAGGCAATTGGCAATAAAATCTTGGAGAATTGGGATTGCTGCAGCCTGAGATTGTTTTTAAGGCAGTTGTCACAATAGAACCAGGAGAATTCGGCTTGTAGCAGCCTGAGATTGCCTGTAAGGCAATTACAACAAAAGAGCCAGGAGAAATCGGCATGTAGCCGCCTGGGATTGCTTTTAAGGCAATTGGCACAAAACGTCAGGAGAACTGTCCTGGCTGCAGCCTGAGATTGCTTGTAAGGCAGTTTTCACAAAAGAGACAGGAGATGTCGATTTGTAGCGGCCTGAGATTGCTTGCAAGGCAGTTTCACAAAAGAGACAGGAGATGTCGTTTTGTAGCAGCTTGATATTACTTGTAAGGCAGTTGTCACAAATGAGACAGGAGATGTCGATTTGTAGCGGCCTGATATTACTTGTAAGGCAGTTTTCACAAAAGAGCAAGGGAAGTCGGCTCGTAGCAACCTGACATTGCTTGTAAGGCAGTTTTCACAAAAGAGCCAAGGGAAGTCGGCTCGTAGCAGCCTGACGTTGCTTGTAAGGCAGTTGTCACAAAAGTGCCAGGAGAATTCGGATTGTAGCAGCCTGAGATTTCTTGTAAGGCAGTTGCCACAAAAGACCCAGGAGAAGTCGGCTCGTAGCAGCCTGACATTGCTTGTAAGGCAGTTTTCACAAAAGAGCCAAGAGAAGTCGGCTCGTAGCAGCCTGACATTGCTTGTAAGGCAGTTGTCACAAAAGCGCCAGGAGAATTCTGCTTGTAGCAGCCTGAGATTTCTTGTAAGGCAGTTGCCACAAAAGAGCCAGGAGAAATCGGCTCGTAGCAGCCTGGGATTGCTTGTAATGCAATTGGCACAAAAGGTCAGGAGAATTGGACTAGCGGCAGCCTGAGATTGCTTGTAAGGCAGTTTCACAAAAGAGCCAGGCGTATTCGGCTTGTAGCAGGCTGAGGTTGATTGTAAGGCAATTCGCACCAAAGCCAGGATAATTCATATTTCTGAGGCCTGAGATTGCTTGTAAGGCAGTTGTAACAAAAGAGCCAGCATATGTCGATTTGTAGCGGCCTGAGATTGCTTGAAAGGCAGTTTCACAAAATAGCCAGGCGTATTTGGCTTGTAGCTGGCTGAGATTGATTGTAAGGCAGTTTTTAAAAAATAGACAAAAGATGTCGTTTTGTAGCAGCCTGAGATTGCTTTTAAGGCAATTTTCACAAAAGAGACAAGAGAAGTCGGCTCGTAGACGCCTGGGATTGCTTGTAAGGCAATTTGCACAAAAGAGCCAGGAGAATTTGGCTTGCAGCAGCCTGAGATTGCTGGTGGAGTGGGGGTTCGTCTGCGTGGGACTTTCTGGGACTGTCTCCTGGGTGGGGGTCGTCTACGTGGGACGTTCTGGGACTGTCTCCTGGGTGGATGGGTCGTCTACATGGGACTTTCTGGGACTGGTGGTCGTCTGCGTTGGACTTTCTGGGACTGTCTCCTGGGTGGGGGGTCGTCTGCGTGGGACTTTCTGGGACTGTCTCCTGGGTGGGGGTCGTCTGCTTGGGACTTTCTGGGACTGGGGGTCGCCCGCGTGGGACTTTCTGGGAATGTCTCCTGTGTGGGAGTTCGTCTGTGTTGGACTTTCTGGGACTGGGTGTCGTCCGCGTCGGACTTTCTGGGAATGTCTCCTGGGTGGGGGTTCGTCTGCATGGGACTTTCTGGAACTGGGTGGTCGTCTGCGTGGGACTTTCTGGGACTGTCTCCTGGGTGGGTGTCTGCATGGGAGTTTCTTGGACTGTGACTCGTCTGCTGGGACTTTCTGGGACTGGAGGTCGTCTGCGTGTGGCTTTCTGGTACTGTCTCCTGGGTAGGGGGGTCGTTTGCGTGGGACTTTCTTGGACTTGGCGTCTTCTGCGTTGGACTTTCTGGGACTGTCTCCTGTCTGGGGGGTCTTCTTCGTGGGACTATCTTGGACTAGGGGTCGTCTGCGTTGGACTTTCTGGGACTGTCTCCTGGGTGGGGGTCGTCTGCGCGGGACTTTCTTGGACTGGGGGTCGTCTGCGTAGGAATTTCTCGGACTGTCTCCTGGGTGGGGGTTCGTCTGCGCGGGACTTTCTGGGACTGGGGGTCGTCTGCGTGGCAATTTCTGGGACTGTCTCCTGGGTGGGGTGGTCTGCTTCGGACTTTCTGGGACTGTGGCTCGTCTGCGTGGGACTTTCTGGGACTGTCTCCTGGGTAGGGGGTCGTGTGCGTGGGACTTTCGTGGACTTGTGGTCGTCTGCGTGGGACTTTCTGGGATTGTCGGTCGTCTACATAGGACTTTATATGACTGTCTCCTTGGTGGGGGGTGTCGTCCGCGTGGGACTTTCTTCGACTGGGCGTCTTCTGCGTGGGATTTTTTGGAACTGTCTCCTGTCTGGGGGGTCGTCTTCGTGGGACTTTATTAGACTAGGGGTCGTCTGCGTTGGACTTTCTATGACTGTCTCCTGGGTGGGTGGTCGTCTGCATGGGACTTTCTGGTACTGGGGGTCGTCTGCGTGGGACTTTCTGGGACTGTCACCTGGCTGGGGGGGTCGTCTCCGTGGGATATCTGGGACTGTCTCTTGGGTGGGGGTTCATCTGCATTGGATTACCTGGGACTGGGGGTCGTCTGCGTGGGACATTCTGGGACTGGGGGTCATCTGCGTGGGTCTTTTTGGGACTCTCTCCTGGGTGGGGGTCGTCTGCGTGGGACTTTCTTGGACTGGGGGTCGTCTGCGTGGGTCTTTCTGGGACTGTCTCCTGACTGGGGCGTTGTCTGCGTTGAAATTTCTGGGCATGTCTCCTGGGTGGGGGTTCGTCTGCGTTGGACATTCTGGGACTGGGTGTCGTCCGCGTGGGACTTTCTGGTACTGTCTCCTGGGTGGGGGGTCGTCTGCGTGGGACTTTCTGGTACTGGGGGTCGTCTGCGTGGGACTTTCTGGGACTGTCTCCTGGGTGGGGGTTCGTCTGCGTGGGATATCTGGGACTGTCTCCTGGGTGGGGGGTCGTCTGCATGGGATTACCTGGGACTGGGGGTCGTCTGAGTCAGACATTCTTGGACTGGGTGTCGTCTGCGTGGGTCTTTTTGGGACTCTCTCCTGGGTGGGGGTCGTCTGCGTGGGTCTTTCTGGGACTGTCTCCTGACTGGGGGGTTGTCTGCGTTGAAATTTCTGGGCATGTCTCCTGGTTGAGGGGTCTTCTGCGTGGGTCTTTCTGGGACTGGGGGTCGTCCGCGTGGGACTTTCTTGGAATGTCTCCTGGGTGGGGTGTCGTCTGCATGGGACTTTCTGGGACTGGGGGTAGTCTGCGTGGGACTTTCAGGGACTGTCTCCTGGGTGTGGGGTCGTCTGCGTGGGTCTTTCTGGGACTGTCTCCTGACTGGGGGGTTGTCTGCGTTGAAATTCCTGGGCATGTCTCCTGGGTGAGGGGTCGTCTGCCTGGGACTTTCTGGGACTGGGGGTCGTCCGCGTGGGACTTTCTGGGAATGTCTCCTGGGTGGGAGTTCGTCTGTGTTGGACTTTCTGGGACTGGGTGTCGTCCGCGTGGGACATTCTGGGCCGGTGACTCGTCTGCGTGGGACTTTCTGTGACTGGAGGTCTTCTGCGTGGGACTTTCTGGTACTGTCTCCTAGGTGGGGGTCGTCTGCATGGGACTTTCTTGGACGGTGACTCGTCTGCGTGGGACTTTCTGGGACTGCAGGTCTTCTGCGTACTGTCTCCTGGGTGGGGGGTTCGTATTCGTGGGACTTTATTTGACTAGGTGTCGTCTGCGTTGGACTTTCTGGGACTGTCTGCTGGGTGGGGTCGTCTGCGCGGGACTTTCTGGGACTGGGGTCGTCTACGTTGGAATTTCTGGGACTCTCTCCTGGGTGCGGGTCGTCTGTGTGGGACATTCTGGTACTGGGGGTCGTCTGCGTGGGACTTTCTTGGACTGTCTCCTGTGTGGGGGTCGTCTGCGTGGGACTTTCTGGGACTGTGGGCCGTCTACGTGGGACTTTCTGGGACTCTCTCCTGGGTGCGGGTCGTCTGCGTGGGACTTTCTGGTACTGGGGGTCGTCTGCGTGGGACTTTCTGGGACTGTCTCCTGTTTGGGGATTCGTCTACATGGGATTACCTGGGACTGGGGGTCGTCTGCGTGGGACATTCTGGGACTGGGGGTCGTCTGCGTTGGACTTTCTGGGACTGTCTCCTGGGTGGGGGTCGTCTGCGCGGGACTTTCTTGGACTGGGGGTCGTCTGCGTAGGAATTTCTCGGACTGTCTCCTGGGTGGGGGTTCGTCTGCGCGGGACTTTCTGGGACTGGGGGTCGTCTGCGTGGCAATTTCTGGGACTGTCTCCTGGGTGGGGTGGTCTGCTTCGGACTTTCTGGGACTGTGGCTCGTCTGCGTGGGACTTTCTGGGACTGTCTCCTGGGTAGGGGGTCGTGTGCGTGGGACTTTCGTGGACTTGTGGTCGTCTGCGTGGGACTTTCTGGGATTGTCGGTCGTCTACATAGGACTTTATATGACTGTCTCCTTGGTGGGGGGTGTCGTCCGCGTGGGACTTTCTTCGACTGGGCGTCTTCTGCGTGGGATTTTTTGGAACTGTCTCCTGTCTGGGGGGTCGTCTTCGTGGGACTTTATTAGACTAGGGGTCGTCTGCGTTGGACTTTCTATGACTGTCTCCTGGGTGGGTGGTCGTCTGCATGGGACTTTCTGGTACTGGGGGTCGTCTGCGTGGGACTTTCTGGGACTGTCACCTGGCTGGGGGGGTCGTCTCCGTGGGATATCTGGGACTGTCTCTTGGGTGGGGGTTCATCTGCATTGGATTACCTGGGACTGGGGGTCGTCTGCGTGGGACATTCTGGGACTGGGGGTCATCTGCGTGGGTCTTTTTGGGACTCTCTCCTGGGTGGGGGTCGTCTGCGTGGGACTTTCTTGGACTGGGGGTCGTCTGCGTGGGTCTTTCTGGGACTGTCTCCTGACTGGGGCGTTGTCTGCGTTGAAATTTCTGGGCATGTCTCCTGGGTGGGGGTTCGTCTGCGTTGGACATTCTGGGACTGGGTGTCGTCCGCGTGGGACTTTCTGGTACTGTCTCCTGGGTGGGGGGTCGTCTGCGTGGGACTTTCTGGTACTGGGGGTCGTCTGCGTGGGACTTTCTGGGACTGTCTCCTGGGTGGGGGTTCGTCTGCGTGGGATATCTGGGACTGTCTCCTGGGTGGGGGGTCGTCTGCATGGGATTACCTGGGACTGGGGGTCGTCTGAGTCAGACATTCTTGGACTGGGTGTCGTCTGCGTGGGTCTTTTTGGGACTCTCTCCTGGGTGGGGGTCGTCTGCGTGGGTCTTTCTGGGACTGTCTCCTGACTGGGGGGTTGTCTGCGTTGAAATTTCTGGGCATGTCTCCTGGTTGAGGGGTCTTCTGCGTGGGTCTTTCTGGGACTGGGGGTCGTCCGCGTGGGACTTTCTTGGAATGTCTCCTGGGTGGGGTGTCGTCTGCATGGGACTTTCTGGGACTGGGGGTAGTCTGCGTGGGACTTTCAGGGACTGTCTCCTGGGTGTGGGGTCGTCTGCGTGGGTCTTTCTGGGACTGTCTCCTGACTGGGGGGTTGTCTGCGTTGAAATTCCTGGGCATGTCTCCTGGGTGAGGGGTCGTCTGCCTGGGACTTTCTGGGACTGGGGGTCGTCCGCGTGGGACTTTCTGGGAATGTCTCCTGGGTGGGAGTTCGTCTGTGTTGGACTTTCTGGGACTGGGTGTCGTCCGCGTGGGACATTCTGGGCCGGTGACTCGTCTGCGTGGGACTTTCTGTGACTGGAGGTCTTCTGCGTGGGACTTTCTGGTACTGTCTCCTAGGTGGGGGTCGTCTGCATGGGACTTTCTTGGACGGTGACTCGTCTGCGTGGGACTTTCTGGGACTGCAGGTCTTCTGCGTACTGTCTCCTGGGTGGGGGGTTCGTATTCGTGGGACTTTATTTGACTAGGTGTCGTCTGCGTTGGACTTTCTGGGACTGTCTGCTGGGTGGGGTCGTCTGCGCGGGACTTTCTGGGACTGGGGTCGTCTACGTTGGAATTTCTGGGACTCTCTCCTGGGTGCGGGTCGTCTGTGTGGGACATTCTGGTACTGGGGGTCGTCTGCGTGGGACTTTCTTGGACTGTCTCCTGTGTGGGGGTCGTCTGCGTGGGACTTTCTGGGACTGTGGGCCGTCTACGTGGGACTTTCTGGGACTCTCTCCTGGGTGCGGGTCGTCTGCGTGGGACTTTCTGGTACTGGGGGTCGTCTGCGTGGGACTTTCTGGGACTGTCTCCTGTTTGGGGATTCGTCTACATGGGATTACCTGGGACTGGGGGTCGTCTGCGTGGGACATTCTGGGACTGGGGGTCGTCTGCGTGGGTCTTTTTGGGACTCTCTCCTGTGTGGGGGTCGTCTGCGTGGGACTTTCTGGTACAGTCTCCTGGGTGGGGAGTCGTCTGCGTGGGACTTTCTGGGTCTGGGGGTCGTCTGCGTGGGTCTTTCTGGGAATGTCTCCAGGTTGGGGGTCGTCTGCCTTGGACTTTCTGGGACTGGGGGTCGTCCGCGTGGGACTTTCTGGGAATGTCTCCTGGGTGGGGGTTCGTCTGCGTTGGACATTCTGGGACTGGGTGTCGTCCGCGTGGGATTTTCTGGGACTGTCTCCTGGGTGGGGGTTCGTCTGCGTGGGACTTTCTGGAACTGGGTGGTCGTCTGCGTGGGACTTTCTGGGACTGTCTCCTGGGTGGGGGTCGTCTGCATGGGACTTTCTTGGACTGTGACTCGTCTGCGTGGGATTTTCTGGGACTGGAGTTCGTCTGCGTGGGACTTTCTGGTAATGCCTCCTTGGTGGGGGGTCGTCTGCGCGGGACTTTCTGGGACTGGGGGTCGTCTGCGTAGGAATTTCTCGAACTGTCTCCTGAGTGGGGGGTCGTCTTCGTGGGACTTTCTGGGACTGGGGGTCGTCTGCGTGGGAATTTCTGGGACTGTCTCCTGGGTGGGGGTCGTCTACTTGGGACTTTCTGGGACTGTGGGTCGTCTGCGTGGGACTTTCTGGGACTGTCTCCTGGGTAGGGGGTCGTCGGCGTGGGACATTCGTGGACTTGTGGTCTTCTGCGTGGGACTTTCTGGGACTGTCTCCTGGGTGGGGGTTCGTCTGCGTGGGAATTTCTGGGACTGTCGGTCGTCTACGTAGGACTTTATATGACTGTCTCCTGGGTGGGGGGTCGTCTGCGTGGGACTTTCTGGGACTGGGTGTCGTCCGCGTGGGAATTTCTGGGACTGTGACTCGTCTGCCTGGGATTTTCTGGGACTGGAGTTCGTCTGCGTGGGACTTTCTGGGACTGTCTCCTGGGTGGGGGTCGTCTGCGCGGGACCTTCTGGGACTGGGGGTCGTCTACGTTGGAATTTCTGGGACTCTCTCCTGGGTGCGGGTCGTCTGCGTGGGACTTTCTGGTACTGGGGGTCGTCTGTGTGGGACTTTCTTGGACTGTCTCCTCTGTGGGGGTCGTCTGCGTGGGACTTTCTGGGACTGTGGGCTGTCTACGTGGGACTTTCTGGGACTCTCTCCTGGGTGCGGGTCGTCTGCCTGGGACTTTCTGGTACTGGGGGTCGTCTGCGTGGGACTTTCTGGGACTGGGTGTCGTCCGCGTGGGATTTTCTGGGACTGTCTCCTGGGTGGGGGTTCGTCTGCGTGGGACTTTCTGGAACTGGGTGGTCGTCGGCGTGGTACTTTCTGGGACTGTCTCCTGGGTGGGGGTCGTCTGCATGGGACTTTCTTGGACTGTGACTCGTCTGCGTGGGATTTTCTGGGACTGGAGTTCGTCTGCGTGGGACTTTCTGGTACTGCCTCCTTGGTTGGGGGTCGTCTGCGTGGGACTTTCTGGGACTGGGCGTCTTCTGCGTTGGACTTTCTGGGACTGTCTCCTGTCTGGGGGGTCGTCTGCGCGGGACTTTCTGGGACTGGGTGTCGTCTGCGTAGGAATTTCTCGAACTGTCTCCTGAGTGGGGGGTCGTGTGCGTGGGACTTTCTGGGACTGGGGGTCGTCTGCGTGGGAATTTCTTGGACTGTCTCCTGGGTGGGGGTCGTCTGCTTGGGACTTTCTGGGACTGTGGGTCGTCTGCGTGGGACTTTCTGGGACTGGGGGTCGTCTGTGTGGGTCTTTCTGGGACTGTCTCCTGACTGGGGGGTTGTCAGCGTTGAAATCTCTGGGCATGTCTCCTGGTTGAGGGGTCTTCTGCGTGGGTCTTTCTGGGACTGGGGGTCGGCCGCGTGGGACTTTCTTGGAATGTTTCCTGGGTGGGGTGTCGTATGCATGGGACTTTCTGGGACTGGGGGTAGTCTGCGTGGGACTTTCTGGGACTGTCTCCTGGGTGTGGGGTCGTCTGCGTGGGCCTTTCTGGGACTGTCTCCTGGGTGGGGGTCGTCTGCGTGGGACTTTCTGGGACTGGGGGTCGTCCGCGTGGGACTTTCTGGGAATGTCTCCTGGGTGGGAGTTCTTCTGTGTTGGACTTTCTGGGACTGTCTCCTGGGTGTGGGGTCGTCTGCGTGGGCCTTTCTGGGACTGTCTCCACGGTGGGGGTTCGTCTGCATGGGACTTTCTGGAACGGGATGGTCGTCTGCGTGGGACTTTCTGGGACTGGCTCCTAGGTGGGGGTCGTCTGCATGGGACTTTCTTGGACGGTGACTCGTCTGCTTTGGACTTTCTGGGACTGGAGGTCCTCTGCGTGGGACTTTCTGGTACTGTCTCCTGGGTGGGGGGTCGTCTGCGTGGGACTTTCTGGTACTGTCTCCTGGGTGGGGGGTCGTCTGCGTGAGATTTTTTGGAACTGTCTCCTGTCTGGGGGTTCGTATTCGTGGGACTTTATTGGACTAGGTGTCGTCTGCGTTGGACTTTCTGGGACTGTCTCCTGGGTGGGGCTCGTCTGCGCGGGACTTTCTGGGACTGGGGGTCGTCTACGTTGGAATTTCTGGGACTCTCTCCTGGGTGCGGGTCGTCTGCGTGGGACTTTCTGGTACTGTGGGTCGTCTGCGTGGGACTTTCAGGGACTGTCTCCTGTGTGGGGGTCGTCTGCGTGGGACTTTCTGGGACTGTGGGCCGTCTACGTGGGACTTTCTGGGACTCTCTCCTGGGTGCGGGTCGTCTGCGTGGGACTTTCTGGGACTGTCTCCTGGGTGGGGGTCGTCTGCGTGGGATTACCTGGGACTGGGGTCGTCTGCGTGGGACATTCTGGGACTGGGGGTCGTCTGCGTGGGACTTTTTGGGACTCTCTCCTGGGTGGGGGTCGTCTGCGTGGGACTTTCTGGTACAGTCTCCTGGGTGGGGAGTCGTCGTCGTGGGACTTTCTGTGTCTGGGGGTCGTCTGCGTGGGTCTTTCTGGGACTGTCTCCTGACTGGGTGCTTGTCTGCGTTGAAATTTCTGGGCATGTCTCCTGGGTGAGGGGTCTTCTGCGTGGGACTTTCTGGGACTGGGGGTCGTCCGCGTGGTACTTTCTGGGAATGTCTCCTTGGTGGGGGTTCGTCTGCGTGGGAATTTCTGGGACTGGGGGTCGTCCGCGTGGGACTTTCTGGGAATGTCTCCTGGGTGGGGGTTCGTCTCCGTTGGACATTCTGGGACTGGGTGTCGTCCGAGTGGGATTTTCTGGGACTGTCTCCTGGGTGGGGGTTCGTCTGCGTGGGACTTTCTGGAACTGGGTGGTCGTCTGCGTGGGACTTTCTGGGACTGTCTCCTGGGTGGGGGTCGTCTGCATGGGACTTTCTTGGACTGTGACTCGTCTGCCTGGGATTTTCTGGGACTGGATTTCGTCTGCGTGGGACTTTCTGGTACTGCCTCCTTGGTGGGGGGTCGTCTGCGTGGGACTTTCTGGGACTGGGCGTCTTCTGCGTTGGACTTTCTGGGACTGTCTCCTGTCTGGGGGGTCGTCTGCGCGGGACTTTCTGGGACTGGGTGTCGTCTGCGTAGGAATTTCGCGAACTGTCACCTGAGTGGGGGGCTCGTGTGCGTGGGACTTTCTGGGAGTGGGGGTCGTCTGCGTGGGAATTTCTGGGACTGTCTCCTGGGTGGGGGTCGTCTGCTTGGGACTTTCTGGGACTGTGGGTCGTCTGCGTGGGACTTTCTGGGACTGTCTCCTGGGTGGGGATTCGTCTGCATGGGATTACATGGGACTGGGGGTCGTCTGCGTGGGACATTCTGGGACTGGGGGTCGTCTGCGTGGGTCTTTTTGGACTCTTTCCTGGGTGGGGGTCGTCTCCGTGGGACTTTCTGGTACAGTCTCCTGGGTGGGGAGTCGTCTGCGTGGGACTTTCTGGGTCTGGGGGTCGTCTGCGTGGGTCTTTCTGGGACTGTCTCCTGACTGGGTGGTTGTCTGCGTTGAAATTTCTGGGCATGTCTCCTGGGTGAGGGGTCTTCTGCGTGGGACTTTCTGGGACTGGGGGTCGTCCGCGTGGTACTTTCTTGGAATGTCTCCTGGGTGGGGTTCGTCTGCCTTGAACTTTCTGGGACTGGGGGTCGTCCGCGTGGGACTTTCTGGGAATGTCTCCTGGGTGGGGGTTCGTCTCCGTTGGACATTCTGGGACTGGGTGTCGTCCGCGTGGGATTTTCTGGGACTGTCTCCTGGGTGGGGGTTCGTCTGCGTGGGACTTTCTGGAACTGGGTGGTCGTCTGCGTGGGACTTTCTGGGACTGTCTCCAGGGTGGGGGTCGTCTGCATGGGACTTTCTTGGACTCTGACTCGTCTGCGTGGGATTTTCTGGGACTGGAGTTCGTCTGCGTGGGACTTTCTGGTAATGCCTCCTTGGTGGGGGGTCGTCTGCGTGGGACTTTCTGGGACTGGGCGTCTTCTGCGTTGGACTTTCTGGGACTGTCTCCTGTCTGGGGGGTCGTCTGCGCGGGACTTTCTGGGACTGGGGGTCGTCTGCGTAGTAATTTCTCGAACTGTCTCCTGAGTGGGGGGTCGTCTTCGTGGGACTTTCTGGGACTGGGGGTCGTCTGCGTGGGAATTTCTGGGACTGTCTCCTGGGTGGGGGTCGTCTGCTTCGGACTTTCTGGGACTGTGGGTCGTCTGCGTGGGACTTTCTGGGACTGTCTCCTGGGTAGTGGGTCGTCGGCGTGGGACATTCGTGGACTTGTGGTCTTCTGCGTGGGACTTTCTGGGACTGTCTCCTGGGTGGGGGGTCGTCTGCGTGGGAATTTCTGGGACTGTCGGTCGTCTACGTAGGACTTTATATGACTGTCTCCTGGGTGGGGGGTCGTCTGCATGGGACTTTCTTCGACTGTCTCCTGGGTGGGGGGTCGTCTGCGTGGGACTTTCTGGGACTGGGTGTCGTCCGCGTGGGAATTTCTGGGACTGTCTCCTTGGTGGGGGTCGTCTGCCTTGGACTTTCTGGGACTGGGGGTCGTCTGCGTTGGAATTTCTGGGACACTCTCCTGGGTGCGGGTCGTCTGCGTGGGACTTTCTGGTACTGGGTCTCGTCTGCGTGGGACTTTCTGGGACTGTCTCCTGTGTGGGGCTCGTCTTCGTGGGACTTTCTGGGACTGTGGGCCGTCTACGTGGGACTTTCTGGGACTCTCTCCTGGGTGCGGGTCGTCTGCGTGGGACTTTCTGGTACTGGGGGTCGTCTGCGTGGGACTTTCTGGGACTGTCTCCTGGGTGGGGATTGGTCTGCATGGGATTACCTGGGACTGGGGGTCGTCTGCGTGGGACATTCTGGGACTGGGGGTCGTCTGCGTGGGTCTTTTTGGGACTCTCTCATGGGTGGGGGTCGTCTGCGTGGGACTTTCTGGTACAGTCTCCTGGGTGGGGAGTCGTCTTCGTGGGACTTTCTGGGTCTGGGGGTCGTCTGCGTGGGTCTTTCTGGGACTGTCTCCTGACTGGGTGGTTGTCTGCGTTGAAATTTCTGGGCATGTCTCCTGGGTGAGGGGTCTTCTGCGTGGGACTTTCTGGTACTGGGGGTCGTCCGCGTGGTACTTTCTGGGAATGTCTCCTTGGTGGGGTTCGTCTGCCTTGGACTTTCTGGGACTGGGGGTCGTCCGCGTGGGACTTTCTGGGAATGTCTCCTGGGTGGGGGTTCGTCTCCGTTGGACATTCTGGGACTGGGTGTCGTCCGCGTGGGATTTTCTGGGACTGTCTCTTGGGTGGGGGTTCGTCTGCGTGGGACTTTCTGGAACTGGGTGGTCGTCTGCGTGGGACTTTCTGGGACTGTCTCCTGGGTGGGGGTCGTCTGCCTTGGACTTTCTGGGACTGGGGGTCGTCCGCGTGGGACTTTCTGGGAATGTCTCCTGGGTGGGGGTTCGTCTCCGTTGGACATTCTGGGACTGGGTGTCGTCCGCGTGGGATTTCCTGGGACTGTCTCCTGGGTGGGGGTTCGTCTGCGTGGGACTTTCTGGAACTGGGTGGTCGTCTGCGTGGGACTTTCTGGGACTGTCTCCAGGGTGGGGGTCGTCTGCATGGGACTTTCTTGGACTCTGACTCGTCTGCGTGGGATTTTCTGGGACTGGAGTTCGTCTGCGTGGGACTTTCTGGTAATGCCTCCTTGGTGGGGGGTCGTCTGCGTGGGACTTTCTGGGACTGGGCGTCTTCTGCGTTGGACTTTCTGGGACTGTCTCCTGTCTGGGGGGTCGTCTGCGCGGGACTTTCTGGGACTGGGGGTCGTCTGCGTAGGAATTTCTCGAACCGTCTCCTGAGTGGGGGGTCGTCTTCGTGGGACTTTCTGGGACTGGGGGTCGTCTGCGTGGGAATTTCTGGGACTGTCTCCTGGGTGGGGGTTGTCTGCTTGGGACTTTCTGGGACTGTGGGTCGTCTGCGTGGGACTTTCTGGGACTGTCTCCTGGGTAGGGGGTCGTCGGCGTGGGACATTCGTGGACTTGTGGTCTTCTGCGTGGGACTTTCTGGGACTGTCTCCTGGGTGGGGGGTCGTCTGCGTGGGAATTTCTGGGACTGTCGGTCGTCTACGTAGGACTTTATATGACTGTCTCCTGGGTGGGGGGTCGTCTGCATGGGACTTTCTTCGACTGTCTCCTGGGTGGGGGGTCGTCTGCGTGGGACTTTCTGGGACTGGGTGTCGTCCGCGTGGGAATTTCTGGGACTGTCTCCTTGGTGGGGGTCGTCTGCCTTGGACTTTCTGGGACTGGGGGTCGTCTGCGTTGGAATTTCTGGGACTCTCTCCTGGTTGCGGGTCGTCTGCGTGGGACTTTCTGGTACTGGGTGTCGTCTGCGTGGGACTTTCTGGGACTGTCTCCTGTGTGGGGCTCGTCTTCGTGGGACTTTCTGGGACTGTGGGCCGTCTACGTGGGACTTTCTGGGACTCTCTCCTGGGTGCGGGTCGTCTGCGTGGGACTTTCTGGTACTGGGGGTCGTCTGCGTGGGACTTTCTGGGACTGTCTCCTGGGTGGGGATTGGTCTGCATGGGATTACCTGGGACTGGGGGTCGTCTGCGTGGGACATTCTGGGACTGGGGGTCGTCTGCGTGGGTCTTTTTGGGACTCTCTCATGGGTGGGGGTCGTCTGCGTGGGACTTTCTGGTACAGTCTCCTGGGTGGGGAGTCGTCTTCGTGGGACTTTCTGGGTCTGGGGGTCGTCTGCGTGGGTCTTTCTGGGACTGTCTCCTGACTGGGTGGTTGTCTGCGTTGAAATTTCTGGGCATGTCTCCTGGGTGAGGGGTCTTCTGCGTGGGACTTTCTGGTACTGGGGGTCGTCCGCGTGGTACTTTCTGGGAATGTCTCCTTGGTGGGGTTCGTCTGCCTTGGACTTTCTGGGACTGGGGGTCGTCCGCGTGGGACTTTCTGGGAATGTCTCCTGGGTGGGGGTTCGTCTCCGTTGGACATTCTGGGACTGGGTGTCGTCCGCGTGGGATTTTCTGGGACTGTCTCTTGGGTGGGGGTTCGTCTGCGTGGGACTTTCTGGAACTGGGTGGTCGTCTGCGTGGGACTTTCTGGGACTGTCTCCTGGGTGGGGGTCGTCTGCCTTGGACTTTCTGGGACTGGGGGTCGTCCGCGTGGGACTTTCTGGGAATGTCTCCTGGGTGGGGGTTCGTCTCCGTTGGACATTCTGGGACTGGGTGTCGTCCGCGTGGGATTTCCTGGGACTGTCTCCTGGGTGGGGGTTCGTCTGCGTGGGACTTTCTGGAACTGGGTGGTCGTCTGCGTGGGACTTTCTGGGACTGTCTCCAGGGTGGGGGTCGTCTGCATGGGACTTTCTTGGACTCTGACTCGTCTGCGTGGGATTTTCTGGGACTGGAGTTCGTCTGCGTGGGACTTTCTGGTAATGCCTCCTTGGTGGGGGGTCGTCTGCGTGGGACTTTCTGGGACTGGGCGTCTTCTGCGTTGGACTTTCTGGGACTGTCTCCTGTCTGGGGGGTCGTCTGCGCGGGACTTTCTGGGACTGGGGGTCGTCTGCGTAGGAATTTCTCGAACCGTCTCCTGAGTGGGGGGTCGTCTTCGTGGGACTTTCTGGGACTGGGGGTCGTCTGCGTGGGAATTTCTGGGACTGTCTCCTGGGTGGGGGTCGTCTGCTTGGGACTTTCTGGGACTGTGGGTCGTCTGCGTGGGACTTTCTGGGACTGTCTCCTGGGTAGGGGGTCGTCGGCGTGGGACATTCGTGGACTTGTGGTCTTCTGCGTGGGACTTTCTGGGACTGTCTCCTGGGTGGGGGGTCGTCTGCGTGGGAATTTCTGGGACTGTCGGTCGTCTACGTAGGACTTTATATGACTGTCTCCTGGGTGGGGGGTCGTCTGCATGGGACTTTCTTCGACTGTCTCCTGGGTGGGGGGTCGTCTGCGTGGGACTTTCTGGGACTGGGTGTCGTCCGCGTGGGAATTTCTGGGACTGTCTCCTTGGTGGGGGTCGTCTGCCTTGGACTTTCTGGGACTGGGGGTCGTCTGCGTTGGAATTTCTGGGACTCTCTCCTGGTTGCGGGTCGTCTGCGTGGGACTTTCTGGTACTGGGTGTCGTCTGCGTGGGACTTTCTGGGACTGTCTCCTGTGTGGGGCTCGTCTTCGTGGGACTTTCTGGGACTGTGGGCCGTCTACGTGGGACTTTCTGGGACTCTCTCCTGGGTGCGGGTCGTCTGCGTGGGACTTTCTGGTACTGGGGGTCGTCTGCGTGGGACTTTCTGGGACTGTCTCCTGGGTGGGGATTGGTCTGCATGGGATTACCTGGGACTGGGGGTCGTCTGCGTGGGACATTCTGGGACTGGGGGTCGTCTGCGTGGGTCTTTTTGGGACTCTCTCATGGGTGGGGGTCGTCTGCGTGGGACTTTCTGGTACAGTCTCCTGGGTGGGGAGTCGTCTTCGTGGGACTTTCTGGGTCTGGGGGTCGTCTGCGTGGGTCTTTCTGGGACTGTCTCCTGACTGGGTGGTTGTCTGCGTTGAAATTTCTGGGCATGTCTCCTGGGTGAGGGGTCTTCTGCGTGGGACTTTCTGGTACTGGGGGTCGTCCGCGTGGTACTTTCTGGGAATGTCTCCTTGGTGGGGTTCGTCTGCCTTGGACTTTCTGGGACTGGGGGTCGTCCGCGTGGGACTTTCTGGGAATGTCTCCTGGGTGGGGGTTCGTCTCCGTTGGACATTCTGGGACTGGGTGTCGTCCGCGTGGGATTTTCTGGGACTGTCTCTTGGGTGGGGGTTCGTCTGCGTGGGACTTTCTGGAACTGGGTGGTCGTCTGCGTGGGACTTTCTGGGACTGTCTCCTGGGTGGGGGTCGTCTGCCTTGGACTTTCTGGGACTGGGGGTCGTCCGCGTGGGACTTTCTGGGAATGTCTCCTGGGTGGGGGTTCGTCTCCGTTGGACATTCTGGGACTGGGTGTCGTCCGCGTGGGATTTCCTGGGACTGTCTCCTGGGTGGGGGTTCGTCTGCGTGGGACTTTCTGGAACTGGGTGGTCGTCTGCGTGGGACTTTCTGGGACTGTCTCCAGGGTGGGGGTCGTCTGCATGGGACTTTCTTGGACTCTGACTCGTCTGCGTGGGATTTTCTGGGACTGGAGTTCGTCTGCGTGGGACTTTCTGGTAATGCCTCCTTGGTGGGGGGTCGTCTGCGTGGGACTTTCTGGGACTGGGCGTCTTCTGCGTTGGACTTTCTGGGACTGTCTCCTGTCTGGGGGGTCGTCTGCGCGGGACTTTCTGGGACTGGGGGTCGTCTGCGTAGGAATTTCTCGAACCGTCTCCTGAGTGGGGGGTCGTCTTCGTGGGACTTTCTGGGACTGGGGGTCGTCTGCGTGGGAATTTCTGGGACTGTCTCCTGGGTGGGGGTCGTCTGCTTGGGACTTTCTGGGACTGTGGGTCGTCTGCGTGGGACTTTCTGGGACTGTCTCCTGGGTAGGGGGTCGTCGGCGTGGGACATTCGTGGACTTGTGGTCTTCTGCGTGGGACTTTCTGGGACTGTCTCCTGGGTGGGGGGTCGTCTGCGTGGGAATTTCTGGGACTGTCGGTCGTCTACGTAGGACTTTATATGACTGTCTCCTGGGTGGGGGGTCGTCTGCATGGGACTTTCTTCGACTGTCTCCTGGGTGGGGGGTCGTCTGCGTGGGACTTTCTGGGACTGGGTGTCGTCCGCGTGGGAATTTCTGGGACTGTCTCCTTGGTGGGGGTCGTCTGCCTTGGACTTTCTGGGACTGGGGGTCGTCTGCGTTGGAATTTCTGGGACTCTCTCCTGGTTGCGGGTCGTCTGCGTGGGACTTTCTGGTACTGGGTGTCGTCTGCGTGGGACTTTCTGGGACTGTCTCCTGTGTGGGGCTCGTCTTCGTGGGACTTTCTGGGACTGTGGGCCGTCTACGTGGGACTTTCTGGGACTCTCTCCTGGGTGCGGGTCGTCTGCGTGGGACTTTCTGGTACTGGGGGTCGTCTGCGTGGGACTTTCTGGGACTGTCTCCTGGGTGGGGATTGGTCTGCATGGGATTACCTGGGACTGGGGGTCGTCTGCGTGGGACATTCTGGGACTGGGGGTCGTCTGCGTGGGTCTTTTTGGGACTCTCTCATGGGTGGGGGTCGTCTGCGTGGGACTTTCTGGTACAGTCTCCTGGGTGGGGAGTCGTCTTCGTGGGACTTTCTGGGTCTGGGGTCGTCTGCGTGGGTCTTTCTGGGACTGTCTCCTGACTGGGTGGTTGTCTGCGTTGAAATTTCTGGGCATGTCTCCTGGGTGAGGGGTCTTCTGCGTGGGACTTTCTGGTACTGGGGGTCGTCCGCGTGGTACTTTCTGGGAATGTCTCCTTGGTGGGGTTCGTCTGCCTTGGACTTTCTGGGACTGGGGGTCGTCCGCGTGGGACTTTCTGGGAATGTCTCCTGGGTGGGGGTTCGTCTCCGTTGGACATTCTGGGACTGGGTGTCGTCCGCGTGGGATTTTCTGGGACTGTCTCTTGGGTGGGGGTTCGTCTGCGTGGGACTTTCTGGAACTGGGTGGTCGTCTGCGTGGGACTTTCTGGGACTGTCTCCTGGGTGGGGGTCGTCTGCATGGGACTTTCTTGGACTGTGACTCGTCTGCCTGGGATTTTCTGGGACTGGAGTTCGTCTGCGTGGGACTTTCTGGTACTGCCGCCTTGGTGGGGGGTCGTCTGCGTGGGACTTTCTGGGACTGGGCGTCTTCTGCGTTGGACTTTCTGGGACTGTCTCCTGTCTGGGGGGTCGTCTGCGCGGGACTTTCTGGGACTGGGGGTCGTCTGCGTCAGAATTTCTCGAACTGTCTCCTGAGTCGGGGGTCGTGTGCGTGGGACTTTCTGGGACTCTCTCCTGGGTGGGGGTCGTCTGCGTTGGACTTTCTGGTACAGTCTCCTGGGTGGGGAGTCGTCTGCGTGGGACTTTCTGGGTCTGGGGGTCGTCTGCGTGGGTCTTTCTGGGACTGTCTCCTGACTGGGTGGTTGTCTGCGTTGAAATTTCTGGGCATATCTCCTGGGTGAGGGGTCTTCTGCGTGGGACTTTCTGGGACTGGGGGTCGTCCGCGTGGTACTTTCTAGGAATGTCTCCTGGGTGGGGGTCGTCTGCCTTGGACTTTCTGGGACTGGGGGTCGTCCGCGTGGGACTTTCTGGGAATGTCTCCTGGGTGGGGGTTCGTCTGCGTTGGACATTCTGGGACTGGGTGTCGTCCGCGTGGGATTTTTCTGGGACTGTCTCCTGGGTGGGGGTTCGTCTGCGTGGGACTTTCTGGAACTGGGTGGTCGTCTGCGTGGGACTTTCTGGGACTGTCTCCTGGGTGGGGGTCGTCTGCATGGGACTTTCTTGGACTGTGACTCGTCTGCGTGGGATTTTCTGGGACTGAGTTTCGTCTGCGTGGGACTTTCTGGTAATGCCTCCTTGGTGGGGGGTCGTCTGCGTGGGACTTTCTGGGACTGGGCGTCTTCTGCGTTGGACTTTCTGGTACTGTCTCCTGTCTGGGGGGTCGTCTGCGCGGGACTTTCTGGGACTGGGGGTCGTCTGCGTAGGAATTTCTCGCACTGTCTCCTGAGTGGGGGGTCGTCTTCGTGGGACTTTCTGGGACTGGGGGTCGTCTGCGTGGGAATTTCTGGGACTGTCTCCTGGGTGGGGGTCGTCTGCTTGGGACTTTCTGGGACTGTGGGTCGTCTGCGTGGGACTTTCTAGGACTGTCACTTGGGTAGGGGGTCGTCGGCGTGGGACATTCGTGGACTTGTGGTCTTCTGCGTGGGAATTTCTGGGACTGTCTCCTGGGTGGGGGGTCGTCTGCGTGGGAATTTCTGGGACTGTCGGTCGTCTACGTAGGACTTTATATGACTGTCTCCTGGGTGGGGGGTCGTCTGCATGGGACTTTCTTCGACTGTCTCCTGGGTGGGGGGTCGTCTGCGTGGGACTTTCTGGGACTGGGTGTCGTCCGCGTGGGAATTTCTGGGACTGTCTCCTGGGTCAGGGGTTCATCTGCGTGGGATTTTCTGGAACTGTGTGGTCTTCTGCGTGGGACTTGCTGGGACTGTCTCCTGGGTGTGGTGTCGTCTGCGTGGGACTTTCTGTGACTGTCTCCTGGGTGGGGGTTCGTCTGCGTGGGACTTTCTGGTACGGGGGTCGTCTTCGTGGGACTTCTGGGACTGTCTCCTCGGTGGGGGGGTCGTCTCCGTGGGATATCTGGGACTGTCTCCTGGGTGGGGATTCGTCTGCATGGGATTACCTGGGACTGGGGGTCGTCTGCGTGGGACATTCTGGGACTGGGGGTCGTCTGCGTGGGTCTTTTTGGGACTCTCTCCTGGGTGGGGGTCGTCTGCGTGGGACTTTCTTGTACAGTCTCCTGGGTGGGGAGTCGTCTGCGTGGGACTTTCTGGGACTGTGGTCGTCTGCGTGGGTCTTTCTGGGACTGTCTCCTGACTGGGTGGTTGTCTGCGTTGAAATTTCTGGGCATGTTTCCTGGGTGAGGGGTCTTCTGCGTGGGTCTTTCTTGGACTGGGGGTCGTCCGCGTGGTACTTTCTGGGAATGTCTCCTGGGTGGGAGTCGTCTGCCTGGGACTTTCCTTGACTGGGGGTCGTCCGCGTGGGATTTTCTGGGACTGTGACTCGTCTGCGTGGGACTTTCTGGGACTGGACATCGTCTGCGTGGGACTTTCTGGTACTGCCTCCTTGGTGGGGGGTCGTCTGCGTGGGACTTTCTGGGACTGGGCCTCTTCTGCGTTGGACTTTCTGGGACTGTCTCCTGTCTGGGGGGTCGTCTGCGCGGGACTTTCTGGGACTGGGGGTCGTCTCCGTCGGAATTTCTCGGACTGTCTCCTGAGTGGGGGGTCATCTGCGTGGGATTTTCTGGGACTGGGGGTCGTCTGCGTGGGAATTTCTGGGACTGTCTCCTGGGTGTGGTGTCATCTGCGTGGGACTTTCTGTGACTGTCTCCTCGGTGGGGATTCGTCAGCGTGGGACTTTCTGGGACTCTCTCCTGGGTGGGGGTCGTCTGCGTGGGACTTTCTTGTACAGTCTCCTGGGTGGGGAGTCGTCTGCGTGGGACTTTCTGGGACTGTGGTCGTCTGCGTGGGTCTTTCTGGGACTGTCTCCTGACTGGGTGGTTGTCTGCGTTGAAATTTCTGGGCATGTCTCCTGGGTGAGGGGTCTTCTGCGTGGGTCTTTCTTGGACTGGGGGTCGTCCGCGTGGTACTTTCTGGGAATGTCTCCTGGGTGGGAGTCGTCTGCCTGGGACTTTCCTGGACTGGGGGTCGTCCGCGTGGGATTTTCTGGGACTGTGACTCGTCTGCTTGGGACTTTCTGGGACTGGACGTCGTCTGCGTTGGACTTTCTGGTACTGCCTCCTTGGTGGGGGGTCGTCTGCGTGGCACTTTCTTGGACTGGGCGTCTTCTGCGTTGGACTTTCTGGGACTGTCTCCTGTCTGGGGGGTCGTCTGCGCGGGACTTTCTGGGACTGGGGGTCGTCTGCGTAGGAATTTCTCGGACTGTCTCCTGAGTGGGGGGTCATCTGCGTGGGATTTTCTGGGACTGGGGGTCGTCTGCGTGGGAATTTCTGGGACTGTCTCCTGGGTGGGGGTCGTCTGCTTGGGACTTTCTGGGACTGTGGGTCGTCTGCGTGGGACTTTCTGGGACTGTCTCCTGGGTAGGGGGTCGTCTGCGTGGGACATTCGTGGACTTGTGGTCGTCTGCGTGGGACTTTCTGGGACTGTCTCCTGGGTGGGGGGTCGTCTGAGTGGGAATTTCTGGGACTGTCGGTCGTCTAGGTAGGACTTTATATGACTGTCTCCTGGGTGGGGGATCGTCTGCATGGGACTTTCTTCGACTGTCTCCTGGGTTGGGGGTCGTCTGCGTGGGTCTTTCTGGGACTGGGTGTCGTACGCGTGGGAATTTCTGGGACTGTCTCTTGGGTAGGGTTTCGTCTGCGTGGGAATTTCTGGAACTGTGTGGTCGTCTGCGTGGGACTTGCTGGGACTGTCTCCTGGGTGTGGTGTCATCTGCGTGGGACTTTCTGTGACTGTCTCCTCGGTGGGGATTCGTCAGCGTGGGACTTTCTGGGAATGTCTCCTGCGTAGGGGGTCGTCTGCGTGGGACTTTCAGGGACTGGGTGTCGTCTGCGTGGGACTTTCTGGGACTGTCTCCTGGGTGGGGTCTCGTCTGCGTGGGACTTTCTGGGACTGTATCCTGGGTGGGGGGTCGTCGGCATGGGACTTTCTGGGACTAGGGGTCTTCTGCGTGGGACTTTCTGGGACTGTCTCCTGGGTGGTTGTCGTCTGCGTGGGACTTTCTGGGACTGGGTGTCGTCCGCGTGGGAATTTCTGGGACTGTCTCCTTGGTGGGGGTCGTCTGCCTTGGACTTTCTGGGACTGGGGGTCGTCTGCGTTGGAATTTCTGGGACTCTCTCCTGGGTGCGGGTCGTCTGCGTGGGACTTTCTGGTACTGGGTGTCGTCTGCGTGGGACTTTCTGGGACTGTCTCCTGTGTGGGGCTCGTCTTCGTGGGACTTTCTGGGACTGTGGGCCGACTACGTGGGACTTTCTGGGACTCTCTCCTGGGTGCGGGTCGTCTGCGTGGGACTTTCTGGTACTGGGGGTCGTCTGCGTGGGACTTTCTGGGACTGTCTCCTGGGTGGGGATTGGTCTGCATGGGATTACCTGGGACTGGGGGTCGTCTGCGTGGGACATTCTGGGACTGGGGGTCGTCTGCGTGGGTCTTTTTGGGACTCTCTCATGGGTGGGGGTCGTCTGCGTGGGACTTTCTGGTACAGTCTCCTGGGTGGGGAGTCGTCTTCGTGGGACTTTCTGGGTCTGGGGGTCGTCTGCGTGGGTCTTTCTGGGACTGTCTCCTGACTGGGTGGTTGTCTGCGTTGAAATTTCTGGGCATGTCTCCTGGGTGAGGGGTCTTCTGCGTGGGACTTTCTGGTACTGGGGGTCGTCCGCGTGGTACTTTCTGGGAATGTCTCCTTGGTGGGGTTCGTCTGCCTTGGACTTTCTGGGACTGGGGGTCGTCCGCGTGGGACTTTCTGGGAATGTCTCCTGGGTGGGGGTTCGTCTCCGTTGGACATTCTGGGACTGGGTGTCGTCCGCGTGGGATTTTCTGGGACTGTCTCTTGGGTGGGGGTTCGTCTGCGTGGGACTTTCTGGAACTGGGTGGTCGTCTGCGTGGGACTTTCTGGGACTGTCTCCTGGGTGGGGGTCGTCTGCATGGGACTTTCTTGGACTGTGACTCGTCTGCCTGGGATTTTCTGGGACTGGAGTTCGTCTGCGTGGGACTTTCTGGTACTGCCGCCTTGGTGGGGGGTCGTCTGCGTGGGACTTTCTGGGACTGGGCGTCTTCTGCGTTGGACTTTCTGGGACTGTCTCCTGTCTGGGGGGTCGTCTGCGCGGGACTTTCTGGGACTGGGGGTCGTCTGCGTCAGAATTTCTCGAACTGTCTCCTGAGTCGGGGGTCGTGTGCGTGGGACTTTCTGGGACTGTGGGTCGTCTGCGTGGGACTTTCTGGGACTCTCTCCTGGGTGGGGGTCGTCTGCGTTGGACTTTCTGGTACAGTCTCCTGGGTGGGGAGTCGTCTGCGTGGGACTTTCTGGGTCTGGGGGTCGTCTGCGTGGGTCTTTCTGGGACTGTCTCCTGACTGGGTGGTTGTCTGCGTTGAAATTTCTGGGCATATCTCCTGGGTGAGGGGTCTTCTGCGTGGGACTTTCTGGGACTGGGGGTCGTCCGCGTGGTACTTTCTAGGAATGTCTCCTGGGTGGGGGTCGTCTGCCTTGGACTTTCTGGGACTGGGGGTCGTCCGCGTGGGACTTTCTGGGAATGTCTCCTGGGTGGGGGTTCGTCTGCGTTGGACATTCTGGGACTGGGTGTCGTCCGCGTGGGATTTTTCTGGGACTGTCTCCTGGGTGGGGGTTCGTCTGCGTGGGACTTTCTGGAACTGGGTGGTCGTCTGCGTGGGACTTTCTGGGACTGTCTCCTGGGTGGGGGTCGTCTGCATGGGACTTTCTTGGACTGTGACTCGTCTGCGTGGGATTTTCTGGGACTGAGTTTCGTCTGCGTGGGACTTTCTGGTAATGCCTCCTTGGTGGGGGGTCGTCTGCGTGGGACTTTCTGGGACTGGGCGTCTTCTGCGTTAGACTTTCTGGTACTGTCTCCTGTCTGGGGGGTCGTCTGCGCGGGACTTTCTGGGACTGGGGGTCGTCTGCGTAGGAATTTCTCGCACTGTCTCCTGAGTGGGGGGTCGTCTGCGTTGGACATTCTGGGACTGGGTGTCGTCCGCGTGGGATTTTTCTGGGAATGTCTCCTGGGTGGGGTTCGTCTGCGTGGGACTTTCTGGAACTGGGTGGTCGTCTGCGTGGGACTTTCTGGGACTGTCTCCTGGGTGGGGGTCGTCTGCATGGGACTTTCTTGGACTGTGACTCGTCTGCGTGGGATTTTCTGGGACTGAGTTTCGTCTGCGTGGGACTTTCTGGTAATGCCTCCTTGGTGGGGGGTCGTCTGCGTGGGACTTTCTGGGACTGGGCGTCTTCTGCGTTGGACTTTCTGGTACTGTCTCCTGTCTGGGGGGTCGTCTGCGCGGGACTTTCTGGGACTGGGGGTCGTCTGCGTAGGAATTTCTCGCACTGTCTCCTGAGTGGGGGGTCGTCTTCGTGGGACTTTCTGGGACTGGGGGTCGTCTGCGTGGGAATTTCTGGGACTGTCTCCTGGGTGGGGGTCGTCTGCTTGGGACTTTCTGGGACTGTGGGTCGTCTGCGTGGGACTTTCTAGGACTGTCACTTGGGTAGGGGGTCGTCGGCGTGGGACATTCGTGGACTTGTGGTCTTCTGCGTGGGAATTTCTGGGACTGTCTCCTGGGTGGGGGGTCGTCTGCGTGGGAATTTCTGGGACTGTCGGTCGTCTACGTAGGACTTTATATGACTGTCTCCTGGGTGGGGGGTCGTCTGCATGGGACTTTCTTCGACTGTCTCCTGGGTGGGGGGTCGTCTGCGTGGGACTTTCTGGGACTGGGTGTCGTCCGCGTGGGAATTTCTGGGACTGTCTCCTGGGTCAGGGGTTCGTCTGCGTGGGATTTTCTGGAACTGTGTGGTCTTCTGCGTGGGACTTGCTGGGACTGTCTCCTGGGTGTGGTGTCGTCTGCGTGGGACTTTCTGTGACTGTCTCCTGGGTGGGGGTTCGTCTGCGTGGGACTTTCTGGTACGGGGGTCGTCTTCGTGGGACTTCTGGGACTGTATCCTCGGTGGGGGGGTCGTCTCCGTGGGATATCTGGGACTGTCTCCTGGGTGGGGATTCGTCTGCATGGGATTACCTGGGACTGGGGGTCGTCTGCGTGGGACATTCTGGGACTGGGGGTCGTCTGCGTGGGTCTTTTTGGGACTCTCTCCTGGGTGGGGGTCGTCTGCGTGGGACTTTCTTGTACAGTCTCCTGGGTGGGGAGACGTCTGCGTGGGACTTTCTGGGACTGTGGTCGTCTGCGTGGGTCTTTCTGGGACTGTCTCCTGACTGGGTGGTTGTCTGCGTTGAAATTTCTGGGCATGTCTCCTGGGTGAGGGGTCTTCTGCGTGGGTCTTTCTTGGACTGGGGGTCGTCCGCGTGGTACTTTCTGGGAATGTCTCCTGGGTGGGAGTCGTCTGCCTGGGACTTTCCTTGACTGGGGGTCGTCCGCGTGGGATTTTCTGGGACTGTGACTCGTCTGCGTGGGACTTTCTGGGACTGGACGTCGTCTGCGTGGGACTTTCTGGTACTGCCTCCTTGGTGGGGGGTCGTCTGCGTGGGACTTTCTGGGACTGGGCCTCTTCTGCGTTGGACTTTCTGGGACTGTCTCCTGTCTGGGGGGTCGTCTGCGCGGGACTTTCTGGGACTGGGGGTCGTCTGCGTCGGAATTTCTCGGACTGTCTCCTGAGTGGGGGGTCATCTGCGTGGGATTTTCTGGGACTGGGGGTCGTCTGCGTGGGAATTTCTGGGACTGTCTCCTGGGTGTGGTGTCATCTGCGTGGGACTTTCTGTGACTGTCTCCTCGGTGGGGATTCGTCAGCGTGGGACTTTCTGGGACTCTCTCCTGGGTGGGGGTCGTCTGCGTGGGACTTTCTTGTACAGTCTCCTGGGTGGGGAGTCGTCTGCGTGGGACTTTCTGGGACTGTGGTCGTCTGCGTGGGTCTTTCTGGGACTGTCTCCTGACTGGGTGGTTGTCTGCGTTGAAATTTCTGGGCATGTCTCCTGGGTGAGGGGTCTTCTGCGTGGGTCTTTCTTGGACTGGGGGTCGTCCGCGTGGTACTTTCTGGGAATGTCTCCTGGGTGGGAGTCGTCTGCCTGGGACTTTCCTGGACTGGGGGTCGTCCGCGTGGGATTTTCTGGGACTGTGACTCGTCTGCTTGGGACTTTCTGGGACTGGACGTCGTCTGCGTTGGACTTTCTGGTACTGCCTCCTTGGTGGGGGGTCGTCTGCGTGGCACTTTCTTGCACTGGGCGTCTTCTGCGTTGGACTTTCTGGGACTGTCTCCTGTCTGGGGGGTCGTCTGCGCGGGACTTTCTGGGACTGGGGGTCGTCTGCGTAGGAATTTCTCGGACTGTCTCCTGAGTGGGGGGTCATCTGCGTGGGATTTTCTGGGACTGGGGGTCGTCTGCGTGGGAATTTCTGGGACTGTCTCCTGGGTGGGGGTCGTCTGCTTGGGACTTTCTGGGACTGTGGGTCGTCTGCGTGGGACTTTCTGGGACTGTCTCCTGGGTAGGGGGTCGTCTGCGTGGGACATTCGTGGACTTGTGGTCGTCTGCGTGGGACTTTCTGGGACTGTCTCCTGGGTGGGGGGTCGTCTGAGTGGGAATTTCTGGGACTGTCGGTCGTCTAGGTAGGACTTTATATGACTGTCTCCTGGGTGGGGGATCGTCTGCATGGGACTTTCTTCGACTGTCTCCTGGGTTGGGGGTCGTCTGCGTGGGTCTTTCTGGGACTGGGTGTCGTACGCGTGGGAATTTCTGGGACTGTCTCTTGGGTAGGGTTTCGTCTGCGTGGGAATTTCTGGAACTGTGTGGTCGTCTGCGTGGGACTTGCTGGGACTGTCTCCTGGGTGTGGTGTCATCTGCGTGGGACTTTCTGTGACTGTCTCCTCGGTGGGGATTCGTCAGCGTGGGACTTTCTGGGAATGTCTCCTGCGTAGGGGGTCGTCTGCGTGGGACTTTCAGGGACTGGGTGTCGTCTGCGTGGGACTTTCTGGGACTGTCTCCTGGGTGGGGTCTCGTCTGCGTGGGACTTTCTGGGACTGTATCCTGGGTGGGGGGTCGTCGGCATGGGACTTTCTGGGACTAGGGGTCTTCTGCGTGGGACTTTCTGGGACTGTCTCCTGGGTGGTTGTCGTCTGCGTGGGACTTTCAGGGAATGGGTGTCGTCTGCGTGGGACTTTCTGGGACTGTCTCCTGGGTGGTGGTCGTCTGCGTGGGACTTTCTGGGACTGGGGTTCGTCTGCGTGGGAGTTTCTGGGACTGTCTCCTGGTTGGGGGGTCGTCTGCGTGGGACTTTCTTGGACTGTCTCCTGGGTGGGGGGTCGTCTGCGTGGGACTTTCTGGTACTGTCTCCTGGGTGGGTGTTCGTCTGCGTGGGAGTTTCTGGGACTGGGGGTCGTATGCGTGGGACTTGCTGGGACACTCTCCTGTCTGGGGGTCGTCTGCGTGGGACTTTCTTGGACTGGGGTTCGTCTCCGTGGGACTTTCTGGGACTGTCTCCTGGGTGGGGGTCGTCTGCGTGGGATATCTAGGACTGTCTCCTGGGTGGGGTGTCGTCTGCATGGGACTTTCTGGGACTGGGGGTCGTCTGCATGGGTCTTTCTGGTACAGTCGCCTGGGTGCGGTGTCGTCTGCGTGGGATTTTGTGGGACTGGGGGTCGTCTGCGGGGGTCTTTCTGGGACTCTCTCCTGGGTGGGGGTTGCTCTGCGTGGGACTTTCTGGGACTGGGGGTCCTCTGCGTGGGACTTTCAGGGACTGGGTGTCGTCTGCGTGGGACTTTCTGGGACTGTCTCCTGGGTGGCGGGTCGTCTGCGTGGGACTTTCTGGGACTGTCTCATGGGGGGCGGGTGTCGTCTGCGTGAAACTTCTGGGATTGTCTCCTGGTTGGGTGTTCGTCTGCGTTGGATTTTCTGGGACTGGAGGTCGTCTGCGTGGGACTATCTGGGCCACTCTCCTTGGTGGGGTGTCGTCTACGTGGGACTTACTGGGACTGGGGCTGGTCTGCGTGGGTCTTTCTGTTACTGTCTCCTGGGTGGGGCTCGTCTGCGTGGGACTTTCTGGGACTGTGGGTTGTCTGCGTGGGACTTTCTGGGAGTGTCTCCTGGGTGGGGGTTCCTCTGCGTGGGACTTTCTGGAACTGGGGGTTGTCAGCGTGGGACTTTCTGGGACTGTCTCCTGGGTGGGGGTTCCTCTGCGTGGGACTTTCTGGGACTGGGGGTCGTCTGCATGGGACTATCTGGGACTGGGGGTCGTCTGCGTGGGAATTTCTGGGATTGTCTCCTGGGTCGGGGGTCGTCAGCGTGGGACTTTCTGGGACTGGGGGTCGTCTGCGTCGGACTTTCTGGGACTGGGGGTCGTCTGCGTGGGACTTTCTGGGACTGGGGGTAGTCTGCGTGGGACTTTCTAGGACTGTCTTCAGGGTTGGGTGGTCGTCTGCGTGGGACATTCTGGGACTGTTTCCTGGGTGGGGACTCGTCTGCGTGGGACTTTCTGCGACTGGGGGACGTCTGCGTGGGTCCTTCTGGGACAGTCTCCTGGGTGCGGTGTCGTCTGCATGGGACTTTGTGGGACTGGGGGTCTTCTGCGTGGGACTTTCTGGGATTGGGGGTCGTCTGCGTGGGACTTTCTGGGACTGTCTGCTGGGTGGGGGGTCGTCTGCGTGGGACATTCTGGGACTGACTCCTGGGTGGGGCTCGTCTGCGTTGGACTTTCTGGGACTGTCTACTGGGTGGGGAGTCGTCTGCGTGGGATACCTGGGACTGTCTCCTGGGTGGGGGGTCTTCTTCATGGGACTTTCTGGGACTGGGGGTCGTGTGCGTGAGTCTTTCTTGCACTCTCTCCTGGGTGGGGAGTCGTCTGCGTGGGACATTCCGTGACTGGGGGTCGTCTGCATGGGTCTTTCTGAGATTGTCTCCTGGGTGGGGGTTCGTCTGCGTGGGACTTTCTGGGAATGTCTCCTGCGTGGGGGGTCGTCTGCGTGGTACTTTCAGGGACTGGGTGTCGTCTGCGTGGGACTTTCTGGGACTGTCTCCTGGGTGGGGGCTCGTCTGCGTTGGACTGTCTCCTGGGTGGGGCTCGTCTACGTGGGATATCTAGGACTGTCTCCTGGGTGGGGGGTCGTCTGCATGGGATTTTCTGGGACTGGGGGTCTTTTGCGTGGGACTTTCTGGGACTGTCTCCTGCGTGGGGAAGAGTCTGCGTGGGACTTTCTTGGACTGGGGGTCGTCTGTGTGGGCCTTTCTGAGACTGTCTCCTGGGTGGGGGCTCGTCTACGTGGGACTTTCTGGGACTGTCTCCTGGGAGGGGGGTCGTCTGCATGGGACTTTCTGGGACCACGGGTCTTCTGCGTGGGACTTTCTTGGACTGTCTCCTGCGTGGGGGGTCGTCTGCGTGGGACTTTCAGGGACTGGGTGTCGTCTGCGTGGGACTTTCTGGGACTGTCTCCTGGGTGGTGGTCGTCTGCTTGGGACTTTCTGGGACTGGGGGTCGTCTGCGTGGGACTTTCTGGGACTGGGTGTCGTCTGCGTTTGACTTTCTGGGACTGTCTCCTGGGTGGGGGGTCGTCTGCGTGGGAGTTTCTGGGACTGTCTCATGGGTGGGGTGTCGTCTGCGTGGAACTTTCTTGGACTGTCTCCTGGTTGGGTGTTCGTCTGCGTTGGATTTTCTGGGACTGGAGGTCGTCGCCGTGGGACTATCTGGGACTGTCTCCTGGTTGGGGTTCGTCTGCGTGGGACTTTCTGGGAGTGTGGGTCGTCTGCCTGGGACTTTCTGGGACTGTCTCCTGGGTGGGGGTTCGTCTCCGTGGGACTTTCTGGGACTGTCTCCTGGGTGGGTGTTCGTCTGCGTGGGACTTTCTGTGACTGAGGCTAGTCTGCGTGGGACTTTCTAGGACTGTCTTCAGGGTTGGGTGGTCGTCTGCGTGGGACATTCTGGGACTAGGGGCTCGTCGGCGTGGGACTTACTAGGACTGGGTGTCGTCTGCGTGGGACATTCTTGGACTGGGGGTCGTCTGCGTGTGACTTTCTGGGACTGTGGGTCGTCTGCGTGTTATTTTCTGGGACTGTCTCCTGGGTGGGTTCGTCTGCCTGGGAATTTCTGGGACTGGGTGTCGTCTGCTGCAACTCTCTGGGACTGGGGGCCGTCTGCGTGGGACTTTTTTGGATTGGGGGTCGTCTGCTTGGGACATTCTGGGACTGGGTGTCGTCTGCGTGGGATTTTCTGGGACTGTCTCCTGGGTGGTGGACGTCTGCGTGGGACTTTCTTGGACTGGGGTTGGTCTGCGTGGGACTTTCATGGACTGTCTCCTAGGTGGGGGCTCGTCTGCGTGGGACTTCCTCCGACTGTCTCCTGGGTGGGGGGTTGTCTGTTTGGGACTTTCTGGGATTGTCTCCTGGGTGGGGGTCGTCTGCATGGGACTTCCTAAAACTGGGGGTCGTCTGTGTGGGACTTTCTGGGACTGGGGGTCATCTGCGTGGGTCTTTCTCGGACTGTCTCCTGGGTGGGGGTTCATCTGCGTTGGACTTTCTGGGACTCTCTCATGCATGGGGGGTCGTGTGCGTGGGACTTTCTGAGTCTTACTCCTGGGCGGAGATCGTCTGCATGGGACTTCCTGGGACTGTCTCCTGGGTGGGGGTCGTCTGCGTGGGAGTTTCTGGGAATGGGGGTCGTCTGCGTGGGACTTTCTGGGACTGTCTCCTGGGTGGGGGTTGTCTGCGTGGGACTTTCTGGGACTGGGTGTCGTCTGCGTGGGTCTTTCCGAGTCTGTCTCCTGGGTGGGGGTTCGTCTGCGTTTGACTTTCTGGGACTGTCTCATGCTTGGGGGGTTGTCTGCGTGGGACTTTCTGGGACTGTCTCCTGGGTGGGGGCTCGTATGCGTGGGAATTTCTGAGACTGTCTCCGGGGTGGGGGGTCGTCTGCGTGGGACTTTCTGGGACTGGGGGTCGTCTGCGTGGGACTTTCTGTGACTGTGGGTCGTCTGCGTTGGTCTTTCTGGGACTGTCTCCTGTGTGGGAGTCTTCTGCGTGGGACATTCTATGACTGGGGATCGTCTGCGTGGGACTTTTTGGGAGTGGTGGTAGTCTACGTGGGACTTTCTGGGACTGTCTCCTAGGTGGGAGGTCGTCTGTTTGGTACTTTCTGGGTGGGTGATCATCTGCGTGGGATTTTCTGGGACTGGGGGTCGTCTGCGTGGGACTTGCTGGGAGACTCTCCTGTCTGGGGATCGTCTGCTTGGGACTTTCTTGGACTGGGTGTCGTCTGCGTGGGACTTTCTGGGACAGTCTCCTGGGTGCGGTGTCGTCTGCGTGGGACTTTGTGGCACGGGGGTCGTCTGTGTGGGACTTTCTGGGACTGTCTCCTGGGTGGGGGGTCGTCTGCATGGGTCTTTCTGGGACAGTCTCCTGGGTGCGGTGTCGTCTGCGTGGGACTTTGTGGGACTGGGGGTCGTCTGCGTGGGACTTTCTGGGACTGTCTCCTGGGTGGGGGGTCGTCTGCGTGGGACTGGAATCGTCTGCGTGGGACTTTCTGGGACTCGGGGTCTTTT
Source organism: Acanthosepion esculentum (assembly GCA_964036315.1). Classification (NCBI taxonomy): domain Eukaryota; kingdom Metazoa; phylum Mollusca; class Cephalopoda; order Sepiida; family Sepiidae; genus Acanthosepion; species Acanthosepion esculentum. Next base: position 69,361,433 of record OZ038514.1, read on the forward strand.
GCGTGGGACGTTCTGGGACTGTCTCCTGGTGGGTTGTCTGTCTGGAACTTTCTGGGACTGTCTCCTGGGTGGGGGTCGTCTGCGTGGGACTTTCTTGGATTGGGGGTCGTCTGCGTGGGACTTTCTGGGACTGTCTCCTGGATGGGGGGTCGTCTGCGTGGGATATCTGTGTCTGTCTCCTTAGTTGGGGGTTGTCTGCATGGGACTTTCTGGGACTGGGGGTCGTCTGCGTGTGACTTTCTGGGACTGTGGGTCGTCTGCGTGTTATTTCTGGGACTGTCTCCAGGGTGGGGGTCGTCTGCTTGGGACTTTCTGGGACTGTGGGTCGTCTGCGTGGGACTTTCTGGGACTGTCTCCTGGGTAGGGGGTCGTCTGCGTGGGACATTCGTGGACTTGTGGTCGTCTGCGTGGGACTTTCTGGGACTGTCTCCTGGGTGGGGGGTCGTCTGAGTGGGAATTTCTGGGACTGTCGGTCGTCTAGGTAGGACTTTATATGACTGTCTCCTGGGTGGGGGATCGTCTGCATGGGACTTTCTTCGACTGTCTCCTGGGTTGGGGGTCGTCTGCGTGGGTCTTTCTGGGACTGGGTGTCGTACGCGTGGGAATTTCTGGGACTGTCTCTTGGGTAGGGTTTCGTCTGCGTGGGAATTTCTGGAACTGTGTGGTCGTCTGCGTGGGACTTGCTGGGACTGTCTCCTGGGTGTGGTGTCATCTGCGTGGGACTTTCTGTGACTGTCTCCTCGGTGGGGATTCGTCAGCGTGGGACTTTCTGGGAATGTCTCCTGCGTAGGGGGTCGTCTGCGTGGGACTTTCAGGGACTGGGTGTCGTCTGCGTGGGACTTTCTGGGACTGTCTCCTGGGTGGGGTCTCGTCTGCGTGGGACTTTCTGGGACTGTATCCTGGGTGGGGGGTCGTCGGCATGGGACTTTCTGGGACTAGGGGTCTTCTGCGTGGGACTTTCTGGGACTGTCTCCTGGGTGGTTGTCGTCTGCGTGGGACTTTCTGGGACTGGGTGTCGTCCGCGTGGGAATTTCTGGGCCTGTCTCCTTGGTGGGGGTCGTCTGCCTTGGACTTTCTGGGACTGGGGGTCGTCTGCGTTGGAATTTCTGGGACTCTCTCCTGGGTGCGGGTCGTCTGCGTGGGACTTTCTGGTACTGGGTGTCGTCTGCGTGGGACTTTCTGGGACTGTCTCCTGTGTGGGGCTCGTCTTCGTGGGACTTTCTGGGACTGTGGGCCGTCTACGTGGGACTTTCTGGGACTCTCTCCTGGGTGCGGGTCGTCTGCGTGGGACTTTCTGGTACTGGGGGTCGTCTGCGTGGGACTTTCTGGGACTGTCTCCTGGGTGGGGATTGGTCTGCATGGGATTACCTGGGACTGGGGGTCGTCTGCGTGGGACATTCTGGGACTGGGGGTCGTCTGCGTGGGTCTTTTTGGGACTCTCTCATGGGTGGGGGTCGTCTGCGTGGGACTTTCTGGTACAGTCTCCTGGGTGGGGAGTCGTCTTCGTGGGACTTTCTGGGTCTGGGGGTCGTCTGCGTGGGTCTTTCTGGGACTGTCTCCTGACTGGGTGGTTGTCTGCGTTGAAATTTCTGGGCATGTCTCCTGGGTGAGGGGTCTTCTGCGTGGGACTTTCTGGTACTGGGGGTCGTCCGCGTGGTACTTTCTGGGAATGTCTCCTTGGTGGGGTTCGTCTGCCTTGGACTTTCTGGGACTGGGGGTCGTCCGCGTGGGACTTTCTGGGAATGTCTCCTGGGTGGGGGTTCGTCTCCGTTGGACATTCTGGGACTGGGTGTCGTCCGCGTGGGATTTTCTGGGACTGTCTCTTGGGTGGGGGTTCGTCTGCGTGGGACTTTCTGGAACTGGGTGGTCGTCTGCGTGGGACTTTCTGGGACTGTCTCCTGGGTGGGGGTCGTCTGCATGGGACTTTCTTGGACTGTGACTCGTCTGCCTGGGATTTTCTGGGACTGGAGTTCGTCTGCGTGGGACTTTCTGGTACTGCCGCCTTGGTGGGGGGTCGTCTGCGTGGGACTTTCTGGGACTGGGCGTCTTCTGCGTTGGACTTTCTGGGACTGTCTCCTGTCTGGGGGGTCGTCTGCGCGGGACTTTCTGGGACTGGGGGTCGTCTGCGTCAGAATTTCTCGAACTGTCTCCTGAGTCGGGGGTCGTGTGCGTGGGACTTTCTGGGACTGTGGGTCGTCTGCGTGGGACTTTCTGGGACTCTCTCCTGGGTGGGGGTCGTCTGCGTTGGACTTTCTGGTACAGTCTCCTGGGTGGGGAGTCGTCTGCGTGGGACTTTCTGGGTCTGGGGGTCGTCTGCGTGGGTCTTTCTGGGACTGTCTCCTGACTGGGTGGTTGTCTGCGTTGAAATTTCTGGGCATATCTCCTGGGTGAGGGGTCTTCTGCGTGGGACTTTCTGGGACTGGGGGTCGTCCGCGTGGTACTTTCTAGGAATGTCTCCTGGGTGGGGGTCGTCTGCCTTGGACTTTCTGGGACTGGGGGTCGTCCGCGTGGGACTTTCTGGGAATGTCTCCTGGGTGGGGGTTCGTCTGCGTTGGACATTCTGGGACTGGGTGTCGTCCGCGTGGGATTTTTCTGGGACTGTCTCCTGGGTGGGGGTTCGTCTGCGTGGGACTTTCTGGAACTGGGTGGTCGTCTGCGTGGGACTTTCTGGGACTGTCTCCTGGGTGGGGGTCGTCTGCATGGGACTTTCTTGGACTGTGACTCGTCTGCGTGGGATTTTCTGGGACTGAGTTTCGTCTGCGTGGGACTTTCTGGTAATGCCTCCTTGGTGGGGGGTCGTCTGCGTGGGACTTTCTGGGACTGGGCGTCTTCTGCGTTAGACTTTCTGGTACTGTCTCCTGTCTGGGGGGTCGTCTGCGCGGGACTTTCTGGGACTGGGGGTCGTCTGCGTAGGAATTTCTCGCACTGTCTCCTGAGTGGGGGGTCGTCTGCGTTGGACATTCTGGGACTGGGTGTCGTCCGCGTGGGATTTTTCTGGGAATGTCTCCTGGGTGGGGGTTCGTCTGCGTGGGACTTTCTGGAACTGGGTGGTCGTCTGCGTGGGACTTTCTGGGACTGTCTCCTGGGTGGGGGTCGTCTGCATGGGACTTTCTTGGACTGTGACTCGTCTGCGTGGGATTTTCTGGGACTGAGTTTCGTCTGCGTGGGACTTTCTGGTAATGCCTCCTTGGTGGGGGGTCGTCTGCGTGGGACTTTCTGGGACTGGGCGTCTTCTGCGTTGGACTTTCTGGTACTGTCTCCTGTCTGGGGGGTCGTCTGCGCGGGACTTTCTGGGACTGGGGGTCGTCTGCGTAGGAATTTCTCGCACTGTCTCCTGAGTGGGGGGTCGTCTTCGTGGGACTTTCTGGGACTGGGGGTCGTCTGCGTGGGAATTTCTGGGACTGTCTCCTGGGTGGGGTCGTCTGCTTGGGACTTTCTGGGACTGTGGGTCGTCTGCGTGGGACTTTCTAGGACTGTCACTTGGGTAGGGGGTCGTCGGCGTGGGACATTCGTGGACTTGTGGTCTTCTGCGTGGGAATTTCTGGGACTGTCTCCTGGGTGGGGGGTCGTCTGCGTGGGAATTTCTGGGACTGTCGGTCGTCTACGTAGGACTTTATATGACTGTCTCCTGGGTGGGGGGTCGTCTGCATGGGACTTTCTTCGACTGTCTCCTGGTTGGGGGGTCGTCTGCGTGGGACTTTCTGGGACTGGGTGTCGTCCGCGTGGGAATTTCTGGGACTGTCTCCTGGGTCAGGGGTTCGTCTGCGTGGGATTTTCTGGAACTGTGTGGTCTTCTGCGTGGGACTTGCTGGGACTGTCTCCTGGGTGTGGTGTCGTCTGCGTGGGACTTTCTGTGACTGTCTCCTGGGTGGGGGTTCGTCTGCGTGGGACTTTCTGGTACGGGGGTCGTCTTCGTGGGACTTCTGGGACTGTATCCTCGGTGGGGGGGTCGTCTCCGTGGGATATCTGGGACTGTCTCCTGGGTGGGGATTCGTCTGCATGGGATTACCTGGGACTGGGGGTCGTCTGCGTGGGACATTCTGGGACTGGGGGTCGTCTGCGTGGGTCTTTTTGGGACTCTCTCCTGGGTGGGGGTCGTCTGCGTGGGACTTTCTTGTACAGTCTCCTGGGTGGGGAGTCGTCTGCGTGGGACTTTCTGGGACTGTGGTCGTCTGCGTGGGTCTTTCTGGGACTGTCTCCTGACTGGGTGGTTGTCTGCGTTGAAATTTCTGGGCATGTCTCCTGGGTGAGGGGTCTTCTGCGTGGGTCTTTCTTGGACTGGGGGTCGTCCGCGTGGTACTTTCTGGGAATGTCTCCTGGGTGGGAGTCGTCTGCCTGGGACTTTCCTTGACTGGGGGTCGTCCGCGTGGGATTTTCTGGGACTGTGACTCGTCTGCGTGGGACTTTCTGGGACTGGACGTCGTCTGCGTGGGACTTTCTGGTACTGCCTCCTTGGTGGGGGGTCGTCTGCGTGGGACTTTCTGGGACTGGGCCTCTTCTGCGTTGGACTTTCTGGGACTGTCTCCTGTCTGGGGGGTCGTCTGCGCGGGACTTTCTGGGACTGGGGGTCGTCTGCGTCGGAATTTCTCGGACTGTCTCCTGAGTGGGGGGTCATCTGCGTGGGATTTTCTGGGACTGGGGGTCGTCTGCGTGGGAATTTCTGGGACTGTCTCCTGGGTGTGGTGTCATCTGCGTGGGACTTTCTGTGACTGTCTCCTCGGTGGGGATTCGTCAGCGTGGGACTTTCTGGGACTCTCTCCTGGGTGGGGGTCGTCTGCGTGGGACTTTCTTGTACAGTCTCCTGGGTGGGGAGTCGTCTGCGTGGGACTTTCTGGGACTGTGGTCGTCTGCGTGGGTCTTTCTGGGACTGTCTCCTGACTGGGTGGTTGTCTGCGTTGAAATTTCTGGGCATGTCTCCTGGGTGAGGGGTCTTCTGCGTGGGTCTTTCTTGGACTGGGGGTCGTCCGCGTGGTACTTTCTGGGAATGTCTCCTGGGTGGGAGTCGTCTGCCTGGGACTTTCCTGGACTGGGGGTCGTCCGCGTGGGATTTTCTGGGACTGTGACTCGTCTGCTTGGGACTTTCTGGGACTGGACGTCGTCTGCGTTGGACTTTCTGGTACTGCCTCCTTGGTGGGGGGTCGTCTGCGTGGCACTTTCTTGCACTGGGCGTCTTCTGCGTTGGACTTTCTGGGACTGTCTCCTGTCTGGGGGGTCGTCTGCGCGGGACTTTCTGGGACTGGGGGTCGTCTGCGTAGGAATTTCTCGGACTGTCTCCTGAGTGGGGGGTCATCTGCGTGGGATTTTCTGGGACTGGGGGTCGTCTGCGTGGGAATTTCTGGGACTGTCTCCTGGGTGGGGGTCGTCTGCTTGGGACTTTCTGGGACTGTGGGTCGTCTGCGTGGGACTTTCTGGGACTGTCTCCTGGGTAGGGGGTCGTCTGCGTGGGACATTCGTGGACTTGTGGTCGTCTGCGTGGGACTTTCTGGGACTGTCTCCTGGGTGGGGGGTCGTCTGAGTGGGAATTTCTGGGACTGTCGGTCGTCTAGGTAGGACTTTATATGACTGTCTCCTGGGTGGGGGATCGTCTGCATGGGACTTTCTTCGACTGTCTCCTGGGTTGGGGGTCGTCTGCGTGGGTCTTTCTGGGACTGGGTGTCGTACGCGTGGGAATTTCTGGGACTGTCTCTTGGGTAGGGTTTCGTCTGCGTGGGAATTTCTGGAACTGTGTGGTCGTCTGCGTGGGACTTGCTGGGACTGTCTCCTGGGTGTGGTGTCATCTGCGTGGGACTTTCTGTGACTGTCTCCTCGGTGGGGATTCGTCAGCGTGGGACTTTCTGGGAATGTCTCCTGCGTAGGGGGTCGTCTGCGTGGGACTTTCAGGGACTGCGTGTCGTCTGCGTGGGACTTTCTGGGACTGTCTCCTGGGTGGGGTCTCGTCTGCGTGGGACTTTCTGGGACTGTATCCTGGGTGGGGGGTCGTCGGCATGGGACTTTCTGGGACTAGGGGTCTTCTGCGTGGGACTTTCTGGGACTGTCTCCTGGGTGGTTGTCGTCTGCGTGGGACTTTCTGGGACTGGGGGTCGTCTGCGTGGGACTTTCTGGGACTGTCTCCTGGGTGGGGGGTCGTCTGCATGGGACTTTCTTGGACTAGGGGTCTTCTGCGTGGGACTTTCTGGGACTGTCTCCTGCGTGGGGGGTCGTCTGCGTGGGACTTTCAGGGAATGGGTGTCGTCTGCGTGGGACTTTCTGGGACTGTCTCCTGGGTGGTGGTCGTCTGCGTGGGACTTTCTGGGACTGGGGTTCGTCTGCGTGGGAGTTTCTGGGACTGTCTCCTGGTTGGGGGGTCGTCTGCGTGGGACTTTCTTGGACTGTCTCCTGGGTGGGGGGTCGTCTGCGTGGGACTTTCTGGTACTGTCTCCTGGGTGGGTGTTCGTCTGCGTGGGAGTTTCTGGGACTGGGGGTCGTATGCGTGGGACTTGCTGGGACACTCTCCTGTCTGGGGGTCGTCTGCGTGGGACTTTCTTGGACTGGGGTTCGTCTCCGTGGGACTTTCTGGGACTGTCTCCTGGGTGGGGGTCGTCTGCGTGGGATATCTAGGACTGTCTCCTGGGTGGGGTGTCGTCTGCATGGGACTTTCTGGGACTGGGGGTCGTCTGCATGGGTCTTTCTGGTACAGTCGCCTGGGTGCGGTGTCGTCTGCGTGGGATTTTGTGGGACTGGGGGTCGTCTGCGGGGGTCTTTCTGGGACTCTCTCCTGGGTGGGGGTTGCTCTGCGTGGGACTTTCTGGGACTGGGGGTCCTCTGCGTGGGACTTTCAGGGACTGGGTGTCGTCTGCGTGGGACTTTCTGGGACTGTCTCCTGGGTGGCGGGTCGTCTGCGTGGGACTTTCTGGGACTGTCTCATGGGGGGCGGGTGTCGTCTGCGTAAAACTTCTGGGATTGTCTCCTGGTTGGGTGTTCGTCTGCGTTGGATTTTCTGGGACTGGAGGTCGTCTGCGTGGGACTATCTGGGCCACTCTCCTTGGTGGGGTGTCGTCTACGTGGGACTTACTGGGACTGGGGCTGGTCTGCGTGGGTCTTTCTGTTACTGTCTCCTGGGTGGGGCTCGTCTGCGTGGGACTTTCTGGGACTGTGGGTTGTCTGCGTGGGACTTTCTGGGAGTGTCTCCTGGGTGGGGGTTCCTCTGCGTGGGACTTTCTGGAACTGGGGGTTGTCAGCGTGGGACTTTCTGGGACTGTCTCCTGGGTGGGGGTTCCTCTGCGTGGGACTTTCTGGGACTGGGGGTCGTCTGCATGGGACTATCTGGGACTGGGGGTCGTCTGCGTGGGAATTTCTGGGATTGTCTCCTGGGTCGGGGGTCGTCAGCGTGGGACTTTCTGGGACTGGGGGTCGTCTGCGTCGGACTTTCTGGGACTGGGGGTCGTCTGCGTGGGACTTTCTGGGACTGGGGGTAGTCTGCGTGGGACTTTCTAGGACTGTCTTCAGGGTTGGGTGGTCGTCTGCGTGGGACATTCTGGGACTGTTTCCTGGGTGGGGACTCGTCTGCGTGGGACTTTCTGCGACTGGGGGACGTCTGCGTGGGTCCTTCTGGGACAGTCTCCTGGGTGCGGTGTCGTCTGCATGGGACTTTGTGGGACTGGGGGTCTTCTGCGTGGGACTTTCTGGGATTGGGGGTCGTCTGCGTGGGACTTTCTGGGACTGTCTGCTGGGTGGGGGGTCGTCTGCGTGGGACATTCTGGGACTGACTCCTGGGTGGGGCTCGTCTGCGTTGGACTTTCTGGGACTGTCTACTGGGTGGGGAGTCGTCTGCGTGGGATACCTGGGACTGTCTCCTGGGTGGGGGGTCTTCTTCATGGGACTTTCTGGGACTGGGGGTCGTGTGCGTGAGTCTTTCTTGCACTCTCTCCTGGGTGGGGAGTCGTCTGCGTGGGACATTCCGTGACTGGGGGTCGTCTGCATGGGTCTTTCTGAGATTGTCTCCTGGGTGGGGGTTCGTCTGCGTGGGACTTTCTGGGAATGTCTCCTGCGTGGGGGGTCGTCTGCGTGGTACTTTCAGGGACTGGGTGTCGTCTGCGTGGGACTTTCTGGGACTGTCTCCTGGGTGGGGGCTCGTCTGCGTTGGACTGTCTCCTGGGTGGGGCTCGTCTACGTGGGATATCTAGGACTGTCTCCTGGGTGGGGGGTCGTCTGCATGGGATTTTCTGGGACTGGGGGTCTTTTGCGTGGGACTTTCTGGGACTGTCTCCTGCGTGGGGAAGAGTCTGCGTGGGACTTTCTTGGACTGGGGGTCGTCTGTGTGGGCCTTTCTGAGACTGTCTCCTGGGTGGGGGCTCGTCTACGTGGGACTTTCTGGGACTGTCTCCTGGGAGGGGGGTCGTCTGCATGGGACTTTCTGGGACCACGGGTCTTCTGCGTGGGACTTTCTTGGACTGTCTCCTGCGTGGGGGGTCGTCTGCGTGGGACTTTCAGGGACTGGGTGTCGTCTGCGTGGGACTTTCTGGGACTGTCTCCTGGGTGGTGGTCGTCTGCTTGGGACTTTCTGGGACTGGGGGTCGTCTGCGTGGGACTTTCTGGGACTGGGTGTCGTCTGCGTTTGACTTTCTGGGACTGTCTCCTGGGTGGGGGGTCGTCTGCGTGGGAGTTTCTGGGACTGTCTCATGGGTGGGGTGTCGTCTGCGTGGAACTTTCTTGGACTGTCTCCTGGTTGGGTGTTCGTCTGCGTTGGATTTTCTGGGACTGGAGGTCGTCGCCGTGGGACTATCTGGGACTGTCTCCTGGTTGGGGTTCGTCTGCGTGGGACTTTCTGGGAGTGTGGGTCGTCTGCCTGGGACTTTCTGGGACTGTCTCCTGGGTGGGGGTTCGTCTCCGTGGGACTTTCTGGGACTGTCTCCTGGGTGGGTGTTCGTCTGCGTGGGACTTTCTGTGACTGAGGCTAGTCTGCGTGGGACTTTCTAGGACTGTCTTCAGGGTTGGGTGGTCGTCTGCGTGGGACATTCTGGGACTAGGGGCTCGTCGGCGTGGGACTTACTAGGACTGGGTGTCGTCTGCGTGGGACATTCTTGGACTGGGGGTCGTCTGCGTGTGACTTTCTGGGACTGTGGGTCGTCTGCGTGTTATTTTCTGGGACTGTCTCCTGGGTGGGTTCGTCTGCCTGGGAATTTCTGGGACTGGGTGTCGTCTGCTGCAACTCTCTGGGACTGGGGGCCGTCTGCGTGGGACTTTTTTGGATTGGGGGTCGTCTGCTTGGGACATTCTGGGACTGGGTGTCGTCTGCGTGGGATTTTCTGGGACTGTCTCCTGGGTGGTGGACGTCTGCGTGGGACTTTCTTGGACTGGGGTTGGTCTGCGTGGGACTTTCATGGACTGTCTCCTAGGTGGGGGCTCGTCTGCGTGGGACTTCCTCCGACTGTCTCCTGGGTGGGGGGTTGTCTGTTTGGGACTTTCTGGGATTGTCTCCTGGGTGGGGGTCGTCTGCATGGGACTTCCTAAAACTGGGGGTCGTCTGTGTGGGACTTTCTGGGACTGGGGGTCATCTGCGTGGGTCTTTCTCGGACTGTCTCCTGGGTGGGGGTTCATCTGCGTTGGACTTTCTGGGACTCTCTCATGCATGGGGGGTCGTGTGCGTGGGACTTTCTGAGTCTTACTCCTGGGCGGAGATCGTCTGCATGGGACTTCCTGGGACTGTCTCCTGGGTGGGGGTCGTCTGCGTGGGAGTTTCTGGGAATGGGGGTCGTCTGCGTGGGACTTTCTGGGACTGTCTCCTGGGTGGGGGTTGTCTGCGTGGGACTTTCTGGGACTGGGTGTCGTCTGCGTGGGTCTTTCCGAGTCTGTCTCCTGGGTGGGGGTTCGTCTGCGTTTGACTTTCTGGGACTGTCTCATGCTTGGGGGGTCGTCTGCGTGGGACTTTCTGGGACTGTCTCCTGGGTGGGGGCTCGTATGCGTGGGAATTTCTGAGACTGTCTCCGGGGTGGGGGGTCGTCTGCGTGGGACTTTCTGGGACTGGGGGTCGTCTGCGTGGGACTTTCTGTGACTGTGGGTCGTCTGCGTTGGTCTTTCTGGGACTGTCTCCTGTGTGGGAGTCTTCTGCGTGGGACATTCTATGACTGGGGATCGTCTGCGTGGGACTTTTTGGGAGTGGTGGTAGTCTACGTGGGACTTTCTGGGACTGTCTCCTAGGTGGGAGGTCGTCTGTTTGGTACTTTCTGGGTGGGTGATCATCTGCGTGGGATTTTCTGGGACTGGGGGTCGTCTGCGTGGGACTTGCTGGGAGACTCTCCTGTCTGGGGATCGTCTGCTTGGGACTTTCTTGGACTGGGTGTCGTCTGCGTGGGACTTTCTGGGACAGTCTCCTGGGTGCGGTGTCGTCTGCGTGGGACTTTGTGGCACGGGGGTCGTCTGTGTGGGACTTTCTGGGACTGTCTCCTGGGTGGGGGGTCGTCTGCATGGGTCTTTCTGGGACAGTCTCCTGGGTGCGGTGTCGTCTGCGTGGGACTTTGTGGGACTGGGGGTCGTCTGCGTGGGACTTTCTGGGACTGTCTCCTGGGTGGGGGGTCGTCTGCGTGGGACTGGAATCGTCTGCGTGGGACTTTCTGGGACTCGGGGTCTTTTGCGTGGGACGTTCTGGGACTGTCTCCTGGTGGGTTGTCTGTCTGGAACTTTCTGGGACTGTCTCCTGGGTGGGGGTCGTCTGCGTGGGACTTTCTTGGATTGGGGGTCGTCTGCGTGGGACTTTCTGGGACTGTCTCCTGGATGGGGGGTCGTCTGCGTGGGATATCTGTGTCTGTCTCCTTAGTTGGGGGTTGTCTGCATGGGACTTTCTGGGACTGGGGGTCGTCTGCGTGTGACTTTCTGGGACTGTGGGTCGTCTGCGTGTTATTTCTGGGACTGTCTCCAGGGTGGGGGGTCGTCTGCGTGGAACTTTCTTGGACTGTCTCCTGGTTGGGTGTTCGTCTGCGTTGGATTTTCTGGGACTGGAGGTCGTCGCCGTGGGACTATCTGGGACTGTCTCCTGTTTGGGGTTCGTCTGCGTGGGACTTTCTGGGACTGTGGGTCGTCTGCCTGGGACTTTCTGGGACTGTCTCCTGGGTGGGGGTTCGTCTCCGTGGGACTTTCTGGGACTGTCTCCTGGGTGGGTGTTCGTCTGCGTGGGACTTTCTGTGACTGAGGCTAGTCTGCGTGGGACTTTCTAGGACTGTCTTCAGGGTTGGGTGGTCGTCTGCGTGGGACATTCTGGGACTAGGGGCTCGTCGGCGTGGGACTTACTAGGACTGGGTGTCGTCTGCGTGGGACATTCTGGGACTGGGGGTCGTCTGCGTGTGACTTTCTGGGACTGTGGGTCGTCTGCGTGTTATTTTCTGGGACTGTCTCCTGGGTGGATTCGTCTGCCTGGGAATTTCTGGGACTGGGTGTCGTCTGCGTGCAACTCTCTGGGACTGGGGGCCGTCTGCGTGGGTCTTTTTTGGATTGGGGGTCGTCTGCTTGGGACATTCTGGGACTGGGTGTCGTCTGCGTGGGATTTTCTGGGACTGTCTCCTGGGTGGTGGACGTCTGCGTGGGACTTTCTTGGACTGGGGGTCGTCTGCGTGGGACTTTCATGGACTGTCTCCTAGGTGGGGGCTCGTCTGCGTGGGACTTCCTCGCACTGTCTCCTGGGTGGGGGGTTGTCTGTTTGGGACTTTCTGGGATTGTCTCCTGGGTGGGGGTCGTCTGCATGGGACTTCCTAAAACTGGGGGTCGTCTGTGTGGGACTTTCTGGGACTGGGGGTCATCTGCGTGGGTCTTTCTCGGACTGTCTCCTGGGTGGGGGTTCATCTGCGTTGGACTTTCTGGGACTCTCTCATGCATGGGGGGTCGTGTGCGTGGGACTTTCTGAGTCTTACTCCTGGGCGGAGATCGTCTGCATGGGACTTCCTGGGACTGTCTCCTGGTTGGGGGTCGTCTGCGTGGGAGTTTCTGGGAATGGGGGTCGTCTGCGTGGGACTTTCTGGGACTGTCTCCTGGGTGGGGGTTGTCTGCGTGGGACTTTCTGGGACTGGGTGTCGTCTGCGTGGGTCTTTCCGAGTCTGTCTCCTGGGTGGGGGTTCGTCTGCGTTTGACTTTCTGGGACTGTCTCATGCTTGGGGGGTCGTCTGCGTGGGACTTTCTGGGACTGTCTCCTGGGTGGGGGCTCGTATGCGTGGGAATTTCTGAGACTGTCTCCGGGGTGGGGGGTCGTCTGCGTGGGACTTTCTGGGACTGGGGGTCGTCTGCGTGGGACTTTCTGTGACTGTGGGTCGTCTGCGTTGGTCTTTCTGGGACTGTCTCCTGTGTGGGAGTCTTCTGCGTGGGACATTCTATGACTGGGGATCGTCTGCGTGGGACTTTTTGGGAGTGGTGGTAGTCTACGTGGGACTTTCTGGGACTGTCTCCTAGGTGGGAGGTCGTCTGTTTGGTACTTTCTGGGTGGGTGATCATCTGCGTGGGATTTTCTGGGACTGGGGGTCGTCTGCGTGGGACTTGCTGGGAGACTCTCCTGTCTGGGGATCGTCTGCTTGGGACTTTCTTGGACTGGGTGTCGTCTGCGTGGGACTTTCTGGGACAGTCTCCTGGGTGCGGTGTCGTCTGCGTGTGACTTTGTGGCACGGGGGTCGTCTGTGTGGGACTTTCTGGGACTCGGTTTCGTCTGCGTGGGACTCTCTGGGACAGGGTGCCGTCTGCGTGGGACTTTTTGGGAGTGGGGGTCGTCTGCGTGGGACATTCTGGGACTGTCTCCTGGGTGGGAGGTCGTCTATTTGGGACTTTCTGGGATTGTCTCCTGGGTGGGGGGTCGTCTCCGTGGTACTTTCTTGGACTGGGTGTCGTCTGCGTGGGATTTTCTGGGACTGTCCCCTGGGTGGTGGTCCTCTGCGTGGGACATTCTGGGACTGGGGGTCGTCTGCGTGGAACTTTCTGGGACTGGGGGTTGTCTGCGTGGGACTTTCTCGGACTGTCTCCTGGGTGGGGGTTCGTCTGCGTTGGACTTTCTGGCACTCTCTCATGCGTGGGGGGTCGTCTGCATGGGACTTCCTGGGGCTGTCTCCTGGGTGGGGGTCGTCTACGTGGGACTTTCTGGGACTGGGGGTTGTCTGCGTGGGACTTTCTGTGACTGGGTGTCTTCTGCGTGGGACTTTCTGGGACTGGGGGTCGTCTGCGTGGGTCTTTCTGGGTCAGTCTCCTGGGTGGGGGTTCGTCTGCGTTGGACTTTCTGGGACAGTCTCATGCTTGGGGGGTTTTCTGCGTGGGACTTTCTGAGACTGTCTCCTGGGTGGGTGTCTTCTGCGTGGGACTTTCTAGGACTGGGGGTCGTCTTCGTGGGACTTGCCGGGACTGGGGGCCGTCTGCGTGGGACTTTTTGGGAGTGGGGGTCGTCTGCGTGGGTCTTTCTTGGACTGTCTCCTAGGTGGGAGGTCGTCTGCGTGGGACTTTCTGGGACTGTCTACTGGGTGGGGTGTCGTCTGCGTGGGACTTTCTGGGACTGGCTCCTGGGTGGAAGGGTCGTCTGCGTGGGACTTTGTGGGACTGGCTCCTGGGTGTGTGTTCATCTGCGTGTGATTTTCTGGGACTGGGTGTCGTCTGCGTGGGACTTGCTGGGACACTCTCCTGTCTGGGGCTCGTCAGCGTGGGTCTTTCTGGGACTGGGGGTCGTCTGCGTGGGACTTTCTGTGACTGCGGGTCTTCTGCATTGGTCTTTCTGGGACTGTCTCCTGGGTGGGAGTCGTCTGCGTGGGACTTTCTAGGACTGGGGGTCGTCTGCCTGGGACTTGCTGGGACTGGGGGCCGTCTGCGTGGGACTTTTTGGGAGTGCAGGTCGTCTGCGTGGGACCTTCTGGGACTGTCTCCTAGGTGGGAGGTCGTCTGTTTGGTACTTTCTGGGGCTGTCTCCTGGGTGGGGGGTCGTCTGCGTGGGACTTTCAGGGGCTGGGTCTCGTCTGCGTGGGACTTTCTGGGACTGTCTACTGGGTGGGGTGTCGTCTGCGTGGGACTTTCTGGGACTGGCTCCTGGGTGGAAGGGTCGTCTGCGTGGGACTTTCTGGGATTGGCTCCTGGATGGGTGTTCATCTGCGTGGGATTTTCTGGGACTGGGGGTCGTCTGCGTGGGACTTGCTGGGAGTGTCTCCTGGGTGGGAGCTCGTCTGCGTTGGACTTTCTGGGACTGGGTGTCTTCTGCGTGGGACTTTCTGGGACTGGGGGTCGTCTGCGTGGGTCTTTCTGGGTCAGTCTCCTGGGTGGGGTTTCGTCTGCGTTGGACTTTCTGGGACAGTCTCATGCTTGGGGGGTTTTCTGCGTGGGACTTTCTGAGACTGTCTCTTGGGTGGGGGGTCGTCTGCGTGGGACTTTCTGGGACTGGGGGTCGTCTGCGTGTGACTTTCTCTGACTGTGGGTCGTCTGCGTTGGTCTTTCTGGGACTGTCTCCTGGGTGGGAGTCTTCTGCGTGGGACTTGCTGGGACACTCTCCTGTCTGGGGATCGTTTGCGTGGGACTTTCTTGGACTGGGTGTCGTCTGCGTGGGACTTTCTGTGACTGGGGGTCGTCTGCATGGGTCTTTCTGGGACAGTCTCCTGGGTGCGGTGTCGTCTGCGTGGGACTTCCTAGGACTGGGGGTCTTCTGTGTGGGACTTTCTGGGACTGTCTCCTGGGTGTGGGGTCGTCTGCGTGGGACATTCTGGGACTGGAATCTTCTGCGTGGGACTTTCTGTGACTGGGGGTCTTTATCGTGGGACTTTCTGGGACTGTCTCCTGGGGGGGTTGTCTGTCTGGAACTTTCTGGGACTGTCTCCTGGGTGGGGATCGTCTGCGTGGGATATCTGTGTCTGTCTCCTTGGTTAGGGGTTGTCTGCATGGGACTTTCTGGGACTGGGGGTCGTCTGCGTGTGACTTTCTGGGACTGTGGGTCGTCTGCGTGTTATTTTCTGGGGCTGTCTCCTCAGTGGGGGGTCGTCTGTTTGGGACTTTCTGGGACTGGGTGTCGTCTGCGTGGGTTTTTCTGGGACTGTCTCCTGGGTGGGGGTCGTCTGCCTGGGACTTTTTGGGAGTGGGGGTCGTCTGCGTGGGACATTCTGGGACTGTCTCCTGGGTGGTCGTCTGCGTGGGATATCTAGGACTGTGTCCTGGGTGGGGTGTCGTCTTCATGGGACTGTCTGGGACTGGGGGTCGTCTGCGTGGGACTTTCGGGGACTGACTCCTGGGTGGGGGTCGTCTGCGTGGGACTTTCTGGGACTGGCTACTGGGTGGAAGTGTCGTCTGCCTGGTACTTTCTGGGACTGGCTCCTGGGTGGAAGGGTCGCCTGCGTGGGACTTTCTGGGACTGGCTCCTGGGTGGGTGTTCATCTGCGTGGAATTTTCTGGGACTGGGTGTCGTCTGCGTGGGACTTGCTGGGACACTCTCCTGTCTGGGGCTCGTCAGCGTGGGACTTTCTGGGACTGGGGGTCGTCTGCGTGGGACTTTCTGTGACTGCGGGTCTTCTGCATTGGTCTTTCTGGGACTGTCTCCTGGGTGGGAGTCGTCTGCGTGGGACTTTCTAGGACTGGGGGTCGTCTGCGTGGGACTTGCTGGGACTGGCGGCCGTCTGCGTGGGACTTTTTGGGAGTGCGGGTCGTCTGCGTGGCACCTTCTGGGACTGTCTCCTGGGTGGGGGGTCGTCTGCGTGGGACTTTCAGGGTCTGGGTCTCGTCTGCGTGGGACTTTCTGGGACTGTCTACTGGGTGGGGTGTCGTCTGCGTGGGACTTTCTGGGACTGGCTCCTGGGTGGAAGTGTCGTCTGCGTGGGACTTTCTGGGATTGGCTCCTGGATGGGTGTTCATCTGCGTGGGATTTTCTGGGACTGGGGGTCGTCTGCGTGGGACTTGTTGGGACACTCTCCTGTCTGGGGATCGTCTGCGTGGGACTTTCTTGGACTGGGTGTCGTCTGCGTGGGACTTTCTGGGACTGTCTCCTGGGTGGGGGCTCGTCTGCGTTGGACATTCTGGGACTGGGGGTCGTCTGCATGGGTCTTTCTGGGACAGTCTCCTGGGTGCGGTGTCGTCTGCGTGGGACTTTGTGGGACGGGGGTCGTCTGTGTGGGACTTTCTGGGACTGTCTCCTGGGTGTGGGGTCGTCTGCGTGGGACATTCTGGGACTGGAATCGTCTGCGTGGGATTTTCTGTGACTGTGGGTCTTTTGCGTGGGACTTTCTGGCACTGTCTCCTAGGGGGGTTGTCTGTATGGAACTTTCTGGGACTGTCTACTGGGTGGGGGTCGTCTGCGTGGGACTTTGTTGGATTGGGGGTCGTCTACGTGGGACTTTCTGGGACTGTCTTTTGGATGGGGGGTCGTCTGCGTGGGATATCTGTGTCTGTATCCTTTGTTGGGGGTTGTCTACATGGGACTTTCTGGGACTGGGGGTCGTCTGCGTGTGACTTTCTGGGACAGTGGGTCGTCTGCGTGTTATTTTCTGGGGCTGTCTCCTGGGAGGGGGGTCGTCTGCGTGGGACTCTCTGGGACTGGGTGTCGTCTGCGTGGGTTTTTCTGGGACTGTCTCCTGGGTGGGGGTCGTCTGCCTGGGACTTTCTAGGACTCGGTTTCGTCTGCGTGGGACTCTCTGGGAAAGGGTGACCTCTGCGTGGGACTTTTTGGGAGTGGGGGTCGTCTGCGTGGGACATTCTGGGACTGTTTCCTGGGTGGTCGTCTGCGTGGGATATCTAGGACTGTGTCCTGGGTGGGGTGTCGTCTTCATGGGACTGTCTGGGATTGGGGGTCTTCTGCGTGGGACTTTCGGGGACTGACTCCTGGGTGGGGGTCGTCTGCGTGGGACTTTCTGGGACTGGCTCCTGGGTGGAAGTGTCGTCTGCCTGGTACTTTCTGGGGCTGTCTCCTGGGTGGCGGTCGTCTGCGTGGGACTTTCTGGGACTGTCCCCTGGGTGGGATTCTTCTGCATGGGACTTCCTAGGACTAGAGGTCGTCTGTGTGGGACTTTCTGGGACTGGGGGTCGTCTGCGTGGTTCTTTCTGGGACTGTCTCCTGGGTGGGTGTTCGTCTGCGTTGGACTTTCTGGGACTGTCTCATGCGTGGGGGGTCGTCTGCGTGTGACTTTCTCGGACTGTCTCCTGGGTGGGGGTCGTCTGCGTGGGACTTTCTGGGACTGGCGGTCGTCTGCGTGGGACTTTCTGGGACTGTCTCCTGGGTGGGGGGTCGTCTGCGTGGGACTTTCTGGGACTGTCTCCTGAGTGGGGAGTCGTCTGCGTGGGACTTTCTGGGACTGTCTCCTTGGTGGGTGTTCGTCTGCGTGGGATTTCCTGGGACTGGGGGTCGTCTGCCTGGGACTTGCTGGGACACTCTCCTGTCTTGGGGTCGTCTGCGTGGGACTTTCTTGGACTGGGGGTCGTCTGCCAGGGACTTTCTTGGACTGCCTCCTGGGTGGGGGATCGTCTGCGTGGGATTTCTGGGACTCTCTCCTGGGTGGGGTGTTGTCTGTTTAGGACTTTCTTGGACTATCCTGGGTGGGCGTCGTCTGCGTGGGACTTTCTGGGACTGGGGGTCGTCTGTGTGGGACTTTCTGGGACTGGGGGTCGTCTTCGTGGGACTTTCTGGGACTGTCTCCTGGGTGGGGGGTCGTCTGCGTGGGACTTTCTGGCACTGTCTCCTGGGTGGGGTCTCGTCTGCCTAGGACTTTCTGATACTGTCTGCTGGGTGGGGGTCGTCTGCCTGGGACTTCCTGGGACTGTCTCCTGGGTGGGGGTCGTCTGCGTGGGACTTTCTGTGACTGGGGGTCGTCTGCGTGGGACTTTCTGTGACTGGGGGTCGTCTGCGTGGGACTTGCTGGGACTGTCTCCTGTCTGGGAGTCGTCTGCCTGGGACATTCTTGGATTGGGGGTCGTCTGCGTTGGACATTCTGTCTCCTGGATGGGGGGTTTGTCTGCGTGGGATATCTGTGTATGTCTCCTTGGTGGGTGGTCGTCTGCATGGGACTTTCTGGGACTGGGGGTCGTCTGCGTGGGACTCTCTGGGACTGGGGGCCGTCTGCGTGGGACTTTTTGGAGTAGGGGTCGTCTACGTGGGACTTTCTGGGACTGTCTCCTGTGTGGGAGGTCGTCTTTTTCGGACTTTCTGGGACTGTCTCCTGGGTGGGGGTCGTCTGCGTGGGACTTTAAGGGACTGGGTCTCGTCTGCGTGGGACTTTCTGGGACTGTCTACTGGGTGGGGGGTCGTCTGCGTAGGACTTTCTGGGACTGTCTCCTTGTTGGGTGTTCGTCTGCGTGGGATTTTCTGGGACTGGGGGTCGTCTGCGTTGGATTTGCTGGGACACTCTCCTGTCTGGGGGTCGTCTTCGTGGGACTTTCATGGACTGGGGGTCGTCTCCGTGGGACTTTCTGGGACTGTCTCCTGGTTGGGGGCT
Organism: Acanthosepion esculentum; assembly: GCA_964036315.1. Taxonomy (NCBI): domain Eukaryota; kingdom Metazoa; phylum Mollusca; class Cephalopoda; order Sepiida; family Sepiidae; genus Acanthosepion; species Acanthosepion esculentum. The sequence continues at coordinate 69,379,822 of OZ038514.1, forward strand.
CGTCTGCGTGGGACTTTGTCGGACTTGGGGTCGTCTGCATGGGTCTTTCTGGGACAGTCTCCTGGGTGCGGTGTCGTCTGCGTGGGACTTTGTAGGACTGTCTCCTCGGTGGGGTGTCGTCTGCGTGGGACGTTCTGGGACTTTCTGGGACTGTCTCCTGGGTGTGGGGTCGTCTGCGTGGGACTTTCTGGGACTGTCTCCTGGGTGGGTGTTCGTCTGCGTGGGATTTTCTGGGATTGGGGGTCGTCTGCGTGGGAGTTGCTTGGATTGTCTCCTGTCTGTGGGTCGTCTGCGTGGGACTTTCTTGGACTGGGGTTCGTCTGCGTGGGACTTTCTGGGACTGTCTCCTGGGTGGGGGCTCGTCTGCGTGGGACTTTCTGGGACTGTCTCCTGGGTGGCGGGTCGTCTGCGTGGGATATCTAGGACTGTCTCCTGGGTGGGGGGTCGTCTGCATGGGACTTTCTGGGACTGGGGGTCTTCATCGTCGGACTTTCTTGGACTGTCTCCTGGGTGGGGTTCGTCTGCGTGGGACATTGTGGGACTGTAGGTCTTCTGCGTGGGACTTTCTGGGACTGGGGTTCGTCTGCGTGGGTCTTTCTGGGACTCTCTCCTGGGTGGGGGTTCGTCTGCGTGGGACTTTCTGGGACTGTTTCCTGGGTGGGGATTCGTCTGCGTGGTACTTTCTGGGACAGGGGATCGTCTGCGTGGGTCTTTCTGGGACAGTCTCCTGGGTGCGGTGTCGTCTACGTGGGACTTTGTGGGACTGGGGGTCGTCTGCGTGGGACTTTCTGGGACTGGGGGTCGTCTGCGTGGGACTTTCTCGGACTGTCTCCGGGGTGGGGGGATCGTCTTTTTGGGACTTTCTGGGACTGGCTCCTGGGTGAGGGGTGGTCTGCGTGGGACTTTCTGGGAATGGGGTTCGTCTGCGTGGGACTTTCTGGGACTGGGTGTCGTCAGCGTGGAACTTTCTGGGACAGTTTCCTGGGTGGGGGTTCGTCTGCGTGGGACTTTCTGGGACTGGGGTTGGTCTCCGTGGGTCTTTCTGGGACTGTCTCCTGGGTGGGGTTCGTCTGCGTGGGACTTTCTGGGACTGTCTCCTTGGTGGGTGTCGTCTGCGTGGGACATTCTGGGAGTGGGGGGCGTCTGCGTGGGACTTACTGGGACTGGGGGTCGTCTGCGTGGGACTTTCTATGACTGTCTCCTTGGTGGGAATCGTCTACTTGGGACTTACTGGGACAGTGGGTCGTCTGCGTGGGACTTTCTGGGACTGTCTCCTGTGTGGGGGGGTCGTCTGCGTGGGACTTTCTGGGACTGTCTCCTGGGTGGGGGTCGTCTGCGTGGGACTTTCTGGGACTGTCTCCTGGGTGGGTGTTCGTGTGCGTGAGACTTTCTGTGACTGGGGTTTGTCTGCGTGGGATATATGGGTCTGTCTCCTGGGTGGGGGGTCGTCTGCATGGAACTTTCTGGGATTGGGGGTCGTCTGCGTGGGATATCTTGGTCTGTCTCCTGGGTGGGAGGTCGTCTGCATGGGACTTTCTGCGATTGGTGGTCGTCTGCGTGCGACTTTCTGGGATTGTCTCCTGGGTTGGGGGGTCTTCTGCGTGGGACTTGCTGGGACTGGGGGTCGTCTTCGAGGGACTTTCTGGGACTGTCTCCTGTCTGGGGGGTCGTCTGCGTGGGACTTTCAGGGCCTAGGGGGTCGTCTGCGTGGGACTTTCTGGGACTCGGGGTCGTCTTGGTGGAACTTTCTGGGACTGGGGGTCGTCTGCGTGGGACTTTCTATGGCTGTCTCCTGGGTGGGGGGTCGTCTGCTTGGGACTTTGTGGGACTCGTGGTCGTCTGCGTGGGACTTTCTGGGAGTCGGGGTCGTCTGCGTGGGACTTTCTGGGACTGTCTCCTGGGGGGTCGTCTGTGTCGAAAAAACTTTTGTAATTATGGATAAGGCAAGAAATTCCCGACAAATGGTCACCAATATTTTGTGGATTCGATAAAAAGGAAAAATTAGAAATGCATTCTTATTGTGCACACTGGAATTCGGACGCTGTAAATTGTCAGACGACATACCGCGCACATGGTGAAAGCTGTACTTTTTACTATCTGAGCAAATGAAATATCACTGTATACACAGACAAATCAAATAATTGCACACAATTTGATACCCATTTTGAAAATATTTCTGTTACTGGAAAAACGTTATAAACAAGTGAAATATGACTGATTTCCCAGTTTATGGCCGCGTGACAATTTCCGCAAATGAGCTAACACAAGTCCCGATACCGTTGAATTTCGCCTCGACTCTATTCAACGTGTCGACAAACTTTTGTAATTATTGATAAGGTAAGAAATTCTCGACAATTGGACACCAATATTTTGTGGATTCGATAGAAAGGAAAAATTAGAAATGCAGTCTTATTGTGCACACTGGAATTCGGACGCTGTAAATTGTCAGACGACATACGGCGCACATGGTGAAAGCTCTCCTTTTTACTATGTGAGCAAATAAAAAATCCCTGTAAACATAGACAAATCAAATAATTGTACACAATTTGATACCCATTTTGAAAATATTTCTTTTACTGGAAAAAATTTATAAACAAGTGAAATATGACTGATTTCCCAGTTTAGGGACGCATGAAAATTTGAACAAATGAGATGACACAAGTCCCCATACCGTTGAATTTGGCCTCGAATCTATACAAAGTGTCAAAAAAACTTTTGTAATTATGGATAAGGCAAGAAATTCTCGACAATTTGACAGCAATATTTTGTGGATTCGATAAAATGAAAAATTAGTAATGTAGTTTTAGTTTTCAGACTGGAATTCGTACGCTGTAAATTGTCAGACGACATACCGCGCTGATGGTGAAAGCTGTACTTTTTAAAATCTGACCAAATGAAAAATCCCTGTAAACATAGACCAACCAAATAATTGCACACAATGTGATACCCATTTTGAAAATATTTCTTTTCCTTGATAAAAGTTATAAACAAGTGAATTATGACTGATTTCCCAGTTTAGGGTCGCATGAGAATTTCCGCAAATGAGCTAACACAATTCCCCATAACGTTGAATTTCGCCTCGACTCTATTCAATGTGTCGAAAATCTTGTGTAATCATGGATAAGGCAAGAAATTCCCGACAATTGGAAAACAATATTTTGTGGATTCTTTAAAAAGGAAAAATTAGAATTGCAGTCTTATTGTTCACACTGGAATTCGGAAACTGTAATTTGTCAGACGACATACCGCGCACCTGGTGAAAGCTGTACTTTTTACTATCTGACCAAATAAAAAATCCCTGTATACATAGACCAATCGAATAATTGCACACAATTTGATACCCATTTTGAAAATATTTCTTTTACCGGAAAAAAATTTTAAACAAGTGAAATATGACTGATTACCCAGTTTAGGTCCGCATGACAATTTCTGCAAATGAGCTAACACTAGTCCCCATACCGTTGAATTTCGACTCGACTCTAATCACCGTGGCGAAAAAACTTTTGTAATTATGGATAAGGCAAGAAATTCCCGACAATTGGAGAGCAATATTTTGTGGATTCTATCAAAAGGAAAAATTAGAAATGCAGTCTTATTGTGCAGACTGGAATTCGGACGCTATAAATTGTCAGACGTCATACCGCGCACATGGTGAAAGCTGTACTTTTTACTATCTGTCCAAATAAAAAATACCTGTAAACATAGACAAATCTAATAATTTCACACAATTTGATATCCATTTTGAAAATATTTCTTTTACTGGAAAAAAGTTACAAACAAGTGAATATGACTGATTTCCCAGTTTAGGGCCGCATGACAATTTCCGAAAATGAGCTAACACAAGTCCTCATAACGTTGAATTACGCCTCGACTCTATTCGAGATATCGAAAAAACTTTTTTAATTAGGGATAAGGTAAGAAATTCTCGACAATTGGACAGCAATATTTTGTGGATTCTATGAAAAGGAAAAATTAGACATGCATTCTTATTGTGCACACTGGAATTCGGACGCTGTAAATTGTCAGACGACATACCGCGCACATGGTGAAAGCTGTACTTTTTACTATCTGAGCAAAAAAAAAATCCCTGTATACATAGACAAGTCAAATAATTGCACCCAATGTGATACCCATTTTGAAAATATATCTTTTACTGGAAAAAAAGTTATAAACAAGTGAAATATGACTGATTTCCCAGTTTAGGGCCGCATGACAATTTCCGCAAATGAGCTAACACATGTCCCCATACCGTTGAATTTCGACTCGACTCTAATCAAGGTGTCGAAAAACTTTTGTAATTATGGATAAGGCAAGAAATTCTCGACAATTGGACACCAATATTGTGTGGATTCTATGAAAAGGAAAAATTAGAAATGCATTCTTATTGTGCACACTGGAATTCGGACGCTGTAAATTGTCAGACAACATACCGCGCACATGGTGAAAGCTGTACTTTTTACTATCTGACCAAATGAAAAAATCCCTGTATACACAGACAAATCAAATAATTGCACACAATTTGATACACATTTTGAAAAGATTTCTTTTACTGGAAAAAAGTTATAAACAAGTGAAATATGACTGATTTCCCAATTTAGGGCCGCATGACAATTTCCGCAAATGGGCTAACACCAGTCCCTATACCGTTGAATTTCGCCTAGAATCTATTCAAGATGTCGAATAAACTTTTGTAATTATGGATAAGGTAAGAAATTCCCGACAATTGGACACCAATATTTTGTGGATTCGATAAAAAGGTAAAATTAGAAATGCAGTCTTATAGTACACGCTGGAATTCGGACGCTGTAAATTGTCAGACGACATACCGCGCACATGGTGAAAGCTGTACTTTTTACTATCTGAGCAAATGAAACATCCCTGTAAACATAGACTAATCAAATAATTGCACACAATTTGTCACCCATTTTGAAAATATTTCTTTTACTGGAAAAAAGTTATAAACAAGTGAAATATGACTGATTTCCCAGTTTAGGCCCGCATGACAATTTCCGCAAATGAGCTAATACACGTCCCCATACCGTTGAATTTCGACTCGACTCTAATCAAGGTGTCGAAAAACATTTTGTAATCATGGATGAGGCAAGAAATTCCCGACAATTGGAGAGCAATATTTTGTGGATTCTATAAAAAGGAAAAATTAGAAATGCAGTCTTATTGTGCACACTGGAATTCGGACGCTGTAAATTGTCAGAGGACATACCGCGAACATGGTGAAAGCTGTACTTTTTCCTATCTGAGCAAATGAATAATCCCTGTAAACATAGACAAATCAAATAATTGCACACAATTTGATACCCATTTTCAAAATATTTCTTTAATGGAAAAAAGTTATAAACAAGTGAAATATGACAGATTTCCCTGTTTAGGGCTGCATAACAATTTCCGTAAATGAGCTAACACAAGCCCCATACCGTTGAATTTCGCCTCCACTCTATTCAAGGTGTCGAAAAACTTTTGTACTTATTGATAAGGTAAGAAATTCCCGACAATTGCACACCAACAGATCAGAGGCCATGCTGCTGGAGGTAGTCTAACATCTTACATTAGACGCTCAAATATGGACGGGAAACCAACAGATCAGAGGCCATGCTGCTGGTAGTAGTTTATCTTTTTACATTAGACGCTCAAATATGCACCAGAAACCAACAGATCAGAATCATGGCTGCTGGAAGTAGTGTATCATCTTACACAAGACGCCCAAATATGGACCGGAAGCTAACAGGTCAGAGGTCATGCTGCTGGACGTAGTCTAAGATCTTACATTGGAGGCTCAAATATGGACCGGAAACCAACAGAACAAAGGCCATGCTGCTGGACGTAGTTTATCATTTTACATTAGACGCTCAAATATGCACCAGAAACCAAGAGATCAGAATTATGGCTGCTGGACGTGGTGTATCATCTTACACAAACGCTCAAATATGGAACGAAAGCCAACTGGTCAGAGTTCTTGCTGCTGGAAGTAGTCAAAAATATTACATTAGACGCTCAAATATAGACAGGAAACCAACAGATCAGAGGCCATGCAGCTGTACGTAGTCTAAAATCTTACATTAGACGCTCAAATATGGACCAGAAACCAATAGATCAGATGCCATGCTGCTGGTCGTAGGTTATCTTTTTACATTAGACGCTCAAATATGCACCAGAAACCAAGAGATGACAAACAGGGCTACTGGACGTAGTATATCATCTTACACAAGACTCTCAAATATGGACCGTAAGCCAACAGGTCAGAGGCCATGCTACTAACATAGTCTAACATCTTACATTAGACGCTTAAATGTTGACCGGAAACCAACAGATCAGAGGCCATGCTGCTGGTCGTAGTTTCTCTTTTTACATTAGACGCTCAAATATGCACCAGAAACCAACAGATCAGAATCATGGCTGCTGGACGTAGTGTATAATCTTACACATGACGCTCAAATATGGACCGGAAGCCAACAGGTCAGAGGCCATGCTGCTGGACGTAGTCTAAAATCTTACATTAGACACTCAAATATGGATCGGAAACCAACAGATCAGAGGCCATGCTGCTGGACGTAGTTTATCTTTTTACATTAGACGCTCAAATAGGCACCAGAAACCAACAGATCAGAATCATGGGTGCTGGACGTAGTGTATCATCTTACACAAGACACTCAAATATCGAACGGAACCCTACGAGTCAGAGGCCATGCTGCTGGACGTAGTCTAAAATCTTACATCAGACGCTCAAATATGGACGGGAAACCAACAGATCAGAGGCCATGCTGCTGGACGTAGTTTATCTTTTTAGATTAGACGCTCAAATATGCACCAGAAACCAAGAGATCAGAAACAGGTCTGCTGGACGTAATGTATCACCTTACACAAGACGCTCTAATATGGACCGGAAGCCAACAGGTCAGAGGCCATGCTGCTGGACGTAGTTTATCTTTTTACATTAGACGCTCAAATATGCAGCAGAAACCAACAGATCAGAATCATGGCTGCTGGACGTAGTGTATCATCTTACACAAGACGCTCAAATATGTACCGGAAGCCAACAGGTCAGAGGCCATGCTGCTGGACGTAGTCTAAAATCTTACATTAGCCGCTCAAATATGGATCGAAAACCAACAGATCAGAGGCCATGCTGCTGGACGTAGTTTATCTTTTTACATTAGACGCTCAAATATGCACCAGAAACCAACAGATCAGAATCATGGCTGCTAGACGTAGTCTATCACCTTACACAAGACGCTCAGATATGGTCCGGAAGCCAACAGGTCAGAGGCAATGCTGCTGGACGTAGTCTAAAATCTTTCATTAGACGCTCAAATATGGACCGGAAACTAACAGATCAGAGGCCATGCTGCTGGACGTAGTTTATCTTTTTACGTTAGACGCTCAAATATGCACCAGAAACCAAGAGATCAGAAACAGGGCTGCTGGTCGTAGTGTATCATCTTACACAAGACGCTCAAATTTGGACCGGAAGCCAACAGGTCAGAGGCTATGCTGCTTGACGTAGGCTAAAATCTTATATTAGACGCTCAAATATGGACAAGAAACCAACAGATCAGAGGCCAGGCTGCTGCACGTAGTATATCTTTTTACATTAGAAGCTCAAATATGCACCAGAAACCAAGAGATCAGAAACAGGGCTGCTGGACCTAGTGTATCATCTTACACAAGACGCTCAAATATGGAACGGAAGCCAACAGGTCAGAGGCTATGCAGCTGGATGTAGTCTAAAATCTTATATTAGACGCACAAATATGGACCGGAAACCAACAGATCATGGGCCATGCTGCTGGACGTAGTTTATCTTTTTACATTAGACGCTCAAATATGCACAAGAAACCAAGAGATCAGAAACAGGGCTGCTGGACATAGTGTATCATCTTACACAAGACGCTCAAATATGGACCTGAAGCCAACAGGTCAGAGGCAATGCGGCTGGACGTAGTCTAATATCTTACATTGGACGCTCAAATAAGGACCGGAAACCAACAGTTCAGAGGCCATGCTGCTGGGCGTAGCATACCTTTTTACATTAGACGCGCAAATATGCACCAGAAACCAAGAGATCAGAATCATGGCTGCTGGACGTAGTGTATCATCTTACACAAGACGGTCAAATATGGACCGGAAGCCAAGAGGTCAAAGGCCATGCTGCTGGGCGTAGTCTAAAATCTTACATTAGACGCTCAAATATGAACCGGAAACCAACAGATCAGAGGCCATGCTGCTGGACGTAGATTATCTTTTTACATTAGACGCTCAAATATGCACCAGAAACCAAGAGATCAGAAACAGGGCTGCTGGACGTTGTGTATCATATACACAAGACGCTCAAATACGGAACGGAAACTAAGAGTTCAGAGGCCATTCTGCTGGACGTAGTCTAACATCTTACATTAGACGCTCAAATATGGACCGGAAACCAACATATATGAGGCCATGCTGCTGGTTGTCGTTTATCTTTTTACATTAGACGCTCAAATATGCACCAGAAACCAACAGATCAGAATCATGGCTGCTAGACGTAGTGTATCATCTTACACAAACGCTCAGATATGGTCCGGAAGTCAACAGGTCAGAGGCCATGCTGCTGGTCGTAGTCTAAAATCTTACATTAGACGCTCAAATATGGACCGGAAACCAAGAGATCAGAGGCCATGCTGCTGGACGTAGTTTATTTTTTACATTAGACGCTCAAATATGCACCAGAAACCACGAGATCAGAAACAGGGCTGCTGGACGTAGTGTATCATCTTACACAAGACGCCCAAATATGGACCGTAAGTCAACAGGTCAGAGGCTATGCTGCTGGACGTAGTCTAAAATCTTATATTAGACGCACAAATATGGACCAGAAACCAACAGATCAGAGGCCATGCTGCTGGGCGTAGTATATCTTTTTACATTAGACGCTCAAATATGCACCAGAAACCAAGAGATCAGAATCATGGCTGCTGGACGTAGTGTATCATCTTACACAAGACGCTCAAATATGTACCGGAAGCCAACAGGTCAGAGGCCATGCTGCTGGACGTAGTCTAAAATCTTACATTAGCCGCTCAAATATGGATCGAAAACCAACAGATCAGAGGCCATGCTGCTGGACGTAGTTTATCTTTTTACATTAGACGCTCAAATATGCACCAGAAACCAACAGATCAGAATCATGGCTGCTAGACGTAGTCTATCACCTTACACAAGACGCTCAGATATGGTCCGGAAGCCAACAGGTCAGAGGCAATGCTGCTGGACGTAGTCTAAAATCTTTCATTAGACGCTCAAATATGGACCGGAAACTAACAGATCAGAGGCCATGCTGCTGGACGTAGTTTATCTTTTTACGTTAGACGCTCAAATATGCACCAGAAACCAAGAGATCAGAAACAGGGCTGCTGGTCGTAGTGTATCATCTTACACAAGACGCTCAAATTTGGACCGGAAGCCAACAGGTCAGAGGCTATGCTGCTTGACGTAGGCTAAAATCTTATATTAGACGCTCAAATATGGACAAGAAACCAACAGATCAGAGGCCAGGCTGCTGGACGTAGTATATCTTTTTACATTAGAAGCTCAAATATGCACCAGAAACCAAGAGATCAGAAACAGGGCTGCTGGACCTAGTGTATCATCTTACACAAGACGCTCAAATATGGAACGGAAGCCAACAGGTCAGAGGCTATGCAGCTGGATGTAGTCTAAAATCTTATATTAGACGCACAAATATGGACCGGAAACCAACAGATCATGGGCCATGCTGCTGGACGTAGTTTATCTTTTTACATTAGACGCTCAAATATGCACAAGAAACCAAGAGATCAGAAACAGGGCTGCTGGACATAGTGTATCATCTTACACAAGACGCTCAAATATGGACCTGAAGCCAACAGGTCAGAGGCAATGCGGCTGGACGTAGTCTAATATCTTACATTGGACGCTCAAATAAGGACCGGAAACCAACAGTTCAGAGGCCATGCTGCTGGGCGTAGCATACCTTTTTACATTAGACGCGCAAATATGCACCAGAAACCAAGAGATCAGAATCATGGCTGCTGGACGTAGTCTATCATCTTACACAAGACAGTCAAATATGGACCGGAAGCCAAGAGGTCAAAGGCCATGCTGCTGGGCGTAGTCTAAAATCTTACATTAGACGCTCAAATATGAACCGGAAACCAACAGATCAGAGGCCATGCTGCTGGACGTAGATTATCTTTTTACATTAGACGCTCAAATATGCACCAGAAACCAAGAGATCAGAAACAGGGCTGCTGGACGTTGTGTATCATATACACAAGACGCTCAAATACGGAACGGAAACCAAGAGTTCAGAGGCCATTCTGCTGGACGTAGTCTAACATCTTACATTAGACGCTAAAATATGGACCGGAAACCAACAGATATGAGGCCATGCTGCTGGTTGTCGTTTATCTTTTTACATTAGACGCTCAAATATGCACCAGAAACCAACAGATCAGAATCATGGCTGCTAGACGTAGTGTATCATCTTACACAAACGCTCAGATATGGTCCGGAAGTCAACAGGTCAGAGGCCATGCTGCTGGTCGTAGTCTAAAATCTTACATTAGACGCTCAAATATGGACCGGAAACCAAGAGATCAGAGGCCATGCTGCTGGACGTAGTTTATTTTTTACATTAGACGCTCAAATATGCACCAGAAACCACGAGATCAGAAACAGGGCTGCTGGACGTAGTGTATCATCTTACACAAGACGCCCAAATATGGACCGTAAGTCAACAGGTCAGAGGCTATGCTGCTAGACGTAGTCTAAAATCTTATATTAGACGCACAAATATGGACCAGAAACCAACAGATCAGAGGCCATGCTGCTGGACGTAGTATATCTTTTTACATTAGACGCTCAAATATGCACCAGAAACCAAGAGATCAGAAACAGGGCTGCTGGACGTAGTTTATCATCTTACACAAGACGCTCAAATATGGACCTGAAGCCAACAGGTCAGAGGCTATGCTGCTGGTCGTAATCTAAAATCTTATATTAGACGCTCAAATATGGACCGGAAACCAACAGATCAGAGGCCATGCTGCTGGGCGTAGTATATCTTTTTACGTTAGACGCTCAAATATGCACAAGAAACAAAGAGATCAGAAACAGGGATGCTGGACGTAGTGTATCATCTTAGACAAGACGCTCAAATATATGACCGGAAGCCAACAGGTCAGAGGCTATGCTGCTGGACGTAGTCTAAAATGTTATATTAGACGCTCAAATATGGACCGGAAACCAACAGATCATAGGCCATGCTGCTGGCCGTAGTATATCTTTTTACATTAGACATTCAAATATGCACAAGATACCAAGAGATCAGAAACAGGGCTGCTGGACGTAGTGTATCATCTTACACAAGACGCTCAAATACGGACCTGAAGCCAACAGGTCAGAGGCAATGCGGCTGGACGTCGTCTAAAATCTTACATTGACACTCAAATATGGTCCGGAAACCAACAGAACAGAGGACATGCTGCTGGACGTAGTTTATCTTTGTACATTAGACGCTCAAATATGCACCTGAAACCCACAGATCAGAAACAGGTCTGCTGGACGTAGTGTATCATCTTACAGAAGACGCTCAAATATGGACCGGAAGCCAACAGGTCAGAGGCCATGCTGCTGGGCGTAGTCTAAAATCTTACATTAGACGCTCAAATATGAACCGGAAACCAACAGATCAGAGGCCATGCTGCTGGACGTAGATTATCTTTTTACATTAGACGCTCAAATATGCACCAGAAACCAAGAGATCAGAAACAGGGCTGCTGGACGTTGTGTATCATATACACAAGACGCTCAAATACGGAACGGAAACCAAGAGTTCAGAGGCCATTCTGCTGGACGTAGTCTAACATCTTACATTAGACGCTCAAATATGGACCGGAAACCAACAGATCAGAGGCCATGCTGCTGGACGTAGTTTATCTTTTTACATTAGACGCTCAAATATGCACCAGAAACCAACAGATCAGAATCATGGCTGCTAGACGTAGTGTATCATCTTACACAAGACGCTCAGATATGGTCCGGAAGCCAACAGGTCAGAGGCCATGCTGCTGGACCTAGTCTAAAATCTTACATTAGACGCTCAAATATGGACCGGAAACCAAGAGATCAGAGGCCATGCTGCTGGAGGTAGTTTATTTTTTTACATTAGACGCTCAAATATGCACCAGAAACCAAGAGATCAGAAACAGGGCTGCTGGACGTAGTGTATCATCTTACACAAGACGCCCAAATATGGACCGTAAGTCAACAGGTCAGAGGCTATGCTGCTGGACGTAGTCTAAAATCTTATATTAGACGCTCAACTATGGACCGGAAACCAACAGATCAGAGGCCATGCTGCTGGACGTAGTATATCTTTTTACATTAGACGCTCAAATATGCACCAGAAACCAAGAGATCAGAAACAGGGCTGCTGGACGTAGTTTATCATCTTACATAAGACGCTCAAATATGGACCTGAAGCCAACAGGTCAGAGGCTATGCAGCTGGTCGTAGTCTAAAATATTATATTAGACGCTCAAATATGGACCGGAAACCAACAGATCAGAGGCCATGCTGCTGGACGTACTTTATCTTTTTATATTAGACGCTCAAATATGCACCAGAAACCAAGAGATCAGAAACAGGGCTGCTGGACGTAGTGTATCATCTTACACAAGACGCCCAAATTTGGACCGGAAGCCAACAGGTCAGAGGCTATGCTGCTGGACCTAGTCTAAAATCTTATATTAGACGCTCAACTATGGACCGGAAACCAACAGATCAGAGGCCATGCTGCTGGGCGTAGCATACCTTTTTACATTAGACGCTCAAATATGCACCAGAAACCAAGAGATCAGAATCATGGCTGCTGGACGTAGTGTATCACCTTACACAAGACGGTCAAATATGGACCGGAAGCCAAGAGGTCAGAGGCCATGCTGCTGGGCGTAGTCTAAAATCTTACATTAGACGCTCAAATATGAACCGGAAACCAACAGATCAGAGGCCATGCTGCTGGACGTAGATTATCTTTTTACATTAGACGCTCAAATATGCACCAGAAACCAAGAGATCAGAAACAGGGCTGCTGGACGTTGTGTATCATATACACAAGACGCTCAAAAACGGAACGGAAACCAAGAGTTCAGAGGCCATTCTGCTGGACGTAGTCTAACATCTTACATTAGACGCTCAAATATGGACCGGAAACCAACAGATCAGAGGCCATGCTGCTGGGCGTAGTTTATCTTTTTACATTAGACGCTCAAATATGCACCAGGAACCAACAGATCAGAATCATGGCTGCTAGACGTAATGTATCATTTTACACAAGACCCTCAGATATGGTCCGGAAGCCAACAGGTCAGAGGCCATGCTGCTGGACGTAGTCTAAAATCTTACATTAGACGCTCAAATATGGACCGGAAACCAAGAGATCAGAGGCCATGCTGCTGGACGTAGTTTATTTTTTTACATTAGACGCTCAAATATGCACCAGAAACCAAGAGATCAGAAACAGGGCTGCTGGACGTAGTGTATCATCTTACACAAGACGCCCAAATATGGACCGTAAGTAAACAGGTCAGAGGCTATGCTGCTGGAGGTAGTCTAAAATCTTACATTAGACACTCAAATATGGACCAGAAACCAACAGATCAGAGGCCATGCTGCTTGACGTAGTTTATCTTTTTACATTAGACGCTCAAATATGCACCAGAAACCAAGAGATCAGAAACAGGGCTGCTGGACGTAGTGTATCATCTTACACAAGACGCTCAAATTTGGACTGGAGCCAACAGGTCAGATGCTATGCTGCTGGTCGTAGTCTAAAATCTTATATTAGACGCTCAACTATGGACCGGAAACCAACAGATCAGAGGCCATGCTGCTGGACGTAGTATATCTTTTTACATTAGACGCTCAAATATGCACCAGAAACCAAGAGATCAGAAACAGGGCTGCTGGACGTAGTGTATCATCTTACACCAGACGCTCAAATTTGGACCGGAAACCAACAGCTCAGAGGCTATGCTGCTGGGCGTAGTCTAAAATCTTATATTAGACGCTCAAATATGGACCGGAAACCAACAGATCATAGGCCATGCTGCTGGACGTAGTTTATTTTTTTACATTAGACGCTCAAATATGCACAAGAAACCAAGAGATCAGAAACAGGTCTGCTGGACGTAGTGTATCATCTTACACAAGACGCTCAAATATGGACCGGAAGCCAACAGGTCAGAGGCTATGCTGCTGGACGTACTCTAAAATCTTATATTAGACGCTCAAATATGGAACGGAAACCAACGGATCAGAGGCCATGCTGCTGGACGTAGTTTATCTTTTTACATTAGACATTCAAATATGCACAAGATACCAAGAGATCAGAAACAGGGCAGCTGGACGTAGTGTATCATCTTACACAAGACGATCAAATATGGACCTGAAGCCAACAGGTCAGAGGCAATGCGGCTGGACGTCGTCTAAAATCTTACATTGGACGCTCAAATATGGTCCGGAAACCAACAGAACAGAGGACATGCTGCTGGACGTAGTTTATCTTTTTACATTAGACGCTCAAATATGCACCTGAAACCAACAGATCAGAAACAGGTCTGCTGGACGTAGTGTATCATCTTACAGAAGACGCTCAAATATGGACCGGAAACCAACAGGTCAGAGGCCATGCTGCTGGACGTAGATTATGTTTTTACATTAGACGCTCAAATATGCACCAGAAACCAAGAGATCAGAAACAGGGCTGCTGGACGTAGTGTATCATCTTACACAAGAGGCTCAAATATGGACCGGAAGCCAACAGGTCAGAGGCCATGCTGCTGGACGTATTCTAAAATCTTACATTAGACGCTCAAATATGGACCGGAAACCAGCAGATCTGAGGCCATGCTGCTGGACGTAGTCTATCTTTTTACATTAGACGCTCAAATATGCACCAGAAACCATGAGATCAGAAACAGGGCTGCTGGACGTAGTGTATTATCTTACACAAGACGCACAAATATGGACCAGAAGCCAACAGGTCAGAGGCCATGCTGCTGGACGTAGTCTAAAATCTTATATTAAACGCTCAAATATGGATGGGAAACCAACAGATCAGAGGCCATGCTGCTGGACGTAGTTTATCTTTTTACATTAGACGCTCAAATATGCACCAGAAACCAAGAGATCAGAAAAAATGCTGCTGGACGTAGTGTATCATCTCACAAAAGACGCACAAATATGGATCGGAACCCAACAGGGCAGAGGTCATGCTGCTGGACGTAGTCTCAAATCTTACATTAGACGCTCAAATATGGACCGGAAACCAACAGATCAGAGGCCATGCTGCTGGACGTAGTTTATCTTTTTACATTAGACGCTCAAATATGCACCAGAAACCAAGAGGTCAGAAACAGGGCTGCTGGACGTAGTGTATCATCTTACAAAAGACGCACAAATATGGACCGGAACCCAAAGGGTCAGAGGTCATGCTGCTGGTCATATACTAAAATCTTACATTAGACGCTCAAATACGGAGCGGAAACTTGCAGATCAGAGGCCATGCTGCTGGTCGTAGTTTATCTTTTTACATTAGACGCTCAAATATGCACCAGAAACCAAGAGATCAGAAACAGGGCTGCTGGATGTAGTGTATTATCTTACACAAGACGCTCAAATATGGACCGGAAGACAACAGGTCAGAGGCCATGCTGCTGGACGCATCTAAAATCTTACATTAGACGCTCAAATATGGACAGGAAACCAACAGATCAGAGGCCATGCTGCTGGACGTAGTTTATCTTTTTACATTATACGCTCAAATATGCACCAGAAACCAACAGATCAGAACCATGGCTGCTAGACGTAGTGTATAATCTTACACAAGACGCTCAAATATTGACCGGAAACTAACAGGTCAGAGGACATGCTGCTGGACGTAGTCTAAAATCTTACATTAGACGCTCAAATATGGACCGGAAACCAACAGATCAGAGGCCATGCTGCTGGACGTAGTTTATCTTTTTACATTAGACCCGCAAATATGCACCAGAAACCAAGAGATCAGAAAAAGGTCTGCTGGATGTAGTGTATCATCTTCCACAAGACGCTCAAATATGGACCGGAAACCAACAGATCAGAGGCCATGCTGCTGGGCGTAGTTTATCTTTTTACATTAGACGCTCAAATATTCACCAGAAACCAAGAGAACAGAAACAGGACTGCTGGACGTTGTGTATCATCTTACACAAGACGCTCAAATATGGACCGGAAGCCAACAGGTCAGAGGCCATGCTGCTGGACGTAGTTAAAATCTTACATTAGACGTTCAAATATGGACCGGAAACCAACAGATCAGAGGCCATGCTGCTGGACGCAGTTTATCTTTTTGCATTAGACGCTCAAATATGCACCAGAAACCAACAGATCAGAATCATGGCTGCTGGACGTAGTGTATCCTCTTACACAAGACGCTCAAATATGGACCTGAAGCCAACAGGTCAGAGGCCATGCTGCTGGACGTAGTGTAAAATCTTACATTAGACGCACAAATATGGATCGGAAACCAACAGATCACAGGCCATGCTGCTGGACGTAGTTTATCTTTTTACATTAGACGCTCAAATATGCACCAGAAGCCAATAGATCAGAAACAGGGCTGCTGTACGTAGTGTATCATCTAACACAAGACGCTCAAATATGGACCGGAAGCCAACTGGTAAGAGGCCATGCTGCTGGACGTAGTCTAAAATCTTACATTAGACGCTCAAATATGGACGCATCTAAAATCTTACATTAGACGCTCAAATATGGACCCGAAACCAACAGATCAGAGGCCATGCTGCTGGACGTAGTTTATCTTTTTACATTATACGCTCAAATATGCACCAGAAACCAACAGATCAGAACCATGGCTGCTAGACGTAGTGTATAATCTTACACAAGACGCTCAAATATTGACCGGAAACTAACAGGTCAGAGGACATGCTGCTGGACGTAGTTTAAAATCTTACATTAGACGCTCAAATATGGAACGGAATCCAACAGATCAGAGGCCATGCTGCTGGACGTAGTTTATCTTTTTACATTAGACCCGCAAATATGCACCAGAAACCAAGAGATCAGAAAAAGGTCTGCTGGATGTAGTGTATCATCTTCCACAAGACGCTCAAATATGGACCGGAAACCAACAGATCAGAGGCCATGCTGCTGGGCGTAGTTTATCTTTTTACATTAGACGCTCAAATATTCACCAGAAACCAAGAGAACAGAAACAGGACTGCTGGACGTTGTGTATCATCTTACACAAGACGCTCAAATATGGACCGGAAGCCAACAGGTCAGAGGCCATGCTGCTGGACGTAGTTAAAATCTTACATTAGACGTTCAAATATGGACCGGAAACCAACAGATCAGAGGCCATGCTGCTGGACGCAGTTTATCTTTTTGCATTAGAGGCTCAAATATGCACCAGAAACCAACAGATCAGAATCATGGCTGCTGGACGTAGTGTATCCTCTTACACAAGACGCTCAAATATGGACCTGAAGCCAACAGGTCAGAGGCCATGCTGCTGGTCATATTCTAAAATCTTACATTAGACGCTCAAATACGGAGCGGAAACTTGCAGATCAGAGGCCATGCTGCTGGTCGTAGTTTATCTTTTTACATTAGACGCTCAAATATGCACCAGAAACCAAGAGATCAGAAACAGGGCTGCTGGATGTAGTGTATTATCTTACACAAGACGCTCAAATATGGACCGGAAGACAACAGGTCAGAGGCCATGCTGCTGGACGCATCTAAAATCTTACATTAGACGCTCAAATATGGACCCGAAACCAACAGATCAGAGGCCATGCTGCTGGACGTAGTTTATCTTTTTACATTAGACCCTCAAATATGCACCAGAAACCAAGAGATCAGAAAAAGGTCTGCTGGATGTAGTGTATCATCTTCCACAAGATGCTCAAATATGGACCGGAAACCACCAGATCAGAGGCCATGCTGCTTGGCGTAGTTTATCTTTTTACATTAGACGCTCAAATATTCACCAGAAACCAACAGATCAGAATCATGCCTGCTGCACGTAGTGTATCATCTTACACAAGACGCTCAAATATGGACCTGAAGCCAACAGGTCAGAGGCCATGCTGCTGGACGTAGTCTAAAATCTTACATTAGACGCTCAAATATGGACCGGAAACCAGCAGATCTGAGGCCATGCTGCTAGACGTAGTCTATCTTTTTACATTAGACGCTCAAATATGCACCAGAAACCATGAGATCAGAAACAGGGCTGCTGGACGTAGTGTATCATCTTACACAAGACGCACAAATATGGACCAGAAGCCAACAGGTCAGAGGCCATGCTGCTGGACGTAGTCTAAAATCTTATATTAGACCCTCAAATATGGATGGGAAACCAACAGATCAGAGGCCATGCTGCTGGGCGTAGTTTATCTTTTTACATTAGACGCTCAAATATGCACCAGAAACCAAGAGATCAGAAAAAATGCTGCTGGACGTAGTGTATCATCTCACAAAAGACGCACAAATATGGATCGGAACCCAACAGGGCAGAGGTCATGCTGCTGGACGTAGTCTAAAATCTTACATTAGACGCTCAAATATGGACCGGAAACCAACAGATCAGAGGCCATGCTGCTGGACGTAGTTTATCTTTTTACATTAGACGCTCAAATATGCACCAGAAACCAAGAGGTCAGAAACAGGGCTGCTGGACGTAGTGTATCATCTTACAAAAGACGCACAAATATGGACCGGAACCCAAAGGGTCAGAGGTCATGCTGCTGGTCATATTCTAAAATCTTACATTAGACGCTCAAATACGGAGCGGAAACTTGCAGATCAGAGGCCATGCTGCTGGTCGTAGTTTATCTTTTTACATTAGACGCTCAAATATGCACCAGAAACCAAGAGATCAGAAACAGGGCTGCTGGATGTAGTGTATTATCTTACACAAGACGCTCAAATATGGACCGGAAGACAACAGGTCAGAGGCCATGCTGCTGGACGCATCTAAAATCTTACATTAGACGCTCAAATATGGACCCGAAACCAACAGATCAGAGGCCATGCTGCTGGACGTAGTTTATCTTTTTACATTATACGCTCAAATATGCACCAGAAACCAACAGATCAGAACCATGGCTGCTAGACGTAGTGTATAATCTTACACAAGACGCTCAAATATTGACCGGAAACTAACAGGTCAGAGGACATGCTGCTGGACGTAGTTTAAAATCTTACATTAGACGCTCAAATATGGAACGGAATCCAACAGATCAGAGGCCATGCTGCTGGACGTAGTTTATCTTTTTACATTAGACCCGCAAATATGCACCAGAAACCAAGAGATCAGAAAAAGGTCTGCTGGATGTAGTGTATCATCTTCCACAAGACGCTCAAATATGGACCGGAAACCAACAGATCAGAGGCCATGCTGCTGGGCGTAGTTTATCTTTTTACATTAGACGCTCAAATATTCACCAGAAACCAAGAGAACAGAAACAGGACTGCTGGACGTTGTGTATCATCTTACACAAGACGCTCAAATATGGACCGGAAGCCAACAGGTCAGAGGCCATGCTGCTGGACGTAGTTAAAATCTTACATTAGACGTTCAAATATGGACCGGAAACCAACAGATCAGAGGCCATGCTGCTGGACGCAGTTTATCTTTTTGCATTAGAGGCTCAAATATGCACCAGAAACCAACAGATCAGAATCATGGCTGCTGGACGTAGTGTATCCTCTTACACAAGACGCTCAAATATGGACCTGAAGCCAACAGGTCAGAGGCCATGCTGCTGGACGTAGTGTAAAATCTTACATTAGACGCACAAATATGGATCGGAAACCAACAGATCACAGGCCATGCTGCTGGACGTAGTTTATCTTTTTACATTAGACGCTCAAATATGCACCAGAAGCCAATAGATCAGAAACAGGGCTGCTGTACGTAGTGTATCATCTAACACAAGACGCTCAAATATGGACCGGAAGCCAACTGGTAAGAGGCCATGCTGCTGGACGTAGTCTAAAATCTTACATTAGACGCTCAAATATGGACCGGAAAACAGCAGATCTGAGGCCATGCTGCTGGACGTAGTCTATCTTTTTACATTAGACGCTCAAATATGCACCAGGAACCATGAGATCAGAAACAGGGCTGCTGGACGTAGTGTATCATCATACACAAGACGCACAAATATGCACCAGAAACCAAGAGATCAGAAACAGGGCTGCTGGATGTAGTCTAAAATCTTATATTAGACGCTCAAATATGGATGGGAAACCAACAGATCAGAGGCCATGCTGCTGGACGTAGTTTATCTTTTTACATTAGACGCTGAAATATGCACCAGAAACCAAGAGGTCAGAAACAGGGCTGCTGGACGTAGTGTATCATCTTACAAAAGACGCACAAATATGGACCGGAAGCCAACAGGTCAGAGGTCATGCTGCTGAACGTAGTCTAAAATCTTACATTGGGCGCTCAAATATCGATGGGAAACCAACAGATCAGAGGCCATGCTGCTGGACGTAGTTTATCTTTTTACATTAGACGCTCAAATATGCACCAGAAACCAAGAGATCAGAAACAGGGCTGCTGGACGTAGTGTATCATCTTAAAAAAGACGCACAAATATGGACCGGAACCCAAAGGGTCAGAGGTCATGCAGCTGGTCATATTCTAAAATCTTACATTAGACGCTCAAATACGGAGCGGAAACTTGCAGATCAGAGGCCATGCTGCTGGTCGTAGTTTATCTTTTTACATTAGACGCTCAAATATGCACCAGAAACCAAGAGATCAGAAACAGGGCTGCTGGATGTAGTGTATCATCTTACACAAGACGCTCAAATATGGACCGGAAGCCAACAGGTCAGAGGCCATGCTGCTGGACGTAGTTAAAATCTTACATTAGACGTTCAAATATGGACCGGAAACCAACAGATCAGAGGCCATGCTGCTGGACGCAGTTTATCTTTTTGCATTAGACGCTCAAATATGCACCAGAAACCAACAGATCAGAATCATGGCTGCTGGACGTAGTGTATCCTCTTACACAAGACGCTCAAATATGGACCTGAAGCCAACAGGTCAGAGGCCATGCTGCTGGACGTAGTGTAAAATCTTACATTAGACGCACAAATATGGATCGGAAACCAACAGATCACAGGCCATGCTGCTGGACGTAGTTTATCTTTTTACATTAGACGCTCAAATATGCACCAGAAGCCAATAGATCAGAAACAGGGCTGCTGTACGTAGTGTATCATCTAACACAAGACGCTCAAATATGGACCGGAAGCCAACTGGTAAGAGGCCATGCTGCTGGACGTAGTCTAAAATCTTACATTAGACGCTCAAATATGGACGCATCTAAAATCTTACATTAGACGCTCAAATATGGACCCGAAACCAACAGATCAGAGGCCATGCTGCTGGACGTAGTTTATCTTTTTACATTATACGCTCAAATATGCACCAGAAACCAACAGATCAGAACCATGGCTGCTAGACGTAGTGTATAATCTTACACAAGACGCTCAAATATTGACCGGAAACTAACAGGTCAGAGGACATGCTGCTGGACGTAGTTTAAAATCTTACATTAGACGCTCAAATATGGAACGGAATCCAACAGATCAGAGGCCATGCTGCTGGACGTAGTTTATCTTTTTACATTAGACCCGCAAATATGCACCAGAAACCAAGAGATCAGAAAAAGGTCTGCTGGATGTAGTGTATCATCTTCCACAAGACGCTCAAATATGGACCGGAAACCAACAGATCAGAGGCCATGCTGCTGGGCGTAGTTTATCTTTTTACATTAGACGCTCAAATATTCACCAGAAACCAAGAGAACAGAAACAGGACTGCTGGACGTTGTGTATCATCTTACACAAGACGCTCAAATATGGACCGGAAGCCAACAGGTCAGAGGCCATGCTGCTGGACGTAGTTAAAATCTTACATTAGACGTTCAAATATGGACCGGAAACCAACAGATCAGAGGCCATGCTGCTGGACGCAGTTTATCTTTTTGCATTAGAGGCTCAAATATGCACCAGAAACCAACAGATCAGAATCATGGCTGCTGGACGTAGTGTATCCTCTTACACAAGACGCTCAAATATGGACCTGAAGCCAACAGGTCAGAGGCCATGCTGCTGGTCATATTCTAAAATCTTACATTAGACGCTCAAATACGGAGCGGAAACTTGCAGATCAGAGGCCATGCTGCTGGTCGTAGTTTATCTTTTTACATTAGACGCTCAAATATGCACCAGAAACCAAGAGATCAGAAACAGGGCTGCTGGATGTAGTGTATTATCTTACACAAGACGCTCAAATATGGACCGGAAGACAACAGGTCAGAGGCCATGCTGCTGGACGCATCTAAAATCTTACATTAGACGCTCAAATATGGACCCGAAACCAACAGATCAGAGGCCATGCTGCTGGGCGTAGTTTATCTTTTTACATTAGACCCTCAAATATGCACCAGAAACCAAGAGATCAGAAAAAGGTCTGCTGGATGTAGTGTATCATCTTCCACAAGATGCTCAAATATGGACCGGAAACCACCAGATCAGAGGCCATGCTGCTTGGCGTAGTTTATCTTTTTACATTAGACGCTCAAATATTCACCAGAAACCAACAGATCAGAATCATGCCTGCTGCACGTAGTGTATCATCTTACACAAGACGCTCAAATATGGACCTGAAGCCAACAGGTCAGAGGCCATGCTGCTGGACGTAGTCTAAAATCTTACATTAGACGCTCAAATATGGACCGGAAACCAGCAGATCTGAGGCCATGCTGCTAGACGTAGTCTATCTTTTTACATTAGACGCTCAAATATGCACCAGAAACCATGAGATCAGAAACAGGGCTGCTGGACGTAGTGTATCATCTTACACAAGACGCACAAATATGGACCAGAAGCCAACAGGTCAGAGGCCATGCTGCTGGACGTAGTCTAAAATCTTATATTAGACCCTCAAATATGGATGGGAAACCAACAGATCAGAGGCCATGCTGCTGGGCGTAGTTTATCTTTTTACATTAGACGCTCAAATATGCACCAGAAACCAAGAGATCAGAAAAAATGCTGCTGGACGTAGTGTATCATCTCACAAAAGACGCACAAATATGGATCGGAACCCAACAGGGCAGAGGTCATGCTGCTGGACGTAGTCTAAAATCTTACATTAGACGCTCAAATATGGACCGGAAACCAACAGATCAGAGGCCATGCTGCTGGACGTAGTTTATCTTTTTACATTAGACGCTCAAATATGCACCAGAAACCAAGAGGTCAGAAACAGGGCTGCTGGACGTAGTGTATCATCTTACAA
Organism: Acanthosepion esculentum; assembly: GCA_964036315.1. Classification (NCBI taxonomy): domain Eukaryota; kingdom Metazoa; phylum Mollusca; class Cephalopoda; order Sepiida; family Sepiidae; genus Acanthosepion; species Acanthosepion esculentum. The sequence goes on from OZ038514.1 coordinate 69,403,253, forward strand.
AAGACGCACAAATATGGACCGGAACCCAAAGGGTCAGAGGTCATGCTGCTGGTCATATTCTAAAATCTTACATTAGACGCTCAAATACGGAGCGGAAACTTGCAGATCAGAGGCCATGCTGCTGGTCGTAGTTTATCTTTTTACATTAGACGCTCAAATATGCACCAGAAACCAAGAGATCAGAAACAGGGCTGCTGGATGTAGTGTATTATCTTACACAAGACGCTCAAATATGGACCGGAAGACAACAGGTCAGAGGCCATGCTGCTGGACGCATCTAAAATCTTACATTAGACGCTCAAATATGGACCCGAAACCAACAGATCAGAGGCCATGCTGCTGGACGTAGTTTATCTTTTTACATTATACGCTCAAATATGCACCAGAAACCAACAGATCAGAACCATGGCTGCTAGACGTAGTGTATAATCTTACACAAGACGCTCAAATATTGACCGGAAACTAACAGGTCAGAGGACATGCTGCTGGACGTAGTTTAAAATCTTACATTAGACGCTCAAATATGGAACGGAATCCAACAGATCAGAGGCCATGCTGCTGGACGTAGTTTATCTTTTTACATTAGACCCGCAAATATGCACCAGAAACCAAGAGATCAGAAAAAGGTCTGCTGGATGTAGTGTATCATCTTCCACAAGACGCTCAAATATGGACCGGAAACCAACAGATCAGAGGCCATGCTGCTGGGCGTAGTTTATCTTTTTACATTAGACGCTCAAATATTCACCAGAAACCAAGAGAACAGAAACAGGACTGCTGGACGTTGTGTATCATCTTACACAAGACGCTCAAATATGGACCGGAAGCCAACAGGTCAGAGGCCATGCTGCTGGACGTAGTTAAAATCTTACATTAGACGTTCAAATATGGACCGGAAACCAACAGATCAGAGGCCATGCTGCTGGACGCAGTTTATCTTTTTGCATTAGAGGCTCAAATATGCACCAGAAACCAACAGATCAGAATCATGGCTGCTGGACGTAGTGTATCCTCTTACACAAGACGCTCAAATATGGACCTGAAGCCAACAGGTCAGAGGCCATGCTGCTGGACGTAGTGTAAAATCTTACATTAGACGCACAAATATGGATCGGAAACCAACAGATCACAGGCCATGCTGCTGGACGTAGTTTATCTTTTTACATTAGACGCTCAAATATGCACCAGAAGCCAATAGATCAGAAACAGGGCTGCTGTACGTAGTGTATCATCTAACACAAGACGCTCAAATATGGACCGGAAGCCAACTGGTAAGAGGCCATGCTGCTGGACGTAGTCTAAAATCTTACATTAGACGCTCAAATATGGACCGGAAAACAGCAGATCTGAGGCCATGCTGCTGGACGTAGTCTATCTTTTTACATTAGACGCTCAAATATGCACCAGGAACCATGAGATCAGAAACAGGGCTGCTGGACGTAGTGTATCATCATACACAAGACGCACAAATATGCACCAGAAACCAAGAGATCAGAAACAGGGCTGCTGGATGTAGTCTAAAATCTTATATTAGACGCTCAAATATGGATGGGAAACCAACAGATCAGAGGCCATGCTGCTGGACGTAGTTTATCTTTTTACATTAGACGCTGAAATATGCACCAGAAACCAAGAGGTCAGAAACAGGGCTGCTGGACGTAGTGTATCATCTTACAAAAGACGCACAAATATGGACCGGAAGCCAACAGGTCAGAGGTCATGCTGCTGAACGTAGTCTAAAATCTTACATTGGGCGCTCAAATATCGATGGGAAACCAACAGATCAGAGGCCATGCTGCTGGACGTAGTTTATCTTTTTACATTAGACGCTCAAATATGCACCAGAAACCAAGAGATCAGAAACAGGGCTGCTGGACGTAGTGTATCATCTTAAAAAAGACGCACAAATATGGACCGGAACCCAAAGGGTCAGAGGTCATGCAGCTGGTCATATTCTAAAATCTTACATTAGACGCTCAAATACGGAGCGGAAACTTGCAGATCAGAGGCCATGCTGCTGGTCGTAGTTTATCTTTTTACATTAGACGCTCAAATATGCACCAGAAACCAAGAGATCAGAAACAGGGCTGCTGGATGTAGTGTATTATCTTACACAAGACGCTCAAATATGGACCGGAAGACAACAGGTCAGAGGCCATGCTGCTGGACGCATCTAAAATCTTACATTAGACGCTCAAATATGGACCCGAAACCAACAGATCAGAGGCCATGCTGCTGGACGTAGTTTATCTTTTTACATTAGACCCTCAAATATGCACCAGAAACCAAGAGATCAGAAAAAGGTCTGCTGGATGTAGTGTATCATCTTCCACAAGATGCTCAAATATGGACCGGAAACCACCAGATCAGAGGCCATGCTGCTTGGCGTAGTTTATCTTTTTACATTAGACGCTCAAATATTCACCAGAAACCAACAGATCAGAATCATGCCTGCTGCACGTAGTGTATCATCTTACACAAGACGCTCAAATATGGACCTGAAGCCAACAGGTCAGAGGCCATGCTGCTGGACGTAGTCTAAAATCTTACATTAGACGCTCAAATATGGACCGGAAACCAGCAGATCTGAGGCCATGCTGCTAGACGTAGTCTATCTTTTTACATTAGACGCTCAAATATGCACCAGAAACCATGAGATCAGAAACAGGGCTGCTGGACGTAGTGTATCATCTTACACAAGACGCACAAATATGGACCAGAAGCCAACAGGTCAGAGGCCATGCTGCTGGACGTAGTCTAAAATCTTATATTAGACCCTCAAATATGGATGGGAAACCAACAGATCAGAGGCCATGCTGCTGGGCGTAGTTTATCTTTTTACATTAGACGCTCAAATATGCACCAGAAACCAAGAGATCAGAAAAAATGCTGCTGGACGTAGTGTATCATCTCACAAAAGACGCACAAATATGGATCGGAACCCAACAGGGCAGAGGTCATGCTGCTGGACGTAGTCTAAAATCTTACATTAGACGCTCAAATATGGACCGGAAACCAACAGATCAGAGGCCATGCTGCTGGACGTAGTTTATCTTTTTACATTAGACGCTCAAATATGCACCAGAAACCAAGAGGTCAGAAACAGGGCTGCTGGACGTAGTGTATCATCTTACAAAAGACGCACAAATATGGACCGGAACCCAAAGGGTCAGAGGTCATGCTGCTGGTCATATTCTAAAATCTTACATTAGACGCTCAAATACGGAGCGGAAACTTGCAGATCAGAGGCCATGCTGCTGGTCGTAGTTTATCTTTTTACATTAGACGCTCAAATATGCACCAGAAACCAAGAGATCAGAAACAGGGCTGCTGGATGTAGTGTATTATCTTACACAAGACGCTCAAATATGGACCGGAAGACAACAGGTCAGAGGCCATGCTGCTGGACGCATCTAAAATCTTACATTAGACGCTCAAATATGGACCCGAAACCAACAGATCAGAGGCCATGCTGCTGGACGTAGTTTATCTTTTTACATTATACGCTCAAATATGCACCAGAAACCAACAGATCAGAACCATGGCTGCTAGACGTAGTGTATAATCTTACACAAGACGCTCAAATATTGACCGGAAACTAACAGGTCAGAGGACATGCTGCTGGACGTAGTTTAAAATCTTACATTAGACGCTCAAATATGGAACGGAATCCAACAGATCAGAGGCCATGCTGCTGGACGTAGTTTATCTTTTTACATTAGACCCGCAAATATGCACCAGAAACCAAGAGATCAGAAAAAGGTCTGCTGGATGTAGTGTATCATCTTCCACAAGACGCTCAAATATGGACCGGAAACCAACAGATCAGAGGCCATGCTGCTGGGCGTAGTTTATCTTTTTACATTAGACGCTCAAATATTCACCAGAAACCAAGAGAACAGAAACAGGACTGCTGGACGTTGTGTATCATCTTACACAAGACGCTCAAATATGGACCGGAAGCCAACAGGTCAGAGGCCATGCTGCTGGACGTAGTTAAAATCTTACATTAGACGTTCAAATATGGACCGGAAACCAACAGATCAGAGGCCATGCTGCTGGACGCAGTTTATCTTTTTGCATTAGAGGCTCAAATATGCACCAGAAACCAACAGATCAGAATCATGGCTGCTGGACGTAGTGTATCCTCTTACACAAGACGCTCAAATATGGACCTGAAGCCAACAGGTCAGAGGCCATGCTGCTGGACGTAGTGTAAAATCTTACATTAGACGCACAAATATGGATCGGAAACCAACAGATCACAGGCCATGCTGCTGGACGTAGTTTATCTTTTTACATTAGACGCTCAAATATGCACCAGAAGCCAATAGATCAGAAACAGGGCTGCTGTACGTAGTGTATCATCTAACACAAGACGCTCAAATATGGACCGGAAGCCAACTGGTAAGAGGCCATGCTGCTGGACGTAGTCTAAAATCTTACATTAGACGCTCAAATATGGACCGGAAAACAGCAGATCTGAGGCCATGCTGCTGGACGTAGTCTATCTTTTTACATTAGACGCTCAAATATGCACCAGGAACCATGAGATCAGAAACAGGGCTGCTGGACGTAGTGTATCATCATACACAAGACGCACAAATATGGACCAGAAGCCAACAGGTCAGAGGCCATGCTGCTGGACGTAGTCTAAAATCTTATATTAGACGCTCAAATATGGATGGGAAACCAACAGATCAGAGGCCATGCTGCTGGACGTAGTTTATCTTTTTACATTAGACGCTGAAATATGCACCAGAAACCAAGAGGTCAGAAACAGGGCTGCTGGACGTAGTGTATCATCTTACAAAAGACGCACAAATATGGACCGGAAGCCAACAGGTCAGAGGTCATGCTGCTGAACGTAGTCTAAAATCTTACATTGGGCGCTCAAATATCGATGGGAAACCAACAGATCAGAGGCCATGCTGCTGGACGTAGTATATCTTTTTACATTAGACGCTCAAATATGCACCAGAAACCAAGAGATCAGAAACAGGGCTGCTGGACGTAGTGTATCATCTTAAAAAAGACGCACAAATATGGACCGGAACCCAAAGGGTCAGAGGTCATGCAGCTGGTCATATTCTAAAATCTTACATTAGACGCTCAAATACGGAGCGGAAACTTGCAGATCAGAGGCCATGCTGCTGGTCGTAGTTTATCTTTTTACATTAGACGCTCAAATATGCACCAGAAACCAAGAGATCAGAAACAGGGCTGCTGGATGTAGTGTATTATCTTACACAAGACGCTCAAATATGGACCGGAAGACAACAGGTCAGAGGCCATGCTGCTGGACGCATCTAAAATCTTACATTAGACGCTCAAATATGGACCCGAAACCAACAGATCAGAGGCCATGCTGCTGGACGTAGTTTATCTTTTTACATTAGACCCTCAAATATGCACCAGAAACCAAGAGATCAGAAAAAGGTCTGCTGGATGTAGTGTATCATCTTCCACGAGATGCTCAAATATGGACCGGAAACCACCAGATCAGAGGCCATGCTGCTTGGCGTAGTTTATCTTTTTACATTAGACGCTCAAATATTCACCAGAAACCAACAGATCAGAATCATGCCTGCTGCACGTAGTGTATCATCTTACACAAGACGCTCAAATATGGACCTGAAGCCAACAGGTCAGAGGCCATGCTGCTGGACGTAGTCTAAAATCTTACATTAGACGCTCAAATATGGACCGGAAACCAGCAGATCTGAGGCCATGCTGCTAGACGTAGTCTATCTTTTTACATTAGACGCTCAAATATGCACCAGAAACCATGAGATCAGAAACAGGGCTGCTGGACGTAGTGTATCATCTTACACAAGACGCACAAATATGGACCAGAAGCCAACAGGTCAGAGGCCATGCTGCTGGACGTAGTCTAAAATCTTATATTAGACCCTCAAATATGGATGGGAAACCAACAGATCAGAGGCCATGCTGCTGGACGTAGTTTATCTTTTTACATTAGACGCTCAAATATGCACCAGAAACCAAGTCATCAGAAACAAGTCTGCTGGACGTAGTGTATCATCTTACAAAAGACGCACAAATATGGAGCGGAACCCAACAGGGCAGAGGTCATGCTGCTGGGCGTAGTCTAAAATCTTACATTGGACGCTCAAATATGGACCGGAAACCAACAGATCAGAGGCCATGCTGCTGGACGTAGTTTATCTTTTTACATTAGACGCTCAAATATGCACCAGAATCCAAGAGGTCAGAAACAGGGCTGCTGGACGTAGTGTATCATCTTACAAAAGACGCACAAATATGGACCGGAACCCAACAGGTCAGAGGACATGCTGCTGGACGTAGTCTAAAATCTTACATTAGACGCTCAAATATGGACGGGAAACCAACAGTTCAGAGGCCATGCTGCTGGTCGTAGATTATCTTTTTACATTAGACGCTCAAAATAGGTACCAGAAACCAACAGATCAGAATCATGGCTGCTAAACGTAGTGTGTCATCATACACAAGACGCTCAAATATGGACCGGAAACCAACAGATCAGAGGCAATGCTGCTGGACGTAGTTTATATTTTTACATTAGAAGCTCAAATATGTACCAGAAACCATAAGATCAGAATCATTCCTGCTGGACGTAGTGTATCATCTTACACAAGACGCTCAAATATGGACCGGAAGCCAACAGATCAGAGGCAATGCTGCTGAATATAGTCAAAAATCTTACATTAGACGCTCAAATATGGACCGGAAACCAACAGATCAGAGGCCATGCTGCTGGATGTAGTTGATCTTTTTACATTAGACGCTCAAATATGTACCAGACACCAAGACATCAGAAACAACGCTGCTGGACGTAGTGTATCATCTGGGCACAAGACGCTCAAATATGGACCGGAAGCGAACAGGTTAGAGGCCATGCTAGTCGACGTACTCTAAAATCTTACATTAGACGCTCAAATATGGACCGGAAACCAACAGATCAGAGGGCATGCTGCTGGACGTAGTTTATCTTTTTACATTAGACGCTCAAATATGCACCAGAAACCAAGAGATCAGAAACAGGGCTGCTGGACGTAGTGTATCATCTTAAAAAAGACGCACAAATATGGACCGGAACCCAACAGGTCAGAGGTCATGCTGCTGCACGTATTCTCAAATCTTACATTAGACGCTCAAATACGGAGCGGAAACCAGCAGATCAGAGGCCATGCTGCTGGTCGTAGTTTATCTTTTTACATTAGACGCTCAAATATGCACCAGAAACCAAGAGATCAGAAACAGGGCTGCTGGATGTAGTGTATTGTCTTACACAAGACGCTCAAATATGGACCGGAAGACAACAGGTCAGAGGCCATGCTGCTGGGCGTATATAAAATCTTACATTAGACTCTCAAATATGGACCCGAAACCAACAGATCAGAGGCCATGCTGCTGGACGTAGTTTATCTTTTTACATTAGACGCTCAAATATGCACCAGAAACCAACAGATCATAACAATGGCTGCTAGACGTAGTGTATAATCTTACACAAGACGCTCAAATATGGACCGGAAACTAACAGGTCAGAGGTCATGCTGCTGGACGTAGTCTAAAATCTTACATTAGACGCTCAAATACTGACCGGAAACCAACAGATCAGAGGCCATGCTGCTGGACATAGTTTATCTTTTTACATTAGATCCTCAAATATGCACCAGAAACAAAGAGATCAGGAAAACGTCTGCTGTATGTAGTGTATCATCTTCCACAAGACTCTCAAATATGGACGGGAAACCAACAGATCAGAGGCCATGCTGCTGGGCGTAGTATATCTTTTTACATTAGACGCTCAAATATTCACCAGAAACCAAGAGATCAGAAACAGGACTGCTGGAAGTTGTGTATCATCTTACACAAGACTCTGAAATATGGACCGGAAGCAAACAGGTCAGAGGACATGCTGCTGGACGTATTTAAAATCTTACATTATACGTTCAAATATGGACCGGAAACCAACAGATCAGAGGCCATGCTGCTGGACGTAGTTTATCTTTTTACATTAGACGCTCAAATATGCACCAGAAACCAAGAGATCAGAAACAGGGCTGCTGGATGTAGTGTATTATCTTACACAAGACGCTCAAATATGGACCGGAAGACAACAGGTCAGAGGCCATGCTGCTGGACGCATCTAAAATCTTACATTAGACGCTCAAATATGGACCCGAAACCAACAGATCAGAGGCCATGCTGCTGGACGTAGTTTATCTTTTTACATTAGACCCTCAAATATGCACCAGAAACCAAGAGATCAGAAAAAGGTCTGCTGGATGTAGTGTATCATCTTCCACAAGATGCTCAAATATGGACCGGAAACCACCAGATCAGAGGCCATGCTGCTTGGCGTAGTTTATCTTTTTACATTAGACGCTCAAATATTCACCAGAAACCAACAGATCAGAATCATGCCTGCTGCACGTAGTGTATCATCTTACACAAGACGCTCAAATATGGACCTGAAGCCAACAGGTCAGAGGCCATGCTGCTGGACGTAGTGTAAAATCTTACATTAGACGCTCAAATATGGACCGGAAACCAGCAGATCTGAGGCCATGCTGCTAGACGTAGTCTATCTTTTTACATTAGACGCTCAAATATGCACCAGAAACCATGAGATCAGAAACAGGGCTGCTGGACGTAGTGTATCATCTTACACAAGACGCACAAATATGGACCAGAAGCCAACAGGTCAGAGGCCATGCTGCTGGACGTTGTCTAAAATCTTATATTAGACCCTCAAATATGGATGGGAAACCAACAGATCAGAGGCCATGCTGCTGGACGTAGTTTATCTTTTTACATTAGACGCTCAAATATGCACCAGAAACCAAGTCATCAGAAACAAGTCTGCTGGACGTAGTGTATCATCTTACAAAAGACGCACAAATATGGAGCGGAACCCAACAGGGCAGAGGTCATGCTGCTGGGCGTAGTCTAAAATCTTACATTGGACGCTCAAATATGGACCGGAAACCAACAGATCAGAGGCCATGCTGCTGGACGTAGTTTATCTTTTTACATTAGACGCTCAAATATGCACCAGAATCCAAGAGGTCAGAAACAGGGCTGCTGGACGTAGTGTATCATCTTACAAAAGACGCACAAATATGGACCGGAACCCAACAGGTCAGAGGACATGCTGCTGGACGTAGTCTAAAATCTTACATTAGACGCTCAAATATGGACGGGAAACCAACAGTTCAGAGGCCATGCTGCTGGTCGTAGATTATCTTTTTACATTAGACGCTCAAAATAGGTACCAGAAACCAACAGATCAGAATCATGGCTGCTAAACGTAGTGTGTCATCATACACAAGACGCTCAAATATGGACCGGAAACCAACAGATCAGAGGCAATGCTGCTGGACGTAGTTTATATTTTTACATTAGAAGCTCAAATATGTACCAGAAACCATAAGATCAGAATCATTCCTGCTGGACGTAGTGTATCATCTTACACAAGACGCTCAAATATGGACCGGAAGCCAACAGATCAGAGGCAATGCTGCTGAATATAGTCAAAAATCTTACATTAGACGCTCAAATATGGACCGGAAACCAACAGATCAGAGGCCATGCTGCTGGATGTAGTTGATCTTTTTACATTAGACGCTCAAATATGTACCAGACACCAAGACATCAGAAACAACGCTGCTGGACGTAGTGTATCATCTGGGCACAAGACGCTCAAATATGGACCGGAAGCGAACAGGTTAGAGGCCATGCTAGTCGACGTACTCTAAAATCTTACATTAGACGCTCAAATATGGACCGGAAACCAACAGATCAGAGGGCATGCTGCTGGACGTAGTTTATCTTTTTACATTAGACGCTCAAATATGCACCAGAAACCAAGAGATCAGAAACTGGGCTGCTGGACGTAGTGTATCATCTTAAAAAAGACGCACAAATATGGACCGGAACCCAACAGGTCAGAGGTCATGCTGCTGCACGTATTCTCAAATCTTACATTAGACGCTCAAATACGGAGCGGAAACCAGCAGATCAGAGGCCATGCTGCTGGTCGTAGTTTATCTTTTTACATTAGACGCTCAAATATGCACCAGAAACCAAGAGATCAGAAACAGGGCTGCTGGATGTAGTGTATTGTCTTACACAAGACGCTCAAATATGGACCGGAAGACAACAGGTCAGAGGCCATGCTGCTGGGCGTATATAAAATCTTACATTAGACTCTCAAATATGGACCCGAAACCAACAGATCAGAGGCCATGCTGCTGGACGTAGTTTATCTTTTTACATTAGACGCTCAAATATGCACCAGAAACCAACAGATCATAACAATGGCTGCTAGACGTAGTGTATAATCTTACACAAGACGCTCAAATATGGACCGGAAACTAACAGGTCAGAGGTCATGCTGCTGGACGTAGTCTAAAATCTTACATTAGACGCTCAAATACTGACCGGAAACCAACAGATCAGAGGCCATGCTGCTGGACATAGTTTATCTTTTTACATTAGATCCTCAAATATGCACCAGAAACAAAGAGATCAGGAAAACGTCTGCTGTATGTAGTGTATCATCTTCCACAAGACGCTCAAATATGGACGGGAAACCAACAGATCAGAGGCCATGCTGCTGGGCGTAGTATATCTTTTTACATTAGACGCTCAAATATTCACCAGAAACCAAGAGATCAGAAACAGGACTGCTGGACGTTGTGTATCATCTTACACAAGACTCTGAAATATGGACCGGAAGCAAACAGGTCAGAGGACATGCTGCTGGACGTATTTAAAATCTTACATTATACGTTCAAATATGGACCGGAAACCAACAGATCAGAGGCCATGCTGCTGGACGTAGTTTATCTTTTTACATTAGACGCTCAAATATGCACCAGAAACCAACAGATCAGAATCATGGCTGCTGGACGTAGTGTATCATCTTACACAAGACGCTCAAATATGGACCTGAAGCCAACAGGTCAGAGGCCATGCTGCTGGACGTAGTGTAAAATCTTACATTAGACGCTCAAATATGGATGGGAAACCAACAGATCAGAGGCCATGCTGCTGGGCGTAGTTTATTTTTTTACATTAGACGCTCAAATATGCACCAGAAACCAAGAGATCAGAAATAAGGCTGCTGGACGTAGTGTATGATCTTACAAAAGACGCACAAATATGGACCGGAACCCAACAGGGCAGAGGTCATGCTGCTGGACGTAGTCTAAAATCTTACATTAGACGCTCAAATATGGACCGGAAACCAACAGATCAGATGCCATGCTGCTGGACGTAGTTTATCTTTTTACATTAGACGCTCAAATATGCACCAGAAACCAAGAGGTCAGAAACAGGGCTCCTGGACGTAGTGTATCATCTTACAAAAGACGCACAAATAAGGACCGGATGCCAACAGGTCAAAGGTCATGCTGCTGGACGTAGTCTAAAATCTTACATTGGACGCTCAAATATCGATGGGAAACCAACAGATCAGAGGCCATGCTGCTGGACGTAGTTTATCTTTTTACATTAGACGCTCAAATATGCACCAGAAACCAAGAGATCAGAAACAGGGCTGCTGGACGTAGTGTATCATCTTAAAAAAACGCACAAATATGGACCGTAACCCAACAGGTCAGAGGTCATGCTGCTGGACGTAGTCTAAAATCTTACATTAGAGGCTCAAATATGGAGCGGAATCCAACAGATCAGAGGCCATGCTGCTGGACGTAGTTTATCTTTTTACATTAGACGCTCAATTATGCACCAGACACCAACAGATCAGAAATAGGGCTGCTGGACCTAGTGTATCATCTTACACAGGACGCTCAAATATGGACCAGAAACCAACAGATCAGAGGCCTTGCTGCTGGTCGTAGTTTATCTTTTTACATTAGACGCTCAAATATGCACCAGAAACCAAGAGATCAGAAACAGGGCTGCTGGATGTAGTGTATCAACTTACAAAAGACGCTCAAATATGGACCGGAAGCCAACAGGTCAGTGACCATGCTGCTGGACGTATCTAAAATCTTAATTTTGACGCTCAAATATGGACCCGAAACCAACAGATCAGAGGCCATGCTGCTGGACGTAGTTTATCTTTTTACATTAGACGCTCAAATATGCACCAGTAACCAACAGATCAGAAACATGGCTGCTAGACGTAGTGTATAATCTTACACAAAACGCTCAAATATGGACCGGAAACTAAAAGGTCAGAGGTCATGCTGCTCGACGTAGACTAATATCTTACATTAGGCGCTCAAATATGGTCCGGAAACCAACAGATCAGAGGCCATGCTGCTGGACGTAGTTTATCTTTTTACATTAGACCCTCAAATATGCACCAGAATCCAAGAGATCAGAAAAACGTCTGCTGGATGTAGTGTATCATCTTACACAAGACGCTCAAATATGGACCGGAAACCAACAGATCAGGGGCCATGCTGCTGGGCGTAGTTTATCTTTTTACATTAGACGCTCAAATATTCACCAGAAACCAATAGATCAGAAACAGGGCTGCTGGACGTAGTGTATCATCTTACACAAGACGCTTACATATGGACCGGAATCCAACTGGTAAGAGGCCATGCTGCTGGACGTAGTCTAAAATCATACATTAGAGGCTCAAATATGGACCGGAAACCAACAGATCAGAGGCCATGCTGCTGGACGTAGTTTATCTTTTTACATTAGACGCTCAAATATGCACCAGAAACCAAGAAGTCAGAAACAGGGCTGCTGGACGTAGTGTATCATCTTAAAAAAGTCGCACAAATATGGACCGGAAGCCGACAGGTCAGAGGTCATGCTGCTGGACGTAGTCTAAAATCTTACATTAGACGCTCAAATATGGACCGGAAACTAACAGATCAGAGGCCATGCTGCTGGACGTAGTTTATCTTTTTACATTAGACGCTCAAATATGCACCAGAAACCAAGAGGTCAGAAACAGGGCTGCTGGACGTAGTGTATCAACTTAAAAAGACGCACAAATATGGACTGGAAGCCAATAGGTCAGAGGTCATGCTGCTGGACGTACTCTAAAATCTTACATTAGACGCTCAAATATGGACTGGAAACCAACAGATCAGAGGCCATGCTGCTGGGTGTAGTTTATCTTTTTAAATTAGACGCTCAAATATGCACCATACACCAACAGATCAGAAACAGGGCTGCTGGACCTAGTCTATCATCTTACACAGGACGCTCAAATATGGACTGGAAGCCAAAAGGTCAGACGCCATGCTCCTAGACGTAGTCTAAAATCTTACACAAGATGCTCAAATATTGACCGGAAGCCATCCCATTTTGAAAATATTTCTTTTACTGCAATATTTCTTTAATAGAGTCGAGGTGAAATTCAACGGTATCGGGACTAGTCTTAGCTCATTTGATCTGTTGGTTTCCGGTCCATATTTGAGCGTCTAATGTAAGATTTTAGACTACGCCCAGCAGCATTGCCTCTGACCTGTTGGCTTCCGGTCCATATTTGTGCGTCTTTTGTAAGATGATACACTACGTCCAGCAGCCATGACTCTGATCTGTTGGTTTCTGGTGCATATTTGAGCATCTAATGAAAAAGATATACTCCGCCCAGTAGCATAGCCTCTGATCTGTTGTTTTCCGGTCCACATTTGAGCGGCTAATGTAAGATTTTAGAATACATGCAGCAGCATTGCCTCTGATCTGTTGGCTTCCGGTCCATCTTTGAGCGTCTTGTCTAAGATGATACACTACGTCCAGCAGCCATGATTCTGATAAGTTGGTTCTGGTGCATATTTGAGCGTCTAATGTAAAAAGATATACTACGTCCAGCAGCATGGCCTCTGACCTGTTGGCTTCCGGTCCATATTTGAGTGTTTGTGTAAGATGATACACTACGTCCAGCAGCCGTGATTCATATCTGTTGGTTTCTGGTGCTTATTTGAGCCTCTAATGTAAAAAGATATAGTACGTCCAGCAGCATGGCCTCTGATCTCTCGGTTTCCGGTCCATATTTGAGCTTCTAATGTAAGATTTAAGACTACGCCCAGCAGCATGGCCTCCGACCTGTTGGCTTCCGGTCAATATTTGAGCGTCATGTGTAAGATGATACACTACTTCCAGCAGACCTGTTTCTTATCTCTTGGTTTCTGGTGCATATTTGAGCGTCTAATGTAAAAAGATAAACTACGTCCAGCAGTCTTGCCTCTGATCTGTTGGTTTCCGGTTCATATTTGAGCCCCTAATGTAAGATATTACATGACGTACAGCAGCATGGCCTCTGACCTGTTGGCTTCCGGTACATATTTGAGCGTCTTGTGCAAGATGATACACTAAGTCCGCCAGCCATGATTGTGATCTGTTGGTTTCTGGTGCATATTTGAGCGTCTAAAGTAAAAAGATAAACTACGTCCAGCAGCATGGCCTCTGACCTGTTGGCTTCCGGTCCATATTTGAGCGTTTTGTGTAAGATGATACACTCCGTCCAGCAGTCCTGTTTCTGATCTGTTGGTTTCTGGTGCATATTTCAGCGTCTAATGTAAAAAGATATAGTACGTCCAGCAGCATGGCCTCTGATCTCTCGGTTTCCGGTCCATATTTGAGCTTCTAATGTAAGATTTCAGACTACGCCCAGCAGCATGGCCTCCGACCTGTTGGCTTCCGGTCCATATATGAGCGTCTTGTGTAAGATGATAAACTACGTCCAGCAGCCCTGTTTCTGATCTCTTGGTTTCGTTTGCATATTTGAGCGTCTAATGTTAATTTTAGACTACGTCCAGCAGCATGGCTTCTGAACTGTTGGCTTCCGGTTCATATTTGAGAGTCTTGTGTAGGATGATACACTATGTCCAGCAGACATGATTCTGGTCTTTTTGTTTCTGTACATATTTGAGCGTCTAATGTAAAAAGATATACTACGACCAGCAGCATGGCCTCTTATATCTTGGTTTCCCGTCCATATTTGAGTGTCTAATTTCAGATTTTAGAATACGTCCAGCAGCTTGGCATCTGACCTGTTGGCTTCCGGTCCATATTTTAGCGTCTTGTGTAAGATGATACACTACGTCCAGCAGCCCTGTCTCTGATCTCTTGGTTTCTAGTGCATAATTGAGCGTCTAATGTAAATAGATAAACTACGTCCAGCAGCATGGCCTCTGACCTGTTGGCTTCCGGTCCATATTTGAGCGTCTTGTGTAAGATGATACACTACGTCCAGCAGGCCTGTTTCTGATCTCTTGGTTTCTCATGCATATTTGAGCGTCTTGTGTAAGATTATACACTACGTCCAGCAGCCATGATTCTGATCTGTTGGTTTCTGGTGCATATTTGAGCGTCTAATGTAAAAAGATAAAATTCGTCCAGCAGCATGGCCTCTGATCTGTTGGTTTCCGGACCATATTTGAGCGTCTAAGGTAAGATTTTAGACTACATGCAGGAGCATGGCCTCTGACCTGTTGACTTCCGATCCATATTTGTGCGTCTTGTGTAAGATGATACACTACGTCCAGCAGACATGATTCTAATCTGTTGGTTTCAGTACATATTTGAGCGTCTAATGTAAATAGATAAACTACGTCAAGCAGCATGGCCTCTGATCTGTTGGTTTCCCGTCCATATTTGAGCGTCTAATGTAAGATTTTAGAATACGTCCAGCAGCATGGCATCTGACCTGTTGGTTTCCGGTCCATATTTGAGCGTCTTGTGTAAGATGATACACTACGTCTAGCAGTCCTGTTTCTGATCTCTTGGTTTCTGGTGCATATTTGAGCGTCTAATGTAAAAAGATAAACTGCGTCCAGCAGCATGGCCTCTGACCTGTTGGCTTCCGGTCCATATTTGAGCGTCTTGTGTAAGATGATACACTACGTCCCGAAGCCATGATTCTGATCTGTTGGTTTCTGGTGCATATTTGAGCGTCTGATGTAAAAAGATTAACTACGTCCAGCAGCATGGCCTCTGATCTGTTGGTTTCCGGTCCATATTTGAGCCTCTAATGTAAGATTTGAGACTACGTCCAGCAGCATTGCCTCTGACTTGTTGGCTTCCGGTCCATATTTGAGCGTCTTGTGTAAGAGAATACACTAGGTCCAGCAGCCATGATTCTGATATGTTGGTTTCTGGTGCATATTTGAGCGTCTAATGTAAATAGATAAACTACGTCCAGCAGCATGGCCTCTGATCTGTTGGTTTACGGTCCATATTTGAGCGTCTAATGTAAGATTTTAGAATACGTCCAGCAGCATTTCCTCTGACCTGTTGGCTTCCGGTCCATATTTGAGCGTGTTGTGTAAGATGATACACTACGTCCAGCAGACCTGTTTCTGATCTGTTGGTGTCTGGTGCATATTTGAGCGTCTAATGTAAAAATATAAACTACGCGCAGCAGCATGGCCTCTGATCTGTTGGTTTCCGGTCCATATTTGAGCGTCTAATGTAAGATTTTAGACTACGTCCAGCAGCATGGCCTCTGACCTGTTGGCTTCCGGTCCATATTTGAGCGTCTTGTGTGAGATGATACACTACGTCCAGCAGCCATGATTCTGATCTCTTGGTTTCTGGTGCATATTTGAGCGTCTAATGTAAAAAGATCAACTACGACCAGCAGCATGGCCTCTGATCTGTTGGTTTCCGGTCCATATTTGAGCGTCTAATGTAAGATTTTAGACTACGTCCAGCAGCATGGTCTCTGACATGTTGGCTTCCGGTCCATATTTGAGCGACTTGTGTGAGATGATACACTACGTCCAGCAGACATGATTCGGATCTGTTGGTTTCTGGCGCATATTTGAGCGTCTAATGTAAAAAGATAAACAACGTCCACCAGCATGGCCTCTGAACTCTTTGCTTCCGGTCCATATTTGAGCGTCTTGTGTAAGATGATACACTACGTACAGCAGCCCTGTTTCTGATCTCTTGCTTTCTGGTGCATATTTGAGCGTCTAATGTAGAAATAATAAAACTAGGTCCAGCAGCATGGCCTCTGACCTGTTGGCTTCCGGTCCATATTTGAGCGTCTAATGTAAAAAGATAAATTACGTCCAGCATCATGGCCTCTGATCTGTTGGTTTCCGGTCCATATTTGAGCGTCTAATGTAAGATTTTAGACTACATGCAGCAGCATTGCCTCTAATCTGTTGGCTTCCCGTCCATATTTGAGCGTGTTGTGTAAGATGATATACTACGTCCAGCAGCCATGATTCTGATCTGTTGGTTTCTCTGTACATATTTGTGCTTCTAATGTAAAAATATAAACTACGTCCAGCAGCATGGCCTCTGAACTGTTGGTTTCACGTCCATATTTGAGCGACTAATGTAAGATTGTAGACTACATGCAACAGCATTGCCTCTGATCTGTTGGATTCCGGTCCATATTTGAGCGTCTTGAGTAAGATGATACACTTCGTCCAGCAGACCTGTTTCTGATCTGTTGGTGTCTGGTGCATATTTGAGCGTCTAATGTAAAAATATAAACTACGTCCAGCAGCATGGCCTCTGATCTGTTGGTTTCCGGTCCATATTTGAGCGTCTAATGTAAGATTTTAGACTACATGCTGCAGCATGGCCTCTGTCCTGTTGGCTTCCGGTTCATATTTGAGCGTCTTGTGTAAGGTGATACACTACGTCCAGCAGCCATGATTCTGATCTGTTGGTTTCTGGTGCATATTTGAGCGTCTAATGTAAATAGATAAACTACGTCCAGCAGCATGGCCTCTGATCTGTGGGATTCCCGTCCATATTTGAGCGTCTAATGTAAGATTTTAGACTACGTCCAGCAGCATGGCCTCTGACCTGTTGGCTTCCGTTCCATATTTCAGCGTCTTGTGTAAGATGATACATTACGTCCAGCAGCACTGTTTCTGATCTGTTGGTGTCTGGTGCATATTTGAGCGTCTAATGTAAAAATATAAACTACGTCCAGCAGCATGGCCTCTGATCTGTTGGTTTACCGTCCATATTTGAGCGTCTAATGTAAGATTTTAGAATACGTCCAGCAGCATGGCCTCTGACCTGTTGGCTTCCGGTCCATATTTGAGCGTCTTTTGTAAGATGATACAATACGTCCAGCAGACCTTTTTCTGATCTGTTGGTGTCTGGTGCATATTTGAGTGTCTAATGTAAAAAGATAAACTACGTCCAGCAGCATGGCCTCTGAACTGTTGGCTTCTGGTCCATATTTGAGCTTCTTGCGTAAGATGATACACTACGTCCAGGACCCATCATTCTGATCTGTTGGTTTCTGGTGCGTATTCGAGCGACTAATGTAAAATATATACTACGACCAGCAGCATGGCCTCTGATCTGTTCGTTTCCGGTCCATATTCTAGCGTCCAATGTAAGATTTTAGAATACGTCCAGCAGCATGGCCTCTGACCTGTTGGCTTCCGGTCCATATTTGAGCGTCTTGTGTAAGATGATACACTACGTCCACCAGCCCTGTTTCAGATCTATTGGATTCTGATGCATATTTGAGCGTCTTGTGTAAGATTATACACTACGTCCAGCAGCCATGATTCTGATCTGTTTGTTTCTGGTGCATATTTGAGCGTCTAATGTAAAAAGATAAACTACGTCCAGCAGCATAGCCTCTGATCTGTTTGTTTCCGGTCCATATTTGTGCGTCTAATGTAAGATTTTAGAATACGTCCAGCAGCATGGCATCTGACCTGTTGTCTTCCGGTCCATATTTGAGCGTCTTGTGTAAGATGATACACTACGTCTCCCAGCCATGATTCTGATCTGTTGGTGGTCTGGTGCATATTTGAGCGTCTAATGTAAAAAGATAAACTATGTCCAGCAGCATAGCCTCTGATCTGTTTGTTTCCGGTCCATATTTGTGCGTCTAATGTAAGATTTTAGAATACGTCCAGCAGCATGGCATCTGACCTGTTGTCTTCCGGTCCATATTTGAGCGTCTTGTGTAAGATGATACACTACGTCCCCCAGCCATGATTCTGATCTGTTGGTGGTCTGGTGCATATTTGAGCGTCTAATGTAAAAAGATAAACTACGTCCAGCAGCATGGCATCTGATACGTTGGTTTCCGGTCCATATTTGAGCGTCTAATGTAAGATTTTAGAATACGTTCAGCAGCATGGCCTCTGACCTGTTGGCTTCCCGTCCATATTTGAGCAACTTGTGTGAGATGATACACTACGTCCAGCAGCCATGATTCTGATCTGTTGGTTTCTGGTACATATTTCAGCTTCTAATGTAAGAAGATAAATAACGTCCAGCAGCATGGCCTCCGAACTGTTGGCTTTGGGTCCATATTTGAGCGTCTTGTGTAAGATGATACACTACGTCCAGCACCCATGATTCTGATCTGTTGGTTTCTGGTGCATATTCGAGCGACTAATGTAAAAAGATAATCTACGACCAGCAGCATCGCCTCTGATCTGTTAGTTTCCTGTCCATATTTGAGCGTCTAATGTAAGATTTTCGAATACGTCCAGCAGCATGGCCTCTTACCTGTTGGCTTCAGGTCCATATTTGAGCGTCTTGTGTAAGGTGATACACTACGTCCAGCAGCCATGATTCTGATCTCTTGGTTTCTGGTACATATTTGAGCTTCTAATGTAAAAAGATAGACTACGTCCAGCAGCATGGCCTCTGATCTGTTGGTTTCCCGTCCATATTTGTGCGTCTAATGTAAGATTTTAGACAACGACCAGCAGCATGGCCTCTGACCTGTTGGCTTCCGGTCCATATTTGAGCGGCTTGTGTAAGATGATACACTACGTCCAACAGCCCTGTTTCTGATCTATTGGATTCTGATGCATATTTGAGCGTCTTGTGTAAGATTATACACTACGTCCAGCAGGCATGATTCTGATCTGTTTGTTTCCGGTCCATATTTGAGCGTCTAATGTAAGATTTTAGAATACGCCCAGCAGCATGGCATCTGACCTGTTGGCTTACGGTCCATATTTGAGCGCCTTGTGTAAGATGATACACTACGTCCAGCAGCCCTGTTTCTGATCTCTTGGTTTCTGGTGCATATTTGAGCGTCTAATGTAAAAAGGTAAACTACGCCCAGCAGCATGGCCTCTGATCATTTGGTTTCAGGTCCATATTTGGGCGTCTAATGTAAGATTTTAGTCTACGCCCAGCAGCATGGCCTCTGACCTGTTGGCTTCCGGTCCATATTTGAGCGTCTTGTGTAAGATGATACACTACGTCCAGCAGAACTGTTTCTGATCTGTTGGTGTCTGGTGCATATTTGAGTGTCTAATGTAAAAAGATAAACTACGTCCAGCAGCATGGCCTCTGATCTGTTGGTTTCCGATACATATTTGAGCGGCTAATGTAAGATTTTAGACTACATGCAGCAGCATTGCCTCTGATCTGTTGGCTTCCCGTCCATATTTGAGCGTCTTGTGTAAGATGATACACTACGTCCAGTAGCCACGATTCTGATCTGTTGGTTTCTGGTACATATTTCAGCTTCTAATGTAAGAAGATAAATAACGTCCAGCAGCATGGCCTCCGAACTGTTGGCTTTGGGTCCATATTTGAGCGTCTTGTGTAAGATGATACACTACGTCCAGCACCCATGATTCTGATCTGTTGGTTTCTGGTGCATATTCGAGCGACTAATGTAAAAAGATAATCTACGACCAGCAGCATCGCCTCTGATCTGTTAGTTTCCTGTCCATATTTGAGCGTCTAATGTAAGATTTTCGAATACGTCCAGCAGCATGGCCTCTTACCTGTTGGCTTCAGGTCCATATTTGAGCGTCTTGTGTAAGGTGATACACTACGTCCAGCAGCCATGATTCTGATCTCTTGGTTTCTGGTACATATTTGAGCTTCTAATGTAAAAAGATAGACTACGTCCAGCAGCATGGCCTCTGATCTGTTGGTTTCCCGTGCATATTTGTGCGATAATGTAAGATTTTAGACAACGACCAGCAGCATGGCCTCTGACCTGTTGGCTTCCGGTCCATATTTGAGCGGCTTGTGTAAGATGATACACTACGTCCAACAGCCCTGTTTCTGATCTATTGGATTCTGATGCATATTTGAGCGTCTTGTGTAAGATTATACACTACGTCCAGCAGGCATGATTCTGATCTGTTTGTTTCCGGTCCATATTTGAGCGTCTAATGTAAGATTTTAGAATACGCCCAGCAGCATGGCATCTGACCTGTTGGCTTACGGTCCATATTTGAGCGCCTTGTGTAAGATGATACACTACGTCCAGCAGCCCTGTTTCTGATCTCTTGGTTTCTGGTGCATATTTGAGCGTCTAATGTAAAAAGGTAAACTACGCCCAGCAGCATGGCCTCTGATCATTTGGTTTCAGGTCCATATTTGGGCGTCTAATGTAAGATTTTAGTCTACGCCCAGCAGCATGGCCTCTGACCTGTTGGCTTCCGGTCCATATTTGAGCGTCTTGTGTAAGATGATACACTACGTCCAGCAGAACTGTTTCTGATCTGTTGGTGTCTGGTGCATATTTGAGTGTCTAATGTAAAAAGATAAACTACGTCCAGCAGCATGGCCTCTGATCTGTTGGTTTCCGATACATATTTGAGCGGCTAATGTAAGATTTTAGACTACATGCAGCAGCATTGCCTCTGATCTGTTGGCTTCCCGTCCATATTTGAGCGTCTTGTGTAAGATGATACACTACGTCCAGTAGCCACGATTCTGATCTGTTGGTTTCTGGTACATATTTCAGCTTCTAATGTAAAAAGATAAACAACGACCAGCAGCATGGCCTCTGAACTGTTGGCTTCGGGTCCATATTTGAGCGTCTTGTGTAAGATGATACACTACGTCCAGCACCCATGATTCTGATCTGTTGGTATCTGGTGCATATTCGAGCGACTAATATAAAAAGATAAACTACGACCAGCAGCATGGCCTCTGATATGTTCGTTTCCGGTCCATATTTGAGCGTCTAATGTAAGATTTTAGAATACGTCCAGCAGCATGGCCTCTTACCTGTTGGATTCAGGTCCATATTTGAGCGTCTTGTGTAAGGTGATACACTACGTCCAGCAGCCATAATTCTGATCTCTTGGTTTCTGGTATATATTTCAGAATCTAATGTAAAAAGATAGACTACGTCCAGCAGCATGGCCTCTGATCTGTTGGTTTCCCGTCCATATTTGAGCTTCTAATGTAAGATTTTAGACTACGTCCAGCAGCAAGGCCTCTGACCTGTTGGCTCCCTATCCATATTTGAGCGTCTTGTGTAAGATGATACACTACGTCCACCAGCCCTGTTTCTGATCTATTGGTTTCTGATGCACATTTGAGCGTCTTGTGTAAGATTATACACTACGTCCAGCAACCATGATTCTGATCTGTTGGTTTCTGGTGCATATTTGCGCGTCTAATGTAAAAAGATAAACTACGTCCAGCAGCATAGCCTCTGGTCTGTTTGTTTCCGGTCCATATTTGAGCGTCTAATGTAAGATTTTAGAATACGTCCAGCAGCATGGCATCTGACCTGTTGGCTTCCGGTTCATATTTGAGCGTCTTGTGTAAGATGATACACTACGTCCAGCAGCCCTGTTTCTGATCTCTTGGTTTCTGGTGCATATTTGAGCGTCTAATGTAAAAAGATAAACTACGCCCAGCAGCATGGCTTCTGATCATTTGGTTTCAGGTCCATATTTGGGCGTCTAATGTAAGATTTTAGTCTACGCCCAGCAGCATGGCCTCTGACCTGTTAGCTTCCGGTCCATATTTGTGCGTCTTGTGTAAAATGATACACTAAGCCCTGCAGCCATCATTCTGATCTGTTGGTTTCTGGTGCATATTTGAGCGTCTAATGTAAAAAGATAAACTACGTCCAGCAGCATGGCCTCTGACCTGTTAGCTTCCGGGCCATATTTGAGCGTCTTTTGTAAGATGATACACTACGTCCAGCAGCCCTGTTTCTGATCTCTTGCTTTCTGGTGCATATTTGAGCGTCTAATGTAAAAAGATAAACTACGTCCAGCAACATGGCCTCTGATCTGTTGGTTTCTGGTCCATATTTGAGCGTCTAATGTAAGATTTTTGACTACGTCCAGAAGCATGGCCTCTGACCTGTCGTTTTCCGGTCCATATTTGAGATTCTTGTGTAAGATAATACACTACGTCCAAGAGCCCTGTTTCTGATCTCTTGCTTTCTAGTGCATATTTGAGCGTCTAATGTAAAAAGATAAACTACGTCCAGCAGCATGGCCTCTGATCTGTTGGTTTCCGGTCCATATTTGAGCGTCTAATGTAAGATTTTAGAATACGTCCAGCAGCATGGCCTCTGACCTGTTGGCTTCCGGTCCATATTTGAGCGTTTTGTGTTAGATGATACACTACGTCCAGCAGACCTGTTTCTGATCAGTTGGTGTCTGGTGCATATTTGAGTGTCTAATGTAAAAAGATAAACTACGTCCAGCAGCATGGCCTCTGATCTGTTGGTTTCCGATCCATATTTGAGCGTCTAATGTAAGATTTTAGACTACATGCAGCAGCATTGCCTCTGATCTGTTGGCTTCCCGTCCATATTTGAGCGTCTTGTGTAAGATGATACACTACGTCCAGCAGCCATGATTCTGATCTGTTTGTTTCTGGTACATATTTCAGCTTCTAATGTAAAAAGATAAACAACGTCCAGCAGCATGGCCTCTGAACTGTTGGCTTCGGGTCCATATTTGAGCGTCTTGTGTAAGATGATACACTACGTCCAGCACCCATGATTCTGATCTGTTGGTTTCTGGTGCATATTCGAGCGACTAATATGAAAAGATAAACTACGACCAGCACCATGGCCTCTGATCTGTTCGTTTCCGGTCCATATTTGAGCGTCTAATGTAAGATTTTAGAATACGTCCAGCAGCATGGCCTCTTACCTGTTGGATTCAGGTCCATATTTGAGCGTGTTGTGTAAGGTGATACACTACGTCCAGCAGCCATGATTCTGATCTCTTGGTTTCTGGTACATATTTGAGCTTCTATTGTAAAAAGATAGACTAGGTCCAGCAGCATGGCCTCTGATCTGTTGGTTTCCCGTCCATATTTGAGCGTCTAATGTAAGATTTTAGACTACTTCCAGCAGCATGGCCTCTGGCCTGTTGGCTTCCGGTCCATATTTGAGCGGCATGTGTAAGATGATACACTACGTCCACCAGCCCTGTTTCTGATCCATTGGTTTCTGATGCATATTTGAGCGTCTTGTGTAAGATTATACACTACGTCCAGCAGACATGATTCTGATCTGTTGGTTTCTGGTGCACATTTGAGCGTCTAATGTAAAAAGATAAACTACGTCCAGCAGCATAGTCTCTGAACTGTTTGTTTCCGGTCCATATTTGAGCGTCTAATGTAAGATTTAGAATACGTCCAGCAACATGGCATCTGACCTTTTGGCTTCAAGTCCATATTTGAGCGTCTTGTGTAAGATGATACACTACGTCCAGCAGCCCTGTTTCTGATCTCTTGGTTTCTGGTGCATATTTGAGCGTCTAATGTAAAAAGATAAACTACTCCCAGCAGCATGGCCTCTGATCATTTGGTTTCAGGTCCATATTTGTGCGTCTAATCTAAGATTTTAGTCTACGTCCAGCAGCATGGCCTCTGACCTGTTAGCTTCCGGTCCATATTTGAGCGTCTTTTGTAAGATGATACACTACGTCCAGCAGCCCTGTTTCTGATCTCTTGGTTTCTGGTACATATTTGAACTTCTAATGTAAAAAGATATATTACGTCCAGCAGCATGGCCTCAGATCTGTTTGTTTCCCGTCCATATTTGAGCGTCTAATGCAAGATTTTAGACTACGTCTAGCAGCATGGCCTCTGACCTGTTAGTTTCCGGTCGATATTTGAGCGTCTTGTGTAAGATGATACACAACGTCCAGTAGCCATTATTCTGATCTCTTGGTTTCAGTTGCATATTTGAGCGTCTAATGTAAAAAGATAAACTACGTCCAGCAGCATGGCCTCTTATCTGTTGGTTTCCGGTCCATATTTGAGCGTCTGATGTAAGATTTTAGACTACGTCCAGCAGCATGGCCTCTGACCTCTTGGCTTCCGGTCCATATTTGAGCGTCTTGTGTAAGGTGATACATTACTCCAGCAGCCCTGTTTCTGATCTCTTGGTTTCTTGTGCATATTTGAGCGTCTAATGTAAATAAATAAACTACGTCCAGCAGCATGGCCTTTGATCTGTTGGTTTCCGGTCCATATTTGAGCGTCTAATTTAAGATTTTTGACTACGTCCTGCAGCATGGCCTCTGACCTGTTGGCTTACGGTCCATATTCGAGAGTCTTGTATAAGATTATACTGTACGTCCAGCAGCCATGATTCTTATCTCTTGGTTTCTGGTACATATTTGAGCTTCTAATGTAAAAAGATAAACTACGTCCAGCAACATGACCTCTGAGCTGTTGGTTTCCGGTCTATATTTGAGCGTCTAATGTAAGATTTTAGACTGCGCTCAGCAGCATGACCTTGGACCTGTTGTCTTCCTGTCTATATTTGAGCGTCTTGTGTAAGATTATACACTACGTCCAGCAGCCTTGATTCTGATCTCTTGGTTTCTGGTGCATATTTGAGCGTCTAATGTAAAAAGATAAACTACGTCCAGCAGCATGGCCTCTGATCTGTTGGTTTCCCGTCCATATTTGAGCGTCTAATGTAAGATTTTAGACTACGTCCAGCAGCATGGCCTCTGGCCTGTTGGCTTCCGGTCCATATTTGAGCGGCATGTGTAAGATGATACACTACGTCCACCAGCCCTGTTTCTGATCCATTGGTTTCTGATGCATATTTGAGCGTCTTGTGTAAGATTATACACTACGTCCAGCAGACATGATTCTGATCTGTTGGTTTCTGGTGCACATTTGAGCGTCTAATGTAAAAAGATAAACTACGTCCAGCAGCATAGTCTCTGAACTGTTTGTTTCCGGTCCATATTTGAGCGTCTAATGTAAGATTTTTGACTACGTCCAGAAGCATGGCCTCTGACCTGTCGTTTTCCGGTCCATATTTGAGATTCTTGTGTAAGATAATACACTACGTCCAAGAGCCCTGTTTCTGATCTCTTGCTTTCTAGTGCATATTTGAGCGTCTATTGTAAAAAGATAAACTACGTCCAGCAGCATGGCCTCTGATCTGTTGGTTTCCGGTCCATATTTGAGCGTCTAATGTAAGATTTTAGAATACGTCCAGCAGCATGGCCTCTGACCTGTTGGCTTCCGGTCCATATTTGAACGTCTTGTGTTAGATGATACACTACGTCCAGCAGACCTGTTTCTGATCAGTTGGTGTCTGGTGCATATTTGAGTGTCTAATGTAAAAAGATAAACTACGTCCAGCAGCATGGCCTCTGATCTGTTGGTTTTCGATCCATATTTGAGCGTCTAATGTAAGATTTTAGACTACATGCAGCAGCATTGCCTCTGATCTGTTGGCTTCCCGTCCATATTTGAGCGTCTTGTGTAAGATGATACACTACGTCCAGCAGCCATGATTCTGATCTGTTTGTTTCTGGTACATATTTCAGCTTCTAATGTAAAAAGATAAACAACGTCCAGCAGCATGGCCTCTTACCTGTTGGATTCAGGTCCATATTTGAGCGTGTTGTGTAAGGTGATACACTACGTCCAGCAGCCATGATTCTGATCTCTTGGTTTCTGGTACATATTTGAGCTTCTATTGTAAAAAGATAGACTAGGTCCAGCAGCATGGCCTCTGATCTGTTGGTTTCCCGTCCATATTTGAGCGTCTAATGTAAGATTTTAGACTACTTCCAGCAGCATGGCCTCTGGCCTGTTGGCTTCCGGTCCATATTTGAGCGGCATGTGTAAGATGATACACTACGTCCACCAGCCCTGTTTCTGATCCATTGGTTTCTGATGCATATTTGAGCGTCTTGTGTAAGATTATACACTACGTCCAGCAGACATGATTCTGATCTGTTGGTTTCTGGTGCACATTTGAGCGTCTAATGTAAAAAGATAAACTACGTCCAGCAGCATAGTCTCTGAACTGTTTGTTTCCGGTCCATATTTGAGCGTCTAATGTAAGATTTAGAATACGTCCAGCAACATGGCATCTGACCTTTTGGCTTCAAGTCCATATTTGAGCGTCTTGTGTAAGATGATACACTACGTCCAGCAGCCCTGTTTCTGATCTCTTGGTTTCTGGTGCATATTTGAGCGTCTAATGTAAAAAGATAAACTACGCCCAGCGGCATGGCCTCTGATCATTTTTGTTTCAGGTCCATATTTGTGCGTCTAATCTAAGATTTTAGTCTACGTCCAGCAGCATGGCCTCTGACCTGTTAGCTTCCGGTCCATATTTGAGCGTCTTTTGTAAGATGATACACTACGTCCAGCAGCCCTGTTTCTGATCTCTTGGTTTCTGGTACATATTTGAACTTCTAATGTAAAAAGATATATTACGTCCAGCAGCATTGCCTCAGATCTGTTTGTTTCCCGTCCATATTTGAGCGTCTAATGCAAGATTTTAGACTACGTCTAGCAGCATGGCCTCTGACCTGTTAGTTTCCGGTCGATATTTGAGCGTCTTGTGTAAGATGATACACAACGTCCAGTAGCCATTATTCTGATCTCTTGGTTTCAGTTGCATATTTGAGCGTCTAATGTAAAAAGATAAACTACGTCCAGCAGCATGGCCTCTTATCTGTTGGTTTCCGGTCCATATTTGAGCGTCTAATGTAAGATTTTAGACTACGTCCAGCAGCATGGCCTCTGACCTCTTGGCTTCCGGTCCATATTTGAGCGTCTTGTGTAAGGTGATACATTACTCCAGCAGCCCTGTTTCTGATCTCTTGGTTTCTTGTGCATATTTGAGCGTCTAATGTAAATAAATAAACTACGTCCAGCAGCATGGCCTTTGATCTGTTGGTTTCCGGTCCATATTTGAGCGTCTAATTTAAGATTTTTGACTACGTCCTGCAGCATGGCCTCTGACCTGTTGGCTTACGGTCCATATTCGAGAGTCTTGTATAAGATTATACTGTACGTCCAGCAGCCATGATTCTTATCTCTTGGTTTCTGGTACATATTTGAGCTTCTAATGTAAAAAGATAAACTACGTCCAGCAACATGACCTCTGAGCTGTTGGTTTCCGGTCTATATTTGAGCGTCTAATGTAAGATTTTAGACTGCGCTCAGCAGCATGACCTTGGACCTGTTGTCTTCCTGTCTATATTTGAGCGTCTTGTGTAAGATTATACACTACGTCCAGCAGCCTTGATTCTGATCTCTTGGTTTCTGGTGCATATTTGAGCGTCTAATGTAAAAAGATAAACTACGTCCAGCAGCATGGCCTCTGATCTGTTGGTTTCCCGTCCATATTTGAGCGTCTAATGTAAGATTTTAGACTACGTCCAGCAGCATGGCCTCTGGCCTGTTGGCTTCCGGTCCATATTTGAGCGGCATGTGTAAGATGATACACTACGTCCACCAGCCCTGTTTCTGATCCATTGGTTTCTGATGCATATTTGAGCGTCTTGTGTAAGATTATACACTACGTCCAGCAGACATGATTCTGATCTGTTGGTTTCTGGTGCACATTTGAGCGTCTAATGTAAAAAGATAAACTACGTCCAGCAGCATAGTCTCTGAACTGTTTGTTTCCGGTCCATATTTGAGCGTCTAATGTAAGATTTTAGAATACGTCCAGCAACATGGCATCTGACCTTTTGGCTTCAAGTCCATATTTGAGCGTCTTGTGTAAGATGATACACTACGTCCAGCAGCCCTGTTTCTGATCTCTTGGTTTCTGGTGCATATTTGAGCGTCTAATGTAAAAAGATAAACTACGCCCAGCAGCATGGCCTCTGATCATTTGGTTTCAGGTCCATATTTGTGCGTCTAATCTAAGATTTTAGTCTACGTCCAGCAGCATGGCCTCTGACCTGTTAGCTTCCGGTCCATATTTGAGCGTCATTTGTAAGATGATACACTACGTCCAGCAGCCCTGTTTCTGATCTCTTGGTTTCTGGTACATATTTGAACTTCTAATGTAAAAAGATATATTACGTCCAGCAGCATGGCCTCAGATCTGTTTGTTTCCCGTCCATATTTGAGCGTCTAATGCAAGATTTTAGACTACGTCTAGCAGCATGGCCTCTGACCTGTTAGTTTCCGGTCGATATTTGAGCGTCTTGTGTAAGATGATACACAACGTCCAGTAGCCATTATTCTGATCTCTTGGTTTCAGTTGCATATTTGAGCGTCTAATGTAAAAAGATAAACTACGTCCAGCAGCATGGCCTCTTATCTGTTGGTTTCCGGTCCATATTTGAGCGTCTAATGTAAGATTTTAGACTACGTCCAGCAGCATGGCCTCTGACCTCTTGGCTTCCGGTCCATATTTGAGCGTCTTGTGTAAGGTGATACATTACTCCAGCAGCCCTGTTTCTGATCTCTTGGTTTCTTGTGCATATTTGAGCGTCTAATGTAAATAAATAAACTACGTCCAGCAGCATGGCCTTTGATCTGTTGGTTTCCGGTCCATATTTGAGCGTCTAATTTAAGATTTTTGACTACGTCCTGCAGCATGGCCTCTGACCTGTTGGCTTACGGTCCATATTCGAGAGTCTTGTATAAGATTATACTGTACGTCCAGCAGCCATGATTCTGATCTCTTGGTTTCTGGTACATATTTGAGCTTCTAATGTAAAAAGATAAACTACGTCCAGCAACATGACCTCTGAGCTGTTGGTTTCCGGTCTATATTTGAGCGTCTAATGTAAGATTTTAGACTGCGCTCAGCAGCATGACCTTGGACCTGTTGTCTTCCTGTCTATATTTGAGCGTCTTGTGTAAGATTATACACTACGTCCAGCAGCCTTGATTCTGATCTCTTGGTTTCTGGTGCATATTTGAGCGTCTAATGTAAAAAGATAAACTACGTCCAGCAGCATGGCCTCTGATCTGTTGGTTTCCGGTCCATATTTGAGCGTCTCATGTAAGATATTAGACTACGTCTATCAGCATGTCCTCTGACCTGTTGGCTTCCGGTCCATATTTGAGCGTCTTGTGTAAGATGATACAGAACGTCCAGCAGCCATGATTTTGATCTCTTGGTTTCTGTTGCATATTTGAGCGTCTAATGGAAAAAGATAAACTACGTCCAGCAGGATGGCCTCAGATCTGTTGGTTTGCGGTCCATTTTTGAGCGTCTAATGTAAGATATTAGACTACGCCCAGCAGGATGGCTTCTGACCTCTTGGCTTCCGGTCCATATTTGAGCGTCTTGTGTAAGATGATACACTACGTCCAGCAGCCCTGTTTCTGATCTCTTGGTTTCTTGTGCATATTTGAGCGTCTAATGTAAAAAAATAAACTACGTCCAGCAGCATGGCCTCTGATCTGTTGGTTTCCGTTCATAATTTGAGCGTCCAATGTAAGATTTTAGACTACGTCAGGCAGCATGGCCTCTGATCTGTTGGTGTCCAATTGTCGGGAATTTCTTACCTTATCCATAATTACAAAAGATTTTTCGACACATTGAATAGAGTCGAGGCGAAATTCAACGGTATGGGGACTTGTGTTACCTCATTTGCGGAAATTGTCATGCGGCCCTAAACTGGGAAATCAGTCATATTTCACTTGTTTATAACTTTTTTCCAGTAAAAGAAATATTTTCAAAATGGGTATCAAATTGTGTGCAATTATTTGATTTGTCTATGTTTACAGTGATTTTTCATTGGGTCAGATAGTATAAAGTACAGCTTTCACCACGTGCGAGGTATGACGTCTGACAATTTACAGCGTCCGAATTCCAGTGTGCACAATGAGAATGCATTTCTAATTTTTCCTTTTTATAGAATCCACAAAATATTCGTGTCAAATTGTCGGGAATTTCTTGCCTTATCCATAATTACAAAAGTTTTTTCGACAATTTGAATAGAGTCGAGGCGAAATTCAACGGTATGGGGACTTGTGTTAGCTCCTTTGCGGAAATTGTCATGCGGACTTAAACTGGGTAATCAGTCATATTTCACCTGTTTATAACTTTTTTCCAGTAAAAGAAATATTTTCAAAATGGGTATCAAATTGTTTGCAATTATTTGAAAAAAGGGATTTTTTCTTTTGCTCAGATAGTAAAATGTACAGCTTGCACCATGTGCGCGGTATGTCGTCTGACAATTTACAGCGTCCGAATTCCAGTGTGCACAATAAGACTGCATTTGCAATTTTTCCTTTTTATAGAATCCACAAAATATGGCTGTCCAATTGTCGGGAATTTCTTGCCTTATCCATAATTTCAAAAGTTTGTTCGACACCTTGAATAGAGTCGAGGCAAAATTCAACGGTATGGGGAGTAGTGTTAGCTCATTTGCGGAAATTTTCATGCGGACCTAAACTGGGTAATCAGTCATAATTCACTTTTTTATAACTTTTTTCCAGTAAAAGAAATATTTTCAAAATGGGTATCAAATTGTGTGCAATTATTTGATTCGTCTATGTCTACAGGGATTTTTCTTTTGCTCAGATAGTAAAAAGTACAGCTTTCACCATGTGCGAGGTATGTCGTCTGACAATTTACAGCGTCCGAATTCCAGTGTGCACAATAAGACTGCATTTGTAATTTTTCATTTGTATCGAATCCACAATATATTGGTGTCCAATTGTCGGGAATTCCTTACCTTATCCATAATTACAAAAGTTTTTTCGACACCTTGAATAGAGTCGATTCGAAATTCAACGGTATGGGGACTTGTGTTAGCTAATTTGTGGAAATTGTCATGCGGCCCTAAACTGGGAAATCAGTCATATTTCACTTGTTTATAACTTTTTTCCAGTAAAAGAAACATTTTCAAAATGGGTATCAAATTGTGTGAAATTATTTGATTTATCTATGTTTACAGGGATGTTTCATTTGGTCATATAGTAAAAAGTACAGCTTTCAACATGTGCGCGGCATGACGTCTGACAATTTACAGCGTCCGAATTCCAGTGTGCACAATAAGACTGCATTTCTACTTTTTCCTTTTTATAGAATCCACAAAATATTGGGGTCAAATTTTCCTGAATTTCTTGCCTTATCCATAATTACAAAAGTTTTTTCGACACGTTGAATAGAGTCGAGGCAAAATTTAACGGTATGGGGACTTGTGTTAGCACATTTGCGGAAATTGTCATGCGGCCCTAAACTGGGAAATCAGTGATATTTCACTTGTTTTATAACTTTTTTCCAGTAAACGAAATATTTTCAAAATGGGTATCAAATTGTGTGCAATTATTTGATTCGTCTATGTGTACAGGGATTTTTCTTTTGCTCAGATAGTAATATGTACAGCTTTCACCATGTGCGCGGTATGTAGTCTGACAATATACAGCGTCCGAATTCCAGTGTGCACAATAAGAATGCATTTCCCCTTTTTCTTTTTTAGAGAATCCACAAAATATTCGTGTCAAATTGTCGCGAATCTCTTGCCTTATCCATAATTACAAAAGTTTTTTCGACACGTTGAATAGAGTCGAGTCGAAATTTAAAGGTATGGGGACTTGTGTTAGCTCATTTGTGGAAATTGTCATGCGGCCCTAAACTGGGAAATCAGTGATATTTCACTTGTTTATAACTTTTTTCCAGTAAAAGAAATATTTTCAAAATGGGTATCAAATTGTGTGCAATTATTTGATTCGTCTATGTGTACAGGGATTTTTCTTTTACTCAGATAGTAAAATGTACAGCTTTCACCATGTGCGCGGTATGTCGTCTGACAATATACAGCGTCCGAATTCCAGTGTGCACAATAAGACTGCATTTGTAATTTTTCCTTTTTATCGAATCCACAATATATTGGTGCCCAATTGTCGGTAATTCCTTACCTTATCCATAATTACGAAACTTTTTTCGACACCTTGAATAGAGTCGATTCGAAATACAACGGTATGGGGACTTGTGTTAGCTCATTTGCGGAAATTGTCATGCGGCCCTAAACTGGGAAATCAGTGATATTTCACTTGTTTATAACTTTTTTCCAGTAAAAGAAATATTTTCAAAATCGGTATCAAATTGTGTGCAATTATTTTATATGTCTATGTTTACAGGGATTTTTCATTTGCTCAGATAGTAAAAAGTACAGCTTTCACCATGTGCACGGCCTGACGTCTGACAATTTACAGCAACCGAATTCCAGTGTGCACAATAAGACTGCATTTCTACTTTTTCCTTTTTATAGAATCCACAAAATATTGCTGTCCTATTGTCAGTATTTTCTTGCCATATCCATAATTACAAAAGTTTTTTCGACACATTGATTAGAGTTAGGTCGAAATTCAACGGTATGGGGACTAGTGTTAGCTCATTTGCGGAAATTGTCATGCGGCCCTAAACTGGGAAATTAGTGATATTTCACATGTTTATAACTTTTTTCCAGTAAAAGAAATATTTTCAAAATGGGTATCAAATTGTGTGCAATTATTTGATTTGTCTATGTATACAGGGATTTTTCTTTTGCTCAGATAGTAAAAAGTACAGCTTTCACCATGTGCGCGGTATGTCGTCTGACAATATACAGCGTCCGGTTTTCAAGTGTGAACAATAAGAATGCATTTGTAATTTTTCCTTTTTATAGAATCCACAAAATATTGCTGTCCAATTGTCGGGAATTTCTTGACTTATCCATAATTACAAAAGTTTTTTCGACACCTTGAATAGAGTCGAGGCAAAATTCAACGGTATGGGGCCTAGTGTTAGCTCATTTGCGGAAATTTTCATGCGGATCTAAACTGGGTAATCAGTCATAATTAAATTTTATAACTTTTTTCCAGTAAAAGAAATATTTTCAAAATGGGTATCAAATTGTGTGCAATTATTTGATTGGTCTATGTATATAGGGAGTTTTATTTTGCTCAGATAGTAAAATGTACAGCTTTCACCATGTGCGCGGTATGTCGTCTGACAATATACAGCGTCCGAATTCCAGTGTGCACAATAAGAATGCATTTGTAATTTTTCCTTTTTATAGAATCCAGAAAATATTGGTGTCAAATTGTCGGGAATTTCTTGCCTTATCCATAATTACAAAAGTTTGTTCGACACGTTGAATAGAGTCGAGGCAAAATTCAACGGTATGGGGACTAGTGTTAGCTCAGTTGCGGAAATTTTCATGCGGACCTAAACTGGGTAATCAGTCATAATTCACTTTTTTATAACTTTTTTCCAGTAAAAGAAATATTTTCAAAATGGGTATCAAATTGTGTGCAATTATTTGATTTGTCTATGTATACAGGGATTTTTCTTTTGCTCAGTTAGTAAAAAGTACAGCTTTCACCATGTGCGCGGTATGTCTTCTGACAATATACAGCGTCCGAATTCCAGTGTGCACAATAAGACTGCATTTGTAATTTTTCCTTTTTATCGAATCCACAATATATTGGTGTCAAATTGTCGAAAATTTCTTGCCTTATCCATAATTACAAAAGGTTTTTCGACACCTTGATTAGAGTCGAGTCGAAATTCAACGGTATGGGGACTTGTGTTAGCTCATTTGCGGAAATTGTCATGCGGCCCTAAACTGGGAAATCAGTGATATTTCACTTGTTTATAACTTTTTTCCAGTAAAAGAAATATTTTCAAAATCGGTATCAAATTGTGTGCAATTATTTTATATGTCTATGTTTACAGGGATTTTTCATTTGCTCAGATAGTAAAAAGTACAGCTTTCACCATGTGCACGGCCTGACGTCTGACAATTTACAGCAACCGAATTCCAGTGTGCACAATAAGACTGCATTTCTACTTTTTCCTTTTTATAGAATCCACAAAATATTGCTGTCCAATTGTCAGTATTTTCTTGCCATATCCATAATTACAAAAGTTTTTTCGACACATTGATTAGAGTTGGGTCGAAATTCAACGGTATGGGGACTTGTGTTAGCTCATTTGCGGAAATTGTCATGCGGCCCTAAACTGGGAAATCAGTGATATTTCACATGTTTATAACTTTTTTCCAGTAAAAGAAATATTTTCAAAATGGATATCAAATTGTGTGCAATTATTTGATTTGTCTATGTATACAGGGATTTTTCTTTTGCTCAGATAGTAAAAAGTACAGCTTTCACCATGTGCGCGGTATGTCGTCTGACAATATACAGCGTCCGGTTTTCAAGTGTGAACAATAAGAATGCATTTGTAATTTTTCCTTTTTATAGAATCCACAAAATATTGCTGTCCAATTTCTTGACTTATCCATAATTACAAAAGTTTTTTCGACACATTGAATAGAGTCGAGGCAAAATTCAACGGTATGGGGACTAGTGTTAGCTCATTTGCGGAAATTTTCATGCGGATCTAAACTGGGTAATCAGTCATAATAAAATTTTATAACTTTTTTCCAGTAAAAGAAATATTTTCAAAATGGGTATCAAATTGTGTGCAATTATTTGATTTGTCTATGTATAAAGGGAGTTTTATTTTGCTCAGATAGTAAAATGTACAGCTTTCACCATGTGCGCGGTATGTCGTCTGACAATATACAGCGTCCGAATTCCAGTGTGCACAATAAGAATGCATTTGTAATTTTTCCTTTTTATCGAATCCACAATATATTGGTGTCAAATTGTCGAAAATTTCTTGCCTTATCCATAATTACAAAAGTTTTTTCGACACCTTGATTAGAGTCGAGTCGAAATTCAACGGTATGGGGACTTGTGTTAGCTCATTTGCGGAAATTGTCATGCGGCCCTAAACTGGGAAATCAGTGATATTTCACTTGTTTATAACTTTTTTCCAGTAAAAGAAATATTTTCAGAATGGGTATCAAATTGTGTGAAATTATTTGATTTGTCTATGTTTACAGGGATTTTTCATTTGCTCAGATAGTAAAAATTACAGCTTTCACCATGTGCACGGTATGTCGTCTGACAATTTACAGCGTCCGAATTCCAGTGTGCACAATAAGAGTGCATTTGTAATTTTTCCATTTTATCGAATCCACAATATATTGGTGTCCAGTTGTCGGGAATTCCTTACCTTATCCATAATTACGAAAGTTTTTTCGACACCTTGAATAGAGTCGATTCGAAATTCAACGGTATGGGGACTTGTGTTAGCTCATTTGCGGAAATTTTCATGCGGACCTAAACTGGGTAATCAGTCATAATTCACGTTTTTATAACTTTTTTCCAGTAAAAGAAATATTTTCAAAATGGGTATCCAATTGTTTGCAATTATTTGATTTGTCTATGTATACAGGGATTTTTCATTTGCTCAGATAGTAAAAAGTACAGCTTTCACCATGTGCACGGCCTGACGTCTGACAATTTACAGCAACCGAATTCCAGTGTGCACAATATGACTGCATTTCTACTTTTTCATTTTTTATAGAATCCACAAAATATTGGTGTCAAATTGTCGGGAATCTCTTGCCATATCCATAATTACAAAAGTTATTTCGACACGTTGAATAGAGTCTAGGCGAAATTTAACGGTAGGGGGACTTGTGTTAGCTCATTTACGGAAATTGTCATGCGGCCCTCAACTGGGAAATCAGTGATATTTCACTTGTTTATAACTTTTTTCCAGTAAAAGAAATATTTTCAAAATGGGTATCAAATTGTGTGAAATTATTTGATTTATCTATGTTTACAGGGATGTTTCATTTTGTCAGATAGTAAAAAGTACAGCTTTCACTATGTGCGCGGTATGTCGTCTGACAATTTACAGCGTCCGAATTCCAGTGTGCACAATAAGACTGCATTTGTAATTTTTCCTTTTTTATAGAATCCACAAAATATTGGTGTCCAATTGTCGAGAATTTCTTGCCTTATCCATAATTACAAAAGTTTGTTAGACACCTTGAATAGAGTCGAGGCAAAATTCAACTGCATGGGGACTAGTGTTAGCTCATTTGCGGAAATTTTCATGCGGACCTGAACTGGGTAATCAGTCATAATTCACTTTTTTATAACTTTTTTCCAGTAAAAGAAATATTTTCAAAATGGGTATCAAATTGTGTGCAATTATTTGATTCGTCTATGTATACAGGGATTTTTCTTTTGCTCAGATAGTAAAAAGTACAGCTTTCACCACGTGCGCGGTATGTCGTCTTACAATTTACAGCGTCCGAATTCCAGTGTGCACAATAAGACTGCATTTGTAATTTTTCCTTTTTATCGAATCCACAATATATTGGTCTCCAATTGTCGGGAATTCCTTACCTTATCCATAATCACAAAAGTTTTTTCGACACCTTGAATAGAGTCGATTCAAAATTCAACGGTATGGGGACTTTTGTTAGCTCATTTGTGGAAATTGTCATGCGGCCCTAAACTGGGAAATCAGTCATATTTCACTTGTTTATAACTTTTTTTCCAGTAAAAGAAATATTTTCAAAATGGCTATCAAATCGTGTGCAATTATTTGATATGTCTATGTTTACAGGGATTTTTCATTTGCTCAAATAGTAAAAACTACAGCTTTCACCATGTGCGCGGCATGACGTCTGACAATTTACAGCGTCCGAATTCCAGTGTGCACAATAAGACTGCATTTCTACTTTTTCCTTTTTATAGAATCCACAAAATATTGGTGTCAAATTGTCGGGAATTTCTTGCCTTATCCATAATTACAAAAGTTATTTCGTCACGTTGAATAGAGTCGAGGCGAAATTTCACGGTATGGGGACTTCTGTTAGCTCATTTGCGGAAATTGTCAAGCGGCCCTAAACTGGGAAATCAGTGATATTTCACTTGTTTATAACTTTTTTCCAGTATAAGAAATATTTTCAAAATGGGTATCAAATTGTGTGCAATTATTTGATTTGTATATGTTTACAGGGATTTTTCATTTGCTCAGATAGTAAAAAGTACAGCTTTCACCATGTGCGCGGTATGTCGTTTGACAATTTACAGCGTCCGAATTCCAGTGTGCACAATAAGAATGCATTTCAACTTTTTCCTTTTTAGAGAATCCACAAAATATTGGTGTCAAATTGTCGGGATTTCTTGCCTTATCCATAATTACAAAAGTTTGTTCGACACCTTGAATAGAGTCGAGGCAAAATTCAACAGTATGGGGACTTGTGTTAGCTCATTTGCGGAAATTGTCATGCGGCCCTAAACTGGGAAATCAGTGATATTTCACTTGTTTATAACTTTTTTCCAGTAAAAGAAATATTTTCAAAATGGGTATCTAATTGTGTGCAATTATTTGATTCGTCTATGTATACAGGGATTTTTCTTTTGCTCAGATACTAAAAAGTACAGCTTTCACCATGTGCTCGGTATGACGTCTGACAATTTACAGCGTCCGAATTCCAGTGTGCACAATAAGACCGCATTTGTAATTTTTCCTTTTTATCGAATCCACAATATATTGGTGTCAAATTGTCGGAATTTCTTGCCTTATCCATAATTAGAAGAGTTTTTTCGACACCTTGATTAGAGTCGAGTCGAATTTCAACGGTATGGGGACTTGTGTTAGCTCATTTGCGGAAATTGTCATGCGGCCCTAAACTGGGAAATCAGTGATATTTCACTTGTTTATAACTTTTTTCCAGTAAAAGAAATATTTTCAAAATAGGTATCAAATTGTGTGCAATTATTTGATATGTCTATGTTTACAGGGATTTTTCTTTTGCTCAGATAGTAAAAAGTACAGCTTTCACCATGTGCGCGGTATGTCGTCTGACAATATACAGCATCCAAATTCCAGTGTGAACAATAAGAATGCATTTGTAATTTTTCCTTTTTATAGAATCCACAAAATATTGCTGTACAATTGTCGGGAATTTCTTGCCTTATCCATAATTACAAAAGTTTGTTCGACACCTTGAATAGAGTCGAGGCAAAATTCAACGGTATGGGGAGTAGTGTTAGCTCATTTGCGGAAATTTTCATGCGGACCTAAACTGGGTATTCAGTCATAATTCACTTTTTTATAACTTTTTTCCAGTAAAAGAAATATTTTCAAAATGGGTATCAAATTGTGTGCAATAATTTGATTCGTTTATGTATACAGGGATTTTTCTTTTGCTCAGATAGTAAAAAGTACAGCTTTCACCATGTGCGCGGTATGTCGTCTGACAATTTACAGCGTCCGAATTCCAATGTGCACAATAAGAATGCATTTGTAATTTTTCCTTTTTATAGAATCCACAAAATATTGCGGTCCACTTGTCGGGAATTTCTTGCCTTATACATAATTACAAAAGTTTTTTCGACACGTTGTATAGAGTCGAGGCGAAATTTAACGGTATTGGGACTTGTGTTAGCTCATTTGCGGAAATTGTCATGCGGCCCTAAACTGGGAAATCAGTGATATTTCACTTGTTTATAACTTTTTTCCAGTAAAAGAAATATTTTCAAAATGGGTATCAAATTGTGTGAAATTATTTGATTTGTCTATGTTTACAGGGATTTTTCATTTACTCAGATAGTAAAAAGTACAGCTTTCACCATGTGCATGGCATGACGTCTGACAATTTACAGCGTCCGAATTCCAATGTGC
Source organism: Acanthosepion esculentum (assembly GCA_964036315.1). Lineage (NCBI taxonomy): Eukaryota > Metazoa > Mollusca > Cephalopoda > Sepiida > Sepiidae > Acanthosepion > Acanthosepion esculentum. The sequence goes on from OZ038514.1 coordinate 69,442,671, forward strand.
ATAATAAGACTGCATTTGTAATTTTTCCTTTTTATAGAATCCACAAAATATTGGTGTCAAATTGTCGAAAATTTCTTGCCTTATCCATAATTACAAAAGTTTGTTCGACACCTTGAATAGAGTCGAGGCAAAATTCAACGGTATGGGGACTAGTGTTATCTCATTTGCGGAAATTTTCATGCGGACCTAAAATGGGTAATCAGTCATAATTGACTTTTTTATAACTTTTTTCCAGTGAAAGAAATATTTTCAAAATGGGTATCAAATTGTGTGCAATTATGTGATTTGTCTATGTATACAGGGATTTTTCTTTTGCTCAGATAGTAAAAAGTACAGCTTTCACCATGTGCGCGGTATGTCGTCTGACAATATACAGCGTCCGAATTCCAGTGTGAACAATAAGAATGCATTTGTAATTTTTCCTTTTCATAGAATCCACAAAATATTGCTGTCCAATAGTCGGGAATTTCTTGCCTTATCCATAATTACAAAAGTTTGTTCGACACCTTGAATAGAGTCGAGGCAAAATTCAACGGTATGGGGAGTAGTGCTAGCTCATTTGCGGGAATTTCATGCGGACCTAAACTGGGTAATCAGTCATAATTCACTTTTTTATAACTTTTTTCCAGTAAAAGAAATATTTTCAAAATGGGTACCAAATTGAGTGCAATTATTTGATTCGTCTATGTATACAGGGATTTTTCTTTTGCTCAGATAGTAAAAAGTACAGCTTTCACCATGTGCGCGGTATGTCGTCTGACAATATACAGCGTCCGAATTCCACTGTGCACAATAAGACTGCATTTGTAATTTTTCCTTTTTATCGAATCCACAATATATTGGTGTCAAATTGTCGGGAATTCCTTACCTTATCCATAATTACAAAAGTTTTTTCGACACCTTGAATAGAGTCGATTCGAAATTCAAGGGTATGGGGACTTGTGTTAGCTCATTTGCGGAAATTTTCATGCGGACCTAAACTGGGTAATCAGTCATAATTCACTTTTTTATAACTTTTTTCCAGTAAAACAAATATTTTCAAAATGGGTATCAAATTGTGTGCAATTATTTGATATGTCTATGTTTACAGGGATTTTTCATTTGCTCAGATAGTAAATAGTACAGCATTCACCATGTGCGCGGCATGACGTCTGACAATTTACATCGTCCGAATTCCAGTGTGCACAATAAGACTGCATTTGTACTTTTTCCTTTTTATAGAATCCACAAAATATTGGTGTCAAATTGTCGAGGATTTCTTGCCTTATCCATAATTAAAAAAGTTTGTTCGACACCTTGAATAGAGTCGAGGCAAAATTCAACGGTATGGGGTCTAGTGTTAGCTCATTTGCGGAAATTTTCATGCGGACCTAAACTGGGTAATCAGTCATAATTCACGTTTTTATAACTTTTTTCCAGTTAAAGAAATATTTTCAAAATGGGTATCAAATTGTGTGCAATTATTTGATTTGTCTATGTATACAGGGGTTTTTCTTTTGCTCAGATAGTAAAAAGTACAGCTTTCATAATGTGCGCGGTATGTCGTCTGACAATATACAGCGTCCGAATTCCAGTGTGCACAATAAGAATGCATTTGTAATTTTTCCTTTTTATAGAATCCACAAAATATTGCGGTCCACTTGTCGAGAATTTCTTGCCTTATCCATAATTACAAAAGATTTTCGACACGTTGAATAGAGTCGAGGCGAAATTTAACGGTATTGGGACTTGTGTTAGCTCATTTGCGGAAATTGTCATGCGGCCCTAAACTGGGAAATCAGTGATATTTCACTTGTTTATAACTTTTTTCCAGTAAAAGAAATATTTTCAAAATGGGTATCAAATTGTGTGAAATTATTTGATTTGTCTATGTTTACAGGGATTTTAAATTTACTCAGATAGTAAAAAGTACAGCTTTCACCATGTGCATGGCATGACGTCTGACAATTTACAGCGTCCGAATTCCAGTGTGCATAATAAGACTGCATTTGTAATTTTTCCTTTTTATAGAATCCACAAAATATTGGTGTCAAATTGTCGAAAATCTCTTGCCTTATCCATGATTACAAAAGTTTGTTCGACACCTTGAATAGAGTCGAGGCAAAATTCAACGGTATGGGGACTAGTGTTAGCTCATTTGCGGAAATTTTAATGCGGTCCTAAAATGGGTAATCAGTCATAATTGACTTTTTTATAACTTTTTTCCAGTGAAAGAAATATTTTCAAAATGGGTATCAAATTGTGTGCAATTATGTGATTTGTCTATGTATACAGGGATTTTTCTTTTGCTCAGATAGTAAAAAGTACAGCTTTCACCATGTGCGCGGTATGTCGTCTGACAATATACAGCGTCCGAATTCCAGTGTGAACAATAAGAATGCATTTGTAATTTTTCCTTTTTATAGAATCCACAAAATATTGCTGTCCAATTGTCGGGAATTTCTTGCCTTATCCATAATTACAAAAGTTTGTTCGACACCTTGAATAGAGTCGAGGCAAAATTCAACGGTATGGGGAGCAGTGCTAGCTCATTTGCGGAAATTTTCATGCGGACCTAAACTGGGTAATCAGTCATTATTCACTTTTTTATAACTTTTTTCCAGTAAAAGAAATATTTTCAAAATGGGTACCAAATTGTGTGCAATTATTTGATTCGTCTATGTATACAGGGATTTTTCTTTTGCTCAGATAGTAAAAAGTAAAGCTTTCACCATGTGCGCGGTATATCGTCTGACAATATACAGCGTCCGAATTCCAATGTGCACAATAAGAATGCATTTGTAATTTTTCCTTTTTATAGAATCCACAAAATATTGCTGTCCAATTGTCGGGAATTTCTTGCCTTATCCATAATTACAAAAGTTTTTTCGACACCTTGATTAGAGTTGGGTCGAAATTCAACGGTATGGGGACTTGTGCTAGCTCATTTGCGGAAATTGTCATGCGGCCCTAAACTGGGAATTCAGTGATATTTCACATGTTTATAACTTTTTTCCAGTAAAAGAAATATTTTCAAAATGGGTATCAAATTGTGTGCAATTATTTGATTTGTCTATGTATACAGGGATTTTCTTTTGCTCAGCTAGTAAAAAGTACAGCTTTCACCATGTGCCCGGTATGTCGTCTGACAATATACAGCGTCCAAATTCCAGTGTGCACAATAAGAATGCATATCTACTTTTTCCTTTTTAGAGAATCCACATAATATTGGTGTCCAATTGTCGCGAATTTCTTGCCTTATCCATAATTACAAAAGTTTGTTCGACACCTTGAATAGAGTCGAGTCAAAATTCAACGGTATGGGGACTGGTGTATGCTCATTTGCGGAAATTTTCATGCGGACCTAAACTGGGTAATCAGTCATAATTCACTTTTTTATAACTTTTTTCCAGTAAAAGAAATATTTTCAAAATGCATATCAAATTGTGTGAAATTATTTGATTCGTCTATGTATACAGGGATTTTTCTTTTGCTCAGATAGTAAAAAGTACAGCTTTCACCATGTGCGCGGTATGTCGTCTGACAATTTACAGCGTCCGAATTCCAGTGTGCAAAATAAGACCGCATTTGTAATTTTTCCTTTTTATCGAATCCACAATATATTGGTGTCAAAATTTCGCGAATTTCTTGCCTTATCCATAATTAGAAAAGTTTTTTCGACACCTTGATTAGAGTCGAGTCGAAATTCAACGATATGGGGACTTGTGTTAGCTCATTTGCGGAAATTGTCATGCGGCCCTAAACTGGGAAATCAGTGATATTTCACTTGTTTATAACTTTTTTCCAGTAAATGAAATATTTTCAAAATGGGTATCAAATTGTGTGCAATTATTTGATATGTCTATGTTTACAGGGATTTTTCATTTGCTCTGATAGTAAAAAGTACAGCTTTCACCATGTGCGCGGTATGTCGTCTGACAATATACAGCGTCCGAATTCCAGTGTGAACAATAAGAATGCATTTGTAATTTTTCCTTTTTATAGAATCCACAAAATATTGCTGTCCAATTGTCGGGAATTTCTTGCCTTATCCATAATTACAAAAGTTTGTTCGACACCTTGAATAGAGTCGAGGCAAAATTCAACGGTATGGGGAGTAGTGTTAGCTCATTTGCGGAAATTTTCATGCGGACCTAAACTGGGTAATCAGTCATAATTCACTTTTTTATAACTTTTTTCCAGTAAAAGAAATATTTTCAAAATGGGTATCAAATTGTGTGCAATTATTTGATTCGTCTATGTATACAGGGATTTTTCTTTTGCTCAGATAGTAAAAAGTACAGCTTTCACCATGTGCGCGGTATGTCGTCTGACAATTTACAGCGTCCGAATTCCAGTGTGCACAATAAGACTGCATTTGTAATTTTTCCTTTTTATCGAATCCACAAAATATTGGTGTCAAATTGTCGGAAATTTATTGCCTTATCCATAATTGCAAAAGTTTGTTCGACACCTTGAATAGAGTCGAGGCAAAATTCAATTGTATGGGGACTATTGTTAGCTCATTTGCGGAAATTTTCATGCGGACCTAAACTGGGTAATCAGTCATAATTCACGTTTTTATAACTTTTTTCCAGTAAAAGAAATATTTTCAAAATGGTTATGAAATTGTGTGCAATTACTTGATTTGTCTATGTATACAGGGATTTTTCATTTGGTCAGATAGTAAAAAGTACAGCTTTCACGATGTGCGCAGTATGTCGTCTGACAATATACAGCGTCCGAATTCCAGTGTGCACAATAAGAATGCATTTGTAATTTTTCCTTTTTATAGAATCCAGAAAATATTGGTGTCCAATTGTCGGGAGTTCTTGCCTTATCCATAATTACAAAAGTTTTTTCGACACCTTGAATAGAGTCGATTCGAAATTCAACGGTATGGGGACTTGTGTTAGCTCATTTGTGGAAATTGTGATGCGGCCCTAAACTGGGAAATTAGTCATATTTCACTTGTTTATAACTTTTTTCCAGTAAAAGAAATATTTTCAAAATGGGTATCAAATTGTGTGCAATTATTTGATTCGTCTATGTATACAGGGATTTTTCTTTTGCTCAGAGAGTAAAAAGTACAGGTTTCACCATGTGCGCGGTATGTCGTCTGACAATATACAGCGTCCGAATTCCAGTGTGCACAATAAGAATGCATTTGTAATTTTTCCTTTTTATAGAATCCACAAAATATTGCTGTCCAATTGTCGGGAATTTCTTGCCTTATCCATAATTACAAAAGTTTGTTCGACACCTTGAATAGAGTCGAGTCAAAATTCAACGGTATGGGGACTAGTGTTATCTCATTTGCGGAAATTTTCATGCGGACCTAAAATGGGTAATCAGTCATAATTGACTTTTTTATAACTTTTTTCCAGTGAAAGAAATATTTTCAAAATGGGTATCAAATTGTGTGCAATTATGTGATTTGTCTATGTATACAGGGATTTTTCTTTTGCTCAGATAGTAAAAAGTACAGCTTTCACCATGTGCGCGGTATGTCGTCTGACAATATACAGAGTCCGAATTCCAGTGTGAACAATAAGAATGCATTTGTAATTTTTCCTTTTCATAGAATCCACAAAATATTGCTGTCCAATTGTCGAGAATTTCTTGCCTTATCCATAATTACAAAAGTTTGTTCGACACCTTGAATAGAGTCGAGGCAAAATTCAACGGTATGGGGAGTAGTGTTAGCTCATTTGCGGAAATTTTCAAGCGGACCTAAACTGGGTAATCAGTCATAATTCACTTTTTTATAACTTTTTTCCAGTAAAAGAAATATTTTCAAAATGGGTATCAAATTGTGTGCAATTATTTGTTTCGTCTATGTATACAGGGATTTTTCTTTTGCTCAGATAGTAAAAAGTACAGCTTTCACTATGTGCGCGGTATGTCGTCTGACAATTTCCAGCGTCCGAATTCCAGTGTGCACAATAAGACTGCATTTGTAATTATTCCTTTTTATAGAATCCACAAAATATTGGTGTCAAATTGTCGGAAATTTATTGCCTTATCCATAATTGCAAAAGTTTGTTCGACACCTTGAATAGAGTCGAGGCAAAATTCAATTTTATGGGGACTATTGTTAGCTCATTTGCGGAAATTTTCATGCTTACCTAAACTGGGTAATCAGACATAATTCACGTTTTTATAACTTTTTTCCAGTAAAAGAAATATTTTCAAAATGGGTATCAAATTGTGTGCAATTATGTGATTTGTCTATGTTTACAGGGATTTTTCATTTGCTCAGATAGTAAAAAGTACAGCTTTCACCATGTGCGCGGCATGACGTCTGACAATTTACAGCGTCCGAATTCCAGTGTACACAATAAGACCGCATTTGTGATTTTTCCTTTTTATAGACTCCACAAAATATTGCTGTCAAATTTTCGAATATTTCTTGCCTTATCCATAATTACAAAAGTTTGTTCGACACCTTGAATAGAGTCGAGGCAAAATTCAACGGTATGGGGACTAGTGTTAGCTCATTTGCGGAAATTTTCATGCGGACCTAAAATGGGTAATCAGTCATAATTCACTTTTTTATAACTTTTTTCCAGTGAAAGAAATATTTTCAAAATGGGTATCAAATTGTGTGCAATTATGTGATTTGTCTATGTATACAGGGATTTTTCTTTTGCTCAGATAGTAAAAAGTACAGCTTTCACCATGTGCGCGGTATGTCGTCTGACAATATACAGCGTCCGAATTCCAGTGTGAACAATAAGAATGCATTTGTAATTTTTCCTTTTTATAGAATCCACAAAATATTGCTGTCCAATTGTCGGGAATTTCTTGCCTTATCCATAATTACAAAAGTTTGTTCGACACCTTGAATAGAGTCGAGGCAAAATTCAACGGTATGGGGAGTAGTGTTAGCTCATTTGCGGAAATTTTCATGCGGACCTAAACTGGGTAATCAGTCATAATTCACTTTTTTATAACTTTTTTCCAGTAAAAGAAATATTTTCAAAATGGGTATCAAATTGTGTGCAATTATTTGATTCGTCTATGTATACAGGGATTTTTCTTTTGCTCAGATAGTAAAAAGTACAGCTTTCACCATGTGCGCGGTATGTCGTCTGACAATTTACAGCGTCCGAATTCCAGTGTGCACAATAAGACTGCATTTGTAATTTTTCCTTTTTATCGAATCCACAAAATATTGGTGTCAAATTGTCGGAAATTTATTGCCTTATCCATAATTGCAAAAGTTTGTTCGACACCTTGAATAGAGTCGAGGCAAAATTCAATTGTATGGGGACTATTGTTAGCTCATTTGCGGAAATTTTCATGCGGACCTAAACTGGGTAATCAGTCATAATTCACGTTTTTATAACTTTTTTCCAGTAAAAGAAATATTTTCAAAATGGTTATGAAATTGTGTGCAATTACTTGATTTGTCTATGTATACAGGGATTTTTCATTTGGTCAGATAGTAAAAAGTACAGCTTTCACGATGTGCGCAGTATGTCGTCTGACAATATACAGCGTCCGAATTCCAGTGTGCACAATAAGAATGCATTTGTAATTTTTCCTTTTTATAGAATCCAGAAAATATTGGTGTCCAATTGTCGGGAGTTCTTGCCTTATCCATAATTACAAAAGTTTTTTCGACACCTTGAATAGAGTCGATTCGAAATTCAACGGTATGGGGACTTGTGTTAGCTCATTTGTGGAAATTGTGATGCGGCCCTAAACTGGGAAATTAGTCATATTTCACTTGTTTATAACTTTTTTCCAGTAAAAGAAATATTTTCAAAATGGGTATCAAATTGTGTGCAATTATTTGATTCGTCTATGTATACAGGGATTTTTCTTTTGCTCAGAGAGTAAAAAGTACAGGTTTCACCATGTGCGCGGTATGTCGTCTGACAATATACAGCGTCCGAATTCCAGTGTGCACAATAAGAATGCATTTGTAATTTTTCCTTTTTATAGAATCCACAAAATATTGCTGTCCAATTGTCGGGAATTTCTTGCCTTATCCATAATTACAAAAGTTTGTTCGACACCTTGAATAGAGTCGAGTCAAAATTCAACGGTATGGGGACTAGTGTTATCTCATTTGCGGAAATTTTCATGCGGACCTAAAATGGGTAATCAGTCATAATTGACTTTTTTATAACTTTTTTCCAGTGAAAGAAATATTTTCAAAATGGGTATCAAATTGTGTGCAATTATGTGATTTGTCTATGTATACAGGGATTTTTCTTTTGCTCAGATAGTAAAAAGTACAGCTTTCACCATGTGCGCGGTATGTCGTCTGACAATATACAGAGTCCGAATTCCAGTGTGAACAATAAGAATGCATTTGTAATTTTTCCTTTTTATAGAATCCACAAAATATTGCTGTCCAATTGTCGAGAATTTCTTGCCTTATCCATAATTACAAAAGTTTGTTCGACACCTTGAATAGAGTCGAGGCAAAATTCAACGGTATGGGGAGTAGTGTTAGCTCATTTGCGGAAATTTTCAAGCGGACCTAAACTGGGTAATCAGTCATAATTCACTTTTTTATAACTTTTTTCCAGTAAAAGAAATATTTTCAAAATGGGTATCAAATTGTGTGCAATTATTTGATTCGTCTATGTATACAGGGATTTTTCTTTTGCTCAGATAGTAAAAAGTACAGCTTTCACTATGTGCGCGGTATGTCGTCTGACAATTTCCAGCGTCCGAATTCCAGTGTACACAATAAGACCGCATTTGTGATTTTTCCTTTTTATAGACTCCACAAAATATTGCTGTCAAATTTTCGAATATTTCTTGCCTTATCCATAATTACAAAAGTTTGTTCGACACCTTGAATAGAGTCGAGGCAAAATTCAACGGTATGGGGACTAGTGTTAGCTCATTTGCGGAAATTTTCATGCGGACCTAAAATGGGTAATCAGTCATAATTCACTTTTTTATAACTTTTTTCCAGTGAAAGAAATATTTTCAAAATGGGTATCAAATTGTGTGCAATTATGTGATTTGTCTATGTATACAGGGATTTTTCTTTTGCTCAGATAGTAAAAAGTACAGCTTTCACCATGTGCGCGGTATGTCGTCTGACAATATACAGCGTCCGAATTCCAGTGTGAACAATAAGAATGCATTTGTAATTTTTCCTTTTTATAGAATCCACAATATATTGGTGTACAATTGTCGGGAATTCCTTACCTTATCCATAATTACACAAGTTTTTTCGACACCTTGAATAGAGTCGAGGCAAAATTCAACGGTATGGGGACTTGTGTTAGCTCATTTGCGGAAATTGTCATGCGGCCTTAAACTGGGAAATCAGTGATATTTCACTTGTTTATAACTTTTTTCCAGTAAAAGAAATATTTTCAAAATGGGTATCAAATTGTGTGCAATTATGTGATTTATCTATGTTTACAGGGATGTTTCATTTGCTCAGATAGTAAAAAGTACAGCTTTCACCATGTGCGCGGCATGACGTCTGACAATTTACAGCGTCCGAATTCCAGTGTGCACAATAAGAATGCATTTGTAATTTTTCCTTTTTATAGAATCCACAAAATATTGCTGTCAAATTGTCGAAAATTTCTTGCCTTATCCATAATTGCAAAAGTTTGTTCGACACCTTGAATAGAGTCGAGGCAAAATTCAACGGTATGGGGACTAATGTTAGCTCATTTGCCGAAATTTTCATGCGGACCTAAAATGGGTAATCAGTCATAATTCACTTTTTTATAACTTTTTTCCAGTGAAAGAAATATTTTCAAAATGGGTATCAAATTGTGTGCAATTATTTGATTCGTCTATGTATACAGGGATTTTTCTTTTGCTCAGATAGTAAAAAGTACAGCTTTCACCATGTGCGTGGTATGTCGTCTGACAATTTACAGCGTCCGAATTCCAGTGTACACAATAAGACCGCATTTGTGATTTTTCCTTTTTATAGACTCCACAAAATATTGCTGTCAAATTTTCGAATATTTCTTGCCTTATCCATAATTACAAAAGTTTGTTCGACACCTTGAATAGAGTCGAGGCAAAATTCAACGGTATGGGGACTAATGTTAGCTCATTTGCGGAAATTTTCATGCGGACCTAAAATGGGTAATCAGTCATAATTCACTTTTTTATAACTTTTTTCCAGTAAAAGAAATATTTTCAAAAAGCTTATCAAATTGTGTGCAATTATTTGATTTGTCTATGTATACAGGGATTTTTCTTTTGCTCAGATTGTAAAATGTACAGTTTTCACCATGTGCGCGGTATGTCGTCTGACAATATACAGCGTCCGAATTCCAGTGTGAACAATAAGAATGCATTTGTAATTTTTCCTTTTTATCGAATCCAATATATATTCGTGTCAAATTGCTGAGAATTTCTTGCCTTACCCATAATTACAAAAGTTTTTTCGACACCTTGATTAGAGTCGAGTCGGAATTCAACGGTATGGGGACTTGTGTTAGCTCATTTGCGGAAATTGTCATGCGGCCCTAAACTGGGAATTCAGTGATATTTCACTTGTTTATAAATTTTTCCAGTAAAAGAAATATTTTCAAAATGGGTATCAAATTTTGTGAAATTATTTGGTTTGTCTATGTTTACAGGGATTTTTCATTTGCTCAGATAGTAAAAAGTACAGCTTTCACCATGTGCGCGGTATGTCGTCTGACAATTTACAAAGTCCGAATTCCAGTGTGCACAATAAGACTGCATTTGTAATTTTTCCTTTTTATCGAATCCACAATATATTGGTGTCCAATTGTCGGGAATTCCTTACCTTATCCATAATTACAAATGTTTTTTCGACAGTTTGAATAGAGTCGATTCGAAATTCAACGGTATGAGGACTTGTGTTAGCTCATTTGTGGAAATAGTCATGCAGCCCTAAACTGGGAAATCAGTCATATTTCACTTGTTTATAACTTTTTTCCAGTAAAAGAAATATTTTCAAAATGGGTATCAAATTGTGTGAAATTATTTGATTTATCTATGTTTACAGGGATGTTTCATTTGGTCAGATAGTAAAATGTACAGCTTTCACTATGTGCGTGGTATGTCGTCTGACAATTTACAGCGTCCGAATTCCAGTGTGCACAATAAGACTGCATTTGTAATTTTTCCTTTTTATAGAATCCACAAAATATAGGTTTCAAATTGTCGGGAATTTCTTGCCTTATCCATAATTACAAAAGTTTGTTCGACACCTTGAATAGAGTCGAGGCAAAATTCAACGGTATGGGGACTAGTGTTAGCTCATTTGCGGAAATTTTCATGCGGACCTAAACTGGGTAATCAGTCATAATTCACTTTTTTTAACTTTTTTCCAGTAAAAGTAATATTTTCAAAATGGGTATCAAATTGTGTGCAATTATTTGATTTGTCTATGTTTACAGGGATTTTTCATTTGCTCAGATAGTAAAAAGTACAGCTTTCACCATGTGCGCGGTATGTCGTCTGACAATTTACAGCGTCCGTATTCCACTGTGCACAATAAGAATGCATTTCTACTTTTTCCTTTTTAGAGAATCCACAAAATATTGGTGTCAAATTGTCGAAAATTTCTTGCCTTATCCATAATTACAAAAGTTTTTTCGACACGTTGAAAAAAGTCGAGGCAAAATTCAACGGTATGGGGACTAGTGTTAGCTCATTTGCGGAAATTTTCATGCGGACCTAAACTGGGTAATCAGTCATAATTCACTTTTTTTAACTTTTTTCCAGTAAAAGTAATATTTTCAAAATGGGTATCAAATTGTGTGCAATTATTTGATTCGTCTATGTCTACAAAGGTTTTTCATTTGCTCAGATAGTAAAAAGTACAGCTTTCACCATGTGCGCGTTATGTCGTCTGACAATATACAGCGTCCGAATTCCAGTGTGCACAATATGACTACATTTGTAATTTTTCCTTTTTATCGAATCCACAATATATTGGTGTACAATTGTCGGGAATTCCTTACCTTATCCATAATTACACAAGTTTTTACGACACCTTGAATAGAGTCGAGGCGAAATTCAACGGTATGGGGACTTGTGTTAGCTCATTTGCGGAAATTGTCATGCGGCCCTAAACTGGGAAATCAGTGATATTTCACTTGTTTATAACTTTTTTCCAGTAAAAGAAATATTTTCAAAATGGGTATCAAATTGTGTGCAATTATTTGATTTGTCTATGTTTACAGTGATTTTTCATTTGCTCAGATAGTAAAAAGTACAGCTTTCACCATGTGCGCGGTATGTTGTCTGACAATTTACAGCGTCCGTATTCCAGTGTGCACAATAAGACTGCATTTGTAATTTTTTCTTTTTATCGAATCCACAATATATTGGTGTCAAATTGCCGAGAATTTCTTGCCTTATCCATAAGTACAAAAGTTTTTTCGACACCTTGATTAGAGTCGAGTCGAAATTCAACGGCATGGGGACTTGTGTTAGCTCATTTTCGGAAATTGTCATCCGGCCCTAAACTGGGAAATCAGTCATATTTCACTTGTTTATAACTTTTTTCCAGTAAAAGAAATATTTTCAAAATGGGTATCAAATTGTGTGCAATTATGTGATATATCTATGTTTACAGGGATTTTTCATTTGCTCAGATAGTAAAAAGTACAGCTTTCAACATGTGCGCGGCATGACGTCTAACAATTTACAACGTCAGAATTCCAGTGTGCACAATAAGACTGCATTTCTACTTTTTCCTTTTTATAGAATCCACAAAATATTGGTGTCAAATCTTCGCAAATTTCTTGCCTTATCCATAATTACAAAAGTTTTTTCGACGCGTTGAATAGAGTCGAGGCGAAATTTAACGGTATGGGGACTTGTGTTAGCTCATTTGCGGAAATTGTCATGCGGCCCTAAACTGGGAAATCAGTGATATTTCACTTGTTTATAACTTTTTTCCAGTAAAAGAAATATTTTCAAAATGGGTATCAAATTGTGTGAAATTATTTGATTTATCTATGTTTGCAGGGATGTTTCATTTGGTCAGATAGTAAAAAGTACAGCTTTCACTATGTCCGCGGTATGTCGTCTGACAATTTACAGCGTCCGAATTCCAGTGTGCACAATAAGTCTGCATTTGTAATTTTTCCTTTTTATAGAATCCACAATATATTGGTGTCCAATTGTCGGGAATTCCTTACGTTATCCATAATTACAAAAGTTTTGTCGACACTTTGAATAGAGTCGAGTCGAAATTCAACGGCATGGGGACTTGTGTTAGCTCATTTTCGGAAATTGTCATGCGGCCGTAAACTGGGAAAATAGTGATATTTCACTTGTTTATAACTTTTTTCCAGTAAAAGAAATATTTTCAAAATGGGTATCAAATTGTGTGCAATTATTTGATTTGTCTATGTTTACAGGGATTTTTCATTTGTTCAGATAGTAAAAAGTACAGCTTTCACTATGTGCGCGGTATGTCGTCTGACAATTTACAGCGTCCGAATTCCAGTGTGCACAATAAGACTGCATTTGTAATTTTTCCTTTTTATAGAATCCACAAAATATTTGTGTCAAATTGTCGAAAATTTCGTGCCTTATCCATAATTACAAAAGTTTGTTCGACAACTTGAATTGAGTCGAGGCAAAATTCAACGGTATGGGGACTAGTGTTAGCTCATTTGCGGAAATTTTCATGCGGACCTAAACTGGGTAATCAGTCATAATTCACGTTTTTATAACTTTTTTCCAGTAAAATAAATATTTTCAAAATGGGTATCAAATTGTGTGCAATTATTTGATATGTCTATGTTTACAGGGATTTTTCATTTGCTCAGATAGTAAAAAGTACAGCTTTCACCACGGGAGTGGCATGACGTCTGACAATTTATAGCGTCCGAATTCCAGTGTGCACAATAAGAATGCATTTCTACTTTTTCCTTTTTAGAGAATCCACAAAATATTGGTGTCAAATTGTCCTGAATTTCTTGCCTTATCCATAATTACAAAAGTTCTTTCGACACGTTGAATAGAGTCGAGGCGAAATTTAACGGTATGGGGACTTGTGTTAGCTCATTTGAGGAAATTGTCATGCGGCCGTAAACAGGGAATTCAGTGATATTGCACTTCTTTATAACTTTTTTCCAGTAAAAGAAATATTTTCAAAATGGGTATCAAATTGTGTGAAATTATTTGATTTATCTATGTTTACAGGGATGTTTCATTTGGTCAGATAGTAAAAAGTACAGCTTTCACTATGTGTGCGGTATGTCGTCTGACAATTTATAGCGTCCGAATTCCAGTGTGCACAATAAGACTGCATTTGTAATTTTTCTTTTTTATCGAATCCACAATATATTGGTGTCAAATTGTTGGGAAATTCTCACGTTATCTATAATGAAAAAAGTTATTTCGACAACTTGAATAGAGTCGAGGCGAAATTCAACGGTATGGGGACGTGTGTTAGCTCATTTGCGGAAAATGTCATGCGGCCCTAAACTGGGAAATCAGTCATATTTCACTTGTTTATAACTTTTTTCAAGTAAAAAAAATATTTTCAAAATGGGTATCAAATTGTGTGCAATTATTTGATTTGTCTATGTATACAGGGATTTTTCTTTTGCTCAGATAGTAAAAAGTACAGCTTTCACCATGTGCCCGGTATGTCGTCTGACAATATACAGCGTCCGAATTCCAGTGTGAACAATAAGAATGCATTTGTACTTTTTCCTTTTTATAGAATCCACAATATATTGGTGTCCAATTGTCGGGAATTCCTTACCTTATCCATAATTACAAAAGTTTTTTCGACACCTTGAATAGAGTCGATTCTAAATTCAACGGTATGGGGACTTGTGTTAGCTCATTTGTGGAAATTTTCATGCGGCCCTAAACGGGGAAATCAGTCATATTTCACTTATTTATAAATTTTTTCCAGTAAAAGAAATATTTTCAAAATGGGTATCAAATTGTGTGCAATTATGTGATATGTCTATGTTTACAGGGATTTTTCATTTGCTCAGATAGTAAAAAGTACAGCTTTCACCATGTTCGCGGCATGACGTCTGACAATTTAGAGCGTCCGAATTCCAGTATGCACAATAAGACTGCATTTCTACTTTTTCCTTTTTATATAATCCACAAAATATTGGTGTCAAATTGTCGTGAATTTCTTGCCTTATCCATAATTACAAAAGTTTTTTCGACACGTTGAATAGAGTCGAGGCGAAATTTAACGGTATGGGGACTTGTGTGAGCTCATTTGCGGAAATTGTCATGCGGCCCTAAACTGGGAAATCAGTGATATTTCACTTGTTTATAAATTTTTCCAGTAAAAGAAATATTTTCAAAATCGGTATCAAATTGTGTGAAATTATTTGATTTATCTATGTTTACAGGGATGTTTCATTTGGTCAGATAGTAAAAAGTACAGCTTTCACTATGTGCGCGGTATGTCGTCTGACAATTTACAGCGTCCGAATTCCAGTGTGCACAATAAGACTAAATTTGTAATTTTTCATTTTATAGAATCCACAAAATATTGGTGACAAATTGTCGAGAATTTCGTGCCTTATTCATAAGTACAAAAGTTTTTTTGACACCTTGAATAGAGTCGAGGCAAAATTCAACGGTATGGGGTCTAGTGTTAGCTCATTTGCGGAAATTTTCATGCGGACCTAAACTGGGTAATCAGTCATAATTCACGTTTTTATAACTTTTTTCCAGTAAAAGAAATATTTTCAAAATGGGTATCAAATTGTGTGCAATTATTTGATTTGTCTATGTATACAGGGATTTTTCTTTTGCTCAGATAGTAAAAAGTACAGCTTTCACGATGAGCGCGGTATGTCGTCTGGCAATATACAGCGTCCGAAAATCAGTGTGCACAATAAGAATGCATTTGTAATTTTTCCTTTTTATAGAATCCACAAAAAATTGCTGTCCAATTGTCGCGAATTTCTTGCCTTATCCATAATTACAAAAGTTTTTTCGACACATATATTAGAGTCTGGTCGAAATTCAACGGTATGGGGACTTGTGTTAGCTGATTTGCTGAAATTGTCATGCGGCCCTAAACTGGGAATTCAGTGATATTTCACATGTTTATAACTTTTTTCCAGTAAAAGAAATATTTTCAAAATGGGTATCAAATTGTGTGCAATTATTTGATTTGTCTATGTATACAGGGATTTTTCTTTTGCTCAGATAGTAAAAAGTACAGCTTTCACCATGTGCGCGGTATGTCGTCTGACAATATACAGCGTCCGAATTCCAGTGTGAACAATAAGAATGCATTTGTAATTTTTCCTTTTTATAGAATCCACAAAATATTGCTGTCCAATAATCGGGAATTTCTTGCCTTATCCATAATTACAAAAGTTTGTTCGACACCTTGAATAGAGTCGAGGCAAAATTCAACGGTATGGGGACTAGTGTTAGCACATTTGCGGAAATTTTCATGCGGACCTAAACTGGGTAATCAGTCATAATTCACTTTTTTATAACTTTTTTCCAGTAAAAGAAATATTTTCAAAATGGGTATCAAATTGTGTGCAATTATTTGCTTCGTCTATGTTTACATGGATTTTTAATTTGCTCGGATAGTAAAAAGTACAGCTTTTACCATGTGCGCGTTATGTAGTTTGACAATTTACAGCGACCGAATTCCAGTGTGCACAATAAGAATGCATTTCTAATTGTTCCTTTTTATCGAATGCACAAAATATTGGTGTCCAATTGTTGGGAAATTCTCACGTTATCTATAATGAAAAAAGTTATTTCGACACCTTGAATAGAGTCGAGGCGAAATTCAACGGTATGGGGACGTGTGTTAGCTCATTTGCGGAAAATGTCATGCGGCCCTAAACTGGGAAATCAGTCATATTTCACTTGTTTATAACTTTTTTCAAGTAAAAAAAATATTTTCAAAATGGGTATCAAATTGTGTGCAATTATTTGATTCGTCTATGTATACAGGGATTTTTCTTTTGCTCAGATAGTAAAAAGTACAGCTTTCACCATGTGCGCGTTATGTCGTCTGACAATTTACAGCGTACGAATTCCAGTGTGCACAATAAGACTGCATTTGTAATTTTTCCTTTTTATCGAATCCACAATATATTGGTATCCAATTGTCGGGAATTCCTTACCTTATCCATAATTACAAAAGTTTTTTCGACACCTTGAATAGAGTCGATTCTAAATTCAACGGTATGGGGAGTACTGTTAGCTCATTTGTGGAAATTGTCATGCGGACCTAAACTGGGTAATCAGTCATAATTCACTTTTTTATAACTTTTTTCCAGTAAAAGAAATATTTTCAAAATGGGTATCAAATTGTGTGCAATTATTTGATTTGTCTATATATACAGGGATTTTTCTTTTGCTCAGATAGTAAAAAGTACAGCTTTCACCATGTGCGCGGCATGACGTCTGACAATTTAGAGCGTCCGAATTCCAGTGTGCACAATGAGACTGCATTTCTACTTTTTCCTTTTTATAGAATCCACAAAATATTGGTGTCAAATTGTCGAGAATTTCTTAACTTATCCATAATTACAAAAGTTATTTCGACACGTTGAATAGAGTCGAGGCGAAATTTAACGGTATGGGGACTTGTGTTAGCTCATTTGCGGAAATTCTCATGCGGCCCTAAACTGGGAAATCAGTGATATTTCACTTGTTTATAACTTTTTTCCAGTAAAAGAAATATTTTCAAAATTGGTATCAAATTGTGTGAAATTATTTGATTTATCTATGTTTACAGGGATGTTTCATTTGGTCAGATAGTAAAAAGTACAGCTTTCACTATGTGCGCGGTATGTCGTCTGACAATTTACAGCGTCCGAATTCCAGTGTGCACAATAAGACTGCATTTGTAATTTTTCTTTTTATAGAATCCACAAAATATTGGTGTCAAATTGTCGAGAATTTCTTGGGAAATCAGTCATATTCACTTGTTTATAACTTTTTTCCAGTAAAAGAAATATTTTCAGAATGGGTATCAAATTCTGTGCAATTATTTGATATGTCTATGTTTACAGGGATTTTTCATTTGCTCAGATAGTAAAAAGTACAGCTTTCACCATGTGCGCGGCATGACGTCTGACAATATACAGCGTCCGAATTCCAGTGTGCACAATAAGAATGCATTTGTAATTTTTCATTTTATAGAATCCACAAAATATTGCCTTCCAATTGTCGGGAATTTCTTGCCTCATCCATAATTACAAAAGTTTTTTCGACACCTTGATTAGAGTCGAGTCGAAATTCAACGGTATGGGGACTTGTGTTATCTCATTTGCGGAAATTGTCATGCGGCCCTAAACTGGGAAATCAGTGATATTTCACATGTTTATAACTTTTTTCCAGTAAAAGAAATATTTTCAAAATGGGTATCAAATTGTGTTAAATTATTTGATTTATCTATGTTTACAGGGATGTTTCATTTGGTCAGATACTAAAAAGTACAGCTTTCACTATGTGCGCGGTATGTCGTCTGATAATTTACAGCGTCAGAATTCCATTGTGCACAATAAGACTGCATTTGTAATTTTTCCTTTTTATAGAATCCACAAAATATTGGTGTCAAATTGCCGGGAATTTCTTGCCTTATCCATAATTACAAAAGTTTGTTCGACACCTTGAATAGAGTCGAGGCAAAATTCAACGGTATGGGGACTATTGTTAGCTCATTTGCGGAAATTTTCATGCGGATCTAAACTGGGTAATCAGTCAAAATTCACGTTTTTATAACTTTTTTCCAGTAAAAGAAATATTTTCAAAATTGGTATAAAATAGTTTCCAATTATATGATTTGTCTATGTATACAGGGATTTTTCTTTTGCTCAGATAGTAAAAAGTACAGCGTTCACCATGTGCGCGGTTTGTCGTTTGACAATATACTGCGTCCGAATTCCACTGTGCACAATAAGAATGCATTTCTACTTTTTCCTTTTTAGGGAATCCACAAAATATTGGTGTCAAATTGTCGCGAATTTCTTGCCTTATCCATAATTACAAAAGTTTTTTCGACCCGTTGAATAGAGTCGAGGCGAAATTTAACGGTATGGGGACTTGTGTTAGCTCATTTGCGGAAATTGTCATGTGGCCCTAAACTGGGAAATCAGTGATATTTCACTTGTTTATAACTTTTTTCCAGTAAAAGAAATATTTTCAAAATGGGTATCAAATTGTTTGAAATTATTTGATTTATCTTTGTTTACAAGGATGTTTCATTTGCTCAGATAGTAAAAAGTACAGCTTTCACGATGAGCACGGTATGTCGTCTGACAATATACACCGTCCGAATTCCAGTGTGCACAATAAGAATGCATTTGTAATTTTTCCTTTTTATAGAATCCACAAAATATTGCTGGCCAATTGTCGGGAATTTCTTGCCTTATCCATAATTACAAATGTTTTTTCGACACCTTGATTAGAGACTAGTCGAAATTCAACGGTATGGGGACATGTGTTAGCTCATTTGCGGAAAATGTCATGCGGCCCTAAACTGGGAAATCAGTGATATTTCACATGTTTATAACTTTTTTCCAGTAAAAGAAATATTTTCAAAATGGGTATCAAATTGTGTGCAATTATTTGATTTGTCTATGTATACAGGGATTTTTCTTTTGCTCAGATAGTAAAAAGTACAGCTTTCACCACGTGCGCGGTATGTCGTCTGACAATATACAGCGTCCGAATTCCAGTGTGAACAATAAGAATGCATTTGTAATTTTTCCTTTTTATAGAATCCACAAAATATTGCTGTCCAATTGTCGGCAATTTCTTGCCTTATCCATAATTACAAAAGTTTTTTCGACACCTTCAATAGAGTCGAGGCAAAATTCAACGGTATGGGGACTAGTGTTAGCTCATTTGCGAAAATTTTCATGCGGATCTAAACTGGGTAATCAGTCATAATTCAATTTTATAACTTTTTCCCAGTAAAAGAAATATTTTCAAAATGGTTATCAAATTGTGTGAAATTATTTGATTTGTCTATGTATACAGGGATTTTTCTTTTGCTCAGATAGTAAAAAGTACAGCTTTCACCATGTGCGCGGTATGTCGTCTGACAATATACAGCGTCCGAATTCCAGAGTGCACAATAAGACGGCATTTGTAATTTTTCCTTTTTATAGAATCCACAATATATTGGTGACAAATTGTCGAGAATTTCTTGCCTTATCCATAATTACAAAAGTTTTTTCGACACCTTGATTAGAGTCGAGTCGAAATTCAACGGTATGGGGACTTGTGTTAGCTCATTTGCGGAAATTGTCATGCGGCCCTAAACTGGGAAATCAGTGATATTTCACTTGTTTATAACTTTTTTCCAGTAAAAGAAATATTTTCAAAATGGGTATCAAATTGTGTGAAATTATTTGATTAGTCTATGTTTACAGGGATTTTTCATTTGCTGAGATATTAAAAAGTACAGCTTTCACCATGTTCACGGTATGTCGTCTGACAATTTACAGCGTCCGAATTCCAGTGTGCACAATAAGACTGCATTTGTAATTTTTCCTTTTTATCGAATCCACAATATATTGGTGTCAAATTGTCGCGAATTCCTTACCTTATCGATAATTACGAAAGTTTTTTCGACACCTTGAATGGAGTCGATTCGAAATTCAACGGTATGGGGACTTGTGTTAGCTCATTTGCGGAAATTGTGATGCGGCCCTAAACTGGGAAATCAGTGATATTTCACTTGTTTATAACTTTTTTCCAGTAAAAGAAATATTTTCAAAATGGGTATCAAATTGTGTGCAATTATTTGATATGTCTATGTTTACAGGGATTTTTCATTTGCTCAGATAGTAAAAAGTACAGCTTTCACCATGTTCGCGGCATGACGTCTGACAATTTACAGCGTCCGAATTCCAGTGTTCACAATAAGACTGCATTTGTAATTTTTCCTTTTTATCGAATCCACAATATATTGGTGTCCAATTGTCGGGAATTTCTTGCCTTATCCATAATTACAAAAGTTTGTTCGACACCTTGAATAGAGTCGAGGCAAAATTCAACGGTGTGGGGACTAGTGTTAGCTCATTTGCCGAAATTTTCATGCGGACCTAAACTGGGTAATCAGTCATAATTCACTTTTTTATAACTTTTTTCCAGTAAAAGAAATATTTTCAAAATGGGTATCAAATTGTGTGCAATTATTTGATTTGTCTATGTATACAGGGATTTTTCTTTTGCTCAGATAGTAAAAAGTACAGCTTTCACCATGTGCGCGGTATGTCGTCTGACAATATACAGCGTCCGAATTCCAGTGTGAATAATAAGAATGCATTTGTAATTTTTACTTTTTATAGAATCCACAACATATTGCTGTCCAATTGTCGGGAAATTTCTTGCCTTATCCATAATTACAGAAGTTTGTTCGACACCTTCAATAGAGTCGAGGCAAAATTCAACGGTATGGGGACTAGTGTTAACTCATTTGCGGAAATTTCATGCGGACCTAAACTGGGTAATCAGTCATAACTCACTCTTTTATAACTTTTTTCCAGTAAAAGAAATATTTTCAAAATGGGTATCAAATTGTGTGCAATTATTTGATTCGTTTATGTATACAGGGATTTTTCTTTTGCTCAGATAGTAAAAAGTACAGCTTTCACCATGTGCGCGGTATGTCGTCTGACAATTTACAGCGTCCGAATTCCAGTGTGCACAATAAGACCGCATTTGTAATTTTACCTTTTTATCGAATCCACAATATATTGGTGTCAAATTGTCGAGAATTTCTTGCCTTATCCATAATTACAAAAGTTTTTTCGACTACTTGATTAGAGTCGAGTCGAAATTCAACGGTATGGGGATTGTGTTAGCTCATTTGCGGAAATTGTCATGCGGCCCGAAACTGGGAAATCAGTGATATTTCACTTGTTTTTAACTTTTTTCCAGTAAAAGAAATATTTTCAAAATGGGTATCAAATTGTGTGCAATTATTTGATTTGTCTATGTTTACAGGGATTTTTCATTTGCTCAGATAGTAAAAAGTACAGCTTTCACCATGTGCGCGGTATGTCGTCTGACAGTTTACAGCGTCCGAATTCCAGTGTGCACAATAAGACTGCATTTGTAATTTTTCCTTTTTATAGAATCCACAATATATTGGTGTCCAATTGTCGGGAATTCCTTAACTTATCCATAATTACAAAAGTTTTTTCGACACTTTCAATAGAGTCGATTCGAAATTCAACGGTATGTGGACTTCTGTTAGCTCATTTGTGGAAATTGTCATGCGGCCCTAAACTGGGAAATCAGTCATATTTCACTTGTTTATAACTTTTTTCCAGTAAAAGAAATATTTTTAAAATGGGTATCAAAGAGTGTGAAATTATTTGATTTATCTATGTTTACAGGGATGTTTCATTTGGTCAGATAGTAAAAAGTACAGCTTTCACTATGTGCGCGGTATGTCGTCTGACAATTTACAGCGTCCGAATTCCAGTGTGCACAATAAGACTGCATTTGTAATTTTTCCTTTTTATAGAATCCAGAGAATATTGGTGTCAAATTGTCGGGAATTTCTTCCCTTATCCATAATTACAAAAGTTTGTTCGTCACCTTGAATAGAGTCGAGGCAAAATTCAACGGTATGGGGACTAGTGTTAGCTCATTTGCGGAAATTTTCATGCGGACCTAAACTGGGTAATCAGTCATAATTCACTTTTTTATAACTTTTTTCCAGTAAAAGAAATATTTTCAAAATGGGTATCAAATTGTGTGCAATTATATGATTTGTCTATGTATACAGGGATTTTTCTTTTGCTCAGATAGTAAAAAGTACAGCTTTCACCATGTGCGCGGTATGTCGTCTGACAATATACAGCGTCCGAATTCCAGTGTGAACAATAAGAATGCATTTGTAATTTTTCCTTTTTATAGAATCCACAAAATATTGCTGTCCAATTGTCGGGAAATTTCTTGCCTTATCCATAATTACGAAAGTTTTTTCGACACCTTGAATAGAGTCGATTCGAAATTCAACGGTATGGGGACTTGTGTTAGCTCATTTGTGGAAATTGTCATGCGGCCCTAAACTGGGAAATTAGTCATATTTCACTTATTTATAACTTTTTTCCAGTAAAAGAAATATTTTCAAAATGGGTATCAAATTGTGTGCAATTATTTGATATGTCTATGTTTACAGGGATTTTTCATTTGCTCAGATAGTAAAAAGTACAGCTTTCACCATGTGCGCGGCATAACGTCTGACAATTTACAGCGTTCGAATTCCAGTGTGAACAATAAGAATGCATTTGTAATTTTTCCTTTTTATAGAATCCACAAAATATTGGTGTCCAATTGTCGGGAATTTCTTGCCTTATCCATAATTACAAAAGTTTGTTCGACACCTTGAATAGAGTCGAGTCAAAATTAAACGGTATGGGGAGTAGTGTTAGCTCATTTGCGGAAATTTTCATGCGGACCTAAACTGGGTAATCAGTCATAATTCACTTTTTTATAACTTTTTTCCAGTAAAAGAAATATTTTCAAAATGGGTATCAAATTCTGTGCAATTATTTGATTCGTCTATGTATACAGGGATTTTTCTTTTGCTCAGATAGTAAAAAGTAAAGCTTTCACCATGTGCGCGGTATGTCGTCTGACAATTTACAGCGTCCAAATTCCAGTGTGCACAATAAGACCGCATTTGTAATTTTTCCTTTTTATCGAATCCGCAATATATTGGTGTCAAATTGTCGAGAATTAATTGCCTTATCCGTAATTACAAAAGTTTTTTCGACACATTGATTAGAGTCGAGTCGAAATTCAACGGTATGGGGACTTGTGTTAGCTCATTTGCGGTAATTGTCATGCGGCCCTAAACTGGGAAATCAGTGATATTTCACTTGTTTATAACTTTTTTCCAGTAAAAGAAATATTTTCAAAATGGGTATCAAATTGTGTGAAATTATTTGATTTGTCTATTTTTACAGGGTTTTTTCATTTGCTCAGATAGTAAAAAGTACAGCTTTCACCATGTGCGCGGCATGACGTCTGACAATTTACAGCGTCCGAATTCCACTGTGCACAATAAGAATGCATTTCTACTTTTTCCTTTTTAGAGAATCCACAAAATATTGCTGTCAAATTGTCAAAAATTTCTTGCCTTATCCATAATTACAAAAGTTTGTTCGACACCTTGAATAGAGTCGAGGCGAAATTTAACGGTATGGGGACTAATGTTAGCTCATTTGCGGAAATTTTCATGCGGACCTAACATGGGTAATCAGTGATATTTCACTTGTTTATAACTTTTTTCCAGTAAAAGAAATATTTTCAAAATGGGTATCAAATTGTGTGAAATTATTTGATTTATCTATGTTTACAGGGATGTTTCATTTGGTCAGATAGTAAAAAGTACAGCTTTCACTATGTGCGCGGTAGGTCGTCTGACAATTTACAGCGTCCGAATTCCAGTGTGCACAATAAGACTGCATTTGTAATTTTTCTTTTTTATAGAATCCACAAAATATTGGGGTCAATTTGTCGGGAATTTCTTGCCTTATCCATAATTACAAAAGTTTGTTCGACACCTTGAATAGAGTTGAGGCAAAATTCAACGGTATGGGGAGTAGTGTTAGCTCATTTGCGGAAATTTTCATGCGGACCTAAAATGGGTAGTCAGTCATAATTCACTTTTTTATAACTTTTTTCCAGTAAAGGAAATATTTTCAAAATGGGTATCAAATTGTGTGCAATTATTTGATTTGTCTATGTATACAGGGATTTTGCTTTTGCTCAGATAGTGAAATGTACAGCTTTCACCATGTGCGCGGTATGTCGTCTGACAATATACAGCGTCCGAATTCCAGTGTGAACAATAAGAATGCATTTGTAATTTTTCCTTTTTATCGAATCCACAATATATTGGTGTCAAATTGCCGAGAATTTCTTGCCTTATCCATAATTACAAAAGTTTTTTCGACACCTTGATTAGAGTCGAGTCGAAATTCAACGGTATGGGGACTTGTGTTAGCTCATTTGCGGAAATTGTCATGCGGCCCTAAACTGGGAAATCAGTGATATTTCACTTGTTTATAACTTTTTTCCAGTAAAAGAAATATTTTCAAAATGGGTATCAAATTGTGTGAAATTATTTGATTTATCTATGTTTGAAGGGATGTTTCATTTGGTCAGATAGTAAAAAGTACAGCTTTCACTATGTGCGCGGTATGTCGTCTGACAATTTACAGCGTCCGAATTCCAGTGTGAACAATAAGACTGCATTTGTAATTTTTCCTTTTTATCGAATCCACAATATATTGGTGTCCAATTGTCGGGAATTCCTTACCTTGTCCATAATTACAAAAGTTTTTTCGACACCTTGAATAGAGTCGATTCGAAATTCAACGGTATGGGGACTTGTGTTAGCTCATTTGTGGAAATTTTCATGCGGCCCTAAACTGGGAAATCAGTGATATTTCACTTGTTTATATCTTTTTTCCAGTAAAAGAAATATTTTCAAAATGGGTATCAAATTGTGTGAAATTATTTGATATATACATGTTTACAGGGATGTTTCATTTGGTCAGATAGTAAAAAGTACAGCTTTCACTATGTGCGCGGTATGTCGTCTGACAATTTACAGCGTCCGAATTCCAGTGTGCACAATAAGACTGCATTTGTAATTTTTCCTTTTTATAGAATCCACAAAATATTGGTGTCAAATTGTCGAGAATTTCGTGCCTTATCCATAATTACAAAAGTTTGTTCGACACCTTGAATTGAGTCGAGGCAAAATTCAACGGTATGGGGACAAGTGTTAGCTCATTTGCGGAAATTTTCATGCGGACCTAAACTGGGTAATCAGTCATAATTCACGTTTTTATAACATTTTTCCAGTAAAATGAATATTTTCAAAATGGGTATCAAATTGTGTGCAATTATTTGATATGTCTATGTTTACAGGGATTTTTCATTTGCTCAGATAGTAAAAAGTACAGCTTTCACCACGGGCGCGGCATGATGTCTGACAATTTATAGCGTCCGAATTCCAGTGTGCACTATAAGAATGCATTTCTACTTTTTCCTTTTTAGAGAATCCACAAAATATTGGTGTCAAATTGTCCTGAATTTCTTGCCTTATCCATAATTACAAAAGTTTTTTCTACACGTTGAATAGAGTCGAGGCGAAATTTAACGGTATGGGGATTTGTGTTAGCTCATTTGAGGAAATTGTCATCCGGCCGTAAACTGGGAAATCAGTGATATTGCACTTGTTTATAACTTTTTTCCAGTAAAAGAAATATTTTCAAAATGGGTATCAAATTGTGTGAAATTATTTGATTTATCTATGTTTACAGGGATGTTTCATTTGGTCAGATATTAAAAAGTACAGCTTTCACCATGTGCGCGGTATTTCGTCTGACAATTTAGAGCGTCCGTATTCCAGTGTTCACAATAAGACTGCATTTCTAATTTTGCCATTTTAACGAATCCACAAAATATTGGTCTCCAATTGTCAGGAATTTCTTGCCTTTTCCATAATTACAAAAGTATTTTCGACACATTGAATAGATTCGAGGCGAAATTCAACGGTATGGGGACTTGTGTTAGCTCATTTGCGGAAAATGTCATGCGACCCTAAACTGGGAAATCAGTCATATGTCACTTGTTTATAACTTTTTTCCAGTAAAAGAAATATTTTCAAAATGGGTATCAAATTGTGTGCAATTATTTGATTTGTCCATGTATACAGGGATTTTTCATTTGCTCAGATATTAAAAAGTACAGCTTTCACCATGTGCGTGGTATGTCGTCTGACAATTTCCAGCGTCCGAATTCCAGTGTGCACAATAAGACTGCATTTCTAATTTTTCCTTTTTATAGAATCCACAAAATATTGCTGTCCAATTGTCGCGAATTGCCTTATCCATAATTTCAAAAGATTTTTCGACACCTTGATTAGTGTCGAGTCGAAATTCAACGGTATGGGGACTTGTCTTAGTTCATTTGCGGAAATTGACATGCGGCCCTTAACTGGGAAATCAGTCATAATTCACGTGTTTATAACTTTTTTCCAGTAAAAGAAATATTTTCAAAATGGATATCAAATTGTGTGCAATTATTTGTTTTGTCTATGTTTACAGGGATTTTTCATTTGCTCAGATAGTAAAGAGTACAGATTTAATCATGTGCGCGGTATGTCATCTGACAATTTAAAGCGTCCGAATTCCAATGTGCCCAAAAAGACTGCATTCCTAATTTTTCCTTTTCATAGAATCCACAAAATATTGCTGTCCAATTGTCGGGAATGTCTTGACTTATCCATAATTACAAAAGTTTTTTCGACACCTTGAATAGAGTCGAGAAGAAATTCAACGGTATGGGGACTTGTGTTAGCTCATTTGCGGATATTTTCATGCGGTCACTAAACTGGGAATTAGTCATATTTCACTTGTTTATAACTTTTTTCCTGTAAAAGAAATATTTTCGAAATGGGTATCAGATTGTGTGCAATTATGTGATTTGTCTATGTATAAAGGGATTTTTCATTTGCTCAGATAGTAAAAAGTACAGCTTTCACCATGTTTCTTGCTTCATCAATAATTACAAAAGTTTTTTCGACACCTTGAATAGAGTCGAGGCGAAATTCAACGATATGGGGACTTGTGTTAGCTCATTTTCAGAAATTGTCATGCGGACCTAAACTGGAAAATGGGTATAAACATAGACAAATCAAATAAACAAGTGAAATATGAATGATTTCCCAGTTTAGGGCCGCATGACAATTTCCGCAAATGAGCTAACACAAGTCCCCATATCGTTGAATTTCGACTCGACTCTAATCAAGTTGTCAAAAAAACTTTTGTAATTATGGAAAAGGCAAGAAATATCCGACAATTGGACACCAATATTTTGTGCATTCGATAAAAAGGAAAAATTAGAAATGCAGTCTTATTTTGCACACTGGAATTCGAACGCTGAAATTTTCAGACGGCATATCGCGCACATGGTGAAAGCTGTACTTTTTACTATCTGACCAAAAGAAAAACCCCTGTAAACATAGATAAATCAAATAATATGACACAATTTGATACCCATTTTGAAAATATTTCTTTTACTGGAAAAGTTATAAACATGTGAATTATGACTGATTACCCAGTTTAGTTCCGCAGGAGAATTTCCGCAAATGAGCTAACACTAGTCCCCATACCGTTGAATTTCGCCTAGACTCTATTCAATGTGTTGAAAAAAACTTTTGTAATCATGGATAAGTCAAGAAATTTTCGACAATTGGACACCAATATTTTGTGTATTCTTTAAAAAGGTAAAATTAGAAATGCAGTCTTATTGTGCACACTGGAATTCGGACGCTGTAAATTGTCAGACGACATACCGCGCACATGGTGAAAGCTGTACTTTTTACTATCTGACCAAATGAAAAATCCCTTACAAGCAATCTCAGGCTGCTACAAAACGGCATTTCCTGGCTCTTTTGTGAAAACTCCCTTACAAGCAATCTCAGGCTGGTACAAGCCCACACCTGCTGGCTCTTCTGTGAAAACTGCGCTAAAATCAATCTCAGGCTGCTACAAGCCGAATACGCCTTGCTCTTTTGTGGCAACTGCTTTACAAGCAGTCTCAGGCTGCTACAAAACGACATATCCTGGCTCTTTTGTGAAAACTGCCTTACAAAAATCTCAGGCTAATACAAGCCTACACCTGCTGGCTCTTCTGTGAAAACTGCCTTACAAGCAATCTCAGGCTGCTATGGGCCGACTTCATCGGGCAATTTGTGAAAACTGTCTTACAAAGGATCTCAGGTTGCTACAAGCCGATTTCTCCTGCCTATATTCTGCCAACTGCCTTCCAAGCAATCTCAGGCTGCTACGATTCGATCTCCTGGCTCTTTTGTGCCAATTGCCTTACAAGCCATCCCAGGCTGCTACTAGCGGATTTCTCCTGGCTCTTTTGTGGCAACTGCCTTACTAGCAATCTCAGGCTGCTACAAGCCGAATTCTCCTGGCTCTTTTGTGACAACTGATTAAAAGCAATCCCAGGCTTCTACGAGTCGTCATCTCCTTTTTTTGTGACAAATGCCTTCAAAGCAATCTTCATTACAAGCAATTCCACGCAGCTACGAGCCCGTTTCCCCTGGCTTTTTGTGAAAATTGCTTTACACGCAATCTCAGGCTTCTACAAACTTACACCTGCTGACTCTTTTTTGACAACTCCCTTACAAGCAATCTCCCGCTGCTATCGGCCGACTTGTGAAAAGTGTCTTACAAAGGATCTCAGGCTGCTACAAGCTGATTTCTCCTGCCTCTTTTGTGCCAACTTACTTCCAAGCAATCTCAGGCTGCTACGAGCCGACTACGCCTGGATCTTCTATGACAAATGCCTTACAAGCAATCTACGGCTGCAACAAATCGATCTCCTGGCTCTTTCGTGACAACTGCCTTAAAAGAAATCTCAGGCTACTACAAGCTGACTACGCCTTTCTCTTTTGTGGCAACTGCCTTACAAGCAATCTCAGGCTGCAGCAAGCCCAATTCTCCTGGCTTTTTTTGCCAATTGCCTTACAAGTAATCCCAGGCTGCTACGAGCGTATTTCACCTGGCTCTTTTGTGGCAACTGCCTTACAAGCAATCTCAGGCCTCTACAAGACGAATTCTCCTGGGTCTTTTGTGAGAACTGCCTTACAAGCAATCTCAGGATGCTACGGACCGACTACGCCTGGCTCTTCTATGACAAGTGGCTTACAAGCAAACTCAGGCTGCTACAAGCCGATTTCTCCTGGCTCTTTTTTGGCAACTGCCTTACAAGCAATTTCAGGCTGCTACGAGCCGACTTTTCTTGGTTCGTTTGTGAAAACTGCCTTACAAGCCATCTCAGGCTGCAGCAACCCCAACTCTTTTGGCTTTTTGTGCTAATTGGCTTACAAGCAATCCCAGGCACCTACGAGCCGATTTCTCCTGGCTCTTTTGTGGCAACTGCCTTACAAGCAAAATCAGGATGCTACAAGCCAAATTCTCCTGTCTCTTTTGTGAAAACTGCCTTACAAGCAATCTCAGGCAGCAGCAATCCCAATTCTTCTGGCTTTTTGTGCCAATTGTCTTACAAGCAATCCCAGGCTGCTACAAGCCGAATTCTCCTGGCTCTCTTGAGACAACTGCCTTACAAGCAAAATCAGGATGCTACGAGCCGACTTCTCATGGTTCTTTTTTGAAAACTGCCTTACAAGCAATCTCAGGCTGCTACAAACCCACATCTCCTGTCTCTTTTGTGAAAACTGTCTTACAAGCAATCTCAGCCTAAAACAAGATGAATACGCCTGTCTCTTTTGTGAAACTGCCTTGCAAGCATTCTCAGGCCGCTACAAATCGACATCTACTGTCTCTTTTGTGCGAACTGTCTTACAAGCAATATCAGGCTGCCGCTAGGCCAATTACTTTTTGTGCCAATTGCCTTAAAAAAGCAATCCCAGGCGGCTACGTGACGATTTCTCCTGGCTGTTTTGTGGTAACTGCCTTACAAGCAATCTCAAGCTGCTACAAGCCGAATTATCCTGGCTCTATTTTGACAACTGCCTGAAAAGCAATGTCAGGCGGCTACGATCCGACTTCTCTTGGCTCTTTTACGAAAACTATCTTTCAAGAAATCTCAGGCAGCTACAAGCCGAATTCGCCTGTCTCTTT
Organism: Acanthosepion esculentum; assembly: GCA_964036315.1. Classification (NCBI taxonomy): domain Eukaryota; kingdom Metazoa; phylum Mollusca; class Cephalopoda; order Sepiida; family Sepiidae; genus Acanthosepion; species Acanthosepion esculentum. The sequence continues at coordinate 69,473,249 of OZ038514.1, forward strand.
TGTGAAACTGCCTTACAAGCAATCACAGGCTGCTACGAGCCAATTTCTCCTGGCTCTTTTCTGGCACCTGCCTTACAAGAATTCTCCGGCTACTACAAGCCGAATTTTCCTGGCTCTTTTGTGACACCTGCCTTACAAGCAATCTCAAGCTGCAGCAATATGAATTCTCCTGGCTTTCTATGCGAATTGCCCTACAAGCCGAATTCGCCTGTCTCTTTTGTGAAACTGCCTTACAAGCAAGCACAGGCTGCTACGAGCCGATTTCTCCTGGCTCATATGTGGCAACTGCCTTACAAGCAATCTCAGGCTGCTGCAAGCCGAATTCTCCTGGCTCTTTTGTGCAAATTGCCTTACAAGCAATCCCAGGGGTCTACGAGACGACTTCTCTTGTCTCTTTTGTAAAAACTTCCTTAAAAACAATCTCAGATTGCTACAAATCGACATATCCTGGCTCTTTTGTGACAACTGCCTTACATGCAATCTCAGGCATCCGGTAGTCCAATTCTCCTGATTTTTTGTGCCAATTGCCATACAAGCAATCCCAGGCTGATACGAACCGATTTCTCATGGCTCATTTGTGGCATCTGTCTTACAAGCATTCTCAGGCTACAGGAATATGAATTCTTATGGCTTTTTGTGCGAATTGCCTTATAAGCAATCCCAGGCGGCTACGAGCCGATTTCTTCTGGCTCTTTTGTGACAACTGCCTTACAAGAAATCTCAGGCTGCTAAAAGTCGGTTTCTCAATGCGCTTTTGTGACAACTGCCTTACAAGCAATGTCAGGCTGCTACGAGCCGACTTCTCCTGGCTCTTTTGTGGCAACTGCCTTACAAGAAATCTCAGGCTGCTAAAAGCCGAATTCTCCTGGAGCTTTGGTAACAACTGCCTTACAAGCAATATCGGGTTGCTACGAGCCGATTTCTCCTGTCTCTTTTGTGACAACTGCCTTACAAGCAATCTCAGGCCGCTACAAGCCGAATACGCCTGGCTCTTTTGTGAGAACTGCCTTGCAAGCAATCTCATGCCGCTACAAATCGACATCTTCTGTCTCTTTTGTGACAACTGCCTTACAAGCAATCTCAGGCTCGTGCAAGCCGAATTCTGCTGGCTCTTTTGTGCAAATTGATTTACAAGCAATCCCAGGCGTCTACCAGCCGACGTCTCTTGGCTCTTTTGTGAAAACTGCCTACCAAGCAAACTCAGTCTCTTTTTTTCAAAACTGCCTTACAATCAATCTCAGCCTGCTACAAGCCGAATACGCCTGGCTCTTGTGTGAAACGCCACCCAGAAGGCAGTCCCAGAAAGACCCACGCAGACGACCCCCAGTCCCAGAAAGTCCCACGCAGACGAACCCCTGTCCCAAAAAGTCCCACGCAGAAGACCCCCAGTCCAAGAAAGTCCCATGCAGACGACCCCCACCAAGGAGACAGTCCCAGAAAGTCCCACGCAGACGACCCCCCAACCAGGATACAGTCCCAGAAAGTCCCACGCAGACGACCCCCAGTCCCAGAAAGTCCCACGCAGACGACACCCCACCCAGGAGACAGTCTCAGAAAGTCCAACGTAGACGAGCCCCACTCCCAAAAATCCCACGCAGACGGCCCCCAGTCCAAGAAAGTCCCACGCAGACGACCCCCCACCCAGGAGACAGTCCCAGCAAGTCCCACGCAGACGACCCCCAGTCTAAGAAAGTCCCATGCAGACAACACCAACCCAGGACACAGTGCCAGAAAGTCCCTAGCAGACGACCCCCCACACAGGAGACAGTCCCAGAAAGTCCCACGCAGACGACCCCATGTCCCATAAAGTCCTACGCAGACGACACCCCACCCAGGAGGCAGTCCCAGAAAGTCCCATGCAGACGACCCCCACTCCCAGAAATTCCCACGTAGACGGCCCCCAGTCACAGAAAGTCCCACGCAGACGACCCCCAGTCCTAGAAAGTCCCACGCAGACGACCCCCACCCAGCAGACTGTCCCAGAAAGTCCAACGCAGACGACCCCCAGTCCCAGAAAGTCCCACGCAGACGACCCCAGTCCCAGCAAGTCCCACGCAGACGACTCCCAGTCCCAGCAAGTCCCACGCAGACGACCCCCAACCAGGAGACAGTCACAGAAAGTCCCACTCAGACGACCCCCAGTCACAGAAAGTCCCACGCAGACGACCCCCAGTCCCAGCAAGTCCCACGCAGACGACTCCCAGTCCCAGCAAGTCCCACGCAGACGACACCCAACCAGGAGACAGTCACAGAAAGTCCCACTCAGACGACCCCCAGTCACAGAAAGTCCCACGCAGACGACCCCCAGTGCCAGAAAGTCCCACGCAGACGACCCCAGTCCCAGAAAGTCCCACGCAGACGACACCCTACCAAGGAGACAGTTCCAGAAAGTCCCACGCAGACGACACCCAGTCCCAGAAAAACACACGCAGACGATCCACACCCAGGAGACAGTGCCAGAAAGTACCACTCAGACGACCCGCCACCCAGGAGACAGTCCCAGAAAGTCCCACGCAGACGACCGCCAGTCCAAAAAGTCCCACGCAGACGACCCCCCACCCAGGAGACAGTCCCAGAAATTCCCAAACAGTCGACCTCACACCCAGGAGACAGTCCAAGAAAGTCCCACGCAGACGACCACCCACCCAGGAGACAGTCCCAGCAAGTCCCACGCAGACGACCCCCAGTCTAAGAAAGTCCCATGCAGACAACACCAACCCAGGACACAGTGCCAGAAAGTCCCTAGCAGACGACCCCCCACACAGGAGACAGTCCCAGAAAGTCCCACGCAGACGACCCCATGTCCCATAAAGTCCTACGCAGACGACACCCCACCCAGGAGGCAGTCCCAGAAAGTCCCATGCAGACGACCCCCACTCCCAGAAATTCCCACGTAGACGGCCCCCAGTCACAGAAAGTCCCACGCAGACGACCCCCAGTCCTAGAAAGTCCCACGCAGACGACCCCCACCCAGCAGACTGTCCCAGAAAGTCCAACGCAGACGACCCCCAGTCCCAGAAAGTCCCACGCAGACGACCCCAGTCCCAGCAAGTCCCACGCAGACGACTCCCAGTCCCAGCAAGTCCCACGCAGACGACCCCCAACCAGGAGACAGTCACAGAAAGTCCCACTCAGACGACCCCCAGTCACAGAAAGTCCCACGCAGACGACCCCCAGTCCCAGCAAGTCCCACGCAGACGACTCCCAGTCCCAGCAAGTCCCACGCAGACGACACCCAACCAGGAGACAGTCACAGAAAGTCCCACTCAGACGACCCCCAGTCACAGAAAGTCCCACGCAGACGACCCCCAGTGCCAGAAAGTCCCACGCAGACGACCCCAGTCCCAGAAAGTCCCACGCAGACGACACCCTACCAAGGAGACAGTTCCAGAAAGTCCCACGCAGACGACACCCAGTCCCAGAAAAACACACGCAGACGATCCACACCCAGGAGACAGTGCCAGAAAGTACCACTCAGACGACCCGCCACCCAGGAGACAGTCCCAGAAAGTCCCACGCAGACGACCGCCAGTCCAAAAAGTCCCACGCAGACGACCCCCCACCCAGGAGACAGTCCCAGAAAGTCCCAAACAGTCGACCTCACACCCAGGAGACAGTCCCAGAAAGTCCCACGCAGACGACCCCCACTCCCAGAAAGTCCCACGCAGATGGCCCCCAGTCCCAGAAAGTCCCACGCAGACAACCCCGAGTCCAAGAAAGTCCCACGCAGACGACACCCCACCCAGGAGACTGTCCCAGAAAAACCCACGCAGACGACCCCCAGTCCCATAAAGTCCCAAAAAAGACCCCCCACCCAGGAGACATTCCCAGAAATTCCCACGCAGACGACCCCCCAGACAGGAGACAGTCCCAGAAAGTCCCACGCAGAAGACCCTCACTCCCAGAAAGTCCCACGCAAATGGCCCCCAGTCCAAGAAATTCCCACGCAGACGACACCCAGTCCCAGAAAGTCCCATGCAGCCCCCCCACCCAGGAGTCAGTCACAGAAAGTCCCAGGAAGATGACCCACAGTCCCAGAAAGTCCCACGCAGACGAACACACACCCAGGAGACAGTCCCAGAAAGACCCACGCAGACGAGACCCAGTCCCAGAAAGTCCCACGAAGAGGAGCCCCCACCCAGGAGACAGTCCCAGAAAGTCCCACGCAGACGATCCCCAGTCCCAGAAAGTCCCATGCAGAAGACCCCCCACACAGGAGACAGTCCCAGATAGCCCACGCAGTGGACCCCCCACCCAGTAGACAGTCCCAGAAAGTCCCACGCAGACGATCCCCAGTCCCAGAAAGTCCCACGCAGACGACTCCCTACCAAGGAGACAGTCCCAGAAAATCCCAGGCAGACGACCCCCAGTCCCAGAAAAACCCACGCTGACGATCCCCACCCAGGAGACTGTCCCAGAAAGTCCCACGCAGACGACCCGCCACCCAGGAGAGGGTCCCAGAAATTCCCACGCAGACGAGTCACAGTCCCAGAAAGTCCAACGCAGACGAACCCCCACCCAGGAGACAATCCCAGAAAGTCCCACGCAGACAACACCCACTCAAAGAAATTCCCACGTAGACGGCCCCCAGTCAAAGAAAGTCCAACGCAGACGACCCCCAGTCCCAGAAAGTCCCACGCAGACGACCGCCACCCGGCAGACAGTCCCAGAAAGTCCCACGCAAACGACCCCCAGTCCCAGAAAGACCCACACAGACAACGCCAAGTCCCAGCAAGTCCCACGCAGACGACCCCCAGTCCCAGAAAGTCCCACTCAGATGAACCCAAGTCACAGAAAGTCCCACGCAGACGACCCCCAGACCCAGAAAGTTTTACGGAGACGACCCCCAGTCCCAGAAAGTCCCACGCAAACGACACCCTACCAAGGAGACAGTCCCAGAAAGTCCCACACAGACGACACCCAGTCCCAGAAAAACACACGCAGACGATCCCCACCCAGGAGACAGTGCCAGAAAGTCCCACTCAGACGACCCGCCACCCAGGAGACAGTCCCAGAAAGTCCCAGGCACACGAAACCCAGTCCCAGAAAGTCCCACGCAGACGAACCCCAGTCCCAGCAAGTCCCACGCAGACGACCCCCCACCCAGGAGACTGTCCCAGAAAGACACACGCAGACGACCCCCAGTCCCAGAAAGTCCCAAAAACGACCCCCACCCAGGAGACAATCCCAGAATGTCCCACGCGGACGAGCCCCCAACCAGGAGACAGGCCCAGAAAGTCCCACGGAGACGATCCCCAGTCCCAGAAAATCACATGCAGAGGACCCCCCACCCAGGTGACAGTCCCAGATATCCCACGCAGACGACCCCACACCCAACAGACAGTCCCAGAAAGTCCCACGCAGAAGACCCCCAGTCCCAGGATGTCCCATGCAGACGACACCCACCCAGGAGACAGTCCCAGAAAGTCCCACGCAGACGACCCCCACCCAGGAGACAGTCCCAGAAAGTCCCACGCAGACGACCCCTAGTCCAAGAAAGTCCCACGCAGACGACACCCAGTCCCAGGAAGTCCCACGCAGACGACACCCAATCCCAGGAGACAGTCCCAGAAAGTTCCACGCAGACGTCCCCCTGTCCCAGAAAGTCCCACGCAGACGTCCCCCAGTCCCAGAAAGTGCCACGCAGACGAGCCCCAGTCACAGAAAGTTCCACGCAGACGTCCCCCAGTCCCAGAAAGTCCCACGCAGACGACCCCCAGTCCCAGAAAGTCCCACGCAGACGACCCCCAAGCCAGGAGACAGTCCCACAAAGTTCCACGCAGACGACACCCAGTCCCAGAATGTCCCACGCAGAGACGCCCAGTCCCAGAAAGTCCCACGCTGACGACCCCTTAGTCCCAGAAAGACCCACGCTGACGACCCCCCAGACAGGAGACAGTCCCAGAAAGACCCACGCAGACGAACCCCAGTCCCAGAAAGTCCCACGCAGACGACCCCCCACTCAGGAGACAGTCCCAGAATGTCCCACGCAGAGGAGCCCCCACCCAGGAGACAGTCCCAGAAAGTCCCACGCATACGATCCCCAGTCCCAGAAAGTCCCATGCAGAGGACCCCCACCCAGGAGACTGTCCAAGATATCCCACGCAGACGACACCCCACCCAGTAGACATTCCCAGAAAGTCCCACGCAGACGACCCGCCACCCAGGAGAGGGTTCCAGAAATTCCCACGCAGACAATCCACAGTCCCAGAAAGTCCCACGCAGACGACACCCCACCCAGGAGACAGTCCCAGAAAGTCCCACGCAGACGACCCCCACTCCAAGAAATTCCCACGTAGACGACCGCCACCCAGCAGACAGTCCCAGAAAGTCCCACGCAGACGACCCCCAGTCCCAGAAAGTCCCACGCAAACGACACCCTACCAAGGAGACAGTCCCAGAAAGTCCCACGCAAACGAACCCCAGTCCCAGAAAAACACACGCAGATGATCCCCACCCAGGAGACAGTGCTAGAAAGTCCCACTCAGACGACCTGCCACCCAGGAGACAGTCCCAGAAAGTCAAACGCAGACGACCCCCACCAAGGAGACAGTCGCAGAAAATCCCAAACAGTCGACCTCAAACCCAGGAGACAGTCCCAGAAAGTCCCACGCAGACGACCCCCACTCCCAGAAAGTCCCACGCAGACGGGCCCGAGTCCCAGAAACTCACACGCAAACAACCCCCAGTCCAAGAAAGTCCCAGGCAGACAATCCCCACCCAGGAGACAGTCCAAGAAAGTCCCACGCAGACGACCCCCAGTCCAAGAAAGTCCCACGCTGACGAACCCCTAGTCCCAGAAAGTCCCACGCTGACGACCCCCCAGACAGGAGACAGTCCCAGAAAGTCCCACGCAGACGACCCACACTCCCAGAAAGTCCCACGCAGACGGCACCCAGTCCCAGAAAGTCCCACGCAGACGACCCCCAGTCCCAGAAAGTCCCACGCAGACGACCATCCACCCAGGAGACAGTCCCAGAAAGACCCACGCAGACGAACCACAGTCCCAGAAAGACCCACGCAGACGACCACCCACCCAGGAGACAGTCCCAGAAAGACCCACGCAGACGAACCCCAGTCCCAGAAAGTCCCACGCAGACGACCTCCCACCCAGGAGACAGTCCCAGAAAGTCCCACGCAGAGGATCCTACACCCAGGAGACAGTCACAGAAAGTCCCACGCAGACGATCCCCAGTCCCAGAAAGTCACATGCAGAGCACCCCCACCCAGGTGACAGACCCAGAAAGTCCCACGCAGACGACCCGCAGTCCCAGAAAGTCCCTAGCAGACGACACGCTACCAAGAAGACAGTCCCAGAAAGTCCCACGCAGACGACCTCCAGTCCCAGAAAAACCCACGCAGACGATCCCCACCCAGGAGACTGTCCCAGAAAGTCCCACGGAGACGACCCGCCACCCAGGAGAGGGTTCCAGAAATTCCCACGCAGACGATCCACAGTCCCAGAAAGTCCCACGCAGACGACACCCCATCCAGGAGACAGACCCAGAAAGTCCCAAGCAGACGACCCCCAGTCCCAGAAAGTCGCACGCAGACGACACCCAGTCCCAGAAAGTCCCAAGCAGACGACCCCCAGTCCCAGAAAGTAACACGCAGACGACCACCAGTCCCACAAATACCGACGCAGAGGACCCCCCCCACTCAGAAGACAGTCCCACGCAGAAGATCCCCACTCCCAGAAAGTCCCACGCAGACGGCCCCAATCCCAGAAAGTCCCACGCAGACGACCCCCAGTCCCAGAAAGTCCCACGCAGACAAAATCCCACCCAGGAGACAGTCCCAGAATGTCCCACGGAGACGACACACAGTCCCAGAAACTCCCACGCAGACTACCACCCACCCAGGAGACAGTCCCAGAAAAACCCACGTAGACGAACCCCAGTCCCAGAAAGTCCCACGCAGACGACACCCCACCCAGGAGACACTCCTAGAAAGTCCCTCGAGGAGGAGCCCCCACCCAGGAGACAGTCCCAGAAAGTCCCACGCAGACGACCCGCAGTCCCAGAAAGTCCCACGCAGACGACAACCCTACCAAGGAGACAGTCCCAGAAAGTCCCACGCAGACGACCCCCAGTCCCAGAAAAACCCACGCAGACGATCCCCACCCAGGAGACTGTCCCAGAAAGTACAACGCAGACGACACGCCACCCAGGAGAGGGTCCCAGAAATTCCCACGCAGACGATCCACAGTCCCAGAAAGTCCCACGCAGACGACGCCGAACCAAGGGAGACAGTCCCAGAAAGTCCCACGCAGACGACCGCCACTACCAGAAAGAATCACGCAGACGGCACCCAGTCCCAGAAAACCCCAAGCAGACGACCCCCAGTCCCAGAAAGTCCCACGCAGACGATCCCAGTCCCAGAAAATCCCACGCAGAGGACCCGTCCACCCAGGAGACAGTCCCAGAATGTCCCACGCAGACGACCCCCAGTCCCAGAAAATCCCATGCAGACGACCCCCCAACCAGGAGACAGTCACAGAAAGTCCCACGCAGACGAACCCCACTCCCAGAAAGTCCCAAACAGACGACCCCCAGTGCCAGAAAGTCCCACGCAGACGACCCCCAGTGCCAGAAAGTCCCACGCAGACGACCACCCACCCAGGAGACAGTCACAGAAAGTCCCACGCAGACGAACCCCACTCCCAGAAAGTCCCAAGCAGACGGCCCCCAGTCCGAGAAAGTCCCACGCATACGACCCCCACTCCCAGAAAGTCCCCCGCAGACGACCCAATAGTCCCAGAAAGTCCCACGCCGACGACCCGCCAGACAGAAGACAGTCCCAGAAAGTCCCACGCAGACGAACCCCAGTCCCAGCAAGTCCCACGCAGACGACGCCCCGACCAGGAGAGAGTCCCACGCAGACGAACCTTAGTCCCAGAAACTCCCACGCTGACGACCCCCAGTCCCAGAAGGTCCCACGCAGACGACCCCCAGTCCCAGAAAGTCCCACGCAGACGACACCCCACCCAGGAGACACTCCTAGAAAGTCCCTCGAGGAGGAGCCCCCACCCAGGAGACAGTCCCAGAAAGTCCCACGCAGACGATCCCCAGTCCCAGAAAGTCCCATGCAGAGGACCACCCACCCAGGAGACAGTCCCAGATATCCCACGCAGACGACCCCCCACCCAGTAGACAGTCCCAGAAAGTCCCACGCAGACGACCCGCAGTCCCAGAAAGTCCCACGCAGACGACACCCTACCAAGGAGACAGTCCCAGAAAGTCCCACGCAGACGACCCCCAGTCCAAGAAAAACCCACGCAGACGATCCCCACCCAGGAGACTGTCCCAGAAAGTACCACGCAGACGACACGCCACCCAGGAGAGGGTCCCAGAAATTCCCACGCAGACGATCCACAGTCCCAGAAAATCCCATGCAGACGACCCCCCAACCAGGAGACAGTCACAGAAAGTCCCACGCAGACGAACCCCACTCCCAGAAAGTCCCAAACAGACGACCCCCAGTCCCAGAAAGTCCCACGCAGACGACCCCCAGTGCCAGAAAGTCCCACGCAGACGACCCCCCACCCAGGAGACAGTCACAGAAAGTCCCACGCAGACGAACCCCACTCCCAGAAAGTCCCAAGCAGACGGCCCCCAGTCCGAGAAAGTCCCACGCATACGACCCCCACTCCCAGAAAGTCCCCCGCAGACGACCCAATAGTCCCAGAAAGTCCCACGCAGACGACCCGCCAGACAGAAGACAGTCCCAGAAAGTCCCACGCAGACGAACCCCAGTCACAGCAATTCCCACGCAGACGACGCCCCGACCAGGAGAGAGTCCCACGCAGACGAACCTTAGTCCCAGAAACTCCCACGCTGACGACCCCCAGTCCCAGAAGGTCCAACGCAGACGACCCCCAGTCCTAGAAAGTCCCACGCAGAGGACACCCTACCAAGGAGACGGTCCCAGAAAGTCCCACGCAGACGACCCCCAGTCCCAGGAGACAGTCCCAGAAAGTCCCTTGCAGACGACCCACACTACCAGAAAATCCCACGCAGAAGGCCCCCAGTCCAAGAATGTCCCACGCAGACAACACCCCACCCAGGAGACAGTCCCAGAAAGTCCCACGCAGACGGCCCCCAGTCCGAGAAAGTCCCACGCATACGACCCCCACTCCCAGAAAGTCCCCCGCAGACGACCCAATAGTCCCAGGAAGTCCCACGCAGACGACCCGCCAGACAGAAGACAGTCCCAGAAAGTCCCACGCAGACGAACCCCAGTCCCAGCAAGTCCCACGCAGACGACGCCCCGACGAGGAGAGAGTCCCAGAAAGTCCCACGCAGACGAACCTTAGTATCAGAAACTCCCACGCTGACGACCCCCAGTCCCAGAAGGTCCCACGCAGACGACCCCCAGTCCTAGAAAGTCCCACGCAGAGGACACCCTACCAAGGAGACGGTCCCAGAAAGTCCCACGCAGACGACCACCAGTCCCAGAAAAACCCACGCAGACGATCCCCACCCAGGAGACTGTCCCAGAAAGTCCCACGCAGACGACCCGCCACCCACAAGAGGGTCCCAGAAATTCCGACGCAGACGGCCCCAGTCCCAGAAAGTCCCACGCAGACGACCCCCAGTCCCAGAAAGTCCCACGCAGACAAAACCCCACCCAGGAGACAGTCCCAGAATGTCCCACGGAGACGACCCGCCAGACAGAAGACCGTCCCAGAAAGTCCCACGCAGACGAACCCCACTCCAAGAAAGTCCCCCGCAGACGACCCAATAGTCCCAGAAAGTCCCACGCAGACGACCCGCCAGACAGAAGACAGTCCCAGAAAGTCCCACGCAGACGAACCCCAGTCCCAGCAATTCCCACGCAGACGTCGACCCGACCAGGAGAGAGTCCCACGCAGACGAACCTTAGTCCCAGAAACTCCCACGCTGACGACCCCCAGTCCCAGAAGGTCCCACGCAGACGACCCCCAGTCCTAGAAAGTCCCACGCAGAGGACACCCTACCAAGGAGACGGTCCCAGAAAGTCCCACGCAGACGACCACCAGTCCCAGAAAAACCCACGCAGACGATCCCCACCCAGGAGACTGTCCCAGAAAGTCCCACGCCACCGACTCGCCACCCACAAGAGGGTCCCAGAAATTCCCACGTAGACGACCCACAGTCCAAGAAAGTCCCACGCAGACGACCCCCCACCCAGGAGACAGTCCCAGAAAGTCCCATGCAGACGACACACACTACCAGAAAATCCCACGCAGAAGGCCCCCAGTCCAAGAATGTCCCACGCAGACAACACCCCACCCAGGAGACAGTCCCAGAAAGTCCCACGCAGACGGCCCCCAGTCCGAGAAAGTCCCACGCATACGACCCCCACTCCCAGAAAGTCCCCCGCAGACGACCCAATAGTCCCAGAAAGTCCCACGTCGACGACCCGCCAGACAGAAGACAGTCCCAGAAAGTCCCACGCAGACGAACCCCAGTCCCAGCAAGTCCCACGCAGACGACGCCCCGACCAGGAGAGAGTCCCAGAAAGTCCCACGCAGACGAACCTTAGTACCAGAAACTCCCACGCTGACGACCCCCAGTCCCAGAAGGTCCCACGCAGACGACCCCCAGTCCTAGAAAGTCCCACGCAGAGGACACCCTACCAAGGAGACGGTCCCAGAAAGTCCCACGCAGACGACCACCAGTCCCAGAAAAACCCACGCAGACGATCCCCACCCAGGAGACTGTCCCAGAAAGTCCCACGCAGACGACCCGCCACCCACAAGAGGGTCCCAGAAATTCCGACGCAGACGGCCCCAGTCCCAGAAAGACCCACGCAGACGACCCCCAGTCCCAGAAAGTCCCACGCAGACAAAACCACACCCAGGAGACAGTCCCAGAATGTCCCACGGAGACGACCCGCCAGACAGAAGACCGTCCCAGAAAGTCCCACGCAGACGAACCCCACTCCAAGAAAGTCCCCCGCAGACGACCCAATAGTCCCAGAAAGTCCCACGCAGACGACCCGCCAGACAGAAGACAGTCCCAGAAAGTCCCACGCAGACGAACCCCAGTCCCAGCAATTCCCACGCAGACGTCGCCCCGACCAGGAGAGAGTCCCACGCAGACGAACCTTAGTCCCAGAAACTCCCACGCTGACGACCCCCAGTCCCAGAAGGTCCCACGCAGACGACCCCCAGTCCTAGAAAGTCCCACGCAGAGGACACCCTACCAAGGAGACGGTCCCAGAAAGTCCCACGCAGACGAACCCCAGTCCCAGCAAGTCCCACGCAGACGACGCCCCGACCAGGAGAGAGTCCCAGAAAGTCCCACGCAGACGAACCATAGTCCCAGAAACTCCCACGCTGACGACCCCCAGTCCCAGAAGGTCCCACGCAGACGACCCCCAGTCCTAGAAAGTCCCACGCAGAGGACACCCTACCAAGGAGACGGTCCCAGAAAGTCCCACGCAGACGACCACCAGTCCCAGAAAAACCCACGCAGACGATCCCCACCCAGGAGACTATCCCTTAAAGTCCCACGCAGACGACCCGCCACCCACAAGAGGGTCCCAGAAAGTCCCACGCAGACGACCCCCAGTCCCAGAAAGTCCCACGCAGACAAAACCCCACCCAGGAGACACTCCTAGAAAGTCCCTCGAGGAGGAGCCCCCACCGAGGAGACAGTCCCAGAAAGTCCCACGCAGACGATCCCCAGTCCCAGAAAGTCCGATGCAGAGGACCACCCACCCAGGAGACAGTCCCAGATATCCCACGCAGACGACCCCCACCCAGTAGACAGTCCGAGAAAGTCCCACGCAGACGACACGCAGTCCCAGAAAGTCCCACGCAGACGACACCCTACCAAGGAGACAGTCCCAGAAAGTCCCACGCAGACGACCCCCAGTCCCAGAAAAACCCACGCAGACGATCACCACCCAGGAGACTGTCCCAGAAAGTCCCACGCAGACGACACGCCACCCAGGAGGGTCCCAGAAATTCCCACGCAGACGATCCACAGTCCCAGAAAGTCCCACGCAGACGACCCCGCACCAAGGGAGACAGTCCAGGAAAGTCCCACGCAGACGACCGCCACTACCAGAAAGAATCATGCAGACGGCCCCCAGTCCCAGAAAGTCCCAAGCAGAAGAACCCCAGTCCCAGAAAGACCCACGCAGACGAACCACAGTCCCAGAAAGACCCACGCAGACGATCCCCACCCAAGAGACTGTCCCAGAAAGTACCACGCAGACGAAACGCCACCCAGGAGAGGGTCCCAGAAATTCCCACGCAGACGATCCACAGTCCCAGAAAGTCCCACGGAGACGACCCCGAACCAAGGGAGACAGTCCCAGAAAGTCCCACGCAGACGACCGCCACTACCAGAAAGAATCACGCAGACGGCACCCAGTCCCAGAAAGCCCCAAGCAGACGACCCCCAGTCCCAGAAAGTCCCACGCAGACGATCCCAGTCCCAGAAAGTCCCACGCAGAGGACCCGTCCACCCAGGAGACAGTCCCAGAATGTCCCACGCAGACGACCCCCAGTCCCAGAAAATCCCATGCAGACGACCCCCCAGCCAGGAGACAGTCACAGAAAGTCCCACGCAGACGAACCCGACTCCCAGAAAGTCCCAAACAGACGACCCTCAGTCCCAGAAAGTCCCACGCAGACGACCCCCAGTGCCAGAAAGTCCCACGGAGACGACCCCCCACCCAGGAGACAGTCACAGAAAGTCCCACGCAGACGAACCCCACTCCCAGAAAGTCCCAAGCAGACGGCCCCCAGTCCGAGAAAGTCCCACGCATACGACCCCCACTCCCAGAAAGTCCCCCGCAGACGACCCCCAGTCCTAGAAAGTCCCACGCAGAGGACACCCTACCAAGGAGACGGTCCCAGAAAGTCCCACGCAGACGACAACCAGTCCCAGAAAAACCCACGCAGACGATCCCCACCCAGGAGACTGTCCCAGAAAGTCCCACGCCACCGACCCGCCACCCACAAGAGGGTCCCAGAAATTCCCACGTAGACGACCCACAGTCCCAGAAAGTCCCACGCAGACGACCCCCCACCCAGGAGACAGTCCCAGAAAGTCCCATGCAGACGACCCACACTACCAGAAAATCCCACGCAGAAGGCCCCCAGTCCAAGAATGTCCCACGCAGACAACACCCCACCCAGGAGACAGTCCCAGAAAGTCCCAAGGAGACGGCCCCCAGTCCAAGAAAGTCCCACGCATACGACCCCCACTCCCAGAAAGTCCCCCGCAGACGACCCAATAGTCCCAGAAAGTCCCACTCAGACGACCCGCCAGACAGAAGACAGTCCCAGAAAGTCCCACGCAGACGAACCCCAGTCCCAGCAAGTCCCACGCAGACGACGCCCCGACCAGGAGAGAGTCCCAGAAAGTCCCACGCAGACGAACCTTAGTCCCAGAAACTCCCACGCTGACGACCCCCAGTCCCAGAAGGTCCCACGCAGACGACCCCCAGTCCTAGAAAGTCCCACGCAGAGGACACCCTACCAAGGAGACGGTCCCAGAAAGTCCCACGCAGACGACCACCAGTCCCAGAAAAACCCACGCAGACGATCCCCACCCAGGAGACTGTCCCTTAAAGTCCCACGCAGACGACCCGCCACCCACAAGAGGGTCCCAGCAATTCCGACGCAGACGGCCCCAGTCCGAGAAAGTCCCACGCAGACGACCCCCAGTCCCAGAAAGTCCCACGCAGACGACAGCCCACCCAGGAGACACTCCTAGAAAGTCCCTCGAGGAGGAGCCCCCACCGAGGAGACAGTCCCAGAAAGTCCCACGCAGACGATCCCCAGTCCCAGAAAGTCCGATGAAGAGGACCACCCACCCAGGAGACAGTCCCAGATATCCCACGCAGACGACCCCCCACCCAGTAGACAGTCCGAGAATGTCCCACGCAGACGACACGCAGTCCAAGAAAGTCCCACGCAGACGACACCCTACCAAGGAGACAGTCCCAGAAAGTCCCACGCAGACGACCCCCAGTCCCAGAAAAACCCACGCAGACGATCACCACCCAGGAGACTGTCCCAGAAAGTCCCACGCAGACGACACGCCACCCAGGAGAGGGTCCCAGAAATTCCCACGCAGACGATCCACAGTCCCAGAAAGTCCCACGCAGAAGACCCCGCACCAAGGGAGACAGTCCAGGAAAGTCCCACGCAGACGACCACCACTACCAGAAAGAATCATGCAGACGGCCCCCAGTCCCAGAAAGTCCCAAGCAGACGACCCCCAGTCTCAGAAAGAACCACGCAGACGAACCACAGTCCCAGAAAGACCCACGCAGACGATCCCCACCCAGGAGACTGTCCCAGAAAGTACCACGCAGACGACACGCCACACAGGAAAGGGTCCCAGAAATTCCCACGCAGACGATCCACAGTCCCAGAAAGTCCCACGGAGACGACCCCGAACCAAGGGAGACAGTCCCAGAAAGTCCCACGCAGACGACCGCCACTACCAGAAAGAATCACGCAGACGGCACCCAGTCCCAGAAAGCCCCAAGCAGACGACCCCCAGTCCCAGAAAGTCCCACGCAGACGATCCCAGTCCCAGAAAGTCCCACGCAGAGGACCCGTCCACCCAGGAGACAGTCCCAGAATGTCCCACGCAGACGACCCCCACTCCCAGAAAGTCCCAAACAGACGACCCCCAGTCCCAGAAACTCCCACGCAGACGACCCCCAGTGCCAGAAAGTCCCACGCAGACGACCCCCCACCCAGGAGACAGTCACAGAAAGTCCCACGCAGACGAACCCCACTCCCAGAAAGTCCCAAGCAGACGGCCCCCAGTCCGAGAAAGTCCCACGCATACGACCCCCACTCCCAGAATGTCCCCCGCAGACGAACCTTAGTCCCAGAAACTCCCACGCTGACGACCACCAGTCCCAGAAGGTCCCCCGCAGACGACCCCCAGTCCTAGAAAGTCCCACGCAGAGGACACCCTACCAAGGAGACGGTCCCAGAAAGTCCCACGCAGACGACCACCAGTCCCAGAAAAAGCCACGCAGACGATCCCCACCCAGGAGACTGTCCCAGAAAGTCCCACGCCACCGACCCGCCACCCACAAGAGGGTCCCAGAAATTCCCACGTAGACGACCCACAGTCCCAGAAAGTCCCACGCAGACGACCCCCAGTCCCAGAAAGTCCCACGCAGACGATCCCAGTCCCAGAAAGTCCCACGCAGAGGACCCGTCCACCCAGGAGACAGTCCCAGAATGTCCCACGCAGACGACCCCCAGTCCCAGAAAATCCCATGCAGACGACCCCCCAGCCAGGAGACAGTCACAGAAAGACCCACGCAGACGAACCCCACTCCCAGAAAGTCCCAAACAGACGACCCCCAGTCCCAGAAAGTCCCACGCAGACGACCCCCAGTGCCAGAAAGTCCGACGCAGACGACCCCCCACCCAGGAGACAGTCCCAGAAAGTCCCATGCAGACGACCCACACTACCAGAAAATCCCACGCAGAAGGCCCCCAGTCCAAGAATGTCCCACGCAGAAAACACCCCACCCAGGAGACAGTCCCAGAAAGTCCCACGCAGACGGCCCCCAGTCCGAGAAAGTCCCACGCATACGACCCCCACTCCCAGAAAGTCCCCCGCAGACGACCCAATAGTCCCAGAAAGTCCCACGCAGACGACCCGCCAGACAGAAGACAGTCCCAGAAAGTCCCACGCAGAAGAACCCCAGTCCCAGCAAGTCCCACGCAGACGACGCCCCGACCAGGAGAGAGTCCCAGAAAGTCCCACGCAGACGAACCTTAGTCCCAGAAACTCCCACGCTGACGACCCCCAGTCCCAGAAGGTCCCACGCAGACGACCCCCAGTCCTAGAAAGTCCCACGCAGAGGACACCCTACCAAGGAGACGGTCTCAGAAAGTCCCTCGCAGACGACCACCAGTCCCAGAAAAACCCACGCAGACGATCCCCACCCAGGAGACTGTCCCAGAAAGTACCACGCAGACGACACGCCACACAGGAAAGGGTCCCAGAAATTCCCACGCAGACGATCCACAGTCCCAGAAAGTCCCACGGAGACGACCCCGAACCAAGGGAGACAGTCCCAGAAAGTCCCACGCAGACGACCGCCACTACCAGAAAGAATCACGCAGACGGCACCCAGTCCCAGAAAGCCCCAAGCAGACGGCCCCCAGTCCCAGAAAGTCCCACGCAGACGATCCCAGTCCCAGAAAGTCCCACGCAGAGGACCCGTCCACCCAGGAGACAGTCCCAGAATGTCCCACGCAGACGACCCCCACTCCCAGAAAGTCCCAAACAGACGACCCCCAGTCCCAGAAAGTCCCACGCAGACGACCCCCAGTGCCAGAAAGTCCCACGCAGACGACCCCCCACCCAGGAGACAGTCACAGAAAGTCCCACGCAGACGAACCCCACTCCCAGAAAGTCCCAAGCAGACGGCCCCCAGTCCGAGAAAGTCCCACGCATACGACCCCCACTCCCAGAATGTCCCCCGCAGACGAACCTTAGTCCCAGAAACTCCCACGCTGACGACCACCAGTCCCAGAAGGTCCCCCGCAGACGACCCCCAGTCCTAGAAAGTCCCACGCAGAGGACACCCTACCAAGGAGACGGTCCCAGAAAGTCCCACGCAGACGACCACCAGTCCCAGAAAAAGCCACGCAGACGATCCCCACCCAGGAGACTGTCCCAGAAAGTCCCACGCCACCGACCCGCCACCCACAAGAGGGTCCCAGAAATTCCCACGTAGACGACCCACAGTCCCAGAAAGTCCCACGCAGACGACCCCCAGTCCCAGAAAGTCCCACGCAGACGATCCCAGTCCCAGAAAGTCCCACGCAGAGGACCCGTCCACCCAGGAGACAGTCCCAGAATGTCCCACGCAGACGACCCCCAGTCCCAGAAAATCCCATGCAGACGACCCCCCAGCCAGGAGACAGTCACAGAAAGACCCACGCAGACGAACCCCACTCCCAGAAAGTCCCAAACAGACGACCCCCAGTCCCAGAAAGTCCCACGCAGACGACCCCCAGTGCCAGAAAGTCCGACGCAGACGACCCCCCACCCAGGAGACAGTCCCAGAAAGTCCCATGCAGACGACCCACACTACCAGAAAATCCCACGCAGAAGGCCCCCAGTCCAAGAATGTCCCACGCAGAAAACACCCCACCCAGGAGACAGTCCCAGAAAGTCCCACGCAGACGGCCCCCAGTCCGAGAAAGTCCCACGCATACGACCCCCACTCCCAGAAAGTCCCCCGCATACGACCCAATAGTCCCAGAAAGTCCCACGCAGACGACCCGCCAGACAGAAGACAGTCCCAGAAAGTCCCACGCAGACGAACCCCAGTCCCAGCAAGTCCCACGCAGACGACGCCCCGACCAGGAGAGAGTCCCAGAAAGTCCCACGCAGACGAACCTTAGTCCCAGAAACTCCCACGCTGACGACCCCCAGTCCCAGAAGGTCCCACGCAGACGACCCCCAGTCCTAGAAAGTCCCACGCAGAGGACACCCTACCAAGGAGACGGTCTCAGAAAGTCCCTCGCAGACGACCACCAGTCCCAGAAAAACCCACGCAGACGATCCCCACCCAGGAGACTCTCCCAGAAAGTCCCACGCAGACGACCCGCCACCCACAAGAGGGTCCCAGAAATTCCGACGCAGACGGCCCCAGTCCCAGAAAGTCCCACGCAGACGACCCCCATCCCAGAAAGTCCCACGCAGACAAAACCCCACCCAGGAGACAGTCCCAGAATGTCCCACGGAGACGACACACAGTCCCAGAAAGTCCCACGCAGACGACAGCCCACCCAGGAGACACTCCTAGAAAGTCCCTCGAGGAGGAGCCCCCACCGAGGAGACAGTCCCAGAAAGTCCCACGCAGGCGATCCCCAGTCCCAGAAAGTCCGATGCAGAGGACACCCACCCAGGAGACAGTCCCAGATATCCCACGCAGACGACCCCCCACACAGTAGACAGTCCGAGAAAGTCCCACGCAGACGACACGCAGTCCCAGAAAGTCCCACGCAGACGACACCCTACCAAGGAGACAGTCCCAGAAAGTCCCACGCAGACGACCCCCAGTCCCAGAAAAACCCACGCAGACGATCCCCACCCAGGAGACTGTCCCAGAAAGTCCCACGCAGACGACACGCCACCCAGGAGAGGGTCACAGAAATTCCCACGCAGACGATCCACAGTCCCAGAAAGTCCCACGCAGACGACCCCGCACGAAGGGAGACAGTCCAGGAAAGTCCCACGCAGACGACCGCCACTACCAGAAAGAATCATGCAGACGGCCCCCAGTCCCAGAAAGTCCCACGCAGACGACCCCCAGTCCCAGAAAGACCCAAGCAGACGAACCACAGTCCCAGAAAGACCCACGCAGACGACCACCCACCCAGGAGACAGTCCCAGAAAGACCCACGCAGACGAACCCCAGTCCCAGAAAGTCCCACGCAGACGACCTGCCACCCAGGAGACAGTCCCAGAAAGTCCCACGCAGAGGATCCTACACCCAGGAGACAGTCACAGAAAGTCCCACGCAGACGATTCCCAGTCCCAGAAAGTCCCATGCAGAGCACCCCCACCCAGGTGACAGACACAGAAAGTCCCACGCAGACGAACCCCAGTCCCAGAAAAACCCACGCAGACAGTCCCCACCCAGGAGACTGTCCCAGAAAGTCCCACGGAGACGACCCGCCACCAAGGAGAGGGTTCCAGAAATTCCTACGCAGACAATCCACAGTCCCAGAAAGTCCCGCGCAGACGACACCCTATCCAGGAGACAGACCCAGAAAGTCCCAAGCAGACGACCCCCAGTCCCAGAAAGTCCAACGCAGACGACACCCAGTCCCAGAAAGTCCCAAGCAGACGACCCCCAGTCCCAGAAAGTACCACGCAGACGACCACCAGTCCCAGAAATACCGACGCAGAGGACCCCCCCACTCAGAAGACAGTCCCACGCAGAAGACCCCCACTCCCAGAAAGTCCCACGCAGACGGCCCTAATCCCAGAAAGTCCCACGCAGACGACCCCCAGTCCCAGAAAGTCCCACGCAGACAAAACCCCACCCAGGAGACAGTCCCAGAATGTCCCACGGAGACGACACACAGTCCCAGAAACTCCCACGCAGACTACCACCCACCCAGGAGACAGTCCCAGAAAGACCCACGCAGACGAACCCCAGTCCCAGAAAGTCCCGCGCAGACGACACCCCACCCAGGAGACACTCCTAGAAAGTCCCTCGAGGAGGAGCCCCCACCCAGGAGACAGTCCCAGAAAGTCCCACGCAGACGATCCCCAGTCCCAGAAAGTCCCATGCAGAGGACCACCCACCCAGGAGACAGTCACAGAAAGTCCCACGCAGACGACCCCCAGTCCCAGAAAAACCCACGCAGACGATCCCCACCCAGGAGACTGTCCCAGAAAGTCCCAAGCAGACGACCCGCCACCCACAAGAGGGTCCCAGAAATTCCCACGCAGACGGCCCCAGTCCCAGAAAACCAACGCAGACGACCCCCAGTCCCAGAAAGTCCCACGCAGACGACACACAGTCCCAGAAAGTCCCACGCAGACGACCACCCACCCAGGAGACAGTCCCAGAAAGACCCACGCAGACGAACCCCAGTCCCAGAAAGTCCCACGCAGACGAAACCCCACCCAGGAGACACTCCTAGAAAGTCCCTCGAGGAGGAGCCCCCACCCAGGAGACAGTCCCAGAATGTCCCACGGAGACGACACACAGTCCCAGAAAGTCCCACGCAGACGACCACCCAACCAGGAGACAGTCCCAGAAAGACCCACGCAGACGAACCCCAGTCCCAGAAAGACCCACGCAGACGAACCCCAGTCCCAGAAAGTCCCACGCAGAGGACACCCCACCCAGGAGACACTCCTAGAAAGTCCCTCGAGGAGGAGCCCCCACCCAGGAGACAGTCCCAGAAAGTCCCACGCAGACGATCCCCAGTCCCAGAAAGTCCCATAAAGAGGACCACCCACCCAGGAGACAGTCCCAGATATCCCACGCAGACGACCCCCCACCCAGTAGACAGTCCCAGAAAGTCCCACGCAGACGACACGCAGTCCCAGAAAGTCCCACGCAGACGACACCCTACCAAGGAGACAGTCCCAGAAAGTCCCACGCAGACGACCCCCAGTCCCAGAAAAACCCACCCAGACGATCCCCACCCAGGAGACTGTCCCAGAAAGTCCCACGCAGACGACCCGCCACCCACAAGAGGGTCCCAGAAATTCCCACGCAGACGACCCACAGTCCCAGAAAGTCCCATGCAGACGACCCACACTACCAGAAAATCCCACGCAGACGGCCCCCAGTCCAAGAATGTCCCACGCAGACAACACCCCACCCAGGAGACAGTCCCAGAATGTCCCACGCAGACGACCCACAGTTCCAGAAAGTCCCACGCAGACGACCCCGCCCCAACCAGGAGACAGTCCCATTAAGTCCCACGCAGACGACACCCAGTCCCAGAAAGTCCCACGCAGACGACCCCCCGTCCCAGAAAGTCCCACGCAGACGACACCCAGTCCCAGAAAGTCCCACGCAGACGACCCACCACGCAAGAGACAGTCCCAGAAAGTCCCTCGAGGAGGAGCCCCCACCCAGGAGACAGTCCCAGAAAGTCCCACGCAGACGATCCCCAGTCCCAGAAAGTCCCATAAAGAGGACCACCCACCCAGGAGACAGTCCCAGATATCCCACGCAGACGACCCCCCACCCAGTAGACAGTCCCAGAAAGTCCACCGCAGACAACACGCAGTCCCAGAAAGTCCCACGCAGACGACACCCTACCAAGGAGACAGTCCCAGAAAGTCCCACGCAGACGAACCCCAGTCCCAGAAAAACACACGCAGACGATCCCCACCCAAGAGACTGTCCCAGAAAGTCCCACGCAGACGACACGCCACCCAGGAGAGGGACCCAGAAATTCCCACGCAGACGATCCACAGTCCAAGAAAGTCCCACGCAGACGACCGCCACTACCAGAAAGAATCACGCAGACGGCCCCCAGTCCCAGAAAGTCCCAAGCAGACGACCCCCAGTCCCAGAAAGTCCCACGCAGACGATCCCAGTCCCAGAAAGTCCCACGCAGAGGACCCGTCCACACAGGAGACAGTCCCAGAAAGTCCCACGCAGACGACCCCCAGTCCCAGAAAATCCCATGCAGACGAGTCCCCAACCAGGAGACAGTCACAGAAAGTCCCACGCAGACGAACCCCACTCACAGAAAGTCCCAAGCAGACGACCCCCAGTACCAGAAAATCCCACGCAGACGACCCCCAGTCCCAGAAAGTCCCACGCAGACGACCGCCTAGACAGAAGACAGTCCCAGAAAGTCCCACGCAGACGAACCCCAGTCCCAGCAAGTCCCACGCAGACGACGCCCCGACCAGGAGAGAGTCCCAGAAAGTCCCACGCAGACGAACCTTAGTCCCAGAAACTCCCACGCTGACGACCCCCAGTCCCAGAAGGTCCCACGCAGAGGACACCCTACCAAGGAGACGGTCCCAGAAAGTCCCACGCAGACGACCCCCAGTCCCAGAAAAACCCACGCAGACGATCCCCACCCAGGAGACTGTCCCAGAACGTCCCACGCAGACGACCCGCCACCCACAAGAGGGTCCCAGAAATTCCCACGCAGACGACCCACAGTCCCAGAAAGTCCCATGCAGACGACCCACACTACCAGAAAATCCCACGCAGACGGCCCCCAGTCCAAGAATGTCCCACGCAGACAACACCCCACCCAGGAGACAGTCCCAGAAAGTCCCACGCAGACGACCCACAGTTCCAGAAAGTCCCACGCAGACGACCCCGCCCCAACCAGGAGACAGTCCCATAAAGTCCCACGCAGACGACACCCAGTCCCAGAAAGTCCCACGCAGACGACCCCCAGTCCCAGAAAGTCCCACGCAGACGACACCCAGTCCCAGAAAGTCCCACGCAGACGACCCACCACGCAAGAGACAGTCCCAGAAAGTCCCACGCAGAGGAGCCCCCACCCAGGAGACAGTCCCAGAAAGACCCACGCAGACCACCTCCAGTCCCATTAAGTCCCACGTAGACGACCCCCAGTCCCAGGAAGTCCCACGCAGACGGCACCCAGTCCCAGAAAGTCCCACGCAGACGACCCCCTAGTCCCAGAAAGTCACACGCAGACGACCCCCCAAACAGGAGACAGTCCCAGAGAGTCCCACGCAGACGACACCCAGTCCCAGCAAGTCCCACGCAGACGACCTCCCCACACAGGAGACAGTCCCAGAAAGACCCACGGAGACTAACCCCAGTCCCAGAAAGTCGCACGCAGACGACCCCCAGTCCCAGATATTCACACGCAGACGACACCCCACCCAGGCGACAGTCCCAGAAAGTCACAGCAAGAGGACCCCCAGTCCCAGCAAATCCCACGCAGACGACCCCCCACCCACGAGACAGTCCCAGAGAGTCCCACGCAGACGACCCCCACTCCGACAAAGTCCAACGCAGACGGCCCCCAGTCACAGGAAGTCCCACGCAGACGACACCCCACTAAGGAGACAGTCCCAGAAATTCCCACGCAGACGACCCCTAGTCCCAGATAGTCCCACGCAGACGACCCCCCAGACAGGATAAAGTCACAGAAAGGCCCAAGCAGACGACCCCCCACCCAGGAGACAGTCGCAGAAAGTTCCATGCAGAGACCCCCCAACCAGGAGACAGTCATAGAAAGTCCTAGGTAGACGACCGACAGTCCAAGAAAGTCCCACGCAGACGACCTTCCACGCAGGAGACACTCCCAGAAAGACCCACCCAGACGAACCCCCACCCAGGAGACAGTCCCAGAAAGACCCACGCAGACGACCCCCAGTCACAGAAACACCCACCCAGGAGACAGTCCGAGAAAGACCCACGCAGACGACCCCAGTCCCAGAAAGTCCCACGCAGACGACCCCCACCCAGGAGACAGTCCCAGAAAGTCCCACGCAGACGACCCCTCAGACAGGAGAAAGTCCCAGAAAGGCCCACGCAGACGACCCCCAGTCCCAGAAAGTCCCACGCAGACGAAACCCCACCCAGGAGACAGTCGCAGAAAGTTCCATGCAGAGACCCCGCAACCAGGAGACAGTCATAGAATGTCCTACGTAGACGACCGACAGTCCCAGAAAGTCCCACGCAGACGACTCCCCACGCAGGAGACACTCCCAGAAAGTCCCACCCAGACGAACCCCCAACCAGGAGACAGTCCCAGAAAGACCCACGCAGACGACCCCCAGTCACAGAAACACCCACCCAGGAGACAGTCCCAGAAAGACGCACGCAGACGACCCCCAGTCCCAGAAAGTCCAACGCAGACGACCCCCAGTCCTATGAAGTCCCATGCAGACGACCCCCACCCAGGAGAAGGTCCCAGAAAGACCCACGCAGACGACCCCCACCCAGGAGACAGTCCCAGAAAGACCCAAACAGACGATCCCCCACCCAGGGGACAGTCCCAGAAATTCCCACGCAGACGACCCCCAGTCTCAGAAAGTCCCACGAAGACGACCCCCCCAGGAGACAGTCCCAGAAAGTCCCACGAGGACGACCCTCAGTCCAAGAAAGTCCCACGCAGAAGACCCCCACTCCCAGGAAGTCCCACGCAGACGGCACCCAGTCCCAGAAAGTCCCACGCAGACGACCCCCTAGTCCCAGAAATTCCCACGCAGACAACCCCCACCCAGGAGACAGTCCCAGAAAGTCACTGGCAGACGACCCCCAGTCCCAGAAAGTCACAGAAAGAGGGCCCCCAGTCCCAGCAAATCCCACGCAGACGAACCCCCACCGACGAGACAGTCCCAGAGAGTCCCACGCAGACTACCACAGTCCCAGAAAGTCCCACGCAGACTACCACAGTCCCAGAAAGTCCCACGCTGACGACCCCCAGTCCCAGAAAATCCAACGCAGACGACCCCCAGTCACAGGAAGTCCCACGCAGACGACACCCCACTAAGGAGACAGTCCCATAAATTCCCACGCAGACGACCCCTAGTCCCAGATAGTCCCACGCAGACGACCCCCCAGACAGGAGGAAGTCCCAGAAAAGCCCACGCAGACGACCCCCAGTCCCAGAAAGTCCCACGCAGACGACCCCCCACCCAGGAGACAGTCGCAGAAAGTTCCATGCAGATACCCCCCAACCAGGAGACAGTCATAGAAAGTCCTACGTAGAAGACCGACAGTCCCAGAAAGTCCCACGCAGACGACTCCCCACTCAGGAGAAACTCCAAGAAAGTCCCACCCAGACGAACCCCCACCCAGGAGACAGTCCCAGAAAGACCCACGCAGACGACCCCCAGTCACAGAAACACCCACCCCGGAGACAGTCCCAGAAAGACCCACGCAGACGACCCCCAGTCCCAGAAAGTCCCACGCAGACGACCCCCAGTCCCAGAAAGTCCCACGCAGACGACACCCAGTCCCAGAAAGTCCCACGCAGACGACCCACCACGCAAGAGACAGTCCCAGAAAGTCCCACGCAGAGGAGCCCCCACCCAGGAGACAGTCCCAGAAAAACCCACGCAGACCACCTCCAGTCCCATTAAGTCCCACGTAGACGACCCCCAGTCCCAGGAAGTCCCACGCAGACGGCACCCAGTCCCAGAAAGTCCCACGCAGACGACCCCCTAGTCCCAGAAAGTCACACGCAGACGACCCCTCAAACAGGAGACAGTCCCTGAAAGTCCCACGCAGACGACACCCAGTCCCAGCAAGTCCCACGCAGACGAGCCCCACCCAGGAGACAGTCCCAGAAAGACCCACGGAGACCAGCCCCAGTCCCAGTAAGTCCCACGTAGACGACACCCCACCAAGGAGAGTGGCCCAGATAGTCCCACGCAGACGACCTCCAGTCCCAGAAAATCCAACGCAGACGAACACCCAACCAGGAGACAATCCCAGAAGTTTCACGCAGACGACACCCGCCCCCCATGAGACAGTCCCAGAAAGTCCCACGCAGACGACCCGCCACCCAGGAGACAGTCCCAGAAAGTCCCACGCAGACGACACCCAGTCCCTGAAAGTCCCACGCAGAGGACCCCCAGTCCCAGAAAGTCCCACGCAGAGCAACCCCCACCCAGGAGAGAGTCCCAGAAAGACCCCCGCAGACGACCCCCAGTCCCACAAAATCCCACGCAGACGACACCGCACCCAGGCGACTGTACCAGAAAGACCCATGCAGACGACCCCCAGTCCCAGAAAGTCCCATGCAGACGACACCCCACCCAGGAGACAGTCCTAGATATCCCACGCAGACGACCCCCACCCAGGAGACAGTCCCAGAAAGTCCCACGGAGACGAACCCCAGTCCAAGAAAGTCCCACGCAGACGACCCCCAGACAGGAGAGTGTCCCAGCAAGTCCCACGCATACGACCCCCAGTCCCAGAAACTCCCACGCAGACGAACACCCACCCAGGAGACAGTACCAGAAAGTCCCACGCAGACGACCCCCCACCCAGGAGACAGTCCAAGAAAGTCCCACGCAGACGACCCCCCAACCAGGAGACAGTCCCAGAAACTCCCACGCAGACGAACCCCAGTCCCAGAAAGTCCCACGCAGACGACCACCACCCAGGAGACAGTCCCAGAAAGTCCCACGCAGACGACACCCATTCCCTGAAAGTCCCACGCAGACGACCCCCCACGCAGGAGACAGTCCCAGAAAGTCCCACGCAGAAGACCCCTAGTCCAAGAAAGTCCCATGCAGACGACCCCCCACCCAGGAGACAGTCCCAGAAAGTCCCACGCAGACGACCCCCAGTCCCAGAAAGTCCCACGCAGACGACAACCACCCAGGAGACAGTCCCAGAAAGTCCCACGCAGAAGACCCCTAGTCCCAGAAAGTCCCATGCCGACGACCCCCCACCCAGGATACAGTCCCAGAAAGTCCCACGCAGACGAGACCCCACCCAGGAGACAGTCCCAGAAAGTCCCACGCAGACGACACCCAGTCCCTGAAAGTCCCACGCAGACGACCCCCTACGCAGGAGACATTCCCAGAAAGTCCCACGCTGACGAATCCCCACCGAGGAGACAGTCACAGAAAGTCCCACGCAGATGACACCACACCCAGGAGACAGTCCCAGAAAGTCCCACGGAGACGAACCCCAGTCCAAGAAAGTCCCACGCAGACGACCCCCAGACAGGAGAGTGTCCCAGCAAGTCCCACGCATACGACCCCCAGTCCCAGAAACTCCCACGCAGACGAACACCCACCCAGGAGACAGTACCAGAAAGTCCCACGCAGACGACCCCCCACCCAGGAGACAGTCCAAGAAAGTCCCACGCAGACGACCCCCCAACCAGGAGACAGTCCCAGAAACTCCCACGCAGACGAACCCCAGTCCCAGAAAGTCCCACGCAGACGACCACCACCCAGGAGACAGTCCCAGAAAGTCCCACGCAGACGACACCCATTCCCTGAAAGTCCCACGCAGACGACCCCCCACGCAGGAGACAGTCCCAGAAAGTCCCACGCAGAAGACCCCTAGTCCAAGAAAGTCCCATGCAGACGACCCCCCACCCAGGAGACAGTCCCAGAAAGTCCCACGCAGACGACCCCCAGTCCCAGAAAGTCCCACGCAGACGACAACCACCCAGGAGACAGTCCCAGAAAGTCCCACGCAGACGACACCCAGTCCCAGAAAGTCACAGCAAGAGGACCCCCAGTCCCAGCAAATCCCACGCAGACGAACCCCCACCCACGAGACGTTCCCAGAGAGTCCCACGCAGTCGACCCCCACTCCGAGAAAGTCCAACGCAGACGGCCCCCAGTCACAGGAAGTCCCACGCAGACGACACCCCACTAAGGAGACAGTCCCAGAAATTCCCACGCAGACGACCCCTAGTCCCAGAAAGTCCCACGCAGACGACACCCCACGCAGGAGACACTCCCAGAAAGTCCCACCCAGACGAACCCCCACCCAGGAGACAGTCCAAGAAATTCCCACGCAGACGACCCCTAGTCCCAGATAGTCCCACGCAGACGACCCCCCAGACAGGATAAAGTCACAGAAAGGCCCAAGCAGACGACCCCCCACACAGGAGACAGTCGCAGAAAGTTCCATGCAGAGACCCCCCAACCAGGAGACAGTCATAGAAAGTCCTAGGTAGACGACCGACAATCCCAGAAAGTCCCACGCAGACGACCTTCCACGCAGGAGACACTCCCAGAAAGTCCCACCCAGACGAACCCCCACCCAGGAGACAGTCCCAGAAAGACCCACGCAGACGACCCCCAGTCACAGAAACACCCACCCAGGAGACAGTCCGAGAAAGACCCACGCAGGCGACCCCCAGTCCCAGAAAGTCCCACGCAGACGACCCCCACCCAGGAGACAGTCCCAGAAAGTCCCACGCAGACGACCCCTCAGACAGGAGAAAGTCCCAGAAAGGCCCACGCAGACGACCCCCAGTCCCAGAAAGTCCCACGCAGACGACCCCCCACCCTGGAGACAGTCGCAGAAAGTCCCTGCAGAGACCCCGCAACCAGGAGACAGTCATAGAAAGTCCTACTTAGACGACCGACAGTCCCAGAAAGTCCCACGCAGACGACTCCCCACGCAGGAGACACTCCCAGAAAGTCCCACCCAGACGAACCCCCAACCAGGAGACAGTCCCAGAAAGACCCACGCAGACGACCCCCAGTCACAGAAACACCCACCCAGGAGACAGTCCCAGAAAGACGCACGCAGACGACCCCCAGTCCCAGAAAGTCCAACGCAGACGACCCCCAGTCCTATGAAGTCCCATGCAGACGACCCCCACCCAGGAGAAGGTCCCAGAAAGACCCACGCAGACGACCCCCACCCAGGAGACAGTCCCAGAAAGACCCAAACTGACGATCCCCCACACAGGGGACAGTCCCAGAAAGTCCCACGCAGACGACCCCCAGTCTCAGAAAGTCCCACGAAGACGACCCCCCCAGGAGACAGTCCCAGAAAGTCCCACGAGG
Organism: Acanthosepion esculentum; assembly: GCA_964036315.1. Classification (NCBI taxonomy): domain Eukaryota; kingdom Metazoa; phylum Mollusca; class Cephalopoda; order Sepiida; family Sepiidae; genus Acanthosepion; species Acanthosepion esculentum. Next base: position 69,502,216 of record OZ038514.1, read on the forward strand.
ACGACCCTCAGTCCAAGAAAGTCCCACGCAGAAGACCCCCACTCCCAGGAAGTCCCACGCAGACGGCACCCAGTCCCAGAAAGTCCCACGCAGACGACCCCCTAGTCCCAGAAATTCCCACGCAGACAACCCCCCACCCAGGAGACAGTCCCAGAAAGTCACTGGCAGACGACCCCCAGTCCCAGAAAGTCACAGCAAGAGGGCCCCCAGTCCCAGCAAATCCCACGCAGACGAACCCCCACCGACGAGACAGTCCCAGAGAGTCCCACGCAGACTACCACAGTCCCAGAAAGTCCCACGCAGACTACCACAGTCCCAGAAAGTCCCACGCTGACGACCCCCAGTCCCAGAAAATCCAACGCAGACGACCCCCAGTCACAGGAAGTCCCACGCAGACGACACCCCACTAAGGAGACAGTCCCATAAATTCCCACGCAGACGACCCCTAGTCCCAGATAGTCCCACGCAGACGACCCCCCAGACAGGAGGAAGTCCCAGAAAAGCCCACGCAGACGACCCCCAGTCCCAGAAAGTCCCACGCAGACGACCCCCCACCCAGGAGACAGTCGCAGAATGTTCCATGCAGAGACCCCCCAACCAGGAGACAGTCATAGAAAGTCCTACGTAGAAGACCGACAGTCCCAGAAAGTCCCACGCAGACGACTCCCCACTCAGGAGAAACTCCAAGAAAGTCCCAACCAGACGAACCCCCACCAGGAGACAGTCCCAGAAAGACCCACGCAGACGACCCCCAGTCCCAGAAAGTCCCACGCAGACGACCCCCACCCAGGAGACAGTCCCAGAAAGTCCCACGCAGACGACCCCTTCACCCAGGAGACAGTCCAAGAGAGTCCCACTTCAGACTACCCCAGTCCCAGAAAGTCCCACGCAGACGATCCCCAGTCCCAGAAAGTCCCACGCAGACGACACCCCACCAAGGAGACAGTCCCAGAAATTCCCACGCAGACGACCCCCCAGACAGGAGAAAGTCCCAGAAGGCCCACGCAGACGACCCCCAGTCCCTGAAAGTCCCACGCAGACGACCCCCCACCCAGGTGACAGTCATAGAAAGTCCCACGCAGACGACCCCCGGTCCCAGATAGTCCCACGCAGACGACCCCCAATCCTAGGAAGTCCCATGCAGACGACCCCCACCCAGGGGACAGTCCAAGAAAGTCCCACGCAGACGACCCCCAGTCCCAGAAAGTCCTACGAAGACGATCCCCCCAGGAGACAGTCCCAGAAAGTCCCACGCAGACGACCCCCAGTCCTATGAAGTCCCATGCAGACGACCCCCACCCAGGAGAAGGTCCCAGAAAGTCCCACGCAGACGACCCCCACACAGGAGACAGTCCCAGAAAGTCCCAAACAGACGATCCCCCACCCAGGGGACAGTCCCAGAAAGTCCCACGCAGACGACCCCAAGTCCCACCATGTCCCAAGCAAACGACCCCCCACCCAGGAGACAGTCCCAGAAAGTCCCACGCAGACGACCCCCAGTCCCAGGAAGTCCCACGCATACGGCACCCAGTCGCAGAAAGTCCCACGCAGACGACCCCCAGTCCCAGCAAGTCCCACGCAGACGACCCCCCTCCCAGCAGACAGTCCCAGAAAGACCCACGGAGACTACCACCAGTCCCAGAAAGTCGCACGCAGACGACCCCCAGTCCCAGAAATTCCCACGCAGACGACCCCCCACCCAGGAGACAGTCCCAGAAAGTCCCACGCAGATGACACCCAGTCCCAGAAAGTCCCACGCAGACGACCCCCAGTCAAAGAACGTCCCACGCAGACGACCCCCCACCCAGGAGACAGTCCTAGAAAGTCCCACGCAGACGACCCCCTAGTCCAAGAAAGTCCCACGCAGACGACCCCCCAAACTGGAGACAGTCCCAGAAAGGCCCACGCAGACGACACCCAGTCACAGAAAGTCCAACGCAGACGACCCCCCACCCAGGAGACAGTCGCAGAAAGTTCCATGCAGAGACCCCCCAATCAGGTGACAGTCATAGAAAGTCCCACGCAGACGACCCCCGGTCGAAGATAGTCCGACGCAGACGACCCCAAGTCCTAGGAAGTCCCATGAAGACGACCCCCAGTCCCAGAAAGTCCCACGAAGACGAACCCCCCAGGAGACAGTCCCAGAAAGTCCCACGCAGACGAACCCCAGTCCTATGAAGTCCCATGCAGACGACCCCCACCGAGGAGAATGTCCCAGAAAGTCCCAAACAGACGACCCCCACACAGGAGACAGTCCCAGAAAGTCCCAAACAGACGATCCCCCACCCAGGAGACAGTCAGAGAAAGTCCCACGCAGACGACCCCCAGTCCCAGGAAGTCCCAGGCATACGGCATCCAGTCCCAGAAAGACCCACGCAGACGACCGCCTAGTCCCTGAAAGTCACACGCAGACGATTCCAGTCCCACGCAGACGACCCCCCACCCAGGAGACAGTCCCAGAAAGTCCCACGCAGACGACCCCCAGTCCCACAAAGTCCCACGCAGACGACACCGCACCCAGGAGACTGTCCCAGAAAGACCCATGCAGACGACCCCCCACCCAGGAGACAGTCCCAGAAAGTCCCACACAGACGACCCCCGTGCCACAAAGTCCCACGCAGACGACACCGCACCCAGGAGACTGTCCCAGAAAGTCCCACGCAGACGACACCCAGTCCAAGAAAGTCCCAAGCAGACGATCCCCAGACAGGAGAGTCTCCCAGCAAGTCCCACGCAGACGACCCCCAGTCCCAGAAAATCCCACGCAGATGATCACCCACCCAGAAAGTACCAAACAGACGACCTCCCACCTAGGAGACAGTCCCAGAAAGTCCCACGTAGACTACCACCACTCCCAAAAAGTCCCACGCAGACGATCCCCAGTCATAGAATGTCCCACGCAGAAGACTCCCACACAGGAGACAGTCCCAGAAAGACCAACGCAGACGACCCACAGTCACAGAAAGTCCCACGCAGACGACCCCCAGTCCCAGAAAGTCCCACGCAGACGACCCCCCACCCCGGAGACAGTCTCAGAAATTCCCACGCATACGAGCCCCCACCCAGGAGACAGTCCCAGAAAGTCCCACGCAGACGACCCCCCAAGCATGAGACAGTCCCAGAAAGTCAAACGCAGACGAACCCCCACCCAGGAGACAGACTCGGAAAGACCCACGCAGACGACACCCAGTCCCAGAAAGTCCCACGCAGACAACCCCCACCCAGGAGACAGTCCCAGAAAGTCCCACGCAGACGACCCCCATTCCCAGAAACTCCCACGCAGACGACCCCCACCCAGGAGACAGTCCCAGGAAGTCCCATGCAGACGATCTCCGCCCAGGAGTAAGACTCAGAAAGTCCCACGCACACGACCCCCCATGCATGAGAGAGTCCCAGAAAGTCCAACGCAGATGAACCCCCACCCAGGAGACAGTCCGAGAAAGACCCACGCAGATGACCCCCAGTCCCAGAAAGTCCCACACAGACGACCCCCAGTTTTAGGAAGTCCCATGCAGACGACCCCCACCCAGGAGACAATCCCAGAAAGTCCCAAACAGACAACCCCCCACCCAGGAGACAGTCGGAGGAAGTCCCACGCAGACGAGCCCCCACCTAGGAGACAGTCCATGAAAGTCCCACGCAGACCAACCCCAGTCCAAGAAAGTCCCACGCAGACGTCCACCACCCAGGAGACAGTCCCAGAAAATCCCACGCAGACGACACCCAGTCCCAGAATGTCCCAAGCAGACGACCCCCAATCCAAAAAAGTCCCACGCAGACGGCCCCCAGTCCCAGAGAGTTGCAGCAGACGACACCCAGTCCCAGAAATTCCCAGGCAGACGAACCCACCCAGGAGACAGTCCCAGAAAATAACACGCAGACGACCCACAGTCCCAGAAAGTCACACGCAGACGACCCCCAGTCCAAGAATGTCCCACGCAGACGACACCCAGTCCTAGTAAGTCCCACGCCGACGAGCCCCTAGTCCCAGAATGTCCCACGCAGACGACCACCCAACCCTGAAGACAGTCCTAGAAAGTCCCACGCAGACTAGCCTCAGTCACAGAAAGTCCCACGCAGACGAACACCCACCCAGGAGACAGTCCCAGAAAGTCCCACGGAGACGAACCCCCACCCAGGAGACAGTCCCAGAAAGTCCCAGGCAGACGACCCACACTCCCAGAAAGTCCCACGCAGACGAACCCCAACCAGGAGACAGTCCCAGATAGTCCCACGGCGACGACCTCCAGTCCCAGAAAATCCAACGCAGACGAACACCCAACCAGGAGACAGTCCAAGAAAGTTCCACGCAGACGACACCCCACCCATGAGACAGTCCCAGAAACTCCCACGCAGACGACCCCCCACCCAGGAGACAGTCCCAGAAAGTCAAACGCAGACGACACCCAGTCCCAGAAAGTCCCACGCAGACGACCCCCAGTCCCAGAAAGTCCCAAGCAGACGACCACCACCCAGGAGACAGTCCCAGAAAGTCCCACGCAGACGACACCCAGTCCCTGAAAGTCCCACGCAGACGACCCCCCACGCAGGAGACAGTCCAAGAAAGTCCCACGCAGAAGACCCGTGGTCCCAGAAAGTCCCATGCAGACGACCCCCCTCCCAGGAGACAGTCCCAGAAAGTCCCACGTAGACGAGCCCCCACCCAGGAGACAGTCTCAGAAAGGCCCACACAGACGACCCCCAGTCCAAGAAAGTCCCACGCAGACTCTTCCCCACGCAGGAGACAGTCCCAGAAAGTCCCACGCAAAAGACCCCCAGTCCCAGAAAATCCCATGCAGACGACCCCCCACCCAGGAGACAGTCCTAGATATCCCACGTAGACGAGCCCCACCCAGGAGACAGTCCAACGCAGACGAGCCCCCACCCAGGAGACAGTCCCAGAAAGTCCCACGCAGACGACACCCAGTCCCTGAAAGTACCACGCAGACGACCCCCCACGCAGGAGACATTCCCAGAAAGTCCCACGCAGACGAACCCCCACCCAGGAGACAATCTCAGAAAGACCCATGCAGACGACCACCAGTCACGGAATGTCCCACGCAGACGACTCCCCACCCAGGAGAGAGTGCAAGAAAGACTCACGCACACGACCCCCAGTCCCAGAAAGTCCCATGAAGAAGACCCCCCACCCAGGAGACAGTCCCAGGTATCCCACGCAGACGACTCCCCACCCAGTAGAGAGTCCCAGAAAGTCCAACGCAGACGAGCCCCACCCAGGAGACAGTCGCAGAATGTTCCATGCAGAGACCCCCCAACCAGGAGACAGTCATAGAAAGTCCTACGTAGAAGACCGACAGTCCCAGAAAGTCCCACGCAGACGACTCCCCACTCAGGAGAAACTCCAAGAAAGTCCCAACCAGACGAACCCCCACCAGGAGACAGTCCCAGAAAGACCCACGCAGACGACCCCCAGTCCCAGAAAGTCCCACGCAGACGACCCCCACCCAGGAGACAGTCCCAGAAAGTCCCACGCAGACGACCCCTTCACCCAGGAGACAGTCCAAGAGAGTCCCACTTCAGACTACCCCAGTCCCAGAAAGTCCCACGCAGACGATCCCCAGTCCCAGAAAGTCCCACGCAGACGACACCCCACCAAGGAGACAGTCCCAGAAATTCCCACGCAGACGACCCCCCAGACAGGAGAAAGTCCCAGAAGGCCCACGCAGACGACCCCCAGTCCCTGAAAGTCCCACGCAGACGACCCCCCACCCAGGTGACAGTCATAGAAAGTCCCACGCAGACGACCCCCGGTCCCAGATAGTCCCACGCAGACGACCCCCAATCCTAGGAAGTCCCATGCAGACGACCCCCACCCAGGGGACAGTCCAAGAAAGTCCCACGCAGACGACCCCCAGTCCCAGAAAGTCCTACGAAGACGATCCCCCCAGGAGACAGTCCCAGAAAGTCCCACGCAGACGACCCCCAGTCCTATGAAGTCCCATGCAGACGACCCCCACCCAGGAGAAGGTCCCAGAAAGTCCCACGCAGACGACCCCCACACAGGAGACAGTCCCAGAAAGTCCCAAACAGACGATCCCCCACCCAGGGGACAGTCCCAGAAAGTCCCACGCAGACGACCCCAAGTCCCACCATGTCCCAAGCAAACGACCCCCCACCCAGGAGACAGTCCCAGAAAGTCCCACGCAGACGACCCCCAGTCCCAGGAAGTCCCACGCATACGGCACCCAGTCGCAGAAAGTCCCACGCAGACGACCCCCAGTCCCAGCAAGTCCCACGCAGACGACCCCCCACCCAGCAGACAGTCCCAGAAAGACCCACGGAGACTACCACCAGTCCCAGAAAGTCGCACGCAGACGACCCCCAGTCCCAGAAATTCCCACGCAGACGACCCCCCACCCAGGAGACAGTCCCAGAAAGTCCCACGCAGATGACACCCAGTCCCAGAAAGTCCCACGCAGACGACCCCCAGTCAAAGAACGTCCCACGCAGACGACCCCCCACCCAGGAGACAGTCCTAGAAAGTCCCACGCAGACGACCCCCTAGTCCAAGAAAGTCCCACGCAGACGACCCCCCAAACTGGAGACAGTCCCAGAAAGGCCCACGCAGACGACACCCAGTCACAGAAAGTCCAACGCAGACGACCCCCCACCCAGGAGACAGTCGCAGAAAGTTCCATGCAGAGACCCCCCAATCAGGTGACAGTCATAGAAAGTCCCACGCAGACGACCCCCGGTCGAAGATAGTCCGACGCAGACGACCCCAAGTCCTAGGAAGTCCCATGAAGACGACCCCCAGTCCCAGAAAGTCCCACGAAGACGAACCCCCCAGGAGACAGTCCCAGAAAGTCCCACGCAGACGAACCCCAGTCCTATGAAGTCCCATGCAGACGACCCCCACCGAGGAGAATGTCCCAGAAAGTCCCAAACAGACGACCCCCACGCAGGAGACAGTCCCAGAAAGTCCCAAACAGACGATCCCCCACCCAGGAGACAGTCAGAGAAAGTCCCACGCAGACGACCCCCAGTCCCAGGAAGTCCCAGGCATACGGCATCCAGTCCCAGAAAGACCCACGCAGACGACCGCCTAGTCCCTGAAAGTCACACGCAGACGACCGCCCAAACAGGAGACAGTCCCAGAAAGTCCCACGCAGACGACCCCCAGTCCCAGCAAGACCCACGCAGACGACCCCCCCACCCAGCAGACAGTCCCAGAAAGACCCACGGAGACTACCCCCAGTCCCAGAAAGTCGCACGCAGACGACCCCCAGTCCCAGAAATTCTTACGCAGACGACCCCCCACCCAGGAGACAGTCCTAGAAAGTCCCACGCACACGACCCCCAGTCCCAGCATGTCTGAAGCAAACGACCCCCCACCCAGGAGACAGTCCCAGAAAATCCCACGCAGACGACCCCCAGTCCCAGAATGTCCCACGCAGACGACCCCCAGTCTCAGAAATACCCACGCAGACGACCCCCTAACCCCAGAAAGTCACACGCAGACGACCCCACAAACTGGAGACAGTCCCAGAAAGTCCTACGCAGACCACCCCCAGTCCCAGCAAGTCCCACGCAGACGACCCCCAGTCCCAGCAAGTCCCACGCAGACGACCCCCCCACCCAGGAGACAGTCCCAGAAAGCCAAAAGAGACTACCCCCAGTCCCAGAAAGTCCCACGCAGACGACACCCCACCCAGGAGACAGTCCCAGAAAGACCCACGCAGACGACCCCCAGTCCCAGAAAGTCCCACGAAGACGACCCCCAGTAAGTCCCACGCAGACGACCCACACAGGAGACAGTCCAAGCAAGTCGCACGCAGACTACCTACAGTCCCAGAAAGTCCCACGCAGACGACCACCAGTCTCAGAATGTCCCATGCAGACGACCCCCAGTCACAGAAAATCCCACGCAGACGACACCCCACCAATGAGACAGTCCCAGAAATCCCACGCAGAAGACCCCCCACCCAGGAGAGAGTCCAATAAAGACCAACGCAGATTGCCCCCAATCCCAGATAGTCGCACACAGACGAGCCCCAGTCCCAGAAAGTCCCACGCAGTCAACCCCCCCACCCAGGAGACAGTCCAAGAAATTCCCACGCAGAAGACCCCCCACCCAGGAGACAGTCCCAGAAAGACACACGCAGACGATTCCCCACGCAGGAGACAGTCACAGAAAGTCCCACGCAGACGACCCCCCACCCAGGAGAGAGTCCAAGAAAGACCCATGCAGACGACCCCCAGTCGTAGAAAGTCCCACGCAGACGACCCCAACCCGGGAGACAGTCCCAGAAAGTCCCACGCAGACGACCCCCAGTCCCAGAAATTCCCATGCAGACCACCCCCCACCCAGGAGACAGTCCCATCAAGACTCACGCAGACGGCCCCCAGTCCCAGAAAGTCCCACACAGACGACCCCCAGTCCCAGAAAGTCCCACGCAGACAACCCCCCACCCTGGCGACAGTCCCAGAAATTCCCACGCAGACGACACCGCACCCAGGAGACTGTCCCAGAAAGACGAACGCAGACGACCCCCAGTCCCAGAAAGTCCCACGCAGATGAGTCCCCACCCAGGAGACAGTCCCAGAAAGTCCCACCCAGACGACCCACCACCCAGGAGAGAGTTCCAGAAAAACCTACGCAGACGACGCCCAGTCCCAGAAAGTCCCACGCAGACAACCCCCAGTCCCACAAAGTCCCACGCAGAGGACACCGCACCCAGGAAACTGTCCCAGAAAGACCCACGCAGACGACCCCCAGTCCCAGAAAGTCCCACGCAGAAGAGTCCCCACCCAGGAGACAGTCCCAGAAAGTCCCACGCAGACGACACCCCACCCAGGAGAGAGTTCCAGAAAGAGCCACGCAGACGACAGCCAATCCAAGAAAGTTCCACGCAGACGAACCCCCACCCAGGAGACAGTCCCAGAAAGTCCCACGCAGAAGACCCCCAGTCCCAGAAAGTCCCATGCAGACGACGCCCCACCCAGGAGACAGTCCTAGATATCCCACGCAGACGACCCCCCACCCAGGAGACAGTCCCAGAAAGTCCCACGCAGACGAGCCCCCACCCAGGAGACAGTCCCAGAAAGTCCCACGCAGTCGACCCCCAGTTCAAGAAAGTCCCACGCAGACGACCCCCAGACAGGAGACAGTCCCAGCAAGTCCCACGCAGACGACCCCAAGTCCCAGAAAATCCCACGCAGACGACCCCCCACCCAGGAGACAGTCCCAGAAAGTCCCACGCAGACGACCCGCCAACCAGGAGACAGTCCCAGCAACTCCCACGCAGACAACCGCCCAGTTCCAGAAAGTCCCACGCAGACGACCCACCACCCAGGAGACAGTCCCAGAAAGGTCCACGCTGACGACCCCAGTCCCAGAAAGTCCAACGCAGACGACACCCCACCCAGGAGACATTCCAAGAAAGGCCCACGCAGACGACCCCCAGTCCCAGAAAGTCCCACGCAGACGAGCCCCCACCCAGGAGAGAATCCAAGAAAGACCCACGCAGACGACCCCCCACCCTGGACACAGTCCCAGAAAGTCCCACGCAGTCGACCCCCAGTCCCAGCAAGTCCCACGCATACGACCCCCCCACTCAGGTGACAGTCCCAGAAAGTCCCACGCAGACGACCCCCAGTCCCAGAAAGTCCAACGCAGACGACCCCCAGTCCCAGAAGTCCCACGCAGACGACACCCCAACTAGGAGACAGTCCCAAAAAGACCCACGCAGACGGCCCCCAGTCCCAGAAAGTCCCACACATACGACCCCAGTCCTAGAAAGTCCCACGCAATCAACCCCCCACCCAGGAGACAGTCCCAGAAAGTCCCATGCAGACGACCCCCCAACCAGGAGACATTCCCAGAAAGTCCCACGCAGACGACCCCCTGTCCCAGAAACTCCCACGCAGACGAACACCCACCCAGGAGACAGTCCCAGAAAGTCCCACGCGGACGACCCCCACCCAGGAGACAGTCCCAGAAAGTCCCACGCGGACGACCCACATTCCCAGAAAGTCCCACGCAGACGACCCCCACCCAGGAGACAGTCCCAGGAAGTCCCATGCAGTCGACCCCCACCCAGGAGACAGTCCCAGAAAGTCCAACGCAAAAGAATCCCCACACAGGAGACAGTCCCAGAGAGACCCACGCAGACGACCCAGTACCATAAAGTCCAACACAGACCACCCCCAGTCCTAGTAATTCCCATGCAGAAGAGCCCCACCCAGGAGACAGTCCCAGAAAGTCCCACGCAGACGACCCCCACCGAGGAGACAGTCCTAGAAAGTCCCAAACAGACAACCCCACACCCAGGAGACAGTCCCAGAAAGTCCCACGCAGAAGACCACCAGACGCAGAAAGTCCCGAGCAGACAACCCCAGTCCCAGAAAGTCCCACGCAGACCAACCCCCACCAAGGAGTCCCACGCAGTCGATCCCCAGTCCCAGCAAGTCCCACGCAGACGACCCCCCCACTCAGGAGACAGTCCCAGAAAGTCCCACGCAGACTACCCCCAGTCCCAGAAAGTCCCACGAAGACGACCCCCAGTCCCAGAAAGTCCAACGCAGACGAGCCCCAGTCCCAGAAAGTCACACGCAGACGACACCCCAACTAGGAGACAGTCCCAGAAAGAACCACGCAGACGGCCCCCAGTCTCAGAAAGTCCCACACATACGACCCCAGTCCTAGAAAGTCCCGAGCAATCAACCCCCCACCCAGGAGACAGTCCCAGACAGACCCACGCAGACGACCCCCAGTCCCAGAAAGTCCCACGGAGACGATACCCCACCCAGGAGACAGTCCCAGAAAGTCCCACGCAGACGACTCCCCACCCAGGAGAGATGCCCAGAAAGACCCACGCAGACGACTCCCCACCCAGGAGAGATGCCCAGAAAGACCCACGCAGACGACCCCCAGTCCCAGAAAGTCCCACGCAGACGACTCCCCACCCAGGAGAGAGTGGCATCTGCCTTACAAGCATTCTCAGGCTGCAGCAATATGAATTCTCCTGGTTTTTTGTGCGAATTGCCTTACAAGCAATCACAGTCGGCTACGAGCCGATTTCTCCTGGCTCTTTTGTGGCAACTGCATTACAAGAAATCTCAGGCTGCTACAAGCCGAATTCTCCTGGCGCTTTTGTGACAACTGCCTTACAAGCAATGTCAGGCTGCTACGAGCCGACTTCTCTTGGCTCTTTTGTGCAAACTGCCTTACAAGCAATGTCAGGCTGCTACGAGCCGACTTCTCCTGGCTCTTTTGTGGCAACTGCCTTACAAGAAATCTCAGGCTGTACAAGACGAATTCTCCTGGCGCTTTTGTGACAACTGCCTTACAAGCAATGTCAGGCTGCTACGAGCCGACTTCTCTTGGCTCTTTTGTGAAACTGCCTTATATGTAATATCAAGCCGCTACAAATCGACATCTCATGTCTCTTTTTTGACAACTCCATTACAAGCAATCTCCGGCTGCCGCCAGGACAGTTCTCCTGACTTTTTGTACCAATTGTCTTAAAAGAAATCCCAGGCGGCTACGTGCCGATTTCTCCTGGCTCTTTTGTGAAAACTGCCTTACAAGCAATCTCAGGCTGCAGCTAGTCCAATTCTCCTGATTTTTTGTGCCAATTACATTAAAAGCAATCCCAGGCTGCTACGAACCGATTTCTCCTGGGTCATTTGAGGCATCTGCCTTACAAGCATTCTCAGGCTGCAGCAATATGAATTCTCCTGGCTTTTTGTGCAAATTGCCTTACAAGCAATCCCAGGCAGCTATGAGCCGATTTCTCTTGGCTCTTTTGTGAAAACTGCCTTACAAGTAATCTCAGGCTGCTACAAGCCGAATTATCCTGGCGCTTTTATGACAACTGCCTTACAAGCAATGTCAGGCGGCTACGAGCCGACTTCTCTTGGCTCTTTTGTGAAAACTGCCTTACAATCAATCTCAGGCTGCCGCCAGGACAGTACTCCTGACTTTTTGTACCAATTGCATTAAATGCAATCCCAGACGGTTACATGCCTGTTTCCCTGGCTCTTTTGTCGTAACTGCCTTACAAGCAATCTCAGTCTGCTGCAAGCCGAATACAACCTGGCTCTTTTGTGCAAATTGCCTTACAAGTAATCCCAGGCGTCTAAGAGATGACTTCTCTTGTCTCTTTTGTGAAAACTGCATTAAAAGACATCTCAGAATGCTACAAAACGACATCTCCTGTCTCTTATGTGAAACTGCCTTACAAGCAATCTCAGGCCGCTACAAGCCGAATACACCTGTGTCTTTTGTGAAACTGCCTTGCAAGCAATCTCAGGCTGCTACAAGCCGAATTCTCCTGGCGCTTTTGTGACAACTGCCTTACAAGCTATCCCAGGCGGCTCCGAGCCGATTTCTCTTGGCCCTTTTTTGGCAACTGCCTTACAAGTAATCCTTGGCTGCTACAAGCCGAATTCTCCTGGCGCTTTTGTGACAACTGCCTTACAAGCAATGTTAGGCAGCAACAAGCCGACTTCTCTTGGCTCTTTTGTGAAAACTGCCTTACAAGTAATATCAGGCCGCTACAAATCGACATCTCCTGTCTCTTTTGTGAAAACTGCCTTACAAGCAATCTCAGGCTGCCGCCAGGACAGTTCTCCTGACTTTTTGTACCAATTGCCTTAAAAGCAATCCCAGGCGGCTACGTGCCGATTTCTCCTGGCATTTTAGTGGTAACTGCCTTACAAGCAATCTCAGGCTGCTACAAGCCGAATTTTCCTGGTTCTATTGTGACAACAGCCTTACAAGCAATCTCATGCTGCAGCAATCCCAATTCTCTTATCTTTTTGTGCCAATTGCTTTACAAGCAATCCCAGCCGTCTACGAGCCGATTTCGCCTGGCTCATTTGTGGTAAATGCCTTACAAGCAATGTCAGGTTGCTGCAAGCCGAATTCTCCTGGCGCTTTTGTGCAAATTGCCTTAAAAGCAATCACAGGCGTCTACGAGCTGACTTCTCTTGTCTCTTTTTTTGAAAACTGCCTTAAAAGCAATCTCAGGCTGGCTGCAAGACGAATTCTCCTGGCTCTTTTGTGCAAATTGCCTTACAAGCAATCCCAGGCATCTACGAGCTGACTTCTCTTGTCTCTTTTTTTGATAACTGCCTTAAAAGCAATCTCAGGTTGCTACAAAACGACATCTCCTGTCTCTTATTTTAAAGTGCCTTACAATCAATCTCAGCCTGTTACAACCCGAATACGCCTGGCTCTTTTGTGAAACTGCCTTACAAGCAATCTCAGGCATCCGCTAGTCCAATTCTCCTCATTTTTTGTGCCAATTGTCTTACAAGCAATCCCAGGCAGCAACGAACCGATTTCTCGTGGCTCATTTGCGGCATCTGCCTTACAAGCATTCTCAGGGTGCAGCAATATGAATTCACCTGGCTTTTTGTGCGAAAGCCTTACAAGCAATTCCAGGCGGCTACGAATCGACATATCCTGGCTCTTTTTTGACGACTGCCTTACAAGCAATGTCAGGCTGCTACGAGCCGACTTCTCTTGGCTCTTTTGTGAAAACTGCCTTACAAGTAATATCAGTCCGCTACAAATCGACATCTCCTGTCTTATTTGTGACAACTGCCTTACAAGCAATCTCAGGCTGCTACAAGACGAATACGCCTGGCTCTTTTGTGAAACTGCCTTGCAAGCAATCTGAGGCCGCTACAAATCGACATCTTCTGTCTCTTTTGTGAAAACTGCCTTACAAGCAATCTCAGGCTGCAGCCAGGACAGTTCTCCTGACGTTTTGTGCCAATTGCCTTAAAAGCAATCCCAGGCGGCTACGTGCCGATTTCTCCTGGCTCTTTTGTGGTAACAGCCTTACAGGCAATCTCAGGCTGCTACAAGCCGAATTCTCATGGTTCTATTGTGACAACTGCCTTAAAAGCAATCTCAGGCTGCAGCAATCCCAATTCTCCAAGGTTTTTTGCCAATTGCCTTACAAGCAATCCCATCCGGCTACGAGCCGATTTCTCCTGGCTCATTTGTGGCAACTGCCTTACAAGCAAACCGAGGCGGCTACGAGCCGATTTCTCCTGGCCTTTTGTGGCAACTGCCTTACAATAAATCTCATGCTGCTACAAGCCGAATTCTCCTGGCGCTTTTGTGACAACTGCCTTACAAGCAATGGCAGGCCGCTACAAATCGACATATCCTGGCTCATTTTTGAAAACTGCTTTAAAAGCAATCTCAGGCTGCTACAAACGACATCTCATGTCTGTTTTTTTAAACTGCCTTACAAGCAATCTCAGCCTGCTACAAGCCGAATACGCATGGCTCTTTTGTGAAACTGCCTTACAAGAATCTCCGGCCGCTACAAATCGACATATGCTGGCTCTTTTGTTACAACTGCCTTACAAGCAATCTCAGGCTGCAGCAATATGAATTCTTTTGTCTTTTTGTGCGAATTGTCTTACAAGCAATCCCAGGTGGCTATGAGCCGTTTTTTCCTGGCCCTTTTTATGGCAACTGCTTTACAAGAAATGTCAGGCTGCTACGAGACGACTTCTCTTGGCTCTTTTGGGAAAACTGCCTTACAAGTAATATCAGGCTGCTACAAGACGACATCTCCTGTCTCTTTTGTGAAACTGCCTTACAAGCAATCTCATGCCGCTACAAGCCGAATACGCCTGGCTCTTTTGTGAAATTGCCTTGCAAGAAATATCAGGCCGCTACAAATCGTCTTACAAGCAATCTCACGCTGCCGCCAGCACAGTTCTCCTGACTTTTTGTGCCAATTGCCTTAAAAGCAACCACAGCGGCTAAGTACCGATTTCTCCTGGCTCTTTTGTGGTAACTGTCTTAAAAGCAATCTCAGGCCGCTACAAATCGACATATCCTGGCTCTTTTGTGAAAACTGCCTTACAAGCAATCTCAGGCTGCCGCTAGTCCAATTCTCCTGACTTTTTGTGCCAATTGCCTTACATGCAATCCCAGGCGGCTACGATCCCATTTCACCTGGCCCTTTTGTGGCAACTGCCTTACAAGAAATCTCAGGCTACTACAAGCCGAATTCTTTTGGCGCTTTTGTGACAACTGCCTTACAAGCAATGTCAGGCTGCTACGAGCCGACTTCTCTTGGCTCTTTTGTGAAAACTGCCTTACAAGTAATCTCAGGCTCCTACAAGCCGAATTCTCCTGGCGCTTTTGTGACAACTGCCTTACAAGCAATGTCAGGTTTGTACGAGCCGACTTCTCTTGGCTCTTTTGTGAAAACTGCTTTACAAGTAATATCAGGCCGCTACAAATGGACATCTCCTGTCTCTTTTGTGACAACTACCTTACAAGCAATCTCAGGCTGCTGCCAGGACAGTTCTCCTAACTTTTTGTGCCAATTGCCTTAAAAGCAATCCCAAGCGTCTACGTGCCGATTTCTCCTGGCTCTTTTGTGGTAACTGCTTTACAAGCAATCTCAGGCTGTAGCAATCCCAATTCTCCTAGCTTTTTGTGCCAAATGCCTTACATGCAATCCCAGGCGGCTACGAGCCGATTTCTCCTGGCTCATTTGTGGGAACTGCCTTACAAGCAAACCCAGGCGTCTACGAGCCAATTTCTCCTGGCCCTTTTGTGGCAACTGCCTTACAAGTAATTTCAGGCAGCTACAAGCCGAATTCTCCTGGCGATGTGTGACAACTGCCTTACAAGCAATGTGAGTTTGCTACGAGCCGACTTCTCTTGGCTCTTTTGTGAAACTGCCTTACAAGTAATATCAGGCTGCTACAAAACGACATCTCCTGTCTCTTTTGTGAAACTGCCTTACAAGCAATCTCAGGCCGCTACAAATCGACATATCCTGGCTCTTTTGTGACAACTGCTTTACAAGCAATTTCAGGCTGCCGCTAGTCCAATTCTCCTGATTTTTTGTGCCAAGAGAAGTCGGCTCGTAGCAGCCTGACATTGCTTGTAAGGCAGTTGTCACAAAAGCCCAAAGAGAATTCGGCTTGTAGCAGCCTGAGATTTCTTGTAAGGCAGTTGCCACAAAAGAGCCTGGAGAAATCGGCTCGTAGGCGCCTGGGATTGCTTATAAGGCAATTCGCACAAAAAGCCAGGAGAATTCATATTGCTGCAGCATGAGAATGCTTGTAAGGCAGATGCCACAAATGAGCCAAGAGAAATCGGTTCATATCAGCCTGGGATTGCTTGTAAGGCAATTGGCACAAAAAGTCAGGAGAATTGTACTAGCGACAGCTTGAGATTGCTTGTAAGGCAGTTTAACAAAAGAGCCAGGCGTATTCGGCTTGTATCAGGCTGAGATTGATTGTAAGGCAGTTTGAAAAAAAGAGACAGGAGATGTTGTTTTGTAGCAGCCTGATATTACTTGTAAGGTAGTTGTCACAAAAGCGCCAGGAGAATTCGTCTTGTAGCAGCCTGAGATTTCTTGTAATGCAGTTGCTACAAAAGGGCCAGGAGAAATCGTCTCGTAGCCGCCTGGGATTGCTTGTAAGGCACTTTGCACAAAAGAGCCAAAAGAATTCGGCTTGCAGCAGCCTGAGATTGCTTGTAAGGCAGTTGCCACAAATGAGCCATGAGAAATCGGCTCGTAGACGCCTGGGATTGCTTGTAAGGCAATTGGCACAAAAAGCTAGGAGTATTGGGATTGCTGCAGCCTGAGATTGCTTGTAAGGCATTTGTCACTATAGAACCAGGAGAATTCGGCTTGTAGCAGCCTGAGATTGCTTGTAAGGCAGTTACAACAAAAGAGACAGGAGAAATCGGCTCGTAGCCGCCTGGGATTGCTTGTAAGGCAATTCGCATAAAAAGCCAGAAGAATTCATATTGCTGCAGCCTGAGAATGCTTGTAAGGCAGATGCCACAAATGAGACAGGAGAAATCGCTTCGTAGCAGCCTGGGATTGCATGTAAGGCAATTGGCACAAAAAGTCAGGCGAATTGGACTAGCGGCAGCCTGAGATTGGAAGGAACCGGAAACCCAATCATAAACAGGAAACAAGGGATAAACCTCTACTCCTATTCAAAAAACCTATCTACTCCTACTGAAGGAAGAAAATAAATAAATAACATTTCAGAGTTTAGGCGGAGACGTTAGAAGTATAGAGTTGAAGTAGACTTTAGAAGGAACCGGAAACCCAATCCTAAACAGGAGACAAGGGATAAACCTCTACTCCTATTCAAAAAACCTATCTACTCCTACTGAAGGAAGAAAATAAAGTCAGTTTCACAAAAGAGCCAGGCTTATTCGGCTTGTAGCAGGCTGAGATTGAGTGTAAGGCATTTTTAAAAAAAGAGAAAAGAGAAATCGTTTTGTAGCAGCCTGAGATTGCTTTTAAGGCAGTTTTCACAAAAGCGAGAAGAGAAGTCGGCTCGTAGACGCCTGGGATTGCTTGTAAGGCAATTTGCGCAAAAGAGACAGGAGAATTCGGCATGCATCAGCCTGAGATTGCTTGTAAGGGAGTTGCCACAAATGAGAAAGGAGAAATCGGCTCGTAGCCGCCTGGGATTGCTTGAAAGACAACTGGCACAAAAAGCTAAGAGAATTGGGATTGCTGCAGCCTGAGATTACCTGTAAGGCTGTTGTCACAATAGAACCAGGAGAATTCGGCTTGTAGCAGCCTGAGATTGCTTGTAAGGCAGTTACCACAAAAGAGCCTGGAGAAATCGGCACGTAGACGCCTGGGATTGCTATTAAGTCAATTGGCACAAAAAGTCAGGAGAACTGTCCTGGCGGTAGCCTGATATTGCTTGTAAGGCAGTTGTCACAAAAGCGCCAGGAGAATTCGGCTTGTAGCAGCCTGAGATTACTTGTAAGGCAGTTTTCACATAAGAGCCAAGAGAATTCGGCTCGTAGCAGCCTGACATTGCTTGTAAGGCAGTTGTCACAAAAGCGCCAGGAGAATTCGGCTTGAAGCAGCCTGAGATTTCTTGTAAGGCAGTTGCCACGAAAGAGACAGGAGATGTCGATTTGTAGCAGCCTGTGATTGCTTGTAAGGCAATTTGCACAAAGGAGCCAGGAGAATTCGGCTTGCAGCAGCCTGAGATTGCTTTAAGGCAGTTGTCACAAAAGAGACAGGAGTTGTCGATTTGTAGCGGCCTGAGATTGCTTGCAAGGCAGTTTCAAAAAAAGAGCCAGGCGTATTCGGCTTGTAGCAGCCTGTCTCCTGGGTGGGGGGTCGTCTGCGTTGGACTTTCTGGGACTGGGGGTCGTCTGCTTGGGCCTTTCTGGGACTGTCTCATGGGTGGCGGGTCGTCTGAGTGGGACTTTCTGGGTCTGGGAGTCGTCTGCGTGGGACATTCTGGGACTGTCTCCTGGGTAGGGGGTCGTCTGCGTGGGATATCTGGGACTGTCTCCTGGGTGGGGGCTCATCTTCAGGGGACTTTCTGGGACTGGGGGTCGTCTGCGTGGGATATTCTTGGACTGTCTCATGGGTAGGGTCTCGTCTGCGTGGGACTTTCTGGGACTGGGGGGTCGCCTGCGTGGGACTTTCTGGGACTGTCTCCTATGTGGGGGGTCGTTTGCTTGGGACATGGTGGGACTGGTGGTCGTCTCCTGGGTGGGGGCTCATCTGCGTGGGACTTTCTGGGACTGTCACCTGGGAGGGGGGTCGTCTGCGTGGGATATCTAGGACTGTCTCCTGGGTGGGGGGCGTCTGCGTGGCACTTTCTGGGACTGGGGGTCGTCTCCGTGGGACTTTCTGGGACTGTCTCCTGGATGGGGGGGTCGTCTGCGTGGGACTTTCTGGGACTGTCTCCTGGGTGGGGTGTCGACTGTTTGGGACTTTCTGTGACTGTCTCCTGGTTGGGGGGGTCGTCGGCTTGGGACCTTCTGGGACTGGGGGTCATCTGCGTGGGATTTTCTTGTACTGGGGGTCGTCTGCGGGGACATTCTGGGACTGTCTCCTGGGTGGGAGGTCGTCTGCGTGGGACTTTCTGGGATTGTCTCCTGGGTGAGGGGTCGTCTGCGTGGGACTTTCTGGGACTGGAGGTCGTCTGCATGGGACTTTCTGGGACTGTCTCCTGGGTGGGGTGTCGTCTGCGTGGGACTTTCTATGACTGATTACCCAGTTTAGGTCCCCATGACAAATTTTGTGCAATTATTTGGTTTGTCTATATTTACAGGGAGTTTTCATTTGGTCAGATAGTAAAAAGTACAGCTTTCACCATGTGCGCGTTATGTCGTCTGACAATTTACAGCGTCCGAATTCCAGTGTGCACAATAAGACTCCATTTCTCATTTTTCCTTTTTATAGAATCCACAATATATTGCTGTCCAATTGTCGGGAATTTCTAGCCTTATCCATAATTACAAACTTTTTTCGACACCTTGAATAGAGTCGAGGCGAAATTCAACGGTATGGGGACTAGTGTTAGATCATTTGCGGAAATTGTCATGCGGACCTAAACTGGGTAATCAGTCATATTTCCCTTGTTTATAACTTTTTTCCAGTAAAAGAAATATTTTCAAAATTAGTATCAAATTGTGTGCAATTATTTGGTTGTTCTATGTATACAGTGATTTTTCATTTGGCCAGATAGTAAAAAGTACAGCATTCACCATGTGCACGGTATGTCTTCTGACAATTTACATCGCCCGAATTCCAGTGTGCACAATAAACTGCATTTCTAATTTTTCCTTTTTATCGAGTCCACAAAATATTGGTGTCCAATTGTCGGGAATTTCTTGCCTTATCCTTATAGGGTCGAGTCGAAATTCAACGGAATGGGGACTTGTGTTAGCAAATTTGCCGAAATTGTCATGCGGCCCGAAACTCGGAAATATGTCATATTTCACTTCTTTATAACTTTTTTCCAGCAAAAGAAATATTTTCAAAATGGGTGTCAAATTGTGTGCAAGTATTTGATTTGTCTACTTTTACAGGGATTTGTCATTTGGTCAGATAGTAAAAAGTAGAGCTTTCACCATGTTCGCGGTATGTCGTCTGACAATTTACAGCGTCCCAATTCCAGTGCGCAAATAAGTCTGCATTTGTAATTTTTCGTTTTTATATAATCCACAAAATATTGCTGTCCAATTGTCGGGAATTTCTTGCCTTATGCATAATTACAAAAGTTTTTTCGACACATTGATTAGAAACGATTCGAAATTCAACGGTATGGGGACTTGTGTTAGAGCATTTGCGGAAATGGTCATGCGGCCATAAACTGGGAATTCAGTCATATTTCACTTCCATAAAATATTGCTGTCCAATTGTCGGGAATTTCTTGCCTTATCCATAATTACAAATTTTTTTCGACACCTTAATTAGCAAAAGTGCCAACAGCTGGTAGCAAAAGTTCCAACAGCTGATAGCAAAAGTGCCAACAGCTGATAGCAAAAGTGCCAACAGCACCACAGTGCCAACTAGTCCTAGGTATGACTATAAACTTCATCTGACATCAAGGCTTCTGATCACAAAGGGTCCCAGCTATGAGCAAATAGTGACCCCCACTAAAAAAAATACACTATGAAATTATAAAAATACATGTTTATATAAAAACTTGAGAACAACACAAGTTGATAGCAAAAGTGCCAACAGAACCACAGCTGATAGCAAAAGTGCCAACAGCTGATAGCAAAAGTGCCAACAGCTGATAGCAAAAGTGCCAACAGCTGATAGCAAAAGTGCCAACAGCACCACAGTGCCAACTAGTCGTAGGTATGACTATAAACTACATCTGACAGCAAGGCTTCTGATCACAAAGGGTCCCAGCTCTGAGCAAATAGTGACCCCCCACTAAAAAAAAACACTATGAAAGTATAAAAATACATGTTTATATAAAAACTTGCGAACAACATCAGTTGATAGCAAAAGTGCCAACAGCACCATAGCTGATAGCAAAAGTGCCAACAGCTGATAGCAAATGTGCCAACAGCTGATATCAAAAGTGCCAACAGCTGATAGCAAACGTGCCAACAGCACCACTGTGCCAACTAGTCCTAGGTATGACTATAAACTACATCTGACAGCAAGGCTTCTGATCACAAAGGGTCCCAGCTATGAGCAAATAGTGACACCCGACTAAAAAAAAAAACACTATGAAAGTATAAAAATACATGTTTATATAAAAACTTGCGAACAACACCAGTTGATAGCAAAAGTGCCAACAGCACCACAGCTGATAGCAAAAGTGCCAACAGCTGATAGCAAAAGTCCCAACAGCTGAGAGCAAAAGTGCCAACAGCTGATAGAAAAAGAGCCAACAGCACCACAGTGCCAACTAGTCCTAGGTATGACTATAAACTACATCTGACAGCAAGGCTTCTGATCTCAAAGGGTCCCAGCTATGAGCAAATAGTGAACACCCCCACTAAAAAAAAACACTATGAAATTATAAATATACATGTTTATATAAAAATTTGCGAACAACACCAGTTGATAGCAAAAGTGCCAACAGCTGATAGCAAAAGTGCCAAGAGCTGATAGCAAAAGTGCCAACAGCTGATAGCGAAGGTGCCAACAGCTGATAGCAAAAGTGCCAACAGCTGATAGCAAAAGTGCCAACAGCACCACAGCTGATAGCAAAAGTGCCAACAACACCGGCTGATAGCAAAAGTGCCAACAGCACCACAGCTGATAGCAAAAGTGCCAACAACACCGGCTCATAGCAAAAGTGCCAACAGCACCACAGCTGATAGCAAAAGTGCCAACAACACCGGCTGATAGCAAAAGTGCCAACAGCACCACATCTGATAGCAAAAGTGCCAACAACACCGGCTGATAGCAAAAGTGCCAACAGCACCACAGCTGATTGCAAAAGTGCCAACAGCAGATAGCAAAAGTGCCAACAGCTGATAGCAAAAGTGCCAAAAGCTGATAGCAAAAGTGCCAACAGCTGATAGCGAAAGTGCCACCAGCTGATAGCAAAAGTGCCAACAACACCGGCTGATAGCAAAAGTCCCAACAGCACCACATCTGATAGCAAAAGTGCCAACAACACAGGCTGATAGCAAAAGTGCCAACAGCACCACAGCTGATAGCAAAATGCCAACAGCAGATAGCAAAAGTGCCAACAGCTGATTGCAAAAGTGCCAACAGCTGATAGCAAAAGTGCCAACAGCTGATAGCAAAAGTGCCAACAGCACCACAGCTGATAGCAAAAGTGCCAACAACACCGACTGATAGCAAAAGTGCCAACAGCCCCACAGCTGATAGCAAAAGTGCCAACAGCCTATAGCAAAAGTGCCAACAGCTGATAGCAAAAGTGCCAACAGCGCCACAGTGCCAACTAGTCCTAGATATGATTATAAACTACAACTGACAGCAAGGCTTCTGATCACAAAGGGTCCCAGCTATGAGCAAATAGTGACCCCCCACTAAAAAAAAACACTATGAAAGTATAAAAATACATGTTTATATAAAAACTTGCGAACAACACCAGTTGATAGCAAAAGTGCCAACAGCATCTCAGCTGATAGCAAAAGTGCCAAGAGCTGATAGCAAAAGTGCCAACAGCTGATAGCAAAAGTGCCAACAGCACCACAGTGGCAACTAGTCCTAGGTATGACTATAAAATACATCTGAGAGCAAGGCTTCTGATCAAAAAGGGTCCCAGCTATGAGCAAATAGTGACGCCCCACTAAAAAAAAAAACACTATGAAAGTATAAAAATACATGTTTATATAAAAACTTGCGAAAAACACCAGTTGAGAGCAAAAGTGCCAACAGCACCACAGCTGATAGCAAAAGTGCCAACAGCTGATAGCAAAAGTGCCAACAGCTGATAGCAAAAGTGACAAAAGCTGATAGCAAAAGTGCCAACGGCTGATAGCAAAAGTGCCAACAGCTGATAGCAAAAGTCCCAACAGCACCACAGTGCCAACTAGTCCTAGGTATGACTATAAACTACATCTGACAGTAAGCTTCTGATCACAAAGGTTCCCAGCTATGAGCAAATAGTGACCCCCCCACTAAAAAAAAAACACTATGAAAGTATAAAAATACATGTTTATATAAAAACTTGCGAATAACACCAGTTGATAGCAAAAGTGCCAACAGCACCACAGCTGATAGCAAAAGTGCCAAAAGCTGATAGCAAAAGTGCCAAAAGCTGATAGCAAAAGTGCCAACAGCACCACAGTGCCAACTAGTCCTAGGTATGACTATGAACTAAATCTGACAGCAAGGCTTCTGATCACAAAGGGTGCCAGCTATGAGCAAATAGTGACCCCCCACTAAAAAAAAAACACTATGAAAGTATAAAAATACATGTTTATATAAAAACTTGCGAACAACACCAGTTTATAGCAAAAGTGCCAACAGCACCACAGCTGATAGCAAAAGTGCCAACAGCTGATAGCAAAAGTGCCAACAGCTGATAGCAAAAGTGCCAACAGCTGATAGCAAATGTGCCAACAGCACCACAGTGCCAACTAGTCCTAGGTATGACTATAAACTACATCTGGCAGCAAGGCTTCTGATCACAAAGGGTTTCAGCTATGAGCAAATAGTGACACCCCACTAAAAAAAAACACTATGAAAGTATAAAAATACATGTTTATATAAAAACTTGCGAACAACACCAGTTGATAGCAAAAGTGCCAACATCACAACAGCTGATAGCAAAAGTGCGAACAGCTGATAGCAAAAGTGCCAACAGCTGATAGCAAAGGCGCCAACAGCTGATAGCAAAAGTGCCAACAGCACAACAGTGCCAACTAGTCCTATGTATGACTATAAACTACATCTGACAGCAAGGCTTCTGATCACAAAGGGTCCCAGCTATGAGCAAATAGTGACACCCCACTAAAAAAAAAACACTATGAAAGTATAAAAATACATGTTTATATAAAAACTTGCGAACAACACGAGTTGATAGCAAAAGTGCCAACAGCACCACAGCTGATAGCAAAAGTGCCAACAGCTGATAGCAAAAGGGCCAACATCTGATACCAAAAGTTCCAAAAGCTGATAGCAAACGTGCCAACAGCTGATAGCAAAAGTGCCAACAGCTGATACCAAAAGTTCCAACAGCTGATAGCAAAAGTGCCAACAGCTGATAGCAAAATGCCAACAGCTGATAGAAAAAGTGCCAACAGCACCACCGTGCCAACTAGTCCTAGGTATGATTATAAACTACATCTGACAGCAAGGCTTCTGATCACAAACGGTCCCAGCTATTAGCAAATAGTGACCCCCCACTAAAAAAAAAACACTATGAAAGTATAAAAATACATGTTTATATAACAATTGCGAACAACACCAGTTGATAGCAAAAGTGCAAACAGCACCACAGCTGATAGCAAAAGTGCCAAAAGCTGATAGCAAAAGTGCCAAGAGCTGATAGCAAAAGTGCCAACAGCTGATAGCAAAAGTGCCAACAGCACCACAGTGCCAACTAGTCCTATGTATGACTATAAACTACATCTGACAGCAAGGCTTCTGATCACAAAGGGTCCCAGCTATGAGCAAATAGTGACACCCCACTAAAAAAAAAACACTATGAAAGTATGAAAATACATGTTTATATAAAAACTTGCGAACAACACGAGTTGATAGCAAAAGTGCCAACAGCACCACAGCTGATAGCAAAAGTGCCAACAGCTGATAGCAAAAGGGCCAACAGCTGATACCAAAAGTTCCAAAAGCTGATAGCAAACGTGCCAACAGCTGATAGCAAAAGTGCCAACAGCTGACACCAAAAGTTCCAACAGCTGATAGCAAAAGTGCCAACAGCTGATAGCAAAAGTGCCAACAGCTGATAGAAAAAGTGCCAACAGCACCACAGTGCCAACTAGTCCTAGGTATGACTATGAACTACATCTGACAGCAAGGCTTCTGATCACAAAGGGTCCCAGCTATGAGCAAATAGTGACCCCCCACTAAAAAAAAACACTATGAAAGTATAAAAATGCATGTTTATATAAAAACTTGCGAACAACACCAGTTTATAGCAAAAGTGCCAACAGCACCACAGCTGATAGCAAAAGTGCCACCAGCTGATAGCAAAAGTGCCAACAGCTGATAGCAAAAGTGCCAACAGCACCACAGTGCCAACTAGTCCTAGGTATGACTAAAAACGACATCTGACAGCAAGGCTTCTGATCACAAAGGGTCCCAGCTATGAGCAAATAGTGACACCCCACTAAAAAAAAAACACTATGAAAGTATAAAAATACAAGTTTATATAAAAACTTGCGAACAACACCACTTGATAGCAAAAGTGCCAACAGCCCCACAGCTGATAGCAAAAGTGCCAACAGCTGATAGCAAAAGTGCCAACAGCTGATAGCAAAGGTGCCAACAGCTGATAGCAAAAGTGCCAACAGCACCACAGTGCCAACTAGTCCTAGGAATGACTATAAACTCTATCTGTCAGCAATGCTTCTGATCACAAAGGGTCCCAGCTATGAGCACATAGTGACCCCCCACTAAAAAAAACACCATGAAAGTAGAAAAATACATGTTTATATAAAAACTTGCGAACAACACCAGTTGATAGCAAAAGTGCCAACAGCACCACAGCTGATAGCAAAAGTGCCAACAGCTGATAGCAAAGGTGCCAATAGCTGATAGCAAAAGTGCCAACAGCACAACAGTGCCAACTAGTCCTAGGTATGATTATAAACTACATCTGACAGCAAGGCTTCTGATCACAAAGGGTCCCAGCTATGAGCAAATACTGACCCCCCACTAAAAAAAAACACTATGAAAATATAAAAATACATGTTTATATAAAAACTTGCGAACAACACCAGTTGATAGCAAAAGTGCCAACAGCACCACAGCTGATAGCAAAAGTGCCAACAGCTGATAGCAAAAGTGCCAACAGCTGATAGCAAAAGTGCCAACAGCTGATAGCAAAAGTGCCAACAGCACCACAGTGCCAACTAGTCCTAGGTATGATTATAAATTACATCTGACAGCAAGGCTTCTGATCACAAAGGCTCCCAGCTATGAGCAAATAGTGACCCCCAACTAAAAAAAACACTATGAAAGTACAAAAATACATGTTTATATAAAAATTGCGAACAACACCAGTTGATAGCAAAAGTGCAAACAGCACCACAGCTGTAGCAAAAGTGCCAAAAGCTGATAGCAAAAGTGCCAAGAGCTGATAGCAAAAGTGCCAACAGCTGATAGCAAAAGTGCCAACAGCACCACAGTGCCAACTAGTCCTATGTATGACTATTAACTACATCTGACAGCAAGGCTTCTGATCACAAAGGGTCCCAGCTATGAGCAAATAGTGACACCCCACTAAAAAAAAAAACACTATGAATGTATAAAAATACATGTTTATATAAAAACTTGCGAACAACACGGGTTGATATCAAAAGTGCCAACAGCACCACAGCTGATGCAAAAGTGCCAACAGCTGATAGCAAAAGGGCCAACAGCTGATACCAAAAGTGCCAAAAGCTGATAGCAAAAGTGCCAACAGCTGATAGCAAAAGTGCCTACAGCTGATACCAAAAGTGCCAACAGCTGATAGCAAAAGTGCCAACAGCTGATAGCAAAAGTGCCAACAGCTGATAGCAAAAGTGCCAACAGCACCACAGTGCCAACTAGTCCTAGGTATGACTATAAACTACATCTGACAGCAAGGCTTCTGATCACAAAGGGTCCCAGCTATGAGCAAATAGTGACTCACCACTAAAAAAAAAACACTATGAAAGTATAAAAATACATGTATATATAAAAACTTGCGAACAACACCAGTTGATAGCAAAAGTGCCAACAGCACCACAGCTGATAGCAAAAGTGCCAACAGCTGATAGCAAAAGTGCCAACAGCTGATAGCAAAGGTGCCAACAGCTGATAGCAAAAGGGCCAACAGCACCACAGTGCCAACTAGTCCTAGGTATGACTATAAACTACATCTGACAGCAATGCTTCTGATCACAAAGGGTCCCAGCTATGAGCAAATAGTGACCCCCCACTAAAAAAAAGACTATGAAAGTAGAAAAATACATGTTTATATAAAAACTTGCGAACAACACCAGTTGATAGCAAAAGTGCCAACAGCACCACAGCTGATAGCAAAAGTGCCAACAGCTGATAGCAAAAGTGCCAATAGCTGATAGCAAAAGTGCCAAAAGCACAACAGTTCCAACTAGTCCTAGGTATGATTATAAACTAAATCTGACAGCAAGACTTCAGATTACAAAGGGTCCCAGCTATGAGCAAATAGTGACACCCCACTAAAAAAAAAGACTATGAAAGTATAAAAATACATGTTTATATAAAAACTTGCGAACAACACCAGTTGATAGCAAAAGTGCCAACAGCACCACAGCTGATAGCAAAAGAGCCAACAGCTGATAGCAAAAGTGCCAACAGCTGGTAGCATAAGTGCCAAAAGCTGATAGTAAAAGTGCCAACAGCTGATAGCAAAAGTGACAACAGCACCACAGTTTCAACTAGTCCTAGGTATGACTATAAACTACATCTGACAGCAAGCTTCTGATCACAAAGGATCCCAGCTATGAGCAAATAATGACCCCCCACCAAAAAAAAAACACTATGAAAGTATAAAAATACATGTTTATATAAAAACTTGCGAATAACACCAGTTGATAGCAAAAGTGCCAACAGCACCACAGCTGATAGCAAAAGTGCCAACAGCTGATAGCAAAAGTGCCAACAGCTGATAGCAAAAGTGCCAACAGCACCACAGTGCCAACTAGTCCTAGGTATGATTATAAACTACATCTGACAGCAAGGCTTCTGATCACAAAGGGTCCAGCTATGAGCAAATAGTGATCCCCCACTAAAAAAAAAACACTATGAAAGTATAAAAATACATGTTTATATAAAAATTGCGAACAACACCAGTTGATAGCAAAAGTGCAAACAGCACCACAGCTGATAGCAAAAGTGCCAACAGCTGATGGCGAAAGGGCCAACAGCTGATAGCAAAAGTGCCAAAAGCTGATAGCAAAAGTGCCAACAGCTGATTGCAAAAGTGCCAACAGCTGATACCAAAAGAGCCAACAGCTGATAGCAAAAGTGCCAACAGCTGATAGCAAATGTGCCAACAGCTGATAGAAAAAGTGCCAACAGCACCACAGTGCCAACTAGTCCTAGGTATGACTATGAACTACATCTGACAGCAAGGCTTCTGATCACAAAGGGTCCCAGCTATGAGCAAATAGTGAACCCCCATAAAAAAAAACACTATGAAAGTATAAAAATACATGTTTATATAAAAACTTGCGAACAACACCAGTTGATAGCAAAAGTGCCAACAGCACCACAGCTGATAGCAAAAGTGCCAAAAGCTGATAGCAAAAGTGCCAACAGCTGATAGCAAAAGTGCCAACAGCTGATAGCAAAAGTGCCAACAGCACCACAGTGCCAACTAGTCCTAGGTATGTCTATAAACTACATCTGACAGCAAGGCTTCTGATCACAAAGGGTCCCAGCTATGAGCAAATAGTGACACCCCACTAAAAAAAAAAACACTATGAAAGTATAAAAATACATGTTTATATAAAAACTTGCGAACAACACGGGTTGATATCAAAAGTGCCAACAGCACCACAGCTGATAGCAAAAGTGCCAACAGCTGATAGCAAAAGGGCCAACAGCTGATACCAAAAGTGCCAAAAGCTGATAGCAAAAGTGCCAACAGCTGATAGCAAAAGTGCCAACAGCTGATACCAAAAGTGCCAACAGCTGATAGCAAAATTGGCAACAGCTGATAGCAAAAGTGCCAACAGCTGATAGCAAAAGTGCCAACAGCTGATAGCAAAAGTGCCAACAGCACCACAGTGCCAACTAGTCCTAGGTATGATTATAAACTACATCTGACAGCAAGGCTTCTGATCACAAAGGGTCCCAGCTATGAGCAAATAGTGACACCCCACTAAAAAAAAAAACACTATGAAAGTATAAAAATACATGTTTATATAAAAATTGCGAACAACACCAGTTGATAGCAAAAGTTCAAACAGCACCACAGCTGATAGCTAAAGTGCCAAAAGCTGATAGCAAAAGAGCCAACAGCTGATAGCAAATGTGCCAACAGCTGATAGCAAAAGTGCCAACAGCACAACAGTGCCAACTAGTCCTTGGTATGACTATAAACTACATCTGACAGCAAGCTTCTGATCACAAAGGGTCCCAGCTATGAGCAAATAGTGACCCCCCACTAAAAAAAAACACTATGAAAGTATAAAAATACATGTTTATATAAAAACTTGCGAACAACACCAGTTGATAGCAAAAGTGCCAACAGCACCACAGCTGATAGCAAAAGAGCCAACAGCTGATAGCAAAAGTGCCAACAGCTGGTAGCATAAGTGCCAAAAGCTGATAGTAAAAGTGCCAACAGCTGATAGCAAAAGTGACAACAGCACCACAGTGCCAACTAGTCCTAGGTATGACTATAAACTACATCTGACAGCAAGCTTCTGATCACAAAGGGTCCCAGCTATGAGCAAATAATGACCCCCCACCAAAAAAAAAACACTATGAAAGTATAAAAATACATGTTTATATAAAAACTTGCGAATAACACCAGTTGATAGCAAAAGAGCCAACAGCACCACAGCTGATAGCAAAAGTGCCAACAGCTGATAGCAAAAGTGCCAACAGCTGATAGCAAAAGTGCCAACAGCACCACAGTGCCAACTAGTCCTAGGTATGATTATAAACTACATCTGACAGCAAGGCTTCTGATCACAAAGGGTCCAGCTATGAGCAAATAGTGAGCCCCCACTAAAAAAAAAACACTATGAAAGTATAAAAATACATGTTTATATAAAAATTGCGAACAACATCAGTTGATAGCAAAAGTGCAAACAGCACCACAGCTGATAGCAAAAGTGCCAACAGCTCATAGCGAAAGGGCCAACAGCTGATAGCAAAAGTGCCAAAAGCTGATAGCAAAAGTGCCAACAGCTGATAGCAAAAGTGCCAACAGCTGATACCAAAAGAGCCAACAGCTGATAGCAAAAGTGCCAACAGCTGATAGCAAATGTGCCAACAGCTGATAGCAAAAGTGCCAACAGCACAACAGTGCCAACTAGTCCTAGGTATGATTATAAACTACATCTGACAGCATGGCTTCTGATCACAAAGGGTCCCAGCTATGAGCAAATAGTGACCCCCCACTAAAAAAAACACTATGAAAGTATAAAAATACATGTTTATATAAAAACGTGCGAACAACACCAGTTGATAGCAAAAGTGCCAACAGCACCACAGCTGATAGCAAAAGTGCCAACAGCCGATAGCAAAAGTGCCAAAAGCTGATAGCAAAAGTGCCAACAGCTGAGAGCAAAAGTGCCAACAGCACCACAGTGCCAACTAGTCCTTGGTATGACTATAAACTACATCTGACAGCAAGCTTCTGATCACAAAGGGTCCCAGCTATGAGCAAATAGTGACCCCCCACTAAAAAAAAACACTATGAAAGTATAAAAATACATGTTTATATAAAAACTTGCGAACAACACCAGTTGATAGCAAAAGTGCCAACAGCACCACAGCTGATAGCAAAAGTGCCAACAGCTGGTAGCATAAGTGCCAAAAGCTGATAGTAAAAGTGCCAACAGCTGATAGCAAAAGTGACAACAGCACCACAGTGCCAACTAGTCCTAGGTATGACTATAAACTACATCTGACAGCAAGCTTCTGATCACAAAGGGTCCCAGCTATGAGCAAATAATGACCCCCCACCAACAAAAAAAACACTATGAAAGTATAAAAATACATGTTTATATAAAAACTTGCGAATAACACCAGTTGATAGCAAAAGTGCCAACAGCACCACAGCTGATAGCAAAAGTGCCACAGCTGATAGCAAAAGTGCCAACAGCTGATAGCAAAAGTGCCAACAGCACCACAGTGCCAACTAGTCCTAGGTATGATTATAAACTACATCTGACAGCAAGGCTTCTGATCACAAAGGGTCCAGCTATGAGCAAATAGTGATCCCCCACTAAAAAAAAAACACTATGAAAGTATAAAAATACATGTTTATATAAAAATTGCGAACAACACCAGTTGATAGCAAAAGTGCAAACAGCACCACAGCTGATAGCAAAAGTGCCAACAGCTGATAGCGAAAGGGCCAACAGCTGATAGCAAAAGTGCCAAAAGCTGATAGCAAAAGTGCCAACAGCTGATAGCAAAAGTGCCAACAGCTGATACCAAAAGAGCCAACAGCTGATAGCAAAAGTGCCAACAGCTGATAGCAAATGTGCCAACAGCTGATAGAAAAAGTGCCAACAGCACCACAGTGCCAACTTGTCCTAGGTATGACTATGAACTCCATCTGACAGCAAGGCTTCTGATC
Organism: Acanthosepion esculentum; assembly: GCA_964036315.1. Taxonomy (NCBI): domain Eukaryota; kingdom Metazoa; phylum Mollusca; class Cephalopoda; order Sepiida; family Sepiidae; genus Acanthosepion; species Acanthosepion esculentum. Next base: position 69,533,410 of record OZ038514.1, read on the forward strand.
ACAAAGGGTCCCAGCTATGAGCAAATAGTGAACCCCCATAAAAAAAAACACTATGAAAGTATAAAAATACATGTTTATATAAAAACTTGCGAACAACACCAGTTGATAGCAAAAGTGCCAACAGCACCACAGCTGATAGCAAAAGTGCCAAAAGCTGATAGCAAAAGTGCCAACAGCTGATAGCAAAAGTGCCAACAGCTGATAGCAAAAGTGCCAACAGCACCACAGTGCCAACTAGTCCTAGGTATGTCTATAAACTACATCTGACAGCAAGGCTTCTGATCACAAAGGGTCCCAGCTATGAGCAAATAGTGACACCCCACTAAAAAAAAAAACACTATGAAAGTATAAAAATACATGTTTATATAAAAACTTGCGAACAACACGGGTTGATATCAAAAGTGCCAACAGCACCACAGCTGATAGCAAAAGTGCCAACAGCTGATAGCAAAAGGGCCAACAGCTGATAGCAAAAGTGCCAAAAGCTGATAGCAAAATTGCCAACAGCTGATAGCAAAAGTGCCAACAGCTGATACCAAAAGTGCCAACAGCTGATAGCAAAATTGGCAACAGCTGATAGCAAAAGTGCCAACAGCTGATAGCAAAAGTGCCAACAGCTGATAGCAAAAGTGCCAACAGCACCACAGTGCCAACTAGTCCTAGGTATGATTATAAACTACATCTGACAGCAAGGCTTCTGATCACAAAGGGTCCCAGCTATGAGCAAATAGTGACCCCCCACTAAAAAAAACACTATGAAAGTATAAAAATACATGTTTATATAAAAACTTGCGAACAACACCAGTTGATAGCAAAAGTGCCAACAGCACCACAGCTGATAGCAAAAGTGCCAACAGCCGATAGCAAAAGTGCCAAAAGCTGATAGCAAAAGTGCCAACAGCTGATAGCAAAAGTGCCAACAGCACCACAGTGCCAACTAGTCCTTGGTATGACTATAAACTACATCTGACAGCAAGCTTCTGATCACAAAGGGTCCCAGCTATGAGCAAATAGTGACCCCCCACTAAAATAAAAACACAATGAAAGTATAAAAATACATGTTTATATAAAAATTGCGAACAACACCAGTTGATAGCAAAAGTTCAAACAGCACCACAGCTGATAGCTAAAGTGCCAAAAGCTGATAGCAAAAGAGCCAACAGCTGATAGCAAAAGTGCCAACAGCTGATAGCAAAAGTGCCAACAGCACCACAGTGCCAACTAGTCCTATGTATGACTATAAACTACATCTGACAGCAAGGCTTCTGTTCACAAATGGTCCCAGCTATGAGCAAATAGTGAGACCCCACTAAAAAAAAAAACTATGAAAGTATAAAAATACATGTTTATATAAAAACTTGCGAACAACACGGGTTGATATCAAAAGTGCCAACAGCACCACAGCTGATAGCAAAAGTGCCAACAGCTGATAGCAAAAGAGCCAACAGCTGATTCCAAAAGTGCCAAAAGCTGATAGCAAAAGTGCCAACAGCTGATAGCAAAAGTGCCAACAGCACCACAGTGCCAACTAGTCCTATGTATGACTATAAACTACATCTGACAGCAAGGCTTCTGATCACAAAGGGTCCCAGCTATGAGCAAATAGTGACCCCCCACTAAAAAAAACACTATGAAAGTATAAAAATACATGTTTATATAAAAACTTGCGAACAACACCAGTTGATAGCAAAAGTGCCAAGAGCACCACAGCTGATAGCAAAAGTGCCAACAGCTGATAGCAAAAGTGCCAACAGCTGATAGCAAAAGTGCCAACAGCACCACAGTGCCAACTAGTCCTATGTATGACTATAAACTACATCTGACAGCAAGGCTTCTGATCACAAAGGGTCCCAGCTATGAGCAAATAGTGACTCCCCATAAAAAAAAACACTATGAAAGTATAAAAATACATGTTTATATAAAAACTTGCGAACAACACCAGTTGATAGCAAAAGTGCCAACAGCACCACAGCTGATAGCAAAAGTGCCAACAGCTGATAGCAAAAGTGCCAACAGCTGATAGCAAAGGTGCCAACAGCTGATAGCAAAAGTGCCAACAGCCCCACAGTGCCAACTAGTCCTAGGTATGACTATAAACTACATCTGACAGCAATGCTTCTGATCACAAAGAGTCCCAGCTATGAGCAAATAGTGACCCCCCACTAAAAAAACATTATGAAAGTAGAAAAATACATGTGTATATTAAAACTTGCGAACAACACCAGTTCATAGCAAAAGAGCCAACAGCACCACAGCTGATAGCAAAAGTGCCAACAGCTGATAGCAAAAGTGCCAACAGCTGATAGCAAAAGTGCCAACAGCACAACAGTGCCAACTAGTCCTAGGTATGATTATAAACTACATCTGACAGCAAGGCTTCTGATCACAAAGGGTCCCAGCTATGAGCAAATAGTGACCCCCCACTAAAAAAAACACTATGAAAGTATAAAAATACATGTTTATATAAAAACTGGCGAACAACACCAGTTGATAGCAAAAGTGCAAAAGAGCACCACAGCTGATAGCAAAAGTGCCAACAGCTGATAGCAAAAGTGCCAACAGCTGATAGCAAAAGTGCCAACAGCACCACAGTGCCAACTAGTCCTAGGTATGACTATAAACTTCATCTGACAGCAAGGCTTCTGATCCCAAAGGGTCCCAGCTATGAGCAAATAGTGACCCCCCACTAAAAAAAAAAACACTATGAAAGTATAAAAATACATGTTTATATAAAAACTTGCGAACAACACCAGTGGATAGCAAAAGTGCCAACAGCTGATAGCAAAAGTGCCAACAGCTGATAGCAAAAGTGCCAACAGCTGATAGCAAATGTGCCAACAGCTGATAGCAAAAGTGCCAACAGCTGATAGCAAAAGTGCCAACAGCACCACAGTGCCAACTAGTCCTAGGTATGACTATAAACTACATCTGACAGCAAGGCTTCTGATCACAAAGGGTCCCAGCTATGAGCAAATGGGTGACCCCCACTAAAAAAAAAACACTCTGGAAGTATAAAAATACATGTTGATATAAAAACTTGCGAACAACACCAGTTGATAGCAAAAGTGCCAACAGCACCACAGCTGATAGCTAAAGTGCCAACAGCTGAGAGCAAAGTGCCAACAGCTGATAGCAAAAGTGCCAACAGCTGATAGCAAAAGTGCCAACAGCTGATAGCAAAAGTGCCAACAGCACCACAGTGCCAACTAGTCCTAGGTATGACTATAAACTACATCTGACAGCAAGGCTTCTGATCACAAACCGTCCCAGCTATGAGCAAATAGTGACCCCCCACTAAAAAAAAAACTCTATGAAAGTATAAAAATACATGTTTATATAAAAACTTGCGAACAACACCTGTTGATAGCAAAAGTGCCAACAGCACCACAGCTGATAGCAAAAGAGCCAACAGCTGATAGCAAAAGTGCAAAACAGCTGATACCAAAAGTGCCAACAGCACCACAGTGCCAACTAGTCCTAGGTATGACTATAAACTACATCTGACAGCAAGGCTTCTGATCACAAAGGGTCCCAGCAATGAGCAAATGAATGACCCCCAATAAAAAAACACTATGAAAGTATAAAAATACATGTTTATATAAAAACTTGCGAACAACACCAGTTGATATCAAAAGTGCCAACAGCTGATAGCAAAAGTGCCAACAGCTGATAGCAAAAGTGCCAACAGCTGATACCAAAAGCGCCAAAAGCTGATAGCAAAAGTGCCAACAGCTGATAGCAAAAGTTCCAACAGCTGATACCAAAAGTGCCAACAGCTGATAGCAAAAGTGCCAACAGCTGATAGCAAAAGTGCCAACAGCACCACAGTGCCAACTAGTCCTAGGTATTACTATAAACTACATCTGACAGCAAGGCTTCTGATCACAAAGGGTCCCAGCTATGAGCAAATAGTGACCCCCCACAAAAAAAAGTCTATGAAAGTATAAAAATACATGTTTATATAAAAACTTGCGAACAACACCAGTTGATAGCAAAAGTGCCAACAGCTGATAGCAAAAGTGCCAACAGCTGATAGCAAAAGTGCCAACAGCTGATACCAAAAGTGCCAACAGCTGATAGTAAAAGTGCCAACAGCACCACAGTGCCAACTAGTCCTAGGTATGACTATAAACTACATCTGACAGCAAGGCTTCTGATCAAAAAGCGTCCCAGCTATGAGAAAATAGTGACCCACCACTAAAAAAAAAACACTCTGAAAGTATAAAAATACATGTTTATATAAAAACTTGCGAACAACACCAGTTGATAGCAAAAGTTCCAACAGCACCACAGCTGATAGCAAAAGTGCCAACAGATGATAGGAAAAGTGCCAATAGCTGATAGGAAAAGTGCCAACAGCTGATAGCAAAAGTGCCAACAGCTCATAGCAAAAGTGCCAACAGCACCACAGTGCCAACAAGTCCTAGGTATGACTATAAACTACATCTGACAGCAAGGCTTCTGATCAAAAAGCGTCCCAGCTATGAGAAAATAGTGACCCACCACTAAAAAAAAAAACACTCTGAAAGTATAAAAATACATATTTATATAAAAACTTGCGAACAACACCAGTTGATAGCAAAAGTTCCAACAGCACCACAGCTGATAGCAAAAGTGCCAACAGCTGATAGCAAAACTGCCAACAGCTGATAGCAAAAGTGCCAACAGCTGATAGCAAAAGTGCCAACAGCTGATAGCAAAAATGCCAACAGCTGATGCCAAAAGTGCCAACAGCTGATAGCAAAAGTGCCAACAGCTGATAGCAAAAGTGCCAACAGCTGATAGCAAAAGTGCCAACAGCACCACAGTGCCAACTAGTCCTAGGTGTGACTATAAACTACATCTGACAGCAAGGCTTCTGATCACAAAGTGTCCCAGCTATGAGCAAATAGTGACCCCCCACTAAAAAAAAAAAACTATGAAATTATAAATATACATGTTTATATAAAAACTTGCGAACAACACTAGTTGATAGCAAAAGTGCCAACAGCACCACAGCTGATAGCAAAAGTGCCAACAGCTGATAGCAAAAGTTCCAACAGCTGATACCAAAAGTGCCAAAAGCTGATAGCAAAAGTGCCAACAGCTGATAGCAAAAGTGCCAACAGCACCACAGTGCCAACTAGTCGTAGGTATGACTATAAACTACATCTGACAGCAAGGCTTCTGATCACAAAGGGTCCCAGCTATGAGCAAATAGTGACCCCCACTAAAAAAAAAACACTATGAAAGTATAAAAATACATGTTTATATAAAAACTTGCGAACAACACCTGTTGATAGCAAAAGTGCCAACAGCACCACAGTTGATAGCAAAAGTGGCAACAGCTGATAGCGAAAGTACCAACAGCTGATACCAAAAGTGCCAAAAGCTGATAGCAAAAGTGCCAACAGCTGATAGCAAAAGTGCCAACAGCTGATAGCAAAAGTTCCAACAGCACCACAGTGCCAACTAGTCCTAGGTATGACTATAAACTACATCTGACTGCAAGGCTTCTGATCACAATGGGTCCCAGCTATGAGCAAATAGTGACCCCCCACTAAAAATAAAACACTATGAAAGTATAAAAATACATATTTATATAAAAACTTGCGAACAACACCAGTTGATAGCAAAAGTGCCAACAGCACCACAGCTGATAGCAAAAGTGCCAACAGCTGATAGCAAAAGTGCCAACAGCTGATAGGAAATGTGCCAACAGCTGATAGCAAAAGTGCCAACAGCACCACAGTGCCAACTAGTCCTAGGTATTACTATAAACTACATCTGACAGCAAGGCTTCTGATCACAAAGGGTCCCAGCTATGAGCAAATAGTGACCCCCCACTAAAAAAAAAACACTATGTAAGTTTAAAAATACATGTTTATATAAAAACTTGCGAACAATACCAGTTGATAGCAAAAGTGCCAACAGCACCACAGCTGATAGCAAAAGTGCCAACAGCTGATAGCAAAAGTGCCAACAGCTGATAGCAAAATTGCCAACATCTGATAGCAAAATTGCCAACAGCACCACAGTGCCAACTAATCCTAGGTATGACTGTAAACTATATCTGACAGCAAGGCTTCTGATCACAAATGGTCCCAGCTATGAGCAAATAGTGACCCCCCACTAAAAAAAAAACCACTATGAAAGTATAAAAATACATGTTTATATAAAAACTTGCGAACACCAGTTGATAGCAAAAGTGCCAACAGCGCCACAGCTGATAGCAAAAGTGCCAACAGCTGATAGCAAAAGTGCCAACAGCTGATAGCAAAAGTTCCAACAGCTGATAGCAAAAGTGCCAACAGCACCACAGTGCCAACTAGTCCTAGGTATGACTATAAACTACATCTGACAGCAAGGCTTCTGATCACAAAGGGTCCCAGCTATGAGCAAATAGTGACCCCCCACTAAAAATAAAACACTATGAAAGTATAAAAATACATATTTATATAAAAACTTGCGAACAACACCAGTTGATAGCAAAAGTGCCAACAGCACCACAGCTGATAGCAAAAGTGCCAACAGCTGATAGCAAAAGTGACAACAGCTGATAGCAAAAGTGCCAACAGCACCACAGTGCCAACTAGTCCTAGGTATGACTATAAACTACATCTGACAGCAAGGCTTCTGATCACAAAGGGTCCCAGCTATGAGCAAATAGTGTACCCCCCCACTAAAAAAAAACACTATGAAAGTATAAAAATATATGTTTATATAAAAACAACTAGTCCTAGGTATGACTGTTGGTTTCCGGTCCATATTTGAGCGTCTAATGTAAGATTTTAGACTACGTCCAGCAGCATGTCCTCTGACCTGTTAGCTTCTGGTCCATATTTGATCGTCTTGTGTAAGATGATACACTACGTCCAGCAGCCATGATTCTGAACTGTTGTTTCCTGGTTCATATTTGAGCGTCTAATATAAAAAGATAAACTACGTCCAGCTGCATGGCCTCTGATCTGTTTGTTTCCGGTCCATATTTGAGCGTCTAATGTAAGATATTTGACTACGTCCTGCAGCATGGCCTCTGACCTGTTGGCTTCCGGTCCATATTCGAGCGACTTGTGTAAGATTATACTGTACGTCCAGCAGCCATGATTCTCATCTGTTGGTTTCTGGTGCATATTTGAGCGTCTAATGTAAAAAGATAAACTACGTCCAGCAGCATGGACTCTGATCTGTTGGTTTCCGGTCCATATTTGAGCGTGTAATGTAAGATTTTAGACTACGACCTGCAGCATGGCCTCCGAACTGTTGGCTTCAGGTCCATATTTGAGCGTCTTGTGTAAGATGATACACTACGTCCAGCAGCATGGCCTCTGATAAGTGGGTTTCTGGTCCATATTTTAGCGTCCAATGTAAGATTTTAGACTACGTCAGGCAGCATGGCTTCTGATCTGTTGGTGTCCAATTGTCGGGAATTTCTTACCTGATCCATAATTACAAAAGTTTTTTCGACAATTTGAATAGAGTCGAGGCGAAATTCAACGGTATGGGGACTTGTGTTAGCTCATTTGCGGAAATTGTCATTCGGCCCTAAACTGGGAAAACAGTCATATTTCACTTGTTTATAAATTTTTCCAGTAAAAGAAATATTGTCAAAATGGGTATCAAATTTTGTGCAATTATTTGATTTGTCTATGTTTACAGGGATTTTTCATTTGCTCAGATAGTAAAAAGTACAGCATTCACCATGTGCGCGGTATGTCGTCTGACAATTTATAGCGTCCGAATTCCAATGTGCACAATAAGACTGCATTTCTAATTTTTCCTTTTTATAGAATCCACAAAATATTGGTGTCCAATTGTCGGGAATTTCTTGTCTTATCAATGATCACAATAGTTTTTTCGACACCTAGAATAGAGTCGAGTCGAAATTCAACGGTATGGGGAGTAGTGTTAGCTCATTTGCGGAAATTGTCATGCGGACCTAAACTGGGTAATCAGTCATATTTCACTTGTTTATAACTTTTTTCCAATAAAGAAATATTTTCAAAATGGGTATCAAATTGTGTGCAATTATTTGATTTGTCTATGTTTACATGGATTTTTCATTTGGTCAGATAGTAAAAAGTACAGCTTTCACCATGTGCGTGGTATGTCGTCTGACAATTTACAGCGTCCGAATTCCAGTGTGCACAATAAGACTGCAATTCTAATTTTGCCTTTTTATAGATTCCACAAAATATTTTTGTCTAATTTTCGGGAATATCTTGCCTTATTCAAGATTACAAAAGTGTTTTCGACACCTTGATTAGAGTCGAGTCGAAATTCAACGGTATGGGGGCCCTTGTTAGCTCATTTGCGGAAATTGTCATGCGCCCCTAAACTGGGAAATCAGTCATATTTCACTTGTTTATAACTTTTTTCCAGTAAAAGAAATATTTTATGTAAAGAGAAGAAAGATGTATTTATGTAAAGAGAAGGAGATGACGATTTGTAGCAGCCTGATATTTCTTGCAATGCAATTTCACAAAAGAGCCAGGCTTATTCGGTTTGTAGCGGCCTGAGATTGCTTGTAAGGCAGTTTCACAAAAGAGACAGGAGATGTCGTCTTGTAGCAGCCTGATATTACTTGTAAGGCAGTTTTCACAAAAGAGCCAAGAGAAGTCGTCTCATAGCAGCCTGACATTGCTTTTAAGGCAGTTGCCACAAAAGGGCCAGGAGAAAACGGCTCGTAGCCGCCTGGGATTGCTTGTAAGACAATTCGCACAAAAAGCCAAAAGAATTCATATTGTTGCAGCCTGACATTGCTTGTAAGGCAGTTGTCACAAAAGTGCCAGGAGAATTCGTCTTGAAGCAGCATGAGATTAATTGTAAGGCAGTTGCCACAATAGGGCCAGGAGAAATCGGCTCGTAGCCGCCTCTGTTTGCTTGTAAGGTAGTTGCCACCAATGAGTCAGGAGAAATCGGCTCGTAGCCGCCTGGGATTTCTTGTAAGGCAATTGGCAATAAAATCTTGGAGAATTGGGATTGCTGCAGCCTGAGATTGTTTTTAAGGCAGTTGTCACAATAGAACCAGGAGAATTCGGCTTGTAGCAGCCTGAGATTGCCTGTAAGGCAATTACAACAAAAGAGCCAGGAGAAATCGGCATGTAGCCGCCTGGGATTGCTTGTAAGGCAGTTGTCACAAAAGTGCCAGGAGAATTCGGCTTGTAGCAGCCTGAGATTTCTTGTAAGGCAGTTGCCACAAAAGACCCAGGAGAAGTCGGCTCGTAGCAGCCTGACATTGCTTGTAAGGCAGTTTTCACAAAAGAGCCAAGAGAAGTCGGCTCGTAGCAGCCTGACATTGCTTGTCACAAAAGCGCCAGGAGAATTCTGCTTGTAGCAGCCTGAGATTTCTTGTAAGGCAGTTGCCACAAAAGAGCCAGGAGAAATCGGCTCGTAGCAGCCTGGGATTGCTTGTAATGCAATTGGCACAAAAGGTCAGGAGAATTGGACTAGCGGCAGCCTGAGATTGCTTGTAAGGCAGTTTCACAAAAGAGCCAGGCGTATTCGGCTTGTAGCAGGCTGAGGTTGATTGTAAGGCAATTCGCACCAAAGCCAGGATAATTCATATTTCTGAAGCCTGAGATTGCTTGTAAGGCATTTGTAACAAAAGAGCCAGCATATGTCGATTTGTAGCGGCCTGAGATTGCTTGAAAGGCAGTTTCACAAAATAGCCAGGCGTATTTGGCTTGTAGCTGGCTGAGATTGATTGTAAGGCAGTTTTTAAAAAAGAGACAAAAGATGTCGTTTTGTAGCAGCCTGAGATTGCTTTTAAGGCAATTTTCACAAAAGAGACAAGAGAAGTCGGCTCGTAGACGCCTGGGATTGCTTGTAAGGCAATTTGCACAAAAGAGCCAGGAGAATTTGGCTTGCAGCAGCCTGAGATTGCTGGTGGAGTGGGGGTTCGTCTGCGTGGGACTTTCTGGGACTGTCTCCTGGGTGGGGGTCGTCTACGTGGGACGTTCTGGGACTGTCTCCTGGGTGGGGGGTCGTCTACATGGGACTTTCTGGGACTGGGGGTCGTCTGCGTTGGACTTTCTGGGACTGTCTCCTGGGTGGGGGGTCGTCTGCGTGGGACTTTCTTGGACTGGGGATCGTCTGCGTGGGACTTTGTGGGACTGGGAGTCGTCTCCGTGGAACTTTCTGGGACTGTCTCCTGGTTGGGGGGGTCGTCTACGTGGGACTTTCTGGGACTGTGACTCGTCTGCGTGGGACTTCCTGGGACTGGGGGTCGTCTGCGTGGGTCTTTCTGGGACTGTCTCCTGGGTGGGGGGTTGTCTGCGTGGGTCTTTCTGGGACTGTTTCCTGGGTGGGGAGACGTCTGCGTGGGACTTTCTGAGACAGGGGTTCGTCTGGTGGGTCTTTCTGGGATTGTCTCCTGGGTGGGGGGTCGTCTGCGTGGGACTTTCTGGGTCTGTCTCCTGGGTGGGGGGTCGTCTTCGTGGGACTTTCTGGGACTGGGTGTCGTCTGCGTGGGTCTTTCTGGGACTGGGTGTCTTCTGCGTGGGAATTTCGGGGACTGAGGGTCGTCTGCGTGGGACTTTCTGGGACTGTCTCCTGTCTGGGGGTCGTCTGCGTGGGACTTTCTGGGACTAGGGGTCGTCTGCGTGGGAATTTCTGGGACTGTCTCCTGGGTGGGGGGTCGTCTGCGTGGGACTTTCTGGGACTGTGAGTCGTCTCCGTGGGACTTTCTGGGACTGTCTCATGGGTTGGGGGTCGTCTGCGTGGGACTTTCTGGGACTGTCTCCTTGGTGGGGGTGTCGTCTGCGTAGGACATTGTGGGACTGGGGGTCTTCTGCGTGGGACTTTCTGGGACTGGGGGTTGTCCGCGTGGGACTTTCTGGTACAGTCTCCTGGGTGGGGGGTCGTCTTTTTGGGATATTCTGGGACTGTCTCCTGGGTGGAGGGTCGTCATCGTGGGACTTTCTGGGACTAGGGGTCGTCTGCGTGGGAATTTCTGGGACTGTCTCCTGGGTGGGGGGTCGTCTGCGTGGGACTTTCTGGGACTGGGCCTCTTCTGCTTTGGTCTTTCTGGGCCTGTCTCCTGTCTGGGGGGTCGTCTTCCTGGGACTTTCTAGGACTAGGTGTCGTCTGCGTGGGACTTTCTGGGACTGTCTCCTGGGTGGGGGGTCTTCTGGGTTGGACTTTCTGGGACTGGGGGTCGTCTGCGTGGGACTTTCTGGGACTGTCTCCTGGGTGGGGGTCGTCTGCGTGGGAATTTCTGGGACTGTGGGTCGTCTGCGTGGGACTTTCTGGGACTGTCTCCTGGGTGGGGGGTCGTCTGCGTGGGACTTTCTGGGACTGGGGGTCGTCTGCGTGGGACTTTCTGGGACTGTTTCCTGGGTGGGTGGTCGTCTGCGTGGGAATTTCTGGTACTGTCGGTCGTCTACATAGGACTTTATATGACTGTCTCCTGGGTGGGGGGTCGTCTGCATGGGACTTTCTGCGACTGTCTCCTGGGTGGGGGGTCGTCTGCGTGGGACTTTCTGGGACTGGGTGTCGTCCGCGTGGGAATTTCTGGGACTGTCTCCTGGGTAGGGGTTCGTCTGCGTGGGACTTTCTGGAACTGTGTGGTCGTCTTCGTGGGACTTGCTGGGACTGGGTGGTCGTCTGCGTTGGACTTTCTGGGACTGTCTCCCTGGTGGGGGGGTCGTCTTTTTGGGTCTTTCTGCGAATGTCTCCAGGGTGGGGGGTCGTCTGCATGGGACTTTCTTGGACTGTGACTTGTCTGTGTGGGACTTTCTGGGACTGGAGGTCGACTGCGTGGGACTTTCTGGTACTGTCCCCTGGGTGGGGGGTCGTCTGCGTGTGACTTTCTGGGACTGGGCGTCTTCTGCGTGGGATTTTTTGGAACTGTCTCCTGTCTGGGGGGTCGTCTTCGTGGGACTTTATTAGTCTAGGGGTCGTCTGCGTTGGACTTTCTGTGAATGTCTCCTGGGTGGGGGGTCGTCTGCATGGGACTTTCTGTGACTGTCTCCTGGGTGGGGGGTCGTCTGCGTCGGACTTTCTGGGACTGTCTCCTGGTTGGGGAGTCGTCTGCGTGGGACTTTCTGGGACTGTGGGTCGTCTGCGTGGGACTTTCTGGGACTGTCTCCTGGGTAGGGGGTCGTCTGCGTGGGACTTTCGTGGACTTGTGGTCGTCTGCGTGGGACTTTCTGGGACTGTCTCCTGGGTGGGTGGTCGTCTGCATGGGAATTTCAGCGACTGTCTCCTGGGTGGGGGGTCGTCTGCGTGGGACTTTCTGGGACTGGGTGTCGTCCGCGTGGGAATTTCTGGGACTGTCTCCTGGGTGGGGGTCGTCTGTGTGGGACTTTCTGGGAATGTGGGCCGTCTGCGTGGGACTTTCTGGGATGTCTCCTGGGTGGGGGTCGTCTGCCTGGGACTTTCTGCTACTGGGGGTCGTGTGCGTTGGACTTTCTGGGACTGTCTCCTGGGTGGGGGGTCGTCTCCGTGGGATATCTGGGGCTGTCTCCTGGGTGGGGGGTCGTCTGCATGGTATTACCTGGGACTTGGGGTCGTCTGCGTGTGACATTCTGGGACTGGGTGTCGTCTGCGTGGGTCTTTTTGGGACTCTCTCCTGGGTGGGGGTCGTCTGCATGGGACTTTCTGGGACTGGGGTCGTCTGCGTGGGACGTTCTGGGACTGTCTCCTGGGTGTGGGGTCGTCTGCGTGGGCCTTTCTGGGACTGTCTCCTGGGTGGGGGTCGTCTGCTTGGGACTTTCTGGGACTGGTGGTCGTCCGCGTGGGATTTTCTGGGAATGTCTCCTGGGTGGGAGTTCGTCTGTGTTGGACTTTCTGGGAATGGGTGTCGTCCGCGTGGGACTTTCTGGGAATGTCTCCTGGGTGGGGGTTCGTCTGCATGGGACTTTCTGGAACTGGGTGGTCGTCTGCGTGGGACATTCTGGGACTGTCTCCTGGGTGGGTGTCGTCTGCATGGGAGTTTCTTGGACTGTGACTCGTCTGCGTGGGACTTTCTGGGACTGGAGGTCGTCTGCGTGGGACTTTCTGGTACTGTCTCCTGGGTGGGGGTCGTCTGCGTGGGACTTTCTGGTACTGTCTCCTGGGTGGGGGGTCGTCTCCGTGGGACTTTCTTGGACTGGGCCTCTTCTGCGTGAGATTTTTTGGAACTGTCTCCTGTCTGAGGGTTCATATTCGTGGGACTTTATTGGACTAGGTGTCGTCTGCGTAGGACTTTCTGGGACTGTCTCCTGGGTGGGGGTCGTCTGCGCGGGACTTTCTGGGACTGGGGGTCGTCTACGTTGGAATTTCTGGGACTCTCTCCTGGGTGCGGGTCGTCTGCGTGGGACTTTCTGGTACTGGGGGTAGTCTGCGTGGGACTTTCTTGGACTGTCTCCTGTGTGGGGGTCGGGGGGTCGTCTGCGTGGGACTTTCTGGGACTGTGGGCCGTCTACGTGGGACTTTCTTGGACTCTCTCCTGGGTGCGGGTCGTCTGCGTGGGACTTTCTGGTACTGGGGGTCGTCTGCGTGGGACTTTCTGGGACTGGGGGTCGTCTGCGTGGGTCTTTTTGGGACTCTCTCCTGGGTGGGGGTCGTCTGCGTTGGACTTTCTGGTACAGTCTCCTGGGTGGGGAGTCGTCTTCGTGGGACTTTCTGGGTCTGGGGGTCGTCTGCGTGGGTCTTTCTGGGACTGTCTCCTGACTGGGTGGTTGTCTGCGTTGAAATTTCTGGACATGTCTCCTGGGTGATGGGTCTTCTGCGTGGGACTTTCTGCGACTGGGGGTCGTCCGCGTGGTACTTTCTGGGAATGTCTCCTTGGTGGGGGTCGTCTGCCTTGGACTTTCTGGGACTGGGGGTCGTCTGCGTGGGACTTTCTGCGAATGTCTCCTGGGTGGGGGTTCGTCTCCGTTGGACATTCTGGGACTGGGTGTCGTCCGCGTGGGATTTTCTGGGTCTGTCTCCTGGGTGGGGGTTCGTCTGCGTGGGACTTTCTGGAACTGGGTGGTCGTCTGCGTGGGACTTTCTGGGAGTGTCTCCTGGGTGGGGGTCGTCTGCATGGGATTTCTTGGACTGTGACTCGTCTGCGTGGGATTTTCTGGGACTTGAGTTCGTCTACGTGGGACTTTCTGGTACTGCCTCCTTGGTGGGGGTCGTCTGCGTGGGACTTTCTGGGACTGGGCGTCTTCTGCGTTGGACTTTCTGGGACTGTCTCCTGTCTGGGGGGTCGTCTGCACGGGACTTTCTGGGACTGGTGGTCGTCTGCGTAGGAACTTCTCGAACTGTCTCCTGAGTGGGGGGTCGTGTGCGTGGGATTTTCTGGGACTGGGGGTCGTCTGCGTGGGAATTTCTGGGACTGTCTCCTGGGTGGGGGTCGTCTGCTTGGGAATTTCTGGGACTGTGGGTCGTCTGCGTGGGACTTTCTGGGACTGGGGGTCGTCTGCGTGGGTCTTTCTGGGACTGGGGGTCGTCTGCGTGGGACTTTCTTGGAATGTCTCCTGGGTGGGGTGTCGTCTGCATGGGACTTTCTGGGACTGGGGGTAGTCTGCGTGGGACTTTCTGGGACTGTCTCCTGGGTGTGGGGTCGTCTGTGTGGGCCTTTCTGGGACTGTCTCCTGGGTGGGGGTCGTCTGCGTGGGACTTTCTGGGACTGGGGGTCGTCCGCGTGGGACTTTCTGGGACTCTCTCCACGGTGGGGGTTCGTCTGCATGGGACTTTCTGGAACTGGGTGGTCGTCTGCGTGGGACTTTCTGGGACTGTCTCCTAGGTGGGAGTCGTCTGCATGGGACTTTCTTGGACGGTGACTCGTCTGCGTGGGACTTTCTGGGACTGGAGGTCTTCTGCGTGGGACTTTCTGGTACTGTCTCCTGGGTGGGGGGTCGTCTACTTGGGACTTTCTGGTACTGTCTCCTGGGTGGGGGCTCGTCTGCGTGGGACACTCTGGGACTGGGCCTCTTCTGCGTGAGATTTTTTGGAACTGTCTCCTCTCTGGGGGTTCGTATTCGTGGGACTTTATTGGACTAGGTGTCGTCTGCGTTGGACTTTCTGGGACTGTCTCCTGGGTGGGGGTCGTCTGCGCGGGACTTTCTGGGACTGGGGGTCGTCTGCGTGGGACTTTCTGGGACTGTCTCCAGGGTGTGGGGTCGTCTGCGTGGGCCTTTCTGGGACTCTCTCCTGGGTGCGGGTCGTCTGCGTGGGACTTTCTGGTACTGGGGGTCGTCTGCGTGGGACTTTCTTGGACTGTCTCCTGTGTGGGTGTCGGGGGGTCGTCTGCGTGGGACTTTCTGGGACTTCGTCTGCGTGGGACATTCTGGGACTGGCTCCTGGGTGGGACGTCGTCTATTTGGGACATTCTGGGACTGTCTCCTGGGTGGGGGGTCGTCTCCGTGGGACTTTCTTGGACTGGGTGTCGTCTGCGTGGGATTTTCTGGGACTGTCTCCTGGGTGGTGGTCGTCTGCGTGGGACTTTCTGGGACTGGGGTCGTCTGCGTGGGACTGTCTCCTAGGTGTGGGCTCGTCTGCGTGGGACTTCCTAGGACTGGGGGTCGTCTGCGTGGGACTTTCTGGGACTGGGGTTTTCTGCGTGGGACTTTCTCGGACTGTCTCCTGGGTGGGGGTTCGTCTGCGTTGGACTTTCTGGGACTCTCTCATGCGTGTGGGGTCGTCTGCGTGGGCCTTCCTGGGGCTGTCTCCTGGGTGGGGGTCGTCTACGTGGGACTTTCTGGGACTGGGGGTTGTCTGCGTGGGACTTTCTGGGACTGGGTGTCTTCTGCGTGGGACTTTCTGGGACTGGGGGTCGTCTGCGTGGGTCTTTTTGGGTCAGTCTCCTGGGTGGGGGTTCGTCTGCGTTGGACTTTCTGGGACAGTCTCATGCTTGGGGGGTTTTCTGCGTGGGACTTTCTGAGACTGTCTCTTGGGTGGGGGGTCGTCTGCGTGGGACTTTCTGGGACTGGGGGTCGTCTGCGTGGGACTTTCTGTGACTGGGGGTAATCTGCGTGGGACTTTCTAGGACTGTCTTCAGGGTTGGGTGGTCGTCTGCGTGGGACATTCTGGGACTAGGGGGTCGTCGGCGTGGGACTTACTGGGACTGGGTGTCGTCTGCGTGGGACATTCTGGGACTGGGGGTCGTCTGCGTGTGACTTTCTGGGACTGTGGGTCGTCTGCGTGTTATTTTCTGGGACTGTCTCCTGGGTGGGGGTCGTCTGCCTGGGAATTTCTGGGACTGGGTGTCGTCTGCGTGCGACTCTCTGGGACTGGGGGCCGTCTGCGTGGGACTTTTTGGGAGTGGGGGTCGTCTGCTTGGGACATTCTGGGACTGTCTCCTGGGTGTGAGGTCGTCTATTTGGGACTTTCTGGGACTGTCTCCTGGATGGGGGGTCGTCTGCGTGGGACTTTCTGGCACTGGGTGTCGTCTGCGTGGGATTTTCTGGGACTGTCTCCTGGGTGGTGGTCGTCTGCGTGGGACTTTCTGGGACTGGGGGTCGTCTGCGTGGGACTTTCTGGGACTGTCTCCAGGGTGTGGGGTCGTCTGCGTGGGCCTTTCTGGGACTCTCTCCTGGGTGCGGGTCGTCTGCGTGGGACTTTCTGGTACTGGGGGTCGTCTGCGTGGGACTTTCTTGGACTGTCTCCTGTGTGGGTGTCGGGGGGTCGTCTGCGTGGGACTTTCTGGGACTTCGTCTGCGTGGGACATTCTGGGACTGGCTCCTGGGTGGGACGTCGTCTATTTGGGACATTCTGGGACTGTCTCCTGGGTGGGGGGTCGTCTCCGTGGGACTTTCTTGGACTGGGTGTCGTCTGCGTGGGATTTTCTGGGACTGTCTCCTGGGTGGTGGTCGTCTGCGTGGGACTTTCTGGGACTGGGGTCGTCTGCGTGGGACTGTCTCCTAGGTGTGGGCTCGTCTGCGTGGGACTTCCTAGGACTGGGGGTCGTCTGCGTGGGACTTTCTGGGACTGGGGTTTTCTGCGTGGGACTTTCTCGGACTGTCTCCTGGGTGGGGGTTCGTCTGCGTTGGACTTTCTGGGACTCTCTCATGCGTGTGGGGTCGTCTGCGTGGGCCTTCCTGGGGCTGTCTCCTGGGTGGGGGTCGTCTACGTGGGACTTTCTGGGACTGGGGGTTGTCTGCGTGGGACTTTCTGGGACTGGGTGTCTTCTGCGTGGGACTTTCTGGGACTGGGGGTCGTCTGCGTGGGTCTTTCTGGGTCAGTCTCCTGGGTGGGGGTTCGTCTGCGTTGGACTTTCTGGGACAGTCTCATGCTTGGGGGGTTTTCTGCGTGGGACTTTCTGAGACTGTCTCTTGGGTGGGGGGTCGTCTGCGTGGGACTTTCTGGGACTGGGGGTCGTCTGCGTGGGACTTTCTGTGACTGGGGGTAATCTGCGTGGGACTTTCTAGGACTGTCTTCAGGGTTGGGTGGTCGTCTGCGTGGGACATTCTGGGACTAGGGGGTCGTCGGCGTGGGACTTACTGGGACTGGGTGTCGTCTGCGTGGGACATTCTGGGACTGGGGGTCGTCTGCGTGTGACTTTCTGGGACTGTGGGTCGTCTGCGTGTTATTTTCTGGGACTGTCTCCTGGGTGGGGGTCGTCTGCCTGGGAATTTCTGGGACTGGGTGTCGTCTGCGTGCGACTCTCTGGGACTGGGGGCCGTCTGCGTGGGACTTTTTGGGAGTGGGGGTCGTCTGCTTGGGACATTCTGGGACTGTCTCCTGGGTGTGAGGTCGTCTATTTGGGACTTTCTGGGACTGTCTCCTGGATGGGGGGTCGTCTCCGTGGGACTTTCTGGCACTGGGTGTCGTCTGCGTGGGATTTTCTGGGACTGTCTCCTGGGTGGTGGTCGTCTGCGTGGGACTTTCTTGGACTGGGGGTCGTCTGCGTGGGACTTTCTGGGACTGTCTCCTAGGTGGGGGCTCGTCTGCGTGGGACTTCCTGGGACTGTCTCCTGGGTGGGTGTTGTCTGTTTGGGACTTTCTGGGATTGTCTCCTGGGTGGGGGTCGTCTGCATGGGACTTCCTAAAACTGGGGGTCGTCTGCGTGGGACTTTCAGGGACTGGGTCTCGTCTGCGTGGGACTTTCTGGGACTGTCTACTGGGTGGGGTGTCGTCTGCGTGGGACTTTCTGGGACTGGCTCCTGGGTGAGTGTTCATCTGCGTGGGATTTTCTGGGACTGGGTGTCGTCTGCGTGGGACTTGCTGGGACACTCTCCTGTCTGGGGCTCGTCAGCGTGGGACTTTCTGGGACTGGGGGTCGTCTGCGTGGGACTTTCTGTGACTGCAGGTCTTCTGCATTGGTCTTTCTGGGACTGTCTCCTGGGTGGGAGTCGTCTGCGTGGGACTTTCTAGGACTGGGGGTCGTCTGCGTGGGACTTGCTGGGACTGGGGCCCGTCTGCGTGGGACTTTTTGGGAGTGCGGGTCGTCTGCGTGGGACCTTCTGGGACTGTCTCCTAGGTGGGATGTCGTCTGTTTGGTACTTTCTGGGGCTGTCTCCTGGGTGGGGGGTCGTCTGCGTGGGATTTCAGGGGCTGGGTCTCGTCTGCGTGGGACTTTCTGGGATTGGCTCCTGGATGGGTGTTCATCTGCGTGGGATTTTCTGGGACTGGGGGTCGTCTGCGTGGGACTTGCTGGGACACTCTCCTGTCTAGGGATCGTCTGCGTGGGACTTTCTTGGACTGGGTGTCGTCTGCGTGGGACTTTCTGGGACTGTCTCCTGGGTGGGGGCTCGTCTGCGTTGGACTTTCTGGGACTGGGGGTCGTCTGCATGGGTCTTTCTGGGACAGTCTCCTGGGTGCGGTGTCGTCTGCGTGGGACTTTGTGGAACGGGGGTCGTCTGTGTGGGACTTTCTGGGACTGTCTCCTGGGTGTGGGGTCGTCTGCGTGGGACATTCTGGGACTGGAATCGTCTGCGTGGGATTTTCTGTGACTGGGGGTCTTTTGCGTGGGACTTTCTGGCACTGTCTCCTGGGGGGGTTGTCTGTCTGGAACTTTCTGGGACTGTCTACTGGGTGGGGGTCGTCTGCGTGGGACTTTCTGGGACTGTCTCCTGGATGGGGGGTCGTCTGCGTGGGATATCTGTGTCTGTCTCCTTTGTTGGGGGTTGTCTGCATGGGACTTTCTGGGACTGGGGGTCGTCTGCGTGTGACTTTCTGGGACAGTGGGTCGTTTGCGTGTTATTTTCTGGGGCTGTCTCCTGGGTGGGGTGTCGTCAGCGTGGGACTCTCTGGGACTGGGTGTCGTCTGCGTGGGTTTTTCTGGGTCTGTCTCCTGGGTGGGGGTCGTCTGCCTGGGACTTTCTAGGACTCGGTTTCGTCTGCGTGGGACTCTCT
The DNA here is from genome assembly GCA_964036315.1 of Acanthosepion esculentum. Classification (NCBI taxonomy): domain Eukaryota; kingdom Metazoa; phylum Mollusca; class Cephalopoda; order Sepiida; family Sepiidae; genus Acanthosepion; species Acanthosepion esculentum. The sequence continues at coordinate 69,552,658 of OZ038514.1, forward strand.
GGGACAGGGTGCCGTCTGCGTGTGACTTTTTGGGAGTGGGGGTCGTCTGCGTGGGACATTCTGGGACTGTTTCCTGGGTGGTCGTCTGCGTGGGATATCTAGGACTGTGTCCTGGGTGGGGTGTCGTCTTCATGGGACTGTCTGGGACTGGGGGTCGTCTGCGTGGGACTTTCGGGGACTGACTCCTGGGTGGGGGTCGTCTGCGTGGGACTTTCTGGGACTGGCTCCTGGGTGGAAGTGTCGTCTGCCTGGTACATTCTGGGACTGGCTCCTGGGTGGGTGTTCATCTGCCTGGGATTTTCTGGGACTGGGGGTCGTCTGCGTGGGATTAGCTCGGACACTTTCCTGTCTGGGGCTCGTCTGCGTGGGACTTTCTTTGACTGGGTGTCGTCTGCGTGGGACTTTCTTGGTCTGTCTCCTGGGTGGGGGCTCGTCTGCGTTGGACTTTCTGGGACTGGGTGTCGTCTGCATGGGTCTTTCTGGGACAGTCTCCTGGGTGCGGTGTCGTCTGCGTTGGACTTTGTGGGACTGGGGGTCGTCTGCGTGGGACTTTCTGGGACTGTCCCCTGGGTGGGGGGTCGTCTGCGTGGGACTTTCAAGGACTGGGGTCGTCTGCGTTGGACTTTCTGGGACTGGGGGTCTTTTGCGTGGGACTTTCTGGGACTGTCTCCTGGGGGGGTCGTCTGCATGGGTCTTTCTGGGACAGTCTCCTGGGTGCGGTGTCGTCTGCGTGGGACTTCCTAGGACTGGGGGTCGTCTGCGTGGGACTTTCTGGGACTGTCCCCTGGGTGGGGGGCCGTCTGCGTGGGACTTTCTGGGACTGGGGTCGTCTGCGTGGGACTTTCTGGGACTGGGGGTCTTTTGCGTGGGACTTTCTGGGACTGTCTCCTGGGGGGGTTGTCTGTCTGGAACTTTCTGGGGCTGTCTCCTGGGTGGGGGTCGTCTGCGTGGGACTTTGTCGGACTTGGGGTCGTCTGCATGGGTCTTTCTGGGACAGTCTCCTGGGTGCGGTGTCGTCTGCGTGGTACTTTGTAGGACTGTCTCCTCGGTGGGGTGTCGCCTGCGTGGGACGTTCTGGGACTTTCTGGGACTGTCTCCTGGGTGTGGGGTCGTCTGCGTGGGACTTTCTGGGACTGTCTCCTGGGTGGGTGTTCGTCTGCGTGGGATTTTCTGGGATTGGGGGTCGTCTGCGTGGGAGTTGCTTGGATTGTCTCCTGTCTGTGGGTCGTCTGCGTGGGACTTTCTTGGACAGGGGTTCGTCTGCGTGGGACTTTCTGGGACTGTCTCCTGGGTGGGGGCTCGTCTGCGTGGGACTTTCTGGGACTGTCTCCTGGGTGGGGGGTCGTCTGCGTGGGATATCTAGGACTGTCTCCTGGGTGGGGGTCGTCTGCATGGGACTTTCTGGGACTGGGGGTCTTCAGCGTGGGACTTTCTTTGACTGTCTCCTGGGTGGGCTTCGTCTGCGTGGGACATTGTGGGACTGTAGGTCTTCTGCGTGGGACTTTCTGGGACTGGGGTTCGTCTGCGTGAGTCTTTCTGGGACTCTCTCCTGGGTGGGGGGTCGTCTGCGTGGGACTTTCTGGGACTGTCTCCTGGGTGGGGACTCGTCTGCGTGGGACTTTCTGGGACTTGGGGTCGTCTGCGTGGGTCTTTCTGGGACTGTCTCCTGGGTGGGGGGTCGTCTGCGTGGGACTTTCTGCCACTGTTTCCTGGGTGGGGATTCGTCTGCGTGGGACTTTCTGGGACAGGGGATCGTCTGCGTGGGTCTTTCTGGGACAGTCTCCTGGGTGCGGTGTCGTCTGCGTGGGACTTTGTGGGACTGGGGGTCGTCTGCGTGGGACTTTCTGGGACTGGGGGTCGTCTGCGTGGGACTTTCTCGGACTGTCTCCGGGGTGGGGGGATCGTCTTTTTGGGACTTTCTGGGACTGGCTCCTGGGTGAGGGGTGGTCTGCGTGGGACTTTCTGGGAATGGGGCTCGTCTGCGTGGGACTTTCTGGGACTGGGGGTCGTCAGCGTGGAACTTTCTGGGACAGTTTCCTGGGTGGGGGTTCGTCTGCGTGGGACTTTCTGGGACTGTCTCCTTGGTGGGGTGTCGTCTGCGTGGGACATTCTGGGAGTGGGGGGCGTCTGCGTGGGACTTACTGGGACTGGGGGTCGTCTGCGTGGGACTTTCTATGACTGTCTCCTTGGTGGGAATCGTCTACCTGGGACTTACTGGGACAGTGGGTCGTCTGCGTGGGACTTTCTGGGACTGTCTCCTGTTTGGGGGGTCGTCTGCGTGGGACTTTCTGGGACTGTCTCCTGGGTGGGGTTCCTCTGCGTGGGACTTTCTGGGACTGTCTCTTGGGTGGGTGTTCGTGTGCGTGGGACTTTCTGTGACTGGGGGTTGTCTGCGTGGGATATATGGGTCTGTCTCCTGGGTGGGGGGTCGTCTGCATGGGACTTTCTGGGATTGGGGGTCGTCTGCGTGGGATATCTTGTTCTGTCTCCTGGGTGGAAGGTCGTCTGCATGGGACTTTCTTCGATTGGGGGTCGTCTGCGTGCGACTTTCTGGGATTGTCTCCTGGGTTGTGGGGTCGTCTGCGTGGGACTTGCTGGGACTGGGGGTCGTCTTCGAGGGACTTTCTGGGACTGTCTCCTGTCTGGGGGGTCGTCTGCGTGGGACTTTCTGGGCCTAGGGGGTCGTCTGCGTGGGACTTTCTGGGACTCGGGGTCGTCTAGGTGGAACTTTCTGGGACTGGGGGTCGTCTGCGTGGGACTTTCTATGGCTGTCTCCTGGGTTGGGGGTCAGACGACATACCGCGCACATGGTGAAAGCTGTACTTTTTACTATCTGAGCAAATGAAATATCACTGTATACACAGACAAATCAAATAATTGCACACAATTTGATACCCATTTGAAAATATTTCTTTTACTGGAAAAACGTTATAAACAAGTGAAATATGACTGATTTCCCAGTTTATGGCCGCGTGACAATTTCCGCAAATGAGCTAACACAAGTCCCCATACCGTTGAATTTCGCCTCGACTCTATTCAACGTGTCGAAAAACTTTTGTAATTATTGATAAGGTAAGAAATTCTCGACAATTGGACACCAATATTTTGTGGATTCGATAGAAAGGAAAAATTAGAAATGCAGTCTTATTGTGCACACTGGAATTCGGACGCTGTAAATTGTCAGACGACATACGGCGCACATGGTGAAAGCTCTCCTTTTTACTATGTGAGCAAATGAAAAATCCCTGTAAACATAGACAAATCAAATAATTGTACACAATTTGATACCCATTTTGAAAATATTTCTTTTACTGGAAAATTTATAAACAAGTAAAATATGACTGATTTCCCAGTTTAGGGACGCATGAAAATTTGAACAAATGAGATGACACAAGTCCCCATACCGTTGAATTTGGCCTCGAATCTATACAAAGTGTCGAAAAAACTTTTGTAATTATGGATAAGGCAAGAAATTCTCGACAATTTGACAGCAATATTTTGTGGATTCGATAAAATGAAAAATTAGAAATGTAGTTTTAGTTTTCAGACTGGAATACGTACGCTGTAAATTGTCAGACGGCATACCGCGCTGATGGTGAAAGCTGTACTTTTTAAAATCTGACCAAATGAAAAATCCCTGTAAACATAGACCAACCAAATAATTGCACACAATGTGATACCCATTTTGAAAATAATTCTTTTCCTTGATAAAAGTTATAAACAAGTGAATTATGACTGATTTCCCAGTTTAGGGCCGCATGAGAATTTCCGCAAATGAGCTAACACAATTCTCCATAACGTTGAATTTCGCCTCGACTCTATTCAATGTGTCGAAAAAACTTGTGTAATCATGGATAAGGCAAGAAATTCCCGACAATTGGAAAACAATATTTTGTGGATTCTTTAAAAAGGAAAAATTAGAATTGCAGTCTTATTGTTCACACTGGAATTCGGAAACTGTAATTTGTCAGACGACATACCGCGCACCTGGTGAAAGCTGTACTTTTTACTATCTGACCAAATAAAAAATCCCTGTATACATAGACCAATCGAATAATTGCACACAATTTGATACCCATTTTGAAAATATATCTTTTACTGGAAAAAAAGTTATAAACAAGTGAAATATGACTGATTTCCCAGTTTAGGGCCGCATGACTATTTCCGCAAATGAGCTAACACATGTCCCCATACCGTTGAATTTCGACTCGACTCTAATCAAGGTGTCGAAAAACTTTTGTAATTATGGATAAGGCAAGAAATTCTCGACAATTGGACACCAATATTGTGTGGATTCTATGAAAAGGAAAAATTAGAAATGCATTCTTATTGTGCACACTGGAATTCGGACGCTGTAAATTGTCAGACAACATACCGCGCACATGGTGAAAGCTGTACTTTTTACTATCTGACCAAATGAAAAAATCCCTGTATACACAGACAAATCAAATAATTGCACACAATTTGATACACATTTTGAAAAGATTTCTTTTACTGGAAAAATGTTATAAACAAGTGAAATATGACTGATTTCCCAGTTTAGGGCCGCATGACAATTTCCGCAAATGAGCTAACACCAGTCCCTATACCGTTGAATTTCGCCTCGACTCTATTCAAGATGTCGAATAAACTTTTGTAATTATGGATAAGGTAAGAAATTTTCCGACAATTGGACACCAATATTTTGTGGATTCGATAAAAAGGAAAAATTAGAAATGCAGTCTTATAGTACACACTGGAATTCGGACGCTGTAAATTGTCAGAGGACATACCGCGAACATGGTGAAAGCTGTACTTTTTACTATCTGAGCAAATGAATAATCCCTGTAAACATAGACAAATCAAATAATTGCACACAATTTGATACCCATTTTCAAAATATTTCTTTAATGGAAAAAAGTTATAAACAAGTGAAATATGACTGATTTCCCTGTTTAGGGCTGCATAACAATTTCCGTAAATGAGCTAACACAAGCCCCATACCGTTGAATTTCGCCTCCACTCTATTCAAGGTGTCGAAAAACTTTTGTACTTATTGATAAGGTAAGAAATTCCCGACAATTGCACACCAACAGATCAGAGGCCATGCTGCTGGAGGTAGTCTAACATCTTACATTAGACGCTCAAATATGGACGGGAAACCAACAGATCAGAGGCCATGCTGCTGGCCGTAGTTTATCTTTTTACATTAGACGCTCAAATATGCACCAGAAACCAACAGATCAGAATCATGCCTGCTGGAAGTAGTGTATCATCTTACACAAGACGCTCAAATATGGACCGGAAGCTAACAGGTCAGAGGCCATGCTGCTGGACGTAGTCTAAGATCTTACATTGGAGGCTAAAATATGGACCGGAAACCAACAGAACAAAGGCCATGCTGCTGGACGTAGTTTATCATTTTACATTAGACGCTCAAATATGCACCAGAAACCAAGAGATCAGAATCATGGCTGCTGGACGTGGTGTATCATCTTACACAAACGCTCAAATATGGAACGAAAGCCAACTGGTCAGAGGCCTTGCTGCTGGAAGTAGTCAAAAATATTACATTAGACGCTCAAATATAGACAGGAAACCAACAGATCAGAGGCCATGCAGCTGGACGTAGTTTATCTTTTTACATTAGACGCTCAAATATGCACCAGAAACCAAGATATCAGAAACAGGGCTGCTGGACGTAGTGTATCATCTTACACAAGACGCTCAAATATGTACCGGAAGCCAACATGTCAGTGGCCATGCTGCTGTACGTAGTCTAAAATCTTATATTAGACGCTCAAATATGGACCAGAAACCAATAGATCAGATGCCATGCTGCTGGACGTAGTTTATCTTTTTACGTTAGACGCTCAAATATGCACCAGAAACCAAGAGATCAGAAACAGGGCTGCTGGTCGTAGTGTATCATCTTACACAAGACGCTCAAATTTGGACCGGAAGCCAACAGGTCAGAGGCTATGCTGCTGGACGTAGTCTAAAATCTTATATTAGACGCTCAAATATGGACAAGAAACCAACAGATCAGAGGCCAGGCTGCTGGACGTAGTATATCTTTTTACATTAGACGCTCAAATATGCACCAGAATCCAAGAGATCAGAATCATGGCTGCTGGACGTAGTGTATCATCTTACACAAGACGCTCTAATATGGACCGGAAGCCAAGAGGTCAGAGGCCATGCTGCTGGGCGTAGTCTAAAATCTTACATTAGACGCTCAAATATGAACCGGAAACCAACAGATCAGAGGCCATGCTGCTGGACGTAGATTATCTTTTTACATTAGACGCTCAAATATGCACCAGAAACCAAGGGATCAGAAACAGGGCTGCTGGACGTTGTGTATCATATACACAAGACGCTCAAATACGGAACGGAAACCAAGAGTTCAGAGGCCATTCTGCTGGACGTAGTCTAACATCTTACATTAGACGCTCAAATATGGACCTGAAGCCAACAGGTCAGAGGCTATGCTGCTGGTCGTAGTCTAAAATATTATATTAGACGCTCAAATATGGACCGGAAACCAACAGATCAGAGGCCATGCTGCTGGACGTAGTATATCTTTTTACATTAGACGCTCAAATATGCACCAGAAACCAAGAGATCAGAAACAGGGCTGCTGGACGTAGTGTATCATCTTACACAAGACGCCCAAATTTGGACCGGAAGCCAACAGGTCAGAGGCTATGCTGCTGGACGTAGTCTAAAATCTTATATTAGACGCTCAACTATGGACCGGAAACCAGCAGATCAGAGGCCATGCTGCTGGACGTAGTATATCTTTTTACATTAGACGCTCAAATATGCACCAGAAACCAAGAGATCAGAAACAGGGCTGCTGGACGTAGTGTATCATCTTACACAAGACGCTCAAATATGGACCTGAAGCCAACAGGTCAGAGGCTATGCTGCTGGTCGTAGTCTAAAATCTTATATTAGACGCTCAAATATGGACCGGAAACCAACAGATCAGAGGCCATGCTGCTGGACGTAGTATATCTTTTTACATTAGACGCTCAAATATGCACAAGAAACCAAGAGATCAGAAACAGGGCTGCTGGACGTAGTGTATCATCTTAGACAAGACGCTCAAATATGGACCGGAAGCCAACAGGTCAGAGGCTATGCTGCTGGACGTAGTCTAAAATCTCATATTAGACGCTCAAATATGGACCGGTAACCAACAGATCAGAGGCCATGCTGCTGGCCGTAGTATATCTTTTTACATTAGACATTCAAATATGCACAAGATACCAAGAGATCAGAAACAGGGCTAATGGACGTAGTGTATCATCTTACACAAGACGCTCAAATATGGACCTGAAGCCAACAGGTCAGAGGCAATGCGGCTGGACGTCGTCTAAAATCTTACATTGGACGCTCAAATATGGTCCGGAAACCAACAGAACAGAGGACATGCTGCTGGACGTAGTTTATCTTTTTACATTAGATGCTCAAATATGCACCAGAAACCAAGAGATCAGAATCATGGCTGCTAGACGTAGTCTCTCATCTTACACAAGACGCTCAGATATGGTCCGGAAGCAAACAGTTCAGAGGCAATGCTGCTGGACGTAGTCTAAAATCTGTCATTAGACGCTCAAATATGGACCGGAAACCAACAGATCAGAGGCCATGCTGCTGGACGTAGTTTATCTTTTTACGTTAGACGCTCAAATATGCACCAGAAAACTAGAGATCAGAAACAGGGCTGCTGGTTGTAGTGTATCATCTTACACAAGACGCTCAAATTTGGACCGGAAGCCAACAGGTCAGAGGCTATGCTGCTGGACGTAGTCTAAAATCTTATATTAGACGCTCAAATATGGACAAGAAACCAACAGATCAGAGGCCAGGCTGCTGGACGTAGTATATCTTTTTACATTAGACGCTCAAATATGCACAAGAAACCAAGAGATCAGAAACAGGGCTGCTGGACATAGTGTATCATCTTACACAAGACGCTCAAATATGGACCTGAAGCCAACAGGTCAGAGGCAATGCGGCTGGACGTAGTCTAAAATCTTACATTGGACGCTCAAATATGGACCGGAAACCAACAGTTCAGAGGCCATGCTGCTGGGCGTAGTATACCTTTTTACATTAGACGCTCAAATATGCACCAGAAACCAAAAGATCAGAAACAGGGCTGCTGGACGTTGTGTATCATATACACAAGACGCCCAAATACGGAACGGAAACCAAGAGTTCAGAGGCCATTCTGCTGGACGTAGTCTAACATCTTACATTAGACGCTCAAATATGGACCGGAAACCAACAGATCAGAGGCCATGCTGCTGGACGTAGTTTATCTTTTTACATTAGACGCTCAAATATGCACCAGAAACCAACAGATCAGAAACATGGCTGCTAGACGTAGTGTATCATCTTACACAAGACGCTCAGATATGGTCCGGAAACCAACAGGTCAGAGGCCATGCTGCTGGACGTACTCTAAAATCTTACATTAGTCGCTCAAATATGGACCGGAAACCAAGAGATCAGAGGCCATGCTGCTGGACGTAGTTTATTTTTTTACATTAGACGCTCAAATATGCACCAGAAACCAAGAGATAGAAACAGGGCTGCTGGACGTAGTGTATCATCTTACACAAGACGCCCAAATATGGACCGTAAGTCAACAGGTCAGAGGCTATGCTGCTGGACGTAGTCTAAAATCTTATATTAGACGCTCAACTATGGACCGGAAAACAACAGATCAGAGGCCATGCTGCTGGACGTAGTATATCTTTTTACATTAGACGCTCAAATATGCACCAGAGACCAAGAGATCAGATACAGGGCTGCTGGACGTAGTTTATCATCTGACACAAGACTCTCAAATATGGACCTGAAGCCAACAGGTCAGAGGCTATGCTGCTGGTCGTAGTTTAAATCATATATTAGACGCTCAAATATGGACCGGAAACCAACAGATCAGAGGCCATGCTGCTGGACGTAGTTTATCTTTTTACATTAGACGCTCAAATATGCACCAGAAACCAAGAGATCAGAAACAGGGCTGCTGGACGTAGTGTATCATCTTACACAAGACGCCCAAATTTGGACCGGAAGCCAACAGGTCAGAGGCTATGCTGCTGGACGTAGTCTAAAATCTTATATTAGACGCTCAACTATGGACCGGAAACCAACAGATCAGAGGCCATGCTGCTGGACGTAGTATATCTTTTTACATTAGACGCTCAAATATGCACCAGAAACCAAGAGATCAGAAACAGGGCTGCTGGACGTAGTGTATCATCTTACACAAGACGCTCAAATATGGACCTGAAGCCAACAGGTCAGAGGCTATGCTGCTGGTCGTAGTCTAAAATCTTATATTAGACGCTCAAATATGGACCGGAAACCAACAGATCAGAGGCCATGCTGCTGGACGTAGTATATCTTTTTACATTAGACGCTCAAATATGCACAAGAAACAAAGAGAACAGAAACAGGGCTGCTGGACGTATTGTATCATCTTAGACAAGACGCTCAAATATGGACAGGAAGCCAACAGGTCAGAGGCTATGCTGCTGGTCGTAGTCTAAAATCTTATATTAGACGCTCAAATATGGACCGGAAACCAACAGATCAGAGGCCATGCTGCTGGCCGTAGTATATCTTTTTACATTAGACATTCAAATATGCACAAGATACCAAGAGATCAGAAACAGGGCTGCTGGACGTAGTGTATCATCTTACACAAGACGCCCAAATACGGACCTGAAGCCAACAGGTCAGCGGCAATGCGGCTGGACGTCGTCTAAAATCTTACATTGGACACACAAATATGGTCCGGAAACCAACAGAACAGAGGACATGCTGCTGGACGTAGTTTATCTTTGTACATTAGACGCTCAAATATGCACCTGAAACCCACAGATCAGAAACAGGTCTGCTGGACGTAGTGTATCATCTTACAGAAGACGCTCAAATATGGACCGGAAGCCAACAGGTCAGAAGCCATGCTGCTGGACGTAGTCTAAAATCTTACATTAGACGCTCAAATATGAACCGGAAACCAACAGATCAGAGGCCATGCTGCTGGACGTAGATTATCTTTTTACATTAGACGCTCAAATATGCACCAGAAACCAAGAGATCAGAAACAGGGCTGCTGGACGTTGTGTATCATATACACAAGACGCTCAAATACGGAACGGAAACCAAGAGTTCAGAGGCCATTCTGCTGGACGTAGTCTAACATCTTACATTAGACGCTCAAATATGGACCGGAAACCAACAGATCAGAGGCCATGCTGCTGGACGTAGTTTATCTTTTTACATTAGACGCTCAAATATGCACCAGAAACCAACAGATCAGAATCATGGCTGCTAGACGTAGTGTATCATATTACACAAGACGCTCAGATATGGTCCGGAAGCCAACAGATCAGAGGCCATGCTGCTGGACGTAGTCTAAAATCTGACATTAGACGCTCAAATATGGACCGGAAACCAACAGATCAGAGGCCATGCTGCTGGTCGTACTTTATTTTTTTACATTAGACGCTCAAATATACACCAGAAACCAAGAGATCAGAAACAGGGCTGCTGGACGTAGTGTATCATCTTACACAAGACGCCCAAATATGGACCGTAAGTCAACAGGTCAGAGGCTATGCTGCTGGAGGTAGTCTAAAATCTTACATTAGACGCTCAAATATGGACCGGAAACCAACAGATCAGAGGCCATGCTGCTGGACGTAGTTTATCTTTTTACATTAGACGCTCACATATGCACCAGAAACCAAGAGATCAGAAACAGGGCTGCTGGACCTAGTGTATCATCTTACACAAGACGCTCAAATATGGACCGGAAGCCAACAGGTCAGAGGCTATGCAGCTGGATGTAGTCTAAAATCTTATATTAGACGCACAAATATGGACCAGAAACCAACAGATCATAGGCCATGCTGCTGGACGTAGTTTATCTTTTTACATTAGACGCTCAAATATGCACAAGAAACCAAGAGATCAGAAACAGGGCTGCTGGACATAGTGTATCATCTTACACAAGACGCTCAAATATGGACCTGAAGCCAACAGGTCAGAGGCAATGCGGCTGGACGTAGTCTAAAATCTTACATTGGACGCTCAAATATGGACCGGAAACCAACAGTTCAGAGGCCATGCTGCTGGGCGTAGTATACCTTTTTACATTAGACGCTCAAATATGCACCAGAAACCAAGAGATCAGAATCATGGCTGCTGGGCGTAGTGTATCATCTTACACAAGACGGACAAATATGGAGCGGAAGCCAAGAGGTCAGAGGCCATGCTGCAGGGCGTAGTCTAAAATCTTACATTAGACGCTCAAATATGAACCGGAAACCAACAGATCAGAGGCCATGCTGCTGGACGTAGATTATCTTTTTACATTAGACGCTCAAATATGCACCAGAAACCAAGAGATCAGAAACAGGGCTGCTGGACGTTGTGTATCATATACACAAGTCGCTCAAATACGGAACGGAAACCAAGAGTTCAGAGGCCATTCTGCTGGACGTAGTCTAACATCTTACATTAGACGCTCAAATATGGACCGGAAACCAACAGATCAGATGCCATGCTGCTGGACGTAGTTTATCTTTTTACGTTAGACGCTCAAATATGCACCAGAAACCAAGAGATCAGAAACAGGGCTGCTGGTCGTAGTGTATCATCTTACACAAGACGCTCAAATTTGGACCGGAAGTCAACAGGTCAGAGGCTATGCTGCTGGACGTAGTCTAAAATCTTATATTAGACGCTGAATTATGGACCGGAAAACAACAGATCAGAGGCCATGCTCCTGGACGTAGTATATCTTTTTAAATTAGACGCTCAAATATGCACCAGAGAGCAAGAGATCAGAAACAGGGCTGCTGGACGTAGTTTATCATCTTACACAAGACGCTCAAATATGGACCTGAAGCCAACAGGTCAGAGGCTATGCTGCTGGTCGTAGTCTAAAATCTTATATTAGTCGCTCAAATATGGACCGGAAACCAACAGATCAGAGGCCATGCTGCTGGACGTAGTATATCTTTTTACATTAGACGCTCAAATATGCACCAGAAACCAAGAGATCAGAAACAGGGCTGCTGGACGTAGTCTATCATCTTACACAAGACGCCCAAATTTGGACCGGAAGCCAACAGGTCAGAGGCTATGCTGCTGGACGTAGTCTAAAATCTTATATTAGACGCTCAACTATGGACCGGAAACCAACAGATCAGAGGCCATGCTCCTGGACGTAGTATATCTTTTTACATGAGACGCTCAAATATGCACCAGAAACCAAGAGATCAGAAACAGGGCTGCTGGACGTAGTGTATCATCTTACACAAGACGCTCAAATATGGACCTGAAGCCAACAGGTCAGAGGCTATGCTGCTGGACGTAGTCTAAAATCTTATATTAGACGCTCAAATATGGACCGGAAACCAACAGATCAGAGGCCATGCTGCTGGACGTAGTATATCTTTTTACATTAGACGCTCAAATATGCACAAGAAACCAAGAGATCAGAAACAGGGCTGCTGGACGTAGTGTATCATCTTAGACAAGACGCTCAAATATGGACCGGAAGCCAACAGGTCAGAGGCTATGCTGCTGGACGTAGTCTAAAATCTTATATTAGACGCTCAAATATGGACCGGTAACCAACAGATCAGAGGCCATGCTGCTGGCCGTAGTATATCTTTTTACATTAGACATTCAAATATGCACAAGATACCAAGAGATCAGAAACAGGGCTGCTGGGCGTAGTGTATCATCTTACACAAGACGCTCAAATATGGACCTGAAGCCAACAGGTCAGAGGCAATGCGGCTGGACGTCGTCTAAAATCTTACATTGGACGCTCAAATATGGTCCGGAAACCAACAGAACAGAGGACATGCTGCTGGCCGTAGTATATATTTTTACATTAGATGCTCAAATATGCACCAGAAACCAAGAGATCAGAATCATGGCTGCTGGACGTAGTGTATCATCTTACACAAGACGCTCAAATATGTACCGGAAGCCAACAGGTCAGAGGCCATGCTGCTGGACATAGTCTAAAATCTTACATTAGCCGCTCAAATATGGATCGAAAACCAACAGATCAGAGGCCATGCTGCTGGACGTAGTTTATCTTTTTACATTAGACGCTCAAATATGCACCAGAAACCAACAGATAAGAATCATGGCTGCTAGACGTAATCTATCATCTTACACAAGACGCTCAGATATGGTCCGGAAGCCAACAGATCAGAGGCAATGCTGCTGGACGTAGTCTAAAATCTTTCATTAGACGCTCAAATATGGACCGGAAACCAACAGATCAGAGGCCATGCTGCTGGACGTAGTTTATCTTTTTACGTTAGACGCTCAAATATGCACCAGAAACCAAGAGATCAGAAACAGGGCTGCTGGTCGTAGTCTATCATCTTACACAAGACGCTCAAATTTGGACCGGAAGCCAACAGGTCAGAGGCTATGCTGCTGGACGTAGTCTAAAATCTTATATTAGACGCTCAAATATGGACAAGAAACCTACAGATCAGAGGCCAGGCTGCTGGACGTAGTATATCTTTTTACATTAGAAGCTCAAATATGCACCAGAATCCAAGAGATCAGAAACAGGGCTGCTGGACCTAGTGTATCATCTTACACAACACGCTCAAATATGGACCGGAAGCCAACAGGTCAGAGGCTATGCAGCTGGATGTAGTCTAAAATCTTATATTAGACGCACAAATATGGACCGGAAACCAACAGATCCTAGGCCATGCTGCTGGACGTAGTTAATCTTTTTACATTAGACGCTCAAATATGCACAAGAAACCAAGAGATCAGAAACAGGGCTGCTGGACATAGTGTATCATCTTACACAAGACGCTCAAATATGGACCTGAAGCCAACAGGTCAGAGGCAATGCGGCTGGACGTAGTCTAAAATCTTACATTGGACGCTCAAATATGGACCGGAAACCAACAGTTCAGAGGCCATGCTGCTGGGCGTAGTATACCTTTTTACATTAGACGCTCAAATATGCACCAGAAACCAAGAGATCAGAATCATGGCTGCTGGACGTAGTGTATCATCTTACACAAGACGGTCAAATATGGACCGGAAGCCAAGAGGTTAGAGGCCATGCTGCTGGGCGTAGTCTAAAATCTTACATTAGACGCTCAAATATGAACCGGAAACCAACAGATCAGAGGCCATGCTGCTGGACGTAGATTATCTTTTTACATTAGACGCTCAAATACGCACCAGAAACCAAGAGATCAGAAACAGGGCTGCTGGACGTTGTGTATCATATACACAAGACGCTCAAATACGGAACGGAAACCAAGAGTTCAGAGGCCATTCTGCTGGACGTAGTCTAACATCTTACATTAGACGCTCAAATATGGACCGGAAACCAACAGATCAGAGGCCATGCTGCTGGACGTAGTTTATCTTTTTACATTAGACGCTCAAATATGCACCAGAAACCAACAGATCAGAACCATGGCTTCTAGACGTAGTGTATCATCTTACACAAGACGCTCAGATATGGTCCGGAAACCAACAGGTCAGAGGCCATGCTGCTGGACGTAGTCTAAAATCTTACATTAGACGCTCAAATATGGACCGGAAACCAAGAGATCAGAGGCCATGCTGCTGGACGTAGTTTATTTTTTTACATTAGACGCTCAAATATGCACCAGAAACCAAGAGATCAGAAACAGGGCTGCTGGACGTAGTGTATCATCTTACACAAGACGCCCAAATATGGACCGTAAGTCAACAGGTCAGAGTCTATGCTGCTGGACGTAGTCTAAAATCTTATATTAGACGCTCAACTATGGACCGGAAAACAACAGATCAGAGGCCATGCTGCTGGACGTAGTATATCTTTTTACATTAGACGCTCAAATATGCACCAGAGACCAAGAGATCAGAAACAGGGCTGCTGGAAGTAGTTTATCATTTTACACAAGACGCTAAAATATGGACCTGAAGCCAACAGGTCAGAGGCTATGCTGCTGGTCGTAGTTTAAATCTTATATTAGACGCTCAAATATGGACCGGAAACCAACAGATCTGAGGCCATGCTGCTGGACGTAGTTTATCTTTTTACATTAGACGCTCAAATATGCACCAGAAACCAAGAGATCAGAAACAGGGCTGCTGGACGTAGTGTATCATCTTACACAAGACGCCCAAATTTGGACCGGAAGCCAACAGGTCAGAGGCTATGCTGCAGGACGTAGTCTAAAATCTTATATTAGACGCTCAAATATGGACCGGAAACCAACAGATCAGAGGCCATGCTGCTGGCCGTAATATATCTTTTTACATTAGACATTCAAATATGCACAAGATACCAAGAGATCAGAAACAGGGCTGCTGGACGTAGTGTATCATCTTACACAAGACGCTCAAATACGGACCTGAAGCCAACAGGTCAGCGGCAATGCGGCTGGACGTCGTCTAAAATCTTACATTGGACACTCAAATATGGTCCGGAAACCAACAGAACAGAGGACATGCTGCTGGTCGTAGTTTATCTTTGTACATTAGACGCTCAAATATGCACCTGAAACCCACAGATCAGAAACAGGTCTGCTGGACGTAGTGTATCATCTTACAGAAGACGCTCAAATATGGACCGGAAGCCAACAGGTCAGAGGCCATGCTGCTGGACGTAGTCTAAAATCTTACATTAGACGCTCAAATATGAACCGGAAACCAACAGATCAGAGGCCATGCTGCTGGACGTAGATTATCTTTTTACATTAGACGCTCAAATATGCACCAGAAACCAAGAGATCAGAAACAGGGCTGCTGGACGTTGTGTATCATATACACAAGACGCTCAAATACGGAACGGAAACCAAGAGTTCAGAGGCCATTCTGCTGGACGTAGTCTAACATCTTACATTAGACGCTCAAATATGGACCGCAAACCAACAGATCAGAGGCCATGCTGCTGGACGTAGTTTATCTTTTTACATTAGACGCTCAAATATGCACCAGAAACCAACAGATCAGAATCATGGCTGCTAGACGTAGTGTATCATATTACACAAGACGCTCAGATATGGTCCGGAAGCCAACAGGTCAGAGGCCATGCTGCTGGACGTAGTCTAAAATCTTACATTAGACGCTCAAATATGGACCGGAAACCAAGAGATCAGAGGCCATGCTGCTGGTCGTAGTTTATCTTTTTACATTAGACGCTCAAATATGCACCAGAAACCAAGAGATCAGAAACAGGGCTGCTGGACGTAGTGTATCATCTTACACAAGACGCTCATATTTGGACCGGAAGCCAACAGGTCAGAGGCTATGCTGCTGGACGTAGTCTAAAATCTTATATTAGACGCTCAACTATGGACCGGAAACCAACAGATCAGAGGCCATGCTGCTGGGCGTAGTATATCTTTTTACATCAGACGCTCAAATATGCACCAGAAACCAAGAGATCAGAAACAGGGCTGCTGGACGTAGTGTATCATCTTACACAAGACGCTCAAATATGGACCTGAAGCCAACAGGTCAGAGGCTATGCTTCTTGTCGTAGTCTAAAATCTTATATTAGACGCTCAAATATGGACCGGAAACCAACAGATCAGAGGACATGCTGCTGGACGTAGTTTATTTTTTTAGATTAGACGCTCAAATATGCACAAGAAACCAAGAGATCAGAAACAGGGCTGCTGGACGTAGTGTATCATCTTGCACAAGACGCTCAAATATGGACCGGAAACCAACAGGTCAGAGGCTATGCTGCTGGACGTAGTCTAAAATCTTACATTAGACGCTCAAATATGGACCGGAAACCAACAGATCAGAGGCCATGCTGCTGGACGTAGTATATCTTTTTACTTTAGACATTCAAATATGCACAATATACCAAGCGATCAGAAACAGGGCAGCTGGACGTAGTGTATCATCTTACACAAGACGCTCAAATATGGACCTGAAGCCAACAGGTCAGAGGCAATGCGGCTGGACGTCGTCTAAAATCTTACATTGGACGCTCAAATATGGTCCGGAAACCAACAGGACAGAGGACATGCTGCTGGACGTAGTTTATCTTTTTACATTAGACGCTCAAATATGCACCTGAAACCCACAGATCAGAAACAGGTCTGCTGGACGTAGTGTATCATCTTACAGAAGACGCTCAAATATGAACCGGAAGCCAACAGGTCAGAGGCCATGCTGCTGGACGTAGATTATCTTTTTACATTAGACGCTCAAATATGCACCAGAAACCAAGAGATCAGAAACAGGGCTGCTGGACGTTGTGTATCATATACACAAGACTCTCAAATACGGAACGGAAACCAAGAGTTCAGAGGCCATTCTGCTGGACGTAGTCTAACATCTTACATTAGACGCTCAAATATGGACCGGAAACCAAGACATCAGAGGCCATGCTGCTGGACCTAGTTTATCTTTTTACATTAGACGCTGAAATATGCACCAGAAACCAAGAGATCAGAATCATGGCTGCTAGACGTAATGTAACATCTTACACAAGACGCTCAAATATGGACCGGAAGCCAACAGGTCAGAAGCCATGCTGCTGGACGTAGTCTAAAATCTTACATTGGACGCTCAAATATGGTCCGGAAACCAACAGATCAGAGGCTTTGCTGCTGGACGTAGTTTATCTTTTAACATTAGACGCTCAAATATGCACCAGAAACCAAGAGATCAGAAAGAGGGCTGCTGGACGTAGTGTATCATCTTACACAAGACGCCCAAATATGGACCGTAAGTCAACAGGTCAGAGGCTATGCTGCTGGACGTAGTCTAAAATCTTATATTAGACGCTCAAATATGAACCGGAAACCAACAGATCAGAGGCCATGCTGCTGGTCGTAGTTTATCTTTTTACATTAGACGCTCAAATATGCACCAGAATCCAATAGATCAGAATCATGGCTGCTAGACGTAGTGTATCATCTTACACAAGACGCTCAGATATGGTCCGGAAGCCAACAGGTCAGAGGCCATGCTGCTGGAGGTAGTCTAAAATCTTACATTAGACGCTCAAATATGGACCGGAAACCAACAGATCAGAGGCCATGCTGCTGGACGTAGTTTATCTTTTTACATTAGACGCTCAAATATGCACAAGAAACCAAGAGATCAGAAACAGGGCTGCTGGACGTAGTGTATCATCTTACATAAGACGCTCAAATTTGGACCGGAAGCCAACAGCTCAGAGGCTATGCTGCTGGACGTAGTCTAAAATCTTATATTAGACGCTCAACTATGGATCGGAAACCAACAGATCAGAGGCCATGCTGCTGGACGTAGTATATCTTTTTACATTAGACGCTCAAATATGCACCAGAAACCAAGAGATCAGAAACAGGGCTGCTGGACGTAGTTTATCATCTTACACAAGACGCTCAAATATGGACCTGAAGCCAACAGGTCAGAGGCTATCCTGATGGTCGTAGTCTAAAATCTTATATTAGACGCTCAAATATGGACCGGAAACCAACAGATCAGAGGCCATGCTGCTGGACGTAGTATATCTTTTTAGATTAGACGCTCAAATATGCACAAGAAACCAAGAGATCAGAAACAGGGCTGCTGGACGTAGTGTATCATCTTACACAAGACGCTCAAATATGGACCGGAAGCCAACAGGTCAGAGGCTATGCTGCTGGACGTAGTATATCTTTTTACATTAGACATTCAAATATGCACAAGATACCAAGAGATCAGAAACAGGGCTGCTGGACGTAGTGTATCATCTTACACAAGACGCTCAAATATGGATCTGAAGCCAACAGGTCAGAGGCAATTCGGCTGGACGTCGTCTAAAATCTTACATTGGACGCTCAAATATGGTCCGGAAACCAACAGATCAGAGGCCATGCTGCTGGACGTAGTTTATCTTTTTGCATTAGACCCTCAAATATGCACCTGAAACCAACAGATCAGAATCATGGCTGCTGGACGTAGTGTATCATCTTAAACAAGAGGGTCAAATATGGACCGGAAGCCAACAGATCAGAGGCCATGCTGCTGGACGTAGTTTATCTTTTACATTAGACGGTCAAATATGCACCAGAAATCAAGAGATCAGAAACAGGGCTGCCGGACGTAGTGTATCATCTTACACAAGACGCTCAAATATGGACCGGAAGCCAACAGGTCTGAGGCCATGCTGCTGGACGTTGTCTAAAATCTTACATTAGACGCTCAAATATGAACTGGAAACCAACAGATCAGAGGCCATGCTGCTGGACGTAGTTTATCTTTTTACATTAGACGCTAAAATATGCACCAGAAACCAAGAGATCAGAAACAGGGCTGCTGGACGTTGTGTATCATCTTACACAAGACGCTAAAATACGGACCGGAAACCAAGAGTTCAGAGGCCATGCAGCTGGACGTAGTCTAAAATCTTAAGTTAGACGCTCAAATATGGGCCGGAAACCAACAGATCAGAGGCCATGCTGCTGGACGTAGTTTATCTTTTTACATTAGACGCTCAAATATGCACCAGAAACCAACAGATCAGAATCATGGCTGCTAGACGTAGTGTATCATCTTACAAAAGACGCTCAGATATGGTCCGGAAGCCAACAGGTCAGAGGCCATGCTGCTGGACGTAGTTTAAAATCTTATATTAGACGCTCAAATATGGACCGGAAACCAACAGATCAGAGGCCATGCTGCTTGACGTAGAATATCTATTTACATCAGACGCTCAAATATGCACAAGATACCAAGAGATCAGAAACAGGTCTGCTGGACGTAATGTATCATCTAACACAAGACGCTCAAATATGGACCTGAAGCCAACAGGTCAGAGGCCATGCTGCTGGTCGTAGTCTAAAATCTTACATTAGAGGCTCAAATATGGACCGGAAACCAACAGATCAGAGGCCATGCTGCTGGACGGAGTTTATCTTTTACATTAGACGGTGAAATATGCACCAGAAATCAAGAGATCAGAAACAGGGCTGCCGGACGTAGTGTATCAGCTTACACAAAACGCTCAAATATGGACCGGAAGCCAACAGGTCAGAGGCCATGCTGCTGGGTGTAGTCTAAAATCTTACATTAGACGCTCAAATATGGACCGGAAACCAACAGATCAGAGGCCATGCTGCTGGACGTAGTATATCTTTTTACATTAGACGCTCAAATATGCACAAGAAACCAAGAGATCAGAAACAGGGCTGCTGGACGTAGTGTATCGTCTTACACAAGACGCTCAAATATGGACCTGAAGCCAACAGGTCAGAGGCTATCCTGATGGTCGTAGTCTAAAATCTTATATTAGACGCTCAAATATGGACCGGAAACCAACAGATCAGAGGCCATGCTGCTGGACGTAGTATATCTTTTTAGATTAGACGCTCAAATATGCACAAGAAACCAAGAGATCAGAAACAGGGCTGCTGGACGTAGTGTATCATCTTACACAAGACGCTCAAATATGGACCGGAAGCCAACAGGTCAGAGGCTATGCTGCTGGACGTAGTATATCTTTTTACATTAGACATTCAAATATGCACAAGATACCAAGAGATCAGAAACAGGGCTGCTGGACGTAGTGTATCATCTTACACAAGACGCTCAAATATGGATCTGAAGCCAACAGGTCAGAGGCAATTCGGCTGGACGTCGTCTAAAATCTTACATTGGACGCTCAAATATGGTCCGGAAACCAACAGATCAGAGGCCATGCTGCTGGACGTAGTTTATCTTTTTACATTAGACCCTCAAATATGCACCTGAAACCAACAGATCAGAATCATGGCTGCTGGACGTAGTGTATCATCTTAAACAAGAGGGTCAAATATGGACCGGAAGCCAAGAGGTCAGAGTCCATTCTGCTGGTCGTAGTCTAAAATCTTACATTAGAGGCTCAAATATGGACCGGAAACCAACAGATCAGAGGCCATGCTGCTGGACGTAGTTTATCTTTTACATTAGACGGTCAAATATGCACCAGAAATCAAGAGATCAGAAACAGGGCTGCCGGACGTAGTGTATCATCTTACACAAGACGCTCAAATATGGACCGGAAGCCAACAGGTCTGAGGCCATGCTGCTGGACGTTGTCTAAAATCTTACATTAGACGCTCAAATATGAACTGGAAACCAACAGATCAGAGGCCATGCTGCTGGACGTAGTTTATCTTTTTACATTAGACGCTAAAATATGCACCAGAAACCAAGAGATCAGAAACAGGGCTGCTGGACGTTGTGTATCATCTTACACAAGACGCTAAAATACGGACCGGAAACCAAGAGTTCAGAGGCCATGCAGCTGGACGTAGTCTAAAATCTTAAGTTAGACGCTCAAATATGGGCCGGAAACCAACAGATCAGAGGCCATGCTGCTGGACGTAGTTTATCTTTTTACATTAGACGCTCAAATATGCACCAGAAACCAACAGATCAGAATCATGGCTGCTAGACGTAGTGTATCATCTTACAAAAGACGCTCAGATATGGTCCGGAAGCCAACAGGTCAGAGGCCATGCTGCTGGACGTAGTTTAAAATCTTATATTAGACGCTCAAATATGGACCGGAAACCAACAGATCAGAGGCCATGCTGCTTGACGTAGAATATCTATTTACATCAGACGCTCAAATATGCACAAGATACCAAGAGATCAGAAACAGGTCTGCTGGACGTAATGTATCATCTAACACAAGACGCTCAAATATGGACCTGAAGCCAACAGGTCAGAGGCCATGCTGCTGGTCGTAGTCTAAAATCTTACATTAGAGGCTCAAATATGGACCGGAAACCAACAGATCAGAGGCCATGCTGCTGGACGGAGTTTATCTTTTACATTAGACGGTGAAATATGCACCAGAAATCAAGAGATCAGAAACAGGGCTGCCGGACGTAGTGTATCAGCTTACACAAAACGCTCAAATATGGACCGGAAGCCAACAGGTCAGAGGCCATGCTGCTGGGTGTAGTCTAAAATCTTACATTAGACGCTCAAATATGGACCGGAAACCAACAGATCAGAGGCCATGCTGCTGGACGTAGTATATCTTTTTACATTAGACGCTCAAATATGCACAAGAAACCAAGAGATCAGAAACAGGGCTGCTGGACGTAGTGTATCGTCTTACACAAGACGCTCAAATATGGACCGGAAGCCAACAGGTCAGAGGCTATGCTGCTGGTCGTAGTCTAAAATCTTATATTAGACGCTCAAATATGGACCGGAAACCAACAGTTCACAGGCCATGCTGCTGGACGTAGTATATCTTTTTACATTAGACGCTCAAATATGCACAAGATACCAAGAGATCAGAAACACGCTGCTGGACGTAGTGTATCATCTAACACAAGACGCTCAAATATGGACCTGAAGCCAACAGTTCAGAGGCAATGCGGCTGGACGTAGTCTAAAATCTTACATTGGACGCTCAAATATGGTCCGGAAACCAACAGATCAGAGGCCATGCTGTTGGACGTAGTTTATCTTTTTACATTAGACGCTCAAATATGCACCAGAAACCAACAGATCAGAATCATGCCTGCTGGACGTAGTGTATCATCTTACACAAGACGATCAAATATGGACCGGAAGCCAAGAGGTCATAGTCCATGCTGCTGGTCGTAGTCTAAAATCTTATATTAGAGGCTCAAATATGGACTGGAAAGCAACATATCAGAGGCCATGCTACTGGACGTAGTTTATCTTTTACATTAGACGGTCAAATATGCACCTGAAACAAAGAGCTCAGAAACAGGGCTGCTGAACGTAGTGTATCGTCTTACACAAGACGCTCAAATATGGACCGGAAACCAACAGATCAGAGGCCTGGCTTCTGGACGTAGTTTATCTTTTTACATTAGACGCTAAAATATGCACCAGAAACCAAGAGATCAGAAACAGGTCTGCTGGACGTAGTGTATCATCTTACACAAGACGATCAAATATGGACCGGGAGCCAAGAGGTCAGAGTCCATGCTGCTGGTCGTAGTCTAAAATCTTACATTAGACGCTCAAATATGAACTGGAAACCAACAGATCAGAGGCCATGCTGCTGGACGTAGTTTATCTTTTTACATTAGACGCTAAAATATGCACCAGAAACCAAGAGATCAGAAACAGATCTGCTAGACGTAGTGTATCATCTTACAAAAGACGCTCAGATATGGTCCGGAAGCCAACAGGTCAGAGGCCATGCTGCTGGACGTAGTTTAAAATCTTATATTAGACGCTCAAATATGGACCGGAAACCAACAGATCAGAGGCCATGCTGCTTGACGTAGAATATCTATTTACATCAGACGCTCAAATATGCACAAGATACCAAGAGATCAGAAACAGGTCTGCTGGACGTAATGTATCATCTAACACAAGACGCTCAAATATGGACCTGAAGCCAACAGGTCAGAGGCCATGCTGCTGGTCGTAGTCTAAAATCTTACATTAGAGGCTCAAATATGGACCGGAAACCAACAGATCAGAGGCCATGCTGCTGGACGGAGTTTATCTTTTACATTAGACGGTGAAATATGCACCAGAAATCAAGAGATCAGAAACAGGGCTGCCGGACGTAGTGTATCAGCTTACACAAAACGCTCAAATATGGACCGGAAGCCAACAGGTCAGAGGCCATGCTGCTGGGTGTAGTCTAAAATCTTACATTAGACGCTCAAATATGGACCGGAAACCAACAGTTCACAGGCCATGCTGCTGGACGTAGTATATCTTTTTACATTAGACGCTCAAATATGCACAAGATACCAAGAGATCAGAAACACGCTGCTGGACGTAGTGTATCATCTAACACAAGACGCTCAAATATGGACCTGAAGCCAACAGGTCAGAGGCAATGCGGCTGGACGTAGTCTAAAATCTTACATTGGACGCTCAAATATGGTCCGGAAACCAACAGATCAGAGGCCATGCTGTTGGACGTAGTTTATCTTTTTACATTAGACGCTCAAATATGCACCAGAAACCAACAGATCAGAATCATGCCTGCTGGACGTAGTGTATCATCTTACACAAGACGATCAAATATGGACCGGAAGCCAAGAGGTCATAGTCCATGCTGCTGGTCGTAGTCTAAAATCTTATATTAGAGGCTCAAATATGGACTGGAAAGCAACATATCAGAGGCCATGCTACTGGACGTAGTTTATCTTTTACATTAGACGGTCAAATATGCACCTGAAACAAAGAGCTCAGAAACAGGGCTGCTGAACGTAGTGTATCGTCTTACACAAGACGCTCAAATATGGACCGGAAACCAACAGATCAGAGGCCTGGCTTCTGGACGTAGTTTATCTTTTTACATTAGACGCTAAAATATGCACCAGAAACCAAGAGATCAGAAACAGGTCTGCTGGACGTAGTGTATCATCTTACACAAGACGATCAAATATGGACCGGGAGCCAAGAGGTCAGAGTCCATGCTGCTGGTCGTAGTCTAAAATCTTACATTAGACGCTCAAATATGAACTGGAAACCAACAGATCAGAGGCCATGCTGCTGGACGTAGTTTATCTTTTTACATTAGACGCTAAAATATGCACCAGAAACCAAGAGATCAGAAACAGATCTGCTGGACGTAGTGTATCATCTTACAGAAGACGCTCAAATATGGACCGGAAGCCAACAGGTCAGAGGCCATGCTGCTGGACGTAGTCTAAAATCTTACATTAGACGCTCAAATATGAACCGGAAACCAACAGATCAGAGGCCATGCTGCTGGACGTAGATTATCTTTTTACATTAGACGCTCAAATATGCACCAGAAACCAAGAGATCAGAAACAGGGCTGCTAGACTTAGTGTATCATCTTACACAAGACGCTCAGATATGGTCCGGAAGCCAACAGGTCAGAGGCCTTGCTGCTGGACGTAGTTTAAAATCTTATATTAGACGCTCAAATATGGACCGGAAACCAACAGATCAGAGGCCATGCTGCTGGACGTAGAATATCTTTTTACATCAGACGCTCAAATATGCACAAGATACCAAGAGATCAGAAACAGGTCTGCTGGACGTAGTGTATCATCTAACACAAGACGCTCAAATATGGACCTGAAGCCAACAGGTCAGAGGCCATGCTGCTGGACGTAGTTTATCTTTTTACATTAGACGCTCAAATATGCACCAGAAACCATCAGATCAGAATCATGGCTGCTGGACGTAGTGTATCATCTTACACAGGACGGTCAAATATGGACCGGAAGCCAAGAGGTCAGAGTCCATGCTGCTGGTCGTAGTCTAAAATCTTACATTAGAGGCTCAAATATGGACCGGAAACCAACAGATCAGAGGCCATTCTGCTGGACGGAGTTTATCTTTTAGATTAGACGGTCAAATATGCACCAGAAATCAAGAGATCAGAAAGAGGGCTGCCGGACGTAGTGTATCATCTTACACACAACGCTCAAAAATGGACCGGAAGCCAACAGGTCAGAGGCCATGCTGCTGGGTGTAGTCTAAAATCTTACATTAGACGCTCAAATATGGACCGGAAACCAACAGATCAGAAGCCATGCTGCTGGACGTAGTATATCTTTTTACATTAGACGCTCAAATATGCACAAGAAACTAAGAGATCAGAAACAGGGCTGCTGGACGTAGTGTATCGTCGTACACAAGACGCTCAAATATGGACCGGAAGCCAACAGGTCAGAGGCTATGCTGCTGGTCGTAGTCTAAAATCTTATATTAGACGCTCAAATATGGACCGGAAACCAACAGTTCACAGGCCATGCTGCTGGACGTAGTATATCTTTTTACATTAGACGCTCAAATATTCACCAGAAACCAACAGATCAGAATCATTGCTGCTGGACGTAGTGTATCATCTTACACAAGACGCTCAAATATGGACCAAAAGCCAACAGGTCAGAGGCAATGCGGCTGGACGTAATCTAAAATCTTACATTAGACGCTCAAATATGGACCGGAAACCAACACATCAGAGGCCATGCTGCTGGACGTAGTTTATCTTTTTACATTAGACGCTCAAATATGCACCAGAAACCAAGAGATCAGAGACAGGGCCTCTGGACGTAGTGTATCATCTTACACAAGACACTCAAATATGGACCGGAAGGCAACAGTTCAGAGGCTATGCTGCTGGACGTAGTCTAAAATCTTATATTAGACGCTCAAATATGGACCGGAAACCAAGAGATCAGAGGCCATGCTGCTGGACGTAGTATATCTTTTTACATTAGACGCTCAAATATGCACAAGATACCAAGAGATCAGAAACAGGGCTGCTGGACGTAGTGTATCATCTTACACAAGACGCTCAAATATAAACCTGAGGCCAACAGGTCAGAGGCAATGCGGCTGGACGTAGTCTAAAATCTTACATTGGAAGCTCAAATATGGACCGGAAACCAACAGATCAGAAGCTATGCTGCTGGACGTAGTTTATCTTTTTACATTAGACGCTCAAATATGCACCAGAAACCAACAGATCTGAATCATGGCTGCTGGACGTAGTGTATCATCTTACACAAGACGGTCAAATATGGACAGGAAGCCAAGAGGTCAGAATCCATGCTGCTGGTCGTAGTCTAAAATCTTACATTAGATGCTCAAATATGGACCGGAAACTAACAGATCAGAGACCATGCTGCTGGACGTAGTTTATCTTTTACATTAGACGGTCAATTATGCACCAGAAACCAAGAGATCAGAAGCAGGGCTGCTGGACGTAGTGTATCATCTTACACAAGACGCTCAAATATGGACCTGAATCCAACAGGTCAGAGGCTATGCTGCTGGACGTAGTCTAAAATCTTATATTAGACGCTCAAATATGGACCGGAAACCAACAGATCAGAGGCTATGCTGCTGGACGTAGTATATCTTTTTACATTAGACGCTCAAATATGCACCAGAAACCAACAGATCAGAATCATGGCTGCTGGACGTAGTGTATCATCTTACACAAGACGCTCAAATATGGACCGGAAGCCAACAGGTCAGAGGTCATGCTGCTGGACGCAGTTTAAAATCTTACATTAGACGCACAAATTTGGACCGGAAACCAACAGAACAGAGGCCATGCTGCTGGACGTAGTTTATCTTTTTACATTAGACGATCAAATATGCACCAGAAACCAAAAATCAGAAACAGGGCTGCTGGACGTAGTGTATCATCTTACACAAGACGCTCAAATATGGACGGGAAGCCAACAGGTCAGAGGCCATGCTGCTGGACGTAGTCTAAAATCTTACATTAGACGCTCAAATATGGACCGGAAACCAACAGATCAGAGGCCATGCTGATGGACGTAGTTTATCTTTTTACATTAGACGCTCAAATATGCAACAAAACCAACAGATCAGAAACAGGGCTGCTAGACGTAGTGTATCATCTTACACAAGACGCTCAAATATGGACCGGAAGTCAACAGGTCAGAGGCCATGCCGCTGGACGTAGTCTAATATCTTACATTAGTCGCTCAAATATGGACCGGAAACCAACAGATCAGAGGCCATGCTGCTGGACGTAGTTTATCTTTTTACATTAGACGCTCAAATATGCACAAGAAACCAAGTGATCAGAAACAGGGCTGCTGGACGTAGTGTATCATCTTACACAAGACGCTCAAATATGGACAGGAAGCCAACAGGTCAGAGGCTATGCTGCTGGACGTAGTCTAAAAACTTATATTAGATGTTCAAATATGGACCGGAAACCAACAGATCAGAGGCCACGCTGCTGGACGTAGTATATCTTTTTACATTAGACGCTCAAATATGCACAAGAAACCAAGAGATCAGAAACAGGGCTGCTGGACGTAGTGTATCATCTTACACAAGACGCTCAAATATGGACCTGAAGCCAACAGGTCAGATGCAATGCGGCTGGACGTAGTCTAAAATCTTATATTGGACGCTCAAATATTGACCGGAAACCAACAGATCAGAGGCCATTCTGCTGGACGTAGTTTATCTTTTTACATTAGACGCTCAAATATGCACCAGAAACCAAGAGATCAGAATCATGGCTGCTGGACGTAGTGTATCATCTTACACAAGACGGTCAAATATGGACCGGAAGCCAAGACGTCAGAGGACATGCTGCTGGTTGTAGTCTAAAATCTTACATTAGACGCTCAAATATGGACCGGAATCCAACAGATCAGATTCCATGCTGCTGGTCGTAGTTTATCTTTTTACATTAGACGCTCAAATATTCACCAGAAACCAACAGATCAGAATCATGGCTGCTGGACGTAGTGTATCATCTTACGCAAGACGCTCAAATATGGACCGGAAGCCAACAGTTCAGAGGCCATGCTGCTGGACGTAGTCTAAAATCTTACATTAGACGCTCAAATATGGACCGGAATCCAACAGATCAGAGGCCATCTTACATTAGAGGGTGCTGGACGTAGTCTATCTTTTTACATTAGACGCTCAAATATGCACCAGAAACCAAGAGATCAGAAACAGGGCTGCTGGACGTAGTGTATCATCTTACACAAGACGCTCAAATATGGAACGGAAGTCAACAGGTCAGAGGCCATGCTGCTGATGTAGTCTAAAATCTTACATTAGACGCTCAAATATGGACCGGAAACCAACAGATCATAGGCCATGCTGCTGGACGTAGTTTATCTTTTTACATTAGAAGCTCAAATATGCACAAGAAACCAAGAGCTCAGAAACAGGGCTGCTGGACGTAGTGTATCATCTTACACAAGACGCTCAAATATGGACCGGAAGCCAACAGGTCAGAGGCTACGCTGCTGGACGTAGTCTAAAATCTTATATTAGACGCTCAAATATGGACCGGGAACCAACAGATCAGAGGCTATGCTGCTGGAGGTAGTATATCTTTTTACATAAGACGCTCAAATATGCACCAGAAACCAACAGATCAGAATCATGGCTGCTGGACGTAGTGTATCATCTTACACAAGACGCTCAAATATGGATCGGAAGCCAACAGGTCAGAGGCTACGCTGCTGGACGTAGTCTAAAATCTTATATTAGACGCTCAAATATGGACCGGGAACCAACAGATCAGAGGCCATGCTGCTGGACGTAGTTTAACTTTTTATATCAGACGCTCAAATATGCACCAGAAACCAACAGATCAGAATCATGGCTGCTGGACCTAGTGTATCATCTTACACAAGACGCTAAAATATCGACCGGAAACCTACAGGTCAGAGGCCATGCTGCTGGACATAGTATATCTTTTTACATTAGACGCTCAAATATGCACAAGAAACCAAGAGATCAGAAATAGGGCTGCTGGACGTAGTGTATCATCTGACACAAGACGCTCAAATATGGACCGGAAGCCAACAGGTCAGAGGCTATGCTGCTGGACGTAGTCTAATATCTTACATTGGACGCTCAAATATGGAACGGAAACCAAAAGATCAGAGGCCATGCTGCTGGACGTAGTTTATCTTTTTACATTAGAGGCTCAAATATCCACCAGAATCCAACAGATCAGAATCACGGCTGCTGGACGTAGTGTATCATATTACACAAGACGCTCAAATATGGACCGGAAGCCAACAGGTCAGAGGCCATGCTGCTGGACGTAGTCTAAAATCTTACATTAGACGCACAAATCTGAATCGGAAACCAACAGATCAGAGGCTATGCTGCTGGGCGTAATCTGAAATCTTATATTAGACGCTCAAATATTGACCGGAAACCAACAGATCAGAGGCCATGCTGCTGGACGTAGTATATCTTTTTACATTAGACGCTCAAATATGCACAAGATACCAAGAGATCAGAAACAGGGCTGCTAGACGTAGTGTATCATCTTACACAAGACGGTCAAAAATGGACCGGAAGCCAAGAGGTCAGAATCCATGCTGCTGGTCGTATTCTAAAATCTTACATTAGAGGCTCAAATATGGACCGGAAACAAACAGATCAGAGGCCATGCTGCTGGACGTAGTTTATCTTTTATATTAGACGGGCAAATATGCACCAAAAACCAAGAGATCAGAAACAGGGCTGCTGGACGTAGTGTATCATCTTACACAAGACGCTCAAATATGGACTGGAAGCCAACAGTTCAGAGGCCATGCTGCTGGACGTAGTCTAAAATCTTACATTAGACGCTCAAATATGGACCGGAATCCAACAGATCAGAGGCCATGCAGCTGGACGTAGTCTATCTTTTTACATTAGACGCTCAGATATGCACCAGAAACCAAGAGATCAGAAACAGGGCTGCTGGACGTAGTGTATCATCTTACACAAGACGCTCAAATATGGATCGGAAGCCAAGAGGTCAGAGGCCATGCTGCTGGACGTAGTCTAAAATCTTACATTAGACGCTCAAATATGTACCGGAAACAAACAGATCAGAGGCCATGCTGCTGGACGTAGTATATCTTTTTACATTAGACGCTAAAATATGCACAAGAAACCAAGAGATCAGAAATAGGGCTGCTGGACGTAGTGTATCATCTTACACAAGACGCTCAAATATGGAACGGAAGTCAACAGGTCAGAGGCCATGCTGCTGGACGTAGTCTAAAATCTTACATTAGACGCTCAAATATGTACCGGAAACCAACTGATCATATGCCATGCTGCCTGACGTAGTTTATCTTTTTACATTAGACGCTCAAATATGCACAAGAAACCAAGAGATCAGAAACAGGGCTGCTGGACGTAGTGTATCATCTTGCACAAGACGCTCAAATATCGACCGGAAACCTACAGGTCA
Source organism: Acanthosepion esculentum (assembly GCA_964036315.1). Lineage (NCBI taxonomy): Eukaryota > Metazoa > Mollusca > Cephalopoda > Sepiida > Sepiidae > Acanthosepion > Acanthosepion esculentum. The sequence goes on from OZ038514.1 coordinate 69,583,346, forward strand.
GATGCCATGCTGCTGGACGTAGTCTAAAATCTTACATTAGACGCTCAAATATGGACGGTATACCAACAGATCAGAGGCCATGCTGCTGGACGTAGTATATCTTTTTACATTAGACGCTAAAATATGCACAAGAAACCAAGAGATCAGAAATAGGGCTGCTGGACGTAGTGTATCATCTTACACAAGACGCTCAAATATGGACCGGAAGCCAACAGGTCAGAGGCCATGCTGCTGGACGTAGTCTAAAATCTTACATTGGACGCTCAAATATGGAACGAAACGAAAAGATCAGAGGCCATGCTGCTGGACGTAGTTTATCTTTTTACATTAGACGCTCAAATATGCACCAGAAACCAACAGATCAGAATCATGGCTGCTGGACGTAGTGTATCATCTTACACAAGACGGTCAAATATGGACCGGAAGCCAAGAGGTCAGAATCCATGCTGCTGGTCGTAGTCTAAAATCTTACATTAGAGGCCCAAATATGGACCGGAAACAAACAGATCAGAGGCCATGCTGCTGGACGTAGTTTATCTTTTATATTAGACGGTCAAATATGCACCAGAAACAAAGAGATCAGAAACAGGGCTGCTGGACGTAGTGTATCATCTTCCACAAGACACTCAAATATGGACCGGAAGCCAACATATCAGAGGCCATGCTGCTGGATGTAGTCTAAAATCTTACATTAGACGCTCAAATATGAACCGGAAACCAACAGATCATAGGCCATGCTGCTGGACGTAGATTATCTTTTTACATTAGACGCTCAAATATGCACCAGAAACCAAGAGATCAGAAACATGGCTGCTGGACGTTGTGTATCATCTTACACAAGACGCTCAAATATGAACCGGAAACTAAGAGTTCAGAGGCGATGCTGCTGGACGTAGTCTCAAATCTTACATTAGACGCTCAAATATGGACCGGAAACCAACAGATCTGAGGCGATGGTGCTGGACGTAGTTAATCTTTTTACATTAGAGGCTCAAATATACACCAGAAGCCAACAGATCAGTATCACGGCTGCTGGACGTAGTGTATCATATTACACAAGACGCTCAAATATGGACCGGAAGCCAACAGGTCAGAGGCCATGCTGCTGGACGTAGTCTAAAATCTTACATTAGACGCACAAATATGAATCGGAAACCAACAGATCAGAGTCCATGCTGCTGGACGTAGTTCATCTTTTTATATTAGACCCTCAAATATGCACCAGAAACCAATAGATCAGAAACAGGGCTGCTCGACGTAGTGTATCATCTTACACAAGACGCTCAAATATGGACCGGAAGCCAACAGGTCAGAGGCCACGCTGCTGGACGTAGTTTAAAATCTTACATTAGACGCTCAAATATGGACCGGAAACCAACAGATCAGAGGTCATGCTGCTGGGCGTAGTTTATCTTTTTACATTAGACACTCAAATATGCACCAGAAACCAACAGATCAGAATCATGGCAGCTGGACGTAGTGTATCATCTTGCACAAAACGCTCAAATATGGACCGGAAGCCAACAGGTCAGAGGCCATGCTGCTGGACGTAGTCTAAAATCTTACATTAGACGCTCAAATATGGACGGTAAACCAACAGATCAGAGGCCATGCTGCTGGACGTATTTTATCTTTTAACATTAGACGCACAAATATGCACCAGAAACCAAGAGATCAGAAACAGGTCTGCTAGACGTAGTGTATCATTTTACACAAGACGCTCAAATATGGACCGGAAGCCAACAGGTCAGAGGCCATGCTGCTGGACGTAGTTTATCTTTTTACATTAAACGCTCAAATATGCACCAGAGACCAAGAGATCAGAATCATGGCTGCTGGACGTAGTGTATCATCTTACACAAGGTGCTCAAATATGGACCGGAAACCAAGAGTTCAGAGGCCATGCTGCTGGACGTAGTCTAAAATCTTACATTAGACGCTGAAATATGGACCTGAAACCAACAGATCAGAGGCCATGCTGCTGGACGTAGTTTATCTTTTTACATTAGAGGCTCAAATATCCACCAGAAGCGAACAGATCAGAATCACGGCTGCTGGACGTAGTGTATCATCTTACACAAGACGCTCAAATATGGACAGGAAACCAACAGATCAGAGGCCATGCTGCTGGACGTAGTTTATCTTTTTATATTAGACGCTCAAATATGCACCAGAAACCAACAGGTCAGAATCATGGCTGCTGGACGTAGTGTATCATCTAACACAAGACGCTCAAATATCGACCCGAAACCTACAGGTCAGAGGCCATGCTGCTGGACGTAGTCAAAAATCTTACATTAGACGCTCAAATACGGACGGTAAACCAACAGATCCGAGGCCATGCTGCTGGACGTACTTTATCTTTTAACATTAGACGCTCAAATATGCACCAGAAACAAAGAGATCAGAAACAGGTCTGCTAGACGTAGTGTATCATCTTACACAAGACGCTCAAATATGGACCGGAAGCCAACAGGTCAGAGGCCATGCTGCTGGACGTAGTTTATCTTTTTACATTAAAAGCTCAAATATGCACCAGAGACCAAGAGATCAGAATCATGGCTGCTGGATGTATTGTATCATCTTACACAAGACGCTCAAATATTGACCGGAAGCAAACAGGTCAGAGGCCATGCTGCTGGACGTAGTCTAAAATCTTATATTAGACGCTCAAATATGCACCAGAAACCAATAGATCAGAAACAGGGCTGCTGGACGTAGTGTATCATCTCATAAAAGTTGCTCAAATATGGACCGGAATCCAACAGGTCAGAGGCCATGCTGCTGGACGTAGTCTAAAATCTTATATTAGACGCTCAAATATGGACTGGAAACCAACAGGTCAGAGGCCATGCTGCTGGACGTAGTATTTCTTTTTACATTAGATGCTCAAATATGCACAAGATACCAAGAGATCAGAAACAGGGCTGCTGGACGTAGTGTATCATCTTACAAAAGACGCTCAAATATGGACCTGAAGCCAACATGTCAGAGGCCATGCTGCTGGACGTAGTCTAAAATCTTACATTAGACGCTCAAATATGGACCGGAAACCAACAGGTGAGAGTCCATGCTGCTGGACGTAGTTTATCTTTTTACATTAGAGGCTCAAATATCCACCTGAAGCCAACAGATCAGAATCACGGCTGCTGGACGTAGTGTATCATCTTACACAAGACGCTCAAATATAGACCGGAAGCCAACAGGTCAGAGGCCATGCTGCTGGACGTAGTCTAAAATCTTACATTAGAGGCCCAAATATGGACCGGAAACAAACAGATCAGAGGCAATGCTGCTGGACGTAGTTTATCTTTTATATTAGACGGTCAAATATGCACCAGAAACAAAGAGATCAGAAACAGGGCTTCTGGACGTAGTGTATCATCTTCCACAAGACACTCAAATATGGACCGGAAGCCAACATGTCAGAGGCCATGCTGCTGGATGTAGTCTAAAATCTTACATTAGACGCTCAAATATGAACCGGAAACCAACAGATCATCGGCCATGCTGCTGGACGTAGATTATCTTTTTACATTAGACGCTCAAATATGCACCAGAAACTAAGAGTTCAGAGGCCATGCTGCTGGACGTAGTCTAAAATCTTACCTTGGACGCTCAAATATGGAACGGAAACGAAAAGATCAGAGGCCATGCTACTGTACGTAGTTTATCTTTTTACATTAGACGCTCAAATATGCACCAGAAAGCAACAGATCAGAATCATGGCTGCTGGACGTAGTGTATCATCTTACACAAGACGCTCAAATATGAACCGGAAACTAAGAGTTCAGAGGCCATGCTGCTGGACGTAGTTTATCTTTTTACATTAGACGCTCAAATATGCACCAGAAAGCAACAGATCAGAAACATGGCTGCTGGACGTTGTGTATCATCTTACACAAGACGCTCAAATATGAACCGGAAACTAAGAGTTCAGAGGCCATGCTGCTGGACGTAGTCTAAAATCTTACCTTGGACGCTCAAATATGGAACGGAAACGAAAAGATCAGAGGCCATGCTACTGTACGTAGTTTATCTTTTTACATTAGACGCTCAAATATGCACCAGAAAGCAACAGATCAGAATCATGGCTGCTGGACGTAGTGTATCATCTTACACAAGACGGTCAAATATGGACCGGAAGCCAAGAGGTCAGAATCCATGCTGCTGGTCGTAGTCTAAAATCTTACATTAGACGCTCAAATATGGACCGGAAACCATCAGATCAGAGGCCATGCTGCTGGACGTATTTTATATTTTTACATTAGACGCTCAAATATGCACCAGAAACCAAGAGGTCAGAAACAGGGCTGCTGGACGTAGTGTATCAACTTAAAAAACGCACAAGTATGGACCGGAAGCCAACAGGTCAGAGGACATTCTGCTGGACGTAGTGTAAAATCTTACATTAGACGCTCAAATATGGATGGGAAACCAACAGATCAGAGTCCATGCTGCGGGGCGTAGTTTATCTTTTTACATTAGACGCTCAAATATGCACCAGACACCAACAGATCAGAAACAGGGCTGCTGGACCTAGTGTATCATCTTACACAGGACGGTCAAATATGGACCAGAAAACAACAGATCAGAGGCCATGCTGCTGGTCGTAGTTTATCTTTTTACATTAGACGCTCAAATATGCACCAGAAACCAAGAGATCAGAAACAGGGCTGCTGGATGTAGTGTATCATCTTACACAAGACGCTCAAATATGGACCGGAAGTCAACAGGTCAGTGACCATATGCTGGACGTATCTAAAATCTTAATTTAGACGCTCAAATATGGACCCGAAACCAACAGATCAGAGGCCATGCTGCTGGACGTAGTTTATCTTTTTACATTAGACGCTCAAATATGCACCAGTAACCAACAGATCAGAAACATGGCTGCTAGACGTAGTGTATAATCTTACACAAAACGCTCAAATATGGACCGGAAACTAAAAGGTCAGAGGTCATGCTGCTCGACGTAGTCTAATATCTTACATTAGACGCTCAAATATAGACCGGAAACCAACAGATCAGAGGCCATGCTGCTGGACGTAGTTTATCTTTTTACATTAGACCCTCAAATATGCAACAGAATCCAAGAGATCAGAAAAACGTCTGCTGGATGTAGTGTATCATCTTACACAAGACGCTCAAATATGGACCGGAAACCAACAGATCTGAGGCCATGCTGCTGGACGTAGTCTATATTTTTACATTAGACGCTCAAATATGCACCAGAAACCAAGAGGTCAGAAACAGGGCTGCTGGACGTAGTGTATCAACTTAAAAAGACGCACAAATATGGACCGGAAGCCAATAGGTCAGAGGTCATGCTGCTGGACGTAGTCTAAAATCTTACATTAGACGCTCAAATATGGATGGGAAACCAACAGATCAGAGGCCATGCTGCTGGGCGTGGTTTATCTTTTTACATTAGACGCTCAAATATGCACCATACACCAACAGATCAGAAACAGGGCTGCTGGACCTAGTGTATCATCTTACACAGGACGCTCAAATATGTACCGGAAGCCAAAAGGTCAGACGCCATGCTGCTAGACGTAGTCTAAAATCTTACACAAGATGCTCAAATATTGACTTGAAGCCATCCCATTTTGAAAATATTTCTTTTACTGCAAAATTTCTTTAATAGAGTTGAGGTGAAATACAACGGTATCGGGACTAGTCTTAGCTCATTTGATCTGTTGGTTTCCGGTCCATATTTGAGCGTCTAATGTAAGATTTTAGACTACGTCCAGCAGCATTGCCTCTGACCTGTTGGCTTCCGGTCCATATTTGTGCGTCTTTTGTAAGATGATACATTACGTCCAGCAGCCATGACTCTGATCTGTTGGTTTCTGGTGCATATTTGAGCATCTAATGAAAAAGATATACTCCGCCCAGCAGCATAGCCTCTGATCTGTTGTTTTCCGGTCCACATTTGATCGGCTAATGTAAGATTTTAGACTACATGCAGCAGCATTGCCTCTGATCTGTTGGCTTCCAATCCATCTTTGAGCGTCTTGTCTAAGATGATACACTACGTCCAGCAGCCATGATTCTTATATGTTGGTTCTGGTGCATATTTGAGCGTCTAATGTAAAAAGATATACTACGTCCAGCAGCATGGCCTCTGATCTGTTCGTTTCCGGTCCATATTTGAGCGTCTAATTTAAGATTTTAGAATACGCCCAGCAGCATGGCCTCTGACCTGTTGGCTTCCGGTCAATATTTGAGCGTCATGTGTAAGATGATACACTACTTCCACAGACTTGTTTCTTATCTCTTGGTTTCTGGTGCATATTTGAGCGTCTAATGTAAAAAGATAAACTACGTCCAGCAGGCTTGCCTCTGATCTGTTGGTTTCCGGTTCATATTTGAGCCCCTAATGTAAGATATTACATGACGTACAGCAGCATGGCCTCTGACCTGTTGGCTTCCGGTCCATATTTGAGCGTCTTGTGTAAGATGATACACTCCGTCCAGCAGTCCTGTTTCTGATCTGTTGGTTTCTGGTGCATATTTCAGCGTCTAATGTAAAAAGGTAAAGTACGTCCAGCAGCATGGCCTCTGATCTCTTGGTTTCCGGTCCATATTTGAGCTTCTAATGTAAGATTTTAGACTACGCCCAGCACATTGGCCTCCGACCTGTTGGCTTCCGGTCCATATATGAGCGTCTTATGTAAGATGATACACTACGTCTAGCATCCCTGTTTCTGATCTCTTGGTATCTGGTGCATATTTGAGAGTCTTGTGTAAGATGATACACTATGTCCAGCAGACATGATTCTGGTCTGTGGGTTTCTGTACATATTTGAGCGTCTAATGTAAAAAGATATACTACGACCAGCAGCATGGCCTCTGATATCTTGGTTTCCAGTCCATATTTGAGTGTCTAATTTCAGATTTTAGAATACGTCCAGCAGCTTGGCATCTGACCTGTTGGCTTCCGGTCCATATTTTAGCGTCTTGTGTAAGATTATAAACTACGTCCAGCAGCCCTGTCTCTGATCTCTTGGTTTCTGGTGCATATTTGAGCGTTTAATGTAAAAAGATAAACTACGTCCAGCAGCATGGCCTCTGATCTGTTGGTTTCCGGACCATATTTGAGCATCTAATGTAAGATTTTAGACTACATGCAGGAGCATGGCCTCTGACCTGTTGGCTTCCGGTCCATATTTGTGCGTCTTGTGTAAGATGATACACTACGTCCAGCAGACATGATTCTGATCTGTTGGTTTCAGTACATATTTGAGCGTCTAATGTAAATAGATAAACTACGTCCAGCAGCATGGCCTCTGATCTGTTGGTTTCACGTCCATATTTGAGCGTCTAATGTAAGATTTTAGAATACGTCCAGCAGCATGGCATCTGACCTGTTGGTTTCCGGTCCATATTTGAGCGTCTTGTGTAAGATGATACACTACGTCTAGCAGACCTGTTTCTGATCTCTTGGTTTCTGGTGCATATTTGAGCGTCTAATGTAAAAAGATAAACTACGTCCAGCAGCATGGCCTCTGACCTGTTGGCTTCCGGTCCATATTTGAGCGTCTTGTGTAAGATGATACACTACGTCCAGAAGCCATGATTCTGATCTGTTGGTTTCTGGTGCATATTTGAGCGTCTGATGTAAAAAGAATAACTACGTCCATCAGCATGGCCTCTGGTCTGTTGGTTTCCGGTCCATATTTGAGCCTCTAATGTAAGATTTGAGACTACGTCCAGCAGCATTGCCTCTGACTTGTTGGCTTCCGGTCCATATTTGAGCGTCTTGTGTAAGAGAATAAACTACGTCCAGCAGCCATGATTCTGATATGTTGGTTTCTGGTGCATATTTGAGCGTCTAATGTAAATAGATAAACTACGTCCAGCAGCATGGCCTCTGATCTGTTGGTTTACGGTCCATATTTGAGCGTCTAATGTAAGATTTTAGAATACGTCCAGCAGCATTGCCTCTGACCTGTTGGCTTCCGGTCCATATTTGAGCGTATTGTGTAAGATGATACACTACGTCCAGCAGACCTGTTTCTGATCTGTTGGTGTCTTGTGCATATTTGAGCGTCTAATGTAAAAATATAAACTACGCCCAGCAGCATGGCCTCTGATCTCTTGGTTTCCGGTCCATATTTGAGCGTCTAATGTAAGATATTAGACTACGTCCAGCAGCATGGCCTCTGACCTGTTGGCTTCCGGTCCATATTTGAGCGTCTTGTGTGAGATGATACACTACGTCCAGCAGCCATGATTCTGATCTCTTGGTTTCTGGTGCATATTTGAGCGTCTAATGTAAAAAGATCAACTACGACCAGCAGCATGGCCTCTGATCTGTTGGTTCCCGGTCCATATTTGAGCGTCTAATGTAAGATTTTAGACTACGTCCAGCAGCATGGTCTCTGACATGTTGGCTTCCGGTCCATATTTGAGCGTCTTGTGTGAGATGATACACTACGTCCAGCAGACATGATTCGGATCTGTTGGTTTCTGGCGCATATTTCAGCGTCTAATGTAAAAAGATAAACAACGTCCACCAGCATGGCCTCTGAACTCTTTGCTTCCGGTCCATATTTGAGCGTCTTGTGTAAGATGATACACTACGTCCAGCAGCCCTGTTTCTGATCTCTTGCTTTCTGGTGCATATTTGAGCGTCTAATGTAGAAATAATAAAACTAGGTCCAGCAGCATGGCCTCTGACCTGTTGGCTTCCGGTCCATATTTGAGCGTCTTGAGTAAGATGATACACTTCGTCCAGCAGACCTGTTTCTGATCTGTTAGTGTCTGGTGAATATTTGAGTGTCTAATGTAAAAAGATAAATTACGGCCAGCAGCATGGCCTCTGATCTGTTGGTTTCCGGTCCATATTTGAGCGTCTAATGTAAGATTTTAGACTACATGCAGCAGCATTGCCTCTAATCTGTTGGCTTCCGGTCCATATTTGAGCGTCTTGAGTAAGATGATACACTTCGTCCAGCAGACCTGTTTCTGATCTGTTGGTGTCTGGTGCATATTTGAGCGTCTAATGTAAAAAGATAAACTACGCCCAGCAGCATGGCCCCTCATCTGTTGGTTTCCGGTCCATAATCTAGCGTCTAATGTAAGATTTTTGACTACGTCCAGCAGCATGGCCTCTGACCTGTTGGCATCCGGTCCATATTTGAGCGTCTTTTGTAAGATGATACAATACGTCCAGCAGACCTGTTTCTGATCTGTTGGTGTCTGGTGCATATTTGAGTGTCTAATGTAAAAAGATAAACTACGTCCAGCAGCCCTGTTTCTGATCTCTTGCATCCTATAGCATATTTGAGCGTCTAATGTAGAAATATAAACTACGTCCAGCAGCATGGCCTCTGATCTGTTGGTTTACCGTCCATATTTGAGCGTCTAATGTAAGATTTTAGAATACGTCCAGCAGCGTGGCCTCTGACCTGTTGGCTTCCGGTCCATATTTTAGCGTCTTTTGTAAGATGATACAATACGTCCAGCAGACCTGTTTCTGATCTGTTGGTGTCTGGTGCATATTTGAGTGTCTAATATAAAAAGATAAACTACGTCCAGCAGCATGGCCTCTGAACTGTTGGCTTCTGGTCCATATTTGAGCTCTTGTGTAAGATGATACACTACGTCCAAGACCCATCATTCTGATCTGTTGGTTTCTGGTGCATATTCGAGCGACTAATGTTAAATATATACTACGACCAGCAGCATGGCTTCTGATCTGTTCGTTTCCGGTCCATATTTGAGCGTCCAATGTAAGATTTTAGAAAACGTCCAGCAGCATGGCCTCTGACCTGTTGGCTTCCGGTCCATATTTGAGCGTCTTGTGTAAGATGATACACTACGTCCACCAGCCCTGTTTCTGATCTATTGGATTCTGATGCATATTTGAGCGTCTTGTGTAAGATTATACACTACGTCCAGCAGCCATGATTCTGATCTGTTTGTTTCTGGTGCATATTTGAGCGTCTAATGTAAAAAGATAAACTACGTCCAGCAGCATAGCCTCTGATCTGTTTGTTTCCGGTCCATATTTCAGCGTCTAATGTAAGATTTTAGAATACGTCCAGCAGCATGGCATCTGACCTGTTTTCTTCCGGTCCATATTTGAGCGTCTTGTGTAAGATGATATACTACGTCCAGCTGCCTTGTTTCTGACCTCTTGGTTTCTGGTGCATATTTGAGCGTCTAATGTAAAAAGATAAATTACGTCCAGCAGCATGGCCTCTGATCATTTGGTTTCAGGTCCATATTTGGGCGTCTAATGTAAGATTTAGTCTACGTCCAGCAGCATGGCCTCTGATCTGTTGTCTTCTGGTCCATATTTGAGCGTCTTGTGTAAGATGATACACTACGTCCAGCAGCCATGATTCTGATCTGTTGGTTTCTGGAGCATATTTGAGCGTCTAATGTAAAAAGATAAACTACGTCCAGCAGCATGGCCTCAGATACGTTGGTTTCCGGTCCATATTTGAGCGTCTAATGTAAGAATTTAGAATACGTCCAGCAGCATGGCCTCGGACCTGTTGGCTTCCCGTCCATATTTGAGCATCTTGTGTAAGATGATACACTACGTCCAGCAGCCATGATTCTGATCTGTTGGTTTCTGGTACATATTTCAGCTTCTAATGTAAAAAGATAAATAACGTCCAGCAGCATGGCCTCTGAACTGTTGGCTTTGGGTCCATATTTGAGCGTCTTGTGTAAGATGATACACTACGTCCAGCACGATGATTCTGATCTGTTGGCTTCTGGTGCATATTCGAGCGACTAATGTAAAAAGATAAACTACGACCAGCAGCATGGCCTCTGATCTGTTAGTTTCCGGTCCATATTTGAGCGTCTAATGTAAGATTTTAGAATACGTACAGCAGCATGGCCTCTTACCTGTTGGCTTCAGGTCCATATTTGAGCGTCTTGTGTAAGGTGATACACTACGTCCAGCAGCCATGATTCTGATCTCTTGGTTTCTGGTGCATATTTGAGCGTCTAATGTAAAAAGATAAACTACGCCCAGCAGCATGGACTCTCATCCGTTGGTTTCCGGTCCATAATCTAGCGTCTAATGTAAGATTTTTGACTACGTCCAGCAGCATGGCCTCTGACCTGTTGGCATCCGGTCCATATTTGAGCGTCTTGTGTAAGATGATACACTACCTCCAGCAGCCCTGTTTCTGATCTCTTGCATTCTAGTGCATATTTGAGCGTCTAATGTAGAAATATAAACTACGTCCAGCAGCATGGCCTCTGATCTGTTGGTTTACCGTCCATATTTGAGCGTCTTTTGTAAGATGATACAATACGTCCAGCAGACCTGTTTCTGATCTGTTGGTGTCTGGTGCATATTTGAGTGTCTAATGTAAAAAGATAAACTACGTCCAGCAGCATGGCCTCTGAACTGTTGGCTTCTGGTCCATATTTCAGCGTCTTGTGTAAGATGATACACTACGTCCAAGACCCATCATTCTGATCTGTTGGTTTCTGGTGCATATTCGAGCGACTAATGTTAAATATATACTACGACCAGCAGCATGGCCTCTGATCTGTTCGTTTCCGGTCCATATTTGAGCGTCCAATGTAAGATTTTAGAAAACGTCCAGCAGCATGGCCTCTGACCTGTTGGCTTCCGGTCCATATTTGAGCGTCTTGTGTAAGATGATACACTACGTCCACCAGCCCTGTTTCTAATCTATTGGATTCTGATGCATATTTGAGCGTCTTGTGTAAGATTATACACTACGTCCAGCAGCCATGATTCTGATCTGTTTGTTTCTGGTGCATATTTGAGCGTCTAATGTAAAAAGATAAACTACGTCCAGCAGCATAGCCTCTGATCTGTTTGTTTCCGGTCCATATTTGAGCGTCTAATGTAAGATTTTAGAATACGTCCAGCAGCATGGCATCTGACCTGTTTGCTTCCGGTCCATATTTGAGCGTCTTGTGTAAGATGATATACTACGTCCAGCTGCCTTGTTTCTGACATCTTGGTTTCTGGTGCATATTTGAGCGTCTAATGTAAAAAGATAAATTACGTCCAGCAGCATGGCCTCTGATCATTTGGTTTCAGGTCCATATTTGGGCGTCTAATGTAAGATTTAGTCTACGTCCAGCAGCATGGCCTCTGATCTGTTGTCTTCCGGTCCATATTTGAGCGTCTTGTGTAAGATGATACACTACGTCCAGCAGCCATGATTCTGATCTGTTGGTTTCTGGAGCATATTTGAGCGTCTAATGTAAAAAGATAAACTACGTCCAGCAGCATGGCCTCTGATACGTTGGTTTCCGGTCCATATTTGAGCGTCTAATGTAGGATTTTAGAATACGTCCAGCAGCATGGCCTCGGACCTGTTGGCTTCCCGTCCATATTTGAGCGTCTTGTGTAAGATGATACACTACGTCCAGCAGCCATGATTCTGATCTGTTGGTTTCTGGTACATATTTCAGCTTCTAAAGTAAAAAGATAAATAACGTCCAGCAGCATGGCCTCTGAACTGTTGGCTTTGGGTCCATATTTGAGCGTCTTGTGTAAGATGATACACTACGTCCAGCACCCATGATTCTGATCTGTTGGCTTCTGGTGCATATTCGAGCGACTAATGTAAAAAGATAAACTACGACCAGCAGCATGGCCTCTGATCTGTTAGTTTCCGGTCCATATTTGAGCGTCTAATGTAAGATTTTAGAATACGTCCAGCAGCATGGCCTCTTACCTGTTGGCTTCAGGTCCATATTTGAGCGTCTTGTGTAAGGTGATACACTACGTCCAGCAGCCATGATTCTGATCTCTTTGTTTCTGGTACATATTTGAGCTTCTAATGTAAAAAGATAGACTACGTCCAGCAGCATGGCCTCTGATCTGTTGATTTCCCGTCCATATTTGAGCGTCTAATGTAAGATTTTAGACAACGACCAGCAGCATGGCCTCTGACCTGTTGGCTTCCGGTCCATATTTGAGCGTCTTGTGTAAGATGATACACTACGTCCAACAGCCCTGTTTCTGATCTATTTGATTCTGATGCATATTTGAGCGTCTTGTTTACGATTATACACTACGTCCAGCAGCCATGATTCTGATCTGTTGGTTTCTGGTGCATATTTGTGAGTCTAATGTAAAAAGATAAACTACGTCCAGCAGCATAGCCTCTGATCTGTTTGTTTCCGGTCCATATTTGAGCGTCTAATGTAAGATTTTAGAATACGTCCAGCAGCATGGCATCTGACCTGTTGGCTTCCGGTCCATATTTGAGCGTCTTTTGTAAGATGATATACTACGTCCAGCAGACCTGTTTCTGATCTCTTGGTTTCTGGTGCATATTTGAGCGTCTAATGTAAAAAGGTAAACTACGCCCAGCAGCATGGCCTCTGATCATTTGGTTTCAGGTCCATATTTGGGCGTCTAATGTAAGATTTTAGTCTACGTCCAGCAGCATGGCCTCTGACCTGTTGGCTTCCGGTCCATATTTGAGCGTCTTGTGTAAGATGATACACTACGTCCAGCAGAACTGTTTCTGATCTGTTGGTGTCTGGTGCATATTTGAGTGTCTAATGTAAAAAGATAAACTACGTCCAGCAGCATGGCCTCTGATCTGTTGGTTTCCGATCCATATTTGAGCGGCTAATGTAAGATTTTAGACTACATGCAGCAGCATTGCCTCTGATCTGTTGGCTTCCCGTCCATATTTGAGCGTCTTCTGTAAGATGATACACTACGTCCAGTAGCCATGATTCTGATCTGTTGGTTTCTGGTACATATTTCAGCTTCTAATGTAAAAAGATAAACAACGTCCAGCAGCATGGCCTCTGAACTGTTGGCTTCGGGTCCATATTTGAGAGTCTTGTGTAAGATGATACACTACGTCCAAGACCCATCATTCTGATCTGTTGGTTTCTGGTGCATATTCGAGCGACTAATGTTAAATATATACTACGACCAGCAGCATGGCCTCTGATCTGTTCGTTTCCGGTCCATATTTGAGCGTCCAATGTAAGATTTTAGAAAACGTCCAGCAGCATGGCCTCTGACCTGTTGGCTTCCGGTCCATATTTGAGCGTCTTGTGTAAGATGATACACTACGTCCACCAGCCCTGTTTCTAATCTATTGGATTCTGATGCATATTTGAGCGTCTTGTGTAAGATTATACACTACGTCCAGCAGCCATGATACTGATGTTTGTTTCTGGTGCATATTTGAGCGTCTAATGTAAAAAGATAAACTACGTCCAGCAGCATAGCCTCTGATCTGTTTGTTTCCGGTCCATATTTGAGCGTCTAATGTAAGATTTTAGAATACGTCCAGCAGCATGGCATCTGACCTGTTTGCTTCCGGTCCATATTTGAGCGTCTTGTGTAAGATGATATACTACGTCCAGCTGCCTTGTTTCTGACCTCTTGGTTTCTGGTGCATATTTGAGCGTCTAATGTAAAAAGATAAATTACGTCTAGCAGCATGGCCTCTGATCATTTGGTTTCAGGTCCATATTTGGGCGTCTAATGTAAGATTTAGACTACGTCCAGCAGCATGGCCTCTGATCTGTTGTCTTCCGGTCCATATTTGAGCGTCTTGTGTAAGATGATACACTACGTCCAGCACCCATGATTCTGATCTGTTGGTTTCTGGAGCATATTTGAGCGTCTAATGTAAAAAGATAAACTACGTCCAGCAGCATGGCCTCTGATACGTTGGTTTCCGGTCCATATTTGAGCGTCTAATGTAAGATTTTAGAATACGTCCAGCAGCATGGCCTCGGACCTGTTGGCTTCCCGTCCATATTTGAGCGTCTTGTGTAAGATGATACACTACGTCCAGCAGCCATGATTCTGATCTGTTGGTTTCTGGTACATATTTCAGCTTCTAATGTAAAAAGATAAATAACGTCCAGCAGCATGGCCTCTGAACTGTTGGCTTTGGGTCCATATTTGAGCGTCTTGTGTAAGATGATACACTACGTCCAGCACCCATGATTCTGACCTGTTGGCTTCTGGTGCATATTCGAGCGACTAATGTAAAAAGATAAACTACGACCAGCAGCATGGCCTCTGATCTGTTAGTTTCCGGTCCATATTTGAGCGTCTAATGTAAGATTTTAGAATACGTCCAGCAGCATGGCCTCTTACCTGTTGGCTTCAGGTCCATATTTGAGCGTCTTGTGTAAGGTGATACACTACGTCCAGCAGCCATGATTCTGATCTCTTGGTTTCTGGTACATATTTGAGCTTCTAATGTAAAAAGATAGACTACGTCCAGCAGCATGGCCTCTGATCTGTTGATTTCCCGTCCATATTTGAGCGTCTAATGTAAGATTTTAGACAACGACCAGCAGCATGGCCTCTGACCTGTTGGCTTCCGGTCCATATTTGAGCGTCTTGTGTAAGATGATACACTACGTCCAACAGCCCTGTTTCTGATCTATTGGATTCTGATGCATATTTGAGCGTCTTGTTTACGATTATACACTACGTCCAGCAGCCATGATTCTGATCTGTTGATTTCTGGTGCATATTTGTGAGTCTAATGTAAAAAGATAAACTACGTCCAGGAGCATAGCCTCTGATCTGTTTGTTTCCGGTCCATATTTGAGCGTCTAATGTAAGATTTTAGAATACGTCCAGCAGCATGGCATCTGACCTGTTGGCTTCCGGTCCATATTTGAGTGTCTTTTGTAAGATGATATACTACGTCCAGCAGCCCTGTTTCTGATCTCTTTGTTTCTGGTGCATATTTGAGCGTCTAATGTAAAAAGGTAAACTACGCCCAGCAGCATGGCCTCTGATCATTTGGTTTCAAGTCCATATTTGGGCGTCTAATGTAAGATTTTAGTCTACGTCCAGCAGCATGGCCTCTGACCTGTTGGCTTCCGGTCCATATTTGAGCGTCTTGTGTAAGATGATACACTACGTCCAGCAGAACTGTTTCTGATCTGTTGGTGTCTGGTGCATATTTGAGTGTCTAATGTAAAAAGATAAACTACGTCCAGCAGCATGGCCTCTGATCTGTTGGTTTCCGATCCATATTTGAGCGGCTAATGTAAGATTTTAGACTACATGCAGCAGCATTGCCTCTGATCTGTTGGCTTCCCGTCCATATTTGAGCGTCTTCTGTAAGATGATACACTACGTCCAGTAGCCATGATTCTGATCTGTTGGTTTCTGGTACATGTTTCAGCTTCTAATGTAAAAAGATAAACAACGTCCAGCAGCATGGCCTCTGAACTGTTGGCTTCGGGTCCATATTTGAGAGTCTTGTGTAAGATGATACACTACGTCCAGCACCCATGATTCTGATCTGTTGGTTTCTGGTGCATATTCGAGCGACTAATATAAAAAGATAAACTACGACCAGCAGCATGGCCTCTGATATGTTCGTTTCCGGTCCATATTTGAGCGTCTAATGTAAGATTTTAGAATGCGTCCAGCAGCATGGCCTCTTACCTGTTGGCTTCAGGTCCATATTTGAGCGTCTTGTGTAAGGTGATACACTACGTCCAGCAGCCATGATTCTGATCTCTTGGTTTCTGGTACATATTTGAGATTCTAATGTAAAAAGATAGACTACGTCCAGCAGCATGGCCTTTGATCTGTTGGTTTCCCGTCCATATTTGAGCATCTACTGTAAGATATTAGACTACGACCAGCAGCATGGCCTCTGACCTGTTGGCTTCCTGTCCATATTTGAGCGTCTTGTGTAAGATGATACACTACGTCCACCAGCCCTGTTTCTGATCTATTGGTTTCTGATGCATATTTGAGCGTCTTGTGTAAGATTATACACTACGTCCAGCAGCCATGATTCTGATCTGTTGGTTTGTGGTGCATATTTGCACGTCTAATGTAAAAAGAGAAACTACGTCCAGCAGCATAGCCTCTGGTCTTTTTGTTTCCGGTCCATATTTGAGCGTCTAATGTAAGATTTTAGAATACGTCCAGCAGCATGGCATCTGACCTGTTGGCTTCCGGTTCATATTTGAGCGTCTTGTGTAAGATGATACACTACGTCCAGCAGCCCTGTTTCTGATCTCTTGGTTTCTGGTGCATATTTGAGCGTCTAATGTAAAAAGATAAACTACGCCCAGCAGCATGGCTTCTGATCATTTGGTTTCAGGTCCCTATTTGGGCGTCTAATGTAAGATTTTAGTCTACGCCCAGCAGCATGGCCTCTGACCTGTTAGCTTCCGGTCCATATTTGTGCGTCTTGTGTAAGATGATACACTAAGCCCTGCAGCCATCATTCTGATCTGTTGGTTTCTGGTGCATATTTGAGCGTCTAATGTAAAAAGATAAACTACGTCCAGCAGCATGGCCTCTGATCTGTTGGTTTCCGGTCTATATTTGAGCGTCTAATGTAATATATTAGACTACGTCCAGCAGCATGGCCTCTGACCTGTTAGCTTCCGGGCCATATTTGAGCGTCTTTTGTAAGAAGATACACTACGTCCAGCAGCCCTGTTTCTGATCTCTTGCTTTCTGGTGCATATTTGAGCGTCTAATGTAAAAAGATAAACTACGTCCAGCAACATGGCCTCTGATCTGTTGGTTTCTGGTCCATATTTGAGCGTCTAATGTAAGATTTTTGATTACGTCCAGAAGCATGGCCTCTGACCTGTCGGCTTCCGGTCCATATTTGAGATTCTTGTGTAAGATAATACACTACGTCCAAGAGCCCTGTTTCTGATCTCTTGCTTTCTAGTGCATATTTGAGCGTCTAATGTAAAAAGATAAACTACGTCCAGCAGCATGGCCTCTGATCTGTTGGTTTCCGGTCCATATTTGAGCGTCTAATGTAAGATTTTAGAATACGTCCAGCAGCATGGCCTCTGACCTGTTGGCTTCCGGTCCATATTTGAGCGTCTTGTGTAAGATGATACACTACGTCCAGCAGACCTGTTTCTGATCTGTTGGTGTCTGGTGCATATTTGAGTGTCTAATGTAAAAAGATAAACTACGTCCAGCAGCATGGCCTCTGATCTGTTGGTTTCCGATCCATATTTGAGCGTCTAATGTAAGATTTTAGACTACATGCAGCAGCATTGCCTCTGATCTGTTGGCTTCCCGTCCATATTTGAGCGTCTTGAGTAAGATGATACACTACGTCCAGCAGCCATGATTCTGATCTGTTTGTTTCTGGTACATATTTCAGCTTCTAATGTAAAAAGATAAACAACGTCCAGCAGCATGGCCTCTGAACTGTTGGCTTCGGGTCCATATTTGAGCGTCTTGTGTAAGATGATACACTACGTCCAGCACCCATGATTCTGATCTGTTGGTTTCTGGTTCATATTTAACGACTAATATAAAAAGATAAACTACGACCAGCACCATGGCCTCTGATCTGTTCGTTTCCGGTCCATATTAGAGCGTCTAATGTAAGATTTTAGAATACGTCCAGCAGCATGGCCTCTTACCTGTTGGATTCAGGTCCATATTTGAGCGTGTTGTGTAAGGTGATACACTACGTCCAGCAGCCATGATTCTGATCTCTTGGTTTCTGGTACATATTTGAGCTTCTATTGTAAAAAGATAGACTACGTCCAGCAGCATGGCCTCTGATCTGTTGGTTTCCCGTCCATATTTGAGCGTCTAATGTAAGATTTTAGACTACGTCCAGCAGCATGGCCTCTGGCCTGTTGGCTTCCGGTCCATATTTGAGCGGCATGTGTAAGATGATACACTACGTCCACCAGCCCTGTTTCTGATCCATTGGTTTCTGATGCATATTTGAGCGTCTTGTGTAAGTTTATACACTACGTCCAGCAGCCATGATTCTGATCTGTTGGTTTCTGGTGCATATTTGCGCGTCTAATGTAAAAAGATAAACTACGTCCAGCAGCATAGCCTCTGGTCTGTTTGTTTCCGGTCCATATTTGAGCGTCTAATGTAAGATTTTAGAATACGTCCAGCAGCATGGCATCTGACCTGTTGGCTTCCGGTTCATATTTGAGCGTCTTGTGTAAAATGATACACTACGTCCAGCAGCGCAGTTTCTGATCTCTTGGTTTCTGGTGCATATTTGAGCGTCTAATGTAAAAAGATAAACTACGCCCAGCAGCATGGCTTCTGATCATTTGGTTTCAGGTCCATATTTGGGCGTCTAATGTAAGATTTTAGTCTACGCCCAGCAGCATGGCCTCTGACCTGTTAGCTTCCGGTCCATATTTGTGCGTCTTGTGTAAGATGATACACTAAGCCCTGCAGCCATTATTCTGATCTGTTGGTTTCTGGTGCATATTTGAGCGTCTAATGTAAAAAGATAAACTACGTCCAGCAGCATGGCCTCTGATCTGTTGGTTTCCGGTCCATATTTGAGCGTCTAATGTAAGATTTTAGAATAGGTCCAGCAGCATGGCCTCTGACCTTTTGGCTTCCGGTCCATATTTGAGCGTCTTGTGTAAGATGATACACTACGTCCAGCAGACCTGTTTCTGATCTGTTGGTGTCTGGTGCATATTTGAGTGTCTAATGTAAAAAGATAAACTACGTCCAGCAGCATGGCCTCTGATCTGTTGGTTTTCGATCCATATTTGAGCGTCTAATGTAAGATTTTAGACTACATGCAGCAGCATTGCCTCTGATCTGTTGGCTTCCCGTCAATATTTGAGCGTCTTGTGTAAGATGATACACTACGTCCAGCAGCCATGATTCTGATCTGTTTGTTTCTGGTACATATTTCAGCTTCTAATGTAAAAAGATAAACAACGACCAGCAAAATGGCCTCTGAACTGTTGGCTTCGGGTCCATATTTGAGCGTCTTGTGTAAGATGATACACTACGTCCAGCACCCATGATTCTGATCTGTTGGTTTCTGGTTCATATTTTAGCGACTAATATAAAAAGATAAACTACGACCAGCACCATGGCCTCTGATCTGTTCGTTTCCGGTCCATATTAGAGCGTCTAATGTAAGATTTTAGAATACGTCCAGCAGCATGGCCTCTTACCTGTTGGATTCAGGTCCATATTTGAGCGTGTTGTGTAAGGTGATACACTACGTCCAGCAGCCATGATTCTGATCTCTTGGTTTCTGGTATATATTTGAGCTTCTATTTTAAAAAGATAGACTACGTCCAGCAGCATGGCCTCTGATCTGTTGGTTTCCCGTCCATACTTGAGCGTCTAATGTAAGATTTTAGACTACGTCCAGCAGCATGGCCTCTGGCCTGTTGGCTTCCGGTCCATATTTGAGCGGCATGTGTAAGATGATACACTACGTCCACCAGCCCTGTTTCTGATCCATTGGTCTCTGATGCATATTTGAGCGTCTGGTGTAAGATTATACACTACGTCCAGCAGACATGATTCTGATCTGTTGGTTTCTGGTGCATATTCGAGCGTCTAATGTAAAAAGATAAACTACGTCCAGCAGCATAGTCTCTGATCTGTTTGTTTCCCGTCCATATTTGAGCGTCTAATGTAAGATTTTAGAATACGTCCAGCAACATGGCATCTGACCTTTTGGCTTCAAGTCCATATTTGAGCGTCTTGTGTAAGATGATACACTACGTCCAGCAGCCTTGATTCTGATCTCTTGGTTTCTGGTGCATATTTGAGCGTCTAATGTAAAAAGATAAACTACGTCCAGCAGCATGGCCTCAGATCTGTTGGTTTCCGGTCCATATTTGAGCGTCTCATGTAAGATATTAGACTACGTCTATCAGCATGTCCTCTGACCTGTTGGCTTTCGGTCCATATTTAGCGTCTTGTGTAAGATGATACAGAACGTCCAGCAGCCATGATTTTGATCTCTTGGTTTCTGTTGCATATTTGAGCGTCTAATGGAAAATATAAACTACGTCCAGCAGGATGGCCTCAGATCTGTTGGTTTGCGGTCCATTTTTGAGCGTCTAATGTAAGATTTTAGACTACGTCCAGCGGGATGGCCTCTGACCTCTTGGCTTCCGGTCCATATTTGAGCGTCTTGTGTAAGATGATACACTACGTCCAGCAGCCCTGTTTCTGATCTCTTGGTTTCTGGTACATATTTGAACTTCTAATGTAAAAAGATATACTACGACCAGCAGCATGGCCTCAGATCTGTTCGTTTCCGGTCCATATTTGAGCGTCTAATGTAAGATTTTAGAATACGTCCAGCAGCATGGCCTCTGACCTGTTGGCTTCCGGTCCATATTTGAGCGTCTTGTGTAAGGTGATACACTACGTCCAGAAGCCATGATTCTGATCTCTTCGTTTCTGGTACATATTTGAACTTCTAATGTAAAAAGATATACTACGTCCAGCAGCATGGCCTCAGATCTGTTTCTTTCCCGTCCATATTTGAGCGTCTAATTCAAGATTTTAGACTACGTCCAGCAGCATGGCCTCTGACCTGTTAGTTTCCGGTCGATATTTGAGCGTCTTGTGTAAGATGATACACAACGTCCAGTAGCCATTATTCTGATCTCTTGGTTTCAGTTGCATATTTGAGCGTCTAATGTAAAAAGATAAACTACGTCCAGCAGCATGGCCTCTTTCTGTTGGTTTCCGGTCCATATTTGAGCGTCTAATGTAAGATATTAGACTACGTCCAGCAGCATGGCCTCTGAGCTCTTGGCTTCCGGTCCATATTTGAGCGTCTTGTGTAAGGTGATACATTACGTCCAGCAGCCCTGTTTCTGATCTCTTGGTTTCTTGTGCATATTTGAGCGTCTAATGTAAAAAAATAAACTACGTCCAGCAGCATGGCCTCTGATCTGTTGGTTTCCGGGCCATATTTGAGCGTCTAATTTAAGATTTTTGACTACGTCGTGCAGCATGGCCTCTGACCTGTTGGCTTCCGGTCCATATTCGAGAGTCTTGTGTAAGATTATACTGTACGTCCAGCAGCCATGATTCTGATCTCTTGGTTTCTGGTACATATTTGAGCTTCTAATGTAAAAAGATAAACTACGTCCAGCAACATGACCTCTGAGCTGTTGGTTTCCGGTCTATATTTGAGCGTCTAATGTAAGATTTTAGACTGCGCTCAGCAGCATGACCTTGGACCTGTTGTCTTCCTGTCTATATTTGAGCGTCTTGTGTAAGATTATACACTACGTCCAGCAGCCTTGATTCTGATCTCTTGGTTTCTGGTGCATATTTGAGCGTCTAATGTAAAAAGATAAACTACGTCCAGCAGCATGGCCTCATATCTGTTGGTTTCCGGTCCATATTTGAGCGTCTCATGTAAGATATTAGACTACGTCTATCAGCATGTCCTCTGACCTGTTGGCTTTCGGTCCATATTTAGCGTCTTGTGTAAGATGATACAGAACGTCCAGCAGCCATGATTTTGATCTCTTGGTTTCTGTTGCATATTTGAGCGTCTAATGGAAAATATAAACTACGTCCAGCAGGATGGCCTCAGATCTGTTGGTTTGCGGTCCATTTTTGAGCGTCTAATGTAAGATTTTAGACTACGTCCAGCGGGATGGCCTCTGACCTCTTGGCTTCCGGTCCATATTTGAGCGTCTTGTGTAAGATGATACACTACGTCCAGCAGCCCTGTTTCTGATCTCTTGGTTTCTTGTGCATATTTGAGCGTCTAAAAAATAAACTACGTCCAGCAGCATGGCCTCTGATCTGTTGGTTTCCGTTCATAATTTGAGCGTCCAATGTAAGATTTTAGACTACGTCAGGCAGCATGGCCTCTGATCTGTTGGTGTCCAATTGTCGGGAATTTCTTACCTTATCCATAATTACAAAAGTTTTTTCGACACATTGAATAGAGTCGAGGCTAAATTCAACGACATGGGGACTTGTGTTACCTCATTTGCGGAAATTGTCATGCGACCCTAAACTGGGAAATCAGTCATATTTCACTTGTTTATAACTTTTTTCCAGTAAAAGAAATATTTTCAAAATGGGTATCAAATTGTGTGCAATTATTTGATTTGTCTATGTTTACAGTGATTTTTCATTGGGTCAGATAGTATAAAGTACAGCTTTCACCACGTGCGAGGTATGACGTCTGACAATTTACAGCGTCCGAATTCGAGTGTGCACAATAAGAATGCATTTCTAATTTTTCGTTTTTATAGAATCCACAAAATATTCGTGTCCAATTTTCGGGAATTTCTTGCCTTATCCATAATTACAAAAGTATGGTGCAATTATTTGATTTGTCTATGTATACAGGGATTTTTTATTTTGTCAGAAGGTAAAAAGTACAGCTTTCACCATGTGCGTGGTATGTCGTCTGACAATTTACAGCGTCCGAAATCCAGTCTGCACAATAAGACTGCATTTCTAATTTTTCCTTTTTATAGAATCGACAAAATATTAGTGTCCAATTGTCACGAATTTCTTGCCTTATCCATAATTACAAAATTTTTTCGACACATTGATAAGAGTCGAGACGAAATTCAATGGTATGGGGGCTTGTGTTAGCTCATTTCCGTTAATTTTCATGCGGACATAAACTTTGAAATCAGTCATATTTCACTTGTTTATAACTTTTTTCCAGTAAAAGAAATGTTTTCAAAATGGGTACATTAGTGTGTCCAATTATCTGATTTTTCTATTTATACAGGAATTTTTCATTTGGTCAGATAGTAAAAAGGACACCTTTCACCATGTGCGCGGTATGTAGTCTGACAATTTACAGCGTCCGAATTCCAGTGTGCACAATAAGACTGCAATTATAATTTTGCCTTTTTATAAAATCCACAAAATATTGTTGTCCAATTTTCGGGAATATCTTGCCTTATTCATAATTACAAAAGTTTTTTCGACACCTTGATTAGAGTCGAGTCGAAATTCAAAGGTATTGTGACTTGTGTTAGCTCATTTGCGGAAATTGTCATGCGGCCCTAAACTGGGAAATCAGTCATATTTCACTTGTTTATAACATTTTTCCAGTAAAAGAAATATTTTCAAATGGGTATCAAATTGTGTGAAATTATTTGATTTGTCTATGTTTACATGGATTTTTCATTTGCTCAGATAGTAAAAAGTACAGCTTTCACCATGTGCGCGGTATGTCGTTTGACAATTTACAGCGTCCGAATTCCAGTGTGCACAATAAGAATGCATTTCTACTTTTTCCTTTTTAGAGAATCCACAAAATATTGGTGTCAAATTGTCGCGAATTTCTTGACTTATCCATAATTACAAAAGTTTTTTCGACACGTTGAATAGAGTCGAGGCGAAATTTAACGGTATGGGGACTTGTGTTAGCTCATTTGCGGAAATTGTCATGCGGCCCTAAACTGGGAAATCAGTGATATTTCACTTGTTTATAACTTTTTTCCAGTAAAAGAAATATTTTCAAAATGGGGAACAAATTGTGTGAAATTATTTGATTTGTCTATGTATACAGGCATTTTTCTTTTGCTGAGATAGTAAAATGTACAGCTTTCACCATGTGCGCGGTATGTCGTGTGACAATATACAGCGTCCGAATTCCAGTGTGAACAATATGAATGCATTTGTTATTTTTCCTTTTTATAGAATCCACAAAATATTGCTGTCCAATTGTCGGGAATTTCTTGTGTTATCCATAATTACAAAAGTTTGTTCGACACCTTGAATAGAGTCGAGAAAAATTCAACTGTATGGGGACTAGTGTTAGCTCATTTGCGGAAATTTTCATGCGGACCTAAACTAGGTAATCAATCATAATTCACTTTTTTATAACTTTTTTCCAGTAAAAGAAATATTTTCAAAATGGGTATCAAATTGTGTGCAATTATTTGATTCGTCTATGTATACAGGGATTTTTCTTTTGCTCAGATAGTAAAAAGTACAGCTTTCACGATGAGCGCGGTATGTCGTCTGACAATATACAGCGTCCGAATTCCAGTGTGCACAATAAGAATGCATTTCTACTTTTTCCGATTTAGAGAATCCACAAAATATTGGTGTCCAATTGTCGGGAATTTCTTGCCTTATCCATAATTACAAAAGTTTGTTCGACACCTTGAATAGAGTCGAGGCAAAATTCAACGATATGGGGACTAGTGTTAGCTCATTTGCGGAAATTTTCATGCAGACCTAAACTGGGTAATCAGTCATAATTCACTTTTTATAACTTTTTTCCAGTAAAAGAAATATTTTCAAAATGGGTATCAAATTGTGTGAAATTATTTGATTCGTCTATGTATACAGGGATTTTTCTTTTGCTCAGATAGTAAAAAGTACAGCTTACACCATGTGCGCGGTATGTCGTCTGACAATTTACAGCGTCCGAATTCCAGTGTGCACAATAAGACCGCATTTGTAATTTTTCCTTTTTATCGAATCCACAATATATTGGTGTCAAATTGTCGCGAATTTCTTGCCTTATCCATAATTACAAAAGTTTTTTCGACTCCTTGATTAGAGTCGAGTCGAAATTCAACGGTATGGGGATTGTGTTAGCTCATTTGCGGAAATAGTCATGCGGCCCTAAACTGGGAAATCAGTGATATTTCACTTGTTTTTAACTTTTTTCCAGTAAAAGAAATATTTTCAAAATGGGTATCAAATTGTGTGCAATTATTTGATTTGTCTATGTTTATAGGGATTTTTCATTTGCTCAGATAGTAAAAAGTACAGCTTTCACCATGTGCGCGGTATGTCGTCTGACAATTTACAGCGTCCGAATTCCAGTGTGCACAATAAGACTGCATTTGTAATTTTTCCTTTTTATAGAATCCACAATATATTGCTGTCCAATTGTCGGGAATTCCTTAACTTATCCATAATTACAAAAGTTTTTTCGACACTTTGAATAGAGTCGATTCGAAATTCAACGGTATGTGGACTTGTGTTAGCTCATTTGTGGAAATTGTCATGCGGCCCTAAACCTGGAAAAAAGTCATATTTCACTTGTTTATAACTTTTTTCCAGTAAAAGAAATATTTTCAAAATGGGTATCAAATAGTGTGAAATTATTTGATTTATCTATGTTTACAGGGATGTTTCATTTGGTCAGATAGTAAAAAGTACAGCTTTCACTATGTGCGCGGTATGTCGTCTGACAATTTACAGCGTCCGAATTCCAGTGTGCACAATAAGACTGCATTTGTAATTTTTCCTTTTTATAGAATCCAGAAAATATTGGTGTCAAATTGTCGGGAATTTCTTGCCTTATCCATAATTACAAAAGTTTGTTCGACACCTTGAATAGAGTCGAGGCAAAATTCAACGGTATGGGGACTAGTGTTAGCTCATTTGCGGAAATTTTCATGCGGACCTAAACTGGGTAATCAGTCATAATTCACTTTTTTATAACTTTTTTCCAGTAAAAGAAATATTTTCAAAATGGGTATCAAATTGTGTGCAATTCTTTGATTTGTCTATGTATACAGGGATTTTTCTTTTGCTCAGATAGTAAAAAGTACAGCTTTCACCATGTGCGCGGTATGTCCTCTGACAATATACAGCGTCCGAATTCCAGTGTGAACAATAAGAATGCATTTGTAATTTTTCCTTTTTATAGAATCCACAAAATATTGCTGTCCAATTGTCGGGAAATTTCTTGCCTTATCCATAATTACAAAAGTTTGTTCGACACCTTGAATAGAGTCGAGGCAAAATTCAACGGTATGGGGACTAGTGTTAGCTCATTTGCGGAAATTTCATGCGGACCTAAATTGGGTAATCAGTCATAACTCACTTTTTTATAACTTTTTTCCAGTGAAAGAAATATTTTCAAAATGGGTATCAAATTGTGTGCAATTATTAGATTCGTCTATGTATACAGGGATTTTTCTTTTGCTCAGATAGTAAAAAGTACAGCTTTCACCATGTGCGCGGTATGTCGTCTGACAATTTACAGCGTCCGAATTCCAGTGTGCACAATAAGACCGCATTTGTAATTTTTCCTTTTTATCGAATCCACAATATATTGGTGTCAAATTGTCGAGAATTTCTTGCCTTATCCATAATTACAAAAGTTTTTTCGACACCTTGATTAGAGTCGAGTCGAAATTCAACGGTATGGGGACTTGTGTTAGCTCATTTGCGGAAAATGTCATGCGTCCCTAAACTCGGAAATCAGTGATATTTCACTTGTTTATAATTTTTTCCAGTAAAAGAAATATTTTCAAAATGGCTATCAAATTGTGTGCAATTATTTGATATGTCTATGTTTACAGGGATTTTTCATTTGCTCAGATAGTAAAAAGTACAGCTTTCACCATGTGCGCGGCATGACGTTTGAAAATTTACAGCGTCCGAATTCCAGTGTGCACAATAAGACTGCATTTCTACTTTTTCCTTTTTATAGAATCAACAAAATATTGGTACCAAATGGTCGAAAATTTCTTGCCTTATCCATAATTAAGAAAGTTTTTTCGACACCTTGATTAGAGTTGGGTCGAAATTCAACGGTATGGGGACTTGTGTTAGCTCATTTGCGGAAATTGTCATGCGGCCCTAAACTGGGAATTCCGTGATATTTCACATGTTTATAACTTTTTTCGAGTAAAAGAAATATTTTCAAAATGGGTATCAAATTGTGTGCAATTATTTGATATGTCTATGTTTACAGGGATTTTTCATTTGCTCAGATAGTAAAAAGTACAGCTTTCACCATGTGCGCGGTATGTCGTCTGACAAATTACAGCGTCCGAATTCCAGTGTGCACAATACGACTGCATTTGTAATTTTTCCTTTTTATCGAATCCACAATATATTAGTGTCCAATTGTCGGGAATTTCTTGCCTTATCCATGATTACAAAAGTTTGTTCGACACCTTGAATAGAGTTGAGGCAAAATTCAACGGTATGGGGACTAGTGTTAGCTCATTTGCGGAAATTTTCATGCGGACCTAAACTGGGTAATCAGTCATAATTCACTTTTTTATAACTTTTTTCCAGTAAAAGAAATATTTTCAAAATGGGTATCAAATTGTGTGAAATTATTTGATTTGTCTATGTATACAGGGATTTTTCTTTTGCTCAGATAGTAAAATGTACAGCTTTCACCATGTGCGCGGTATGTCGTCTGACAATATACAGCGTCCGAATTCCAGTGTGCACAATAAGAATGCATTTGTAATTTTTCCGTTTTATAGAATCCACAAAATATTGCCGTCCAATTGTCGGGAATTTCTTGCCTTATCCATAATTACAAAAGTTTTTTCGACACCTTGATTAGAGTCGAGTCGAAATTCAACGGTATGGGGACTTGTGTTAGCTCATTTGCGGAAATTGTCATGCGGCCCTAAACTGGGAAATCAGTGATATTTCACATGTTTATAACTTTTTTCCAGTAAAAGAAATATTTTCAAAATGGGTATCAAATTGTGTGCAATTATTTGATTTGTCTATGTTTACATGGATTTTTCATTTGCTCAGATAGTAAAAAGTACAGCTTTCATCATGTGCGCGGTATGTCGTCTGACAATTTACAGCGTCCGAATTCCAGTGTGCACAATAAGACTGAATTTGTAATTTTTCCTTTTTATCGAATCCACTATATATTGGTGTCCAATTGTCGGGAATCCCTACCTTATCCATAATTACAAAAGTTTGTTCGACACCTTGAATAGAGTCGAGGCAAAATTCAACGGTATGGGGACTTGTGTTAGCTCATTTGCGGAAATTGTCATGCGGCCTTAAACTGGGAAATCAGTGATATTTCACTTGTTTATAACTTTTTTCCAGTAAAAGAAATATTTTCAAAATGGGTATCAAATTGTGTGAAATTATTTGATTTATCTATGTTTACAGGGATGTTTCATTTGGTCAGATAGTAAAAAGTACAGCTTTCACCATGTGCGCGGTATGTCGTCTGACAATTTACAGCGTCCGAATCCCAGTGTGCACAATAAGACTGCATTTGTAATTTTTCCTTTTTATACAATCCACAAAATATGGGTGTCAAATTGTCGAGAATTTCTTGACATATCCATGATTACAAAAGTTTGTTCGACACCTTGAATAGAGTCGAGGCAAAATTCAACGGTATGGGGACTAGTGTTAGCTCATTTGCGGAAATTTTCATGCGGACCTAAACTGGGTAATCAGTCATAATTCACTTTTTTATAACTTTTTTCCAGTAAAAGAAATATTTTCAAAATGGCTATCAAATTGTGTGCAATTATTTGATATGTCTATGTTTACAGGGATTTTTCATTTGCTCAGATAGTAAAAAGTACAGCTTTCACCATGTGCGCGGCATGACGTCTGAAAATTTACAGCGTCCGAATTCCAGTGTGCACAGTAAGACTGCATTTGTAATTTTTCCTTTTTATAGACTCCACAAAATATTACTGTCCAATTGTCGCGAAATTCTTGCCTTATCCATAATTACAAAAGTTTGTTCGACACCTTGAATAGAGTCGAGGCAAAATTCAAAGGTATGGGGACTAGAGTTAGCTCATTTGCGGAAATTTTCATGCGGACATAAACAGGGTAATCAGTCATAATTCACTTTCTTATAACTTTTTTCCAGTAAAAGAAATATTTTCAAAATTGGTATCAAATTGTGTGCAATTCTTTGATTTGTCTATGTATACAGGGATTTTTCTTTTGCTCAGATAGTAAAATGTACAGCTTTCACCATGTGCGCGGTGTGTCGTCTGACAATATACAGTGTCCGAATTCCAGTGTGCACAATAAGAATGCATTTGTAATTTTTCCTTTTTATAGAATCCACAAAATATTGCTGTCCAATTGTCGCGAATTTCTTGCCTTATCCATAATTACAAAAGTTTGTTCGACACCTTGAATAGAGTCGAGGCAAAATTCAACGGTATGGGGAATAGTGTTAGCTCATTTGAGGAAATTTTCATGCGGACCTAAACTGGGAAATCAGTCATAATTCACTTTTTTATAACTTTTTTCCAGTAAAAGAAATATTTTCAAAATGGGTATCAAATTGTGTGCAATTATTTGATTCGTCTATGTATACAGGGATTTTTCTTTTGCTCAGATAGTAAAAAGTACAGCTTTCACCATGTGCGCGGTATGTCGTCTGACAATTTACAGCGTCCGAATTCCAGTGTGCACAATAAGACCGCATTTGTAATTTTTCCTTTTTATCGAATCCACAAAATATTGGTGTCAAATTGTCGAGAATTTCTTGCCTTATCCATAATTACAAAAGTTATTTCGACACGTTGAATAGAGTCGAGGCGAAATTTAACGGTATGGGGACTTGTGTTAGCTCATTTGCGGAAATTGTCATGCGGCCCTAAACTGGGAAATCAGTGATATTTCACTTGTTTATAATATTTTTCCAGTAAAAGAAATATTTTCAAAATGGGTATCAAATTGTGTGCAATTATGTGATTTGTCTATGTATACAGGGATTTTTCTTTTGCTCAGATACTAAAAAGTACAGCTTTCACCATGTGCGCGGTATGTCGTCTGACAATTTACAGCGTCCGAATTCCAGTGTGAACAATAAGAATGCATTTGTAATTTTTCCTTTTTATAGAATCCACAATATATTGGTGTACAATTGTCGGGAATTCCTTACCTTATCCATAATTACACAAGTTTTTTCGACACCTTGAATAGAGTCGAGGCAAAATTCAACGGTATGGGGACTTGTGTTAGCTCATTTGCGGAAATTTTCATGCGGACCTAAACTGGGTAATCAGTCATAATTCACTTTTTTATATCTTTTTTCCAGTAAAAGAAATATTTTCAAAATGGCTATCAAATTGTGTGCAATTATTTGATATGTCTATGTTTACAGGGATTTTTCATTTGCTCAGATAGTAAAAAGTACAGCTTTCACCATGTGCGCGGCATGACGTCTGAAAATTTACAGCGTCCGAATTCCAGTGTGCACAATAAGACTGCATTTCTACTTTTTCCTTTTTATAGAATCAACAAAATATTGGTACCAAATGGTCGAATATTTCTTGCCTTATCCATAATTACAAAAGTTTGTTCGACACCTTGAATAGAGTCGAGGCAAAATTCAAAGGTATGGGGACTAGAGTTAGCTCATTTGCGGAAATTTTCGTGCGTCCCTAAACGTGGTAATCAGTCATAATTCACTTTTTTATAACTTTTTTCCAGTAAAAGAAATATTTTCAAAATGGGTATCAAATTGTGTGCAATTACATGATTCGTCTATGTATACAGGGATTTTTCTTTTCCTCAGATAGTAAAAAGTACAGATTTCACCATGTGCGCGGCATGACGTCTGACAATTTACAGCGTCCGAATTCCAGTGTGCATAATAAGACTGCATTTCTACTTTTTCCTTTTTATAGAATCCACAAAATATTGCTGTCCAATTGTCGGGAATTCCTTCACTTATCCATAATTACAAAAGTTTGTTCGACACCTTGAATAGAGTCGAGGCAAAATTCAACGGTATGGGGAGTAGTGTTAGCTCATTTGCGGAAATTTTCATGCGGACCTAAACTAGGTAATCAGTCATAATTCACTTTTTTATAACTTTTTTCCAGTAAAAGAAATATTTTCAAAATGGGTATCAAATTGTGTGCAATTATTTGATTCGTCTATGTATACAGGCATTTTTCTTTTGCTCAGATAGTAAAAAGTACAGCTTTCACCATGTGCGCGGTATGTCGTCTGACAATTTACAGAGTCTGAATTCCAGTGTGCACAATAAGACCGCATTGGTAATTTTTCCTTTTTATCGAATCCACAATATATTGGTGTCAAATTGTCGGGAATTAATTGCCTTATCCATAATTACAAAAGTTTGTTCGACACCTTGAATAGAGTCGAGGCAAAATTCAACGGTATGGGGAATAGTGTTAT
The DNA here is from genome assembly GCA_964036315.1 of Acanthosepion esculentum. Lineage (NCBI taxonomy): Eukaryota > Metazoa > Mollusca > Cephalopoda > Sepiida > Sepiidae > Acanthosepion > Acanthosepion esculentum. The sequence goes on from OZ038514.1 coordinate 69,614,979, forward strand.
CTCATTTGCGGAAATATTCATGCGGACCTAAACTGGGTAATCAGTCATAATTCACTTTTTTATAACTTTTTTCCAGTAAAAGAAATATTTTCAAAATGGGTATCAAATTGTGTGCAATTATTTGATTTGTCTATGTATACAGGGATTTGTCTTTTGCTCAGAGAGTAAAAAGTACAGCTTTCACCATGTGCGCGGTATGTCGTCTGACAATCTACAGCGTCCGAATTCCAGTGTGAACAATAAGAATGCATTTGTAATTTTTCCTTTTTATCGAATCCACAATATATTGGTGTCAAATTGCCGAGAATTTCTTGCCTTATCCATAATTTCAAAAGTTTTTTCGACACCTTGATTAGAGTCGAGTCGAAATTCAACGGTATGGGGCTTGTGTCAGCTCATTTGCGGAAATTGTCATGCGGCCCTAAACTGGGAAATCAGTGATATTTCACATGTTTATACCTTTTTTCCAGTAAAAGAAATATTTTCAAAATGGGTATCAAATTGTGTGCAATTATTTGATTCGTCTATGTATACAGGGATTTTTCTTTTGCTCAGATAGTAAAAAGTACAGCTTTCACCATGTGCGCGGTATGTCGTCTGACAATTTACAGAGTCTGAATTCCAGTGTGCACAATAAGACCGCATTGGTAATTTTTCCTTTTTATCGAATCCACAATATATTGGTGTCAAATTGTCGGGAATTAATTGCCTTATCCATAATTACAAAAGTTTTTTCGACACCTTGATTAGAGTCGAGTCGAAATTCAACGGTATGGGGACTTGTGTTAGCTCATTTGCGGAAATTGTCATGCGGCCCTAAACTGGGAAATCAGTGATATTTCACTTGTTTATAATTTTTTCCAGTAAAAGAAATATTTTCAAAATGGGTATCAAATTGTGTGAAATTATTTGATTTGTCTATGTTTACAGGGATTTTTCATTTGCTCAGATAGTAAAAAGTACAGCTTTCACCATGTGCGCGGCATGACGTCTGACAATTTACAGCGTCCGAATTCCAGTGTGCACAATAAGACTGCATCTGTAATTTTTCCTTTTTATAGACTCCACAAAATATTACTGTCCAATTGTCGCGAATTTCTTGCCTTATCCATAATTACAAAAGTTTGTTCGACACCTTGAATAGAGTCGAGGCAAAATTCAACGGTATGGGGAATAGTGTTATCTCATTTGCGGAAATTTTCATGCGGACCTAAACTGGGAAATCAGTCATAATTCACTTTTTTATAACTTTTTTCCAGTAAAAGAAATATTTTCAAAATGGGTATCAAATTGTGTGCAATTATTTGATTCGTCTATGTATACAGGGATTTTTCTTTTGCTCAGATAGTCAAAAGTACAGCTTTCACCATGTGCGCGGTATGTCGTCTGACAATTTACAGCGTCCGAATTCCAGTGTGCACAATAAGACCGCATTTGTAATTTTTCCTTTTTATCGAATCCACAATATATTGGTGTCAAATTGTCGGGAATTAATTGCCTTATCCATAATTACAAAAGTTTTTTCGACAACTTGATTAGAGTCGAGTCGAAATTCAACGGTATGGGGACTTGTGTTAGCTCATTTGCGGAAATTGTCATGCGGCCCTAAACTGGGAAATCAGTGATATTTCACTTGTTTATAATTTTTTCCAGTAAAAGAAATATTTTCAAAATGGGTATCAAATTGTGTGAAATTCTTTGATTTGTCTATGTTTACTGGGATTTTTCATTTGCTCAGATAGTAAAAAGTACAGCTTTCACCATGTGCGCGACATGACGTCTGACAATTTACAGCGTCCGAATTCCAGTGTGCACAATAAGACTGCATTTGTAATTTTTCGTTTTTATAGACTCCACAAAATATTACTGTCCAATTGTCGCGAATTTCTTGCCTTATCCATAATTACAAAAGTTTGTTCGACACCTTGAATAGAGTCGAGGCAAAATTCAACGGTATGGGGAATAGTGTTATCTCATTTGCGGAAATTTTCATGCGGACCTAAACTGGGAAATCAGTCATAATTCACATTTTTATAACTTTTTTCCAGTAAAAAAAATATTTTCAAAATGGGTATCAAATTGTGTGCAATTATTTGATTCGTCTATGTATACAGGGATTTTTCTTTTGCTCAGATAGTAAAAAGTACAGCTTTCACCATGTGCGCGGTATGTCGTCTGACAATTTACAGCGTCCGAATTCCAGTGTGCACAATAAGACCGCATTTGTAATTTTTCCTTTTTATCGAATCCACAATATATTGGTGTCAAATTGTCGGGAATTAATTGCCTTATCCATAATTACAAAAGTTTTTTCGACAATTTGATTAGAGTCGAGTCGAAATTCAACGGTATGGGGACTTGTGTTAGCTCATTTGCGGAAATTGTCATGCGGCCCTAAACTGGGAAATCAGTGATATTTCACTTGTTTATAATTTTTTCCAGTAAAAGTAATATTTTCAAAATGGGTATCAAATTGTGTGAAATTCTTTGATTTGTCTATGTTTACAGGGATTTTTCATTTGCTCAGATAGTAAAAAGTACAGCTTTCACCATGAGCGCGACATGTCGTCTGATAATTTACAGCGTCCGAATTCCAGTGTGCACAATAAGACTGCATTTGTAATTTTTCCTTTTTATAGACTCCACAAAGTATTGCTGTCAAATTGTCGAAAATTTCTTGCCTTATCCATAATTACAAAAGTTTGTTCGACACCTTGAATAGAGTCGAGGCAAAATTCAACGGTATGGGGACTAATGTTAGCTCATTTGCGGAAATTTTCATGCGGACCTAAAATGGGTAATCAGTCATAATTCACTTTGTTATAACTTTTTTCCAGTGAAAGAAATATTTTCAAAATGGGTATCAAATTGTGTGCAATTATGTGATTTGTCTATGTATACAGGGATTTTTCTTTTGCTCAGATAGTAAAAAGTACAGCTTTCACCATGTGCGCGGTATGTCGTCTGACAATATACAGCGTCCGAATTCCAGTGTGAACAATAAGAATGCATTTGTAATTTTTCCTTTTTATAGAATCCACAAAATATTGCTGTCCAATTGTCGCGAATTTCTTGCCTTATCCATAATTACAAAAGTTTGTTCGACACCTTGAATAGAGTCGAGGCAAAATTCAACGGTATGGGTAATAGTGTTAGCTCATTTGCGGAAATTTTCATGCGGACCTAAACTGGGAAATCAGTCATAATTCACTTTTTTATAACTTTTTTCCAGTAAAAGAAATATTTTCAAAATGGGTATCAAATTGTGTGCAATTATTTGATTCGTCTATGTATACAGGGAATTTTCTTTTGCTCAGATAGTAAAAAGTACAGCTTTCACCATGTGCGCGGTATGTCGTCTGACAATTTACAGCGTCCGAATTCCAGTGTGCACAATAAGACCGCATTTGTAATTTTTCCTTTTTATCGAATCCACAATATATTGGAGTCAAATTGTCGGGAATTAATTGCCTTATCCATAATTACAAACGTTTTTTCGACACATTGATTAGAGTCGAGTCGAAATTCAACGGTATGGGGACTTGTGTTAGCTCATTTGCGGAAATTGTCATGCGGCCCTAAACTGGAAAATCAGTGATATTTCACTTGTTTATAATTTTTTTCCAGTAAAAGAAATATTTTCAAAATGGGTATCAAATTGTGTGCAATTATGTGATTTATCTATGTATACAGGGATTTTTCTTTTGCTCAGATAGTAAAAAGTACAGCTTTCACCATGTGCGCGGTATGTCGTCTGACAATATACAGCGTCCGAATTCCAGTGTGAACAATAAGAATGCATTTGTAATTTTTCCTTTTTATAGAATCCACAATATATTGGTGTACAATTGTCGGGAATTTCTTACCTTATCCATAATTACACAAGTTTTTTCGACACCTTGAATAGAGTCGAGGCAAAATTCAACGGTATGGGGACTTGTGTTAGCTCATTTGCGGAAATTGTCATGTGGCCTTAAACTGGGAAATCAGTGATATTTCACTTGTTTATAACTTTTTTCCAGTAAAAGAAATATTTTCAAAATGGGTATCAAATTGTGTGAAATTATTTGATTTATCTATGTTTACAGGGATGTTTCATTTGGTCAGATAGTAAAAAGTACAGCTTTCACCATGTGCGCGGTATGACGTTTGACAATTTACAGCGTCCGAATTCCAGTGTGCACAATAAGACTGCATTTGTAATTTTTCCTTTTTATACAATCCACAAAATATTGCTGTCAAATTGTCGAGAATTTCTTGACATATCCATGATTACAAAAGTTTGTTCGACACCTTGAATAGAGTCGAGGCAAAATTCAACGGTATGGGGACTAGTGTTAGCTCATTTGCGGAAATTTTCATGCGGACCTAAACTGGGTAATCAGTCATAATTCACTTTTTTATAACTTTTTTCCAGTAAAAGGAATATTTTCAAAATGGGTATCAAATTGTGTGCAATTATTTGATTTGTCTATGTATACAGGGATTTTTCTTTTGCTCAGATAGTAAAATGTACAGCTTTCACCATGTGCGCGGTATGTCGTCTGACAATATACAGCGTCCGAATTCCAGTGTGAACAATAAGAATGCATTTGTAATTTTTCCTTTTTATCGAATCCACAATATATTGGTGTCAAATTGCGGAGAATTTCTTGCCTTACCCATAATTACAAAAGTTTTTTCGACACCTTGATTAGAGTCGAGACGAAATTCAACGGTATGGGGACTTGTGTTAGCTCATTTGCGGAAATTGTCATGCGGCCCTAAACTGGGAAATCAGTGATATTTCACTTCTTTATAACTTTTTTCCAGTAAAAGAAATATTTTCAAAATGGGTATCAAATTTTTGTGAAATTATTTGGTTTGTCTATGTTTACAGGGATTTTTCATTTGCACAGATAGTAAAAAGTACGTACAGCTTTCACCATGTGCGCGGTATGTCGTCTGACAATTTACAGCGTCCGAATTCCAGTGTGCACAATAAGACTGCATTTGTAATTTTTCCTTTTTATCGAATCCACAATATATTGGTGTCCAATTGTCGGGAATTCCTTACCTTATCCATAATTACAAATGTTTTTTCAACACCTTGAATAGAGTCGATTCGAAATTCAACGGTATGGGGACTTGTGTTAGCTCATTTGTGGAAATAGTCATGCGGCCCTAAACTGGGAAATCAGTCATATTTCACTGGTTTTTAACTTTTTTCCAGTAAAAGAAATATTTTCAAAATGGGTATCAAATTGTGTGAAATTATTTGATTTATCTATGTTTACAGGGATGTTTCATTTGGTCAGATAGTAAAAAGTACAGCTTTCACTATGTGCGCGGTATGTCGTCTGACAATTGACAGCCTCCAAATTCCAGTGTGCACAATAAGACTGCATTTGTAATTTTTCCTTTTTATAGAATCCACAAAATATTGGTTTCAAATTGTCGGGAATTTCTTTCCTTATCCATAATTACAAAAGTTTGTTCGACACCTTGAATAGAGTCGAGGCAAAATTCAACGGTATGGGGCCTAGTGTTAGCTCATTTGCGGAAATTGTCATGCGGACCTAAACTGGGTAATCAGTCATAATTCACTTTTTTATAACTTTTTTCCAGTAAAAGTAATATTTTCAAAATGGGTATCAAATTGTGTGCAATTATATGATTTGTCTATGTTTACAGGGATTTTTCATTTGCTCAGATAGTAAAAAGTACAGCTTTCACCATGTGCGCGGTATGTCGTCTGACAATTTACAGCGTCCGAATTCCACTGTGCACAATAAGAATGCATTTCGACTTTTTCCTTTTTAGAGAATCCACAAAATATTGGTGTCAAATTGTCGGGAATTTCTTGCCTTATCCATAATTACAAAAGTTTTTTCGACACGTTGAATAGAGTCGAGGCCAAATTTAACGGTATGGGGACTTGTTTTAGATCATTTGCGGAAATTGTCATGCGGCCCTAAACTGGGAAATCTGTGATATTTCACTTGTTTATAACTTTTTTCCAGTAAAAGAAATATTTTCAAAATGGGTATCAAATTGTGTGAAATTATTTGATTTATCTATGTTTACAGGGATGTTTCATTTGGTCAGATAGTAAAAAGTACAGCTTTCACTATGTGCGCGGTATGTCGTCTGACAATTTACAGCGTCCGAATTCCAGTGTGCACAATAAGAATGCATTTGTAATTTTTCGTTTTTATAGAATCCACAAAATATTGCTGTCCAATTGTCGGGAATTTCTTGCCTTATCCATAATTACAAAAGTTTGTTCGACACCTTGAATAGAGTCGAGGCAAAATTCAACGGTATGGGGAGTAGTGTTAGCTCATTTGCCGAAATTTTCATGCGGACCTAAAATGGGTAATCAGTCATAATTTACTTTTTTATAACTTTTTTCCAGTAAAGGAAATATTTTCAAAATGGGTATCAAATTGTGTGCAATTATTTGATTCGTCTATGTATACAAAGGTTTTTCATTTGCTCAGATAGTAAAAAGTACAGCTTTCACCATGTGCGCGTTATGTCGTCTGACAATTTACAGCGTCCGAATTCCAGTGTGCACAATATGACTACATTTGTAATTTTTCCTTTTTATCGAATCCACAATATATTGGTGTACAATTGTCGGGAATTCCTTACCTTATCCATAATTACACAAGTTTTTTTGACACCTTGAATAGAGTCGAGGCAAAATTCAACGGTATGGGGACTTGTGTTAGCTCATTTGTGGAAATTGTCATGCGGCCCTAAACTGGGAAATCCGTCATAATTCACTTCTTTATAACTGTTTTCCAGTAAAAGAAATATTTTTAAAATGGGGATCAAATTGTGTGCAATTATTTGATATGTCTATGTTTACAAGGATTTTTCATTTGCTCAGATTGTAAAAAGTACAGCTTTCACCATGTGCGCGGCATGACGTCTGACAATTTATAGCGTCCGAATTCCAGTGTGCACAATAAGAATGCATTTCTACTTTTTCCTTTTTAGAGAATCCACAAAATATTGGTGTCAAATTGCCGAGAATTTCTTGCCTTATCCATAATTAAAAAAGTTTTTTCGACACGTTGAATAGAGTCGAAGCAAAATTCAACGGTATGGGGACTAGTGTTAGCTCATTTGCGGAAATTGTCATGCGGCCCTAAACTGGGAAATCAGTCATATTTCACTTGTTTATAACTTTTTTCCAGTAAAAGAAATATTTTCAAAATGGGTATCAAATTGTGTGCAATTATTTGATATGTCTATGTTTACAGGGATTTTTCTTTTGCTCAGATAGTAAAAAGTACAGCTTTCACCATGTGCGCGGCATGACGTCTGACAATTTACAGCGTCCGAATTCCAGTGTGCACAATAAGACTGCATTTGTAATTTTTCCTTTTTATCGAATCCACAATATATTGGTGTCCAATTTTCGGGAATTCCTTACCTTATCCATAATTACAAAAGTTTTTTCGACACCTTGAATAGAGTCGATTCGAAATTCAACGGTATGGGGACTTGTGTTAGCTCATTTGTGGAAATTTTCATGCGGCCCTAAACGGGGAAATCAGTCATATTTCACTTATTTATAAATTTTTTCCAGTAAAAGAAATATTTTCAAAATGGGTATCAAATTGTGTGCAATTATTTGATATGTCTATGTTTACAGGGATTTTTCATTTGCTCAGATAGTAAAAAGTACAGCTTTCACCATGTGCGCGGTATGTCGTCTGACAATATAGAGCGTCCGAATTCCAGTGTGAACAATAAGAATGCATTTGTAATTTTTCCTCTTTATCGAATCCACAAAATATTGTTGTCAAATTTGTCGCGAATTTCTTGCCTTATCCATAATTACAAAAGTTTTTTCGACACGTTGAATAGAGTCGAGTCGAAATTCAACGGTATGGGGACTAGTGTTAGCTCATTTGCGGAAATTGTCATGCGGCCCTAAACTGGGAAATCAGTGATATTTCACTTGTTTATAACTTTTTTCCAGTAAAAGAAATATTTTCAAAATGGGTATCAAATTTTGTGAAATTATTTGATTTGTCTATGTTTACAGGGATTTTTCATTTGCTCAGATAGTAAAAAGTACAGCTTTCACCATGTGCGCGGTATGTCGTCTGACAATTTACAGCGTCCAAATTCCAGTGTGCACAATAAGACTGCATTTGTAATTTTTCCTTTTTATCGAATCCACAATATTTTGGTGTCCAATTGTCGGGAATTCCTTACCTTATCCATAATTACAAAAGTTTTTTCGACACCTTGAATAGAGTCGATTCGAAATTCAACGGTATGGGGACTTGCGTTAGCTCATTTGCGGAAATTTTCGTGCGGACCTAAACTGGGTAATGAGTCATAATTCACGTTTTTATAACTTTTTTCCAGTAAAAGAAATATTTTCAAAATGGGTATCAAATTGTGTGCAATTATTTGATTTGTCTATGTATACAGGGATTTTTCTTTTGCTCAGATAGTAAAAAGTACAGCTTTCACGATGTGCGCGGTATGTCGTCTGACAATATACAGCGTCCGAAAATCAGTGCGCACAATAAGAATGCATTTGTAATTTTTCCTTTTTATAGAATCCACAAAATATTGCTGTCCAATTGTCGCGAATTTCTTGCCTTATCCATAATTACAAAAGTTTTTTCGACACCGATATTAGAGATGGGTCGAAATTCAACGGTATGGGGACTTGTGTTAGCTGATTTGCTGAAATTGTCATGCGGACCTAAACTGGGTAATCAGTCATAATTCACTTTCTATAACTTTTTTCCAGTAAAAGAAATATTTTCAAAATGTGTATCAAATTGTGTGCAATTATTTGATTTGTCTATGTATACAGGGATTTTTCTTTTGCTCAGATAGTAAAAAGTACAGCTTTTACCATGTGCGCGTTATGTAGTTTGACAATTTACAGCGTCCGAATTCCAGTGTGCACAATAAGAATGCATTTCTACTTTTTCCTTTTTAGAGAATCCACAAAATATTGGTTTCAAATTGTCGCGAATTTCTTGCCTTATCCATAATTACAAAAGTTTTTTCGACACGTTGAATAGAGTCGAGGCGAAATTTAACGGTATGGGGACTTGTGTTAGCTCATTTGCGGAAATTGTCATGCGGCCCTAAACTGGGAAATCAGTGATATTTCACTTGTTTATAACTTTTTTCCAGTAAAAGAAATATTCTCAAAATGGGTATCAAATTGTGTCAAATTATTTGATTTATCTATGTTTACAGGGATGTTTCATTTGGACAGATAGTAAAAAGTACAGCTTTCACTATGTGCGCGGTATGTCGTCTGACAATTTACAGCGTCTGAATTTCAGTGTGCACAATAAGACTGCATTTGTAATTTTTCTTTTTTATAGAATCCACAAAATATTGGTGTCAAATTGTCGTGAATTTCTTGCCTTATCCATAATTACAAAAGTTTGTTCGACACCTTGAATAGAGTCGAGGCAAAATTCAACGGTATGGGGACTAATGTTAGCTCATTTGCGGAAATTTTCATGCGGACCTAAACTGGGTAATCAGTCATAATTCACGTTTTTATAACTTTTTCCAGTAAAAGAAATATTTTCAAAATGGGTATCAAATTGTGTGCAATTATTTGATTTGTCTATGTATACAGGGATTTTTCTTTTGCTCAGATTGTGAAAAGTACAGCTTTCACGATGTGCGCGGTATGTCGTCTGACAATATACAGCGTCCGAATTCCAGTGTGCACAATAAGACTGCATTTCTAATTGTTCCTTTTTATCGAATGCACAAAATATTGGTGTCCAATTGTTTGGAAATTCTCACGTTATCTATAATGAAAAAAGTTATTTCGGCACCTTGAATAGAGTCGATTCGAAATTCAACGGTATGGGGACTTGTGTTAGCTCATTTGTGAAAATTGTCATGCAGCCCTAAACTGGGTAATTAGTCATATTTCACTTTTTTATAACTTTTTTCCAGTAAAAGAAATATTTTCAAAATGGGTATCAAATTGTGTGCAATTATTTGATATGTCTATGTTTACAGGAATTTTCCATTTGCTCAGATATTAAAAAGTATAGCTTTCACCATGTGCGCGGCATGACGTCTGACAATTTAGAGCGTCCGAATTCCAGTGTGCACAATGAGACTGCATTTCTACTTTTTCCTTTTTATAGAATCCACAAAATATTGGTGTCAAATTGTCGAGAATTCCTTAACTTATCCATAATTACAAAAGTTATTTCGACACGTTGAATAGAGTCGAGGCGAAATTTAACGGTATGGGGACATGTGTTAGCTCATTTGCGGAAATTCTCATGCGGACCTAAACTGGGAAATCAGTGATATTTCACTTGTTTATAACTTTTTTCCAGTAAAAGAAATATTTTCAAAATTGGTATCAAATTGTGTGAAATTATTTGATTTATCTATGTTTACAGGGATGTTTCATTTGGTCAGATAGTAAAAAGTACAGCTTTCACTATGTGCGCGGTATGACGTCTGACAATTTACAGCGTCCGAATTCCAGTGTGCACAATAAGTCTGGAATTGTAATTTTTCATTTTTATCAAATCCACAATATATTGGTGTCCAATTGTCGGGAATTCCTTACCTTATCCATAATTACGAAAGTTTTTTCGACACCTTGAATAGAGTCGATTCGAAATTCAACGGTATGGGGACTTGTGTTAGCTCATTTGCGGAAATTGTCATGCGGCCCTAAACTGGGAAATCAGACATATTTCAAATGTTTATAACTTTTTTCCAGTAAAAGAAATATTTTCAAAATGGCTATCAAATTTTGTGCAATTATTTGATATGTCTATGTTTACAGGGATTTTTCATTTGCTCAGATAGTAAAAAGTACAGCTTTCACCATGTGCGCGGCATGACGTCTGACAATTTACAGCGTCCGAATTCCAGTGTGCACAATAAGACTGCATTTGTAATTTTTCCTTTTTATAGAATCCACAAAATATTGGTGTCAAATTGTCGAGAATTTCTTGCCTTATCCATAATTACAAAAGTTTGTTCGACACCTTGAATAGAGTCGAGGCAAAATTCAACGGTATGGGGACTAGTGTTAGCACCATTTGCGGAAATTTTCATGCGGACCTAAACTGGGTAATCAGACATAATTCACTTTTTTATAACTTTTTTCCAGTAAAAGAAATATTTTCAAAATGGGTATCAAATTGTGTACAATTATTTGATTTGTCTATGTATACAAGGATTTTTCTTTTGCTCAGATAGTAAAATGTACAGCTTTCACCATGTTCGCGATATGTCGTCTGACAATATACAGCGTCCGAATTCCAGTGTGAACAATAAGAATGCATTTGTAATTTTTCCTTTTTATAGAATCCACAAAATATTGCTGTCAAATTGTCGGGAATTTCTTCACTTATCCATAATTACAAAAGTTTGTTCGACACCTTGAATAGAGTCGAGGCAAAATTCAACGGTATGGGGAGTAGTGTTAGCTGATTTGCCGAAATTTTCATGCTGCCCTAAACTGGGAAATCAGTGATATTTCACTTTTTTATAACTTTTTTCCAGTAAAAGAAATATTTTCAAAATGGGTATCAAATTGTGTGAAATTATTTGATTTGTCTATGTTTGCAGGGATTTTTCTTTTGCTGAGATATTAAAAAGTACAGCTTTCACCATGTGCACGGTATGTCGTCTGACAATTTACAGCGTCCGAATTCCAGTGTGCACAATAAGACTGCATTTGTAATTTTTCATTTTTATCGAATCCACAATATATTGGTGTCAAATTGCCGGGAATTTCTTGCCTTATCCATAATTACAAAAGTTTGTTCGACACCTTGAATAGAGTCGAGGCAAAATTCAACGGTATGGGCACTGGTGTTAGCTCATTTGCGGAAATTTTCATGCGGACCTAAACTGGGTAATCAGTCATAATTCCCTTTTTTTATAACTTTTTTCCAGTAAAAGAAATATTTTCAAAATGGGTATCAAATTGTGTGAAATTATTTGATATGTCTATGTTTACAGGGATTTTTCATTTGCTCAGATAGTAAAAAGTACAGCTTTAACCATGTGAGCGGTATGTCGTTTGACAATATACAGCATCCGAATTCCAGTGTGCACAATAAGAATGCATTTCTACTTTTTCCTTTTTAGAGAATCCACAAAATATTGGTGTCAAATTGTAGAGAATTTCTTGCCTTATCCATAATTACAAAAGTTTTTTCGACACGTTGAATAGAGTCGAGGCGAAATTTAACGGTGTGGGGACTTGTGTTAGCTCATTTGCGGAAATTGTCATGCGGCCCTAAACTGGGAAATCAGTGATATTTCACTTGTTTATAACTTTTTTCCAGTAAAAGAAATATTTTCAAAATGGGTATCAAATTGTGTGAAATTATTTGATTTATCTATGTTTACAAGGATGTTTCATTTGGTCAGATAGTAAAAAGTACAGCTTTCACTATGTGCGCGGTATGTCGTCTGACAATTTACAGCGTCCGAATTCCAGTGTGCACAATAAGACTGCATTTGTAATTTTTCCTTTTTATCGAATCCACAATATATTGGTGTCAAATTGTCGTGAATTTCTTGCCTTATCCATAATTACAAAAGTTTGTTCGACACCTTGAATAGAGTCGAGGCAAAATTCAACGGCATGGGGAGTAGTGTTAGCTCATTTGCGGAAATTTTCATGCGGCCCTAAACTGGGAAATCAGTCATATTTCACTTGTTCATAACTTTTTTCCAGTAAAAGAAATATTTTCAAAATGGGTATCAAATTGTGTGCAATTATTTGATTTGTCTATGTTTACAGGGATTTTTCTTTAGCTCAGATAGTAAAAAGTACAGCATTTACCATGTGCGCGGTATGTCGTTTGACAATATACTGCGTCCGAATTCCACTGTGCACAATAAGAATGCATTTGTAATTTTTCCTTTTTATAGAATCCACAAAATATTGCTGTCAAATTGTCGGCAATTTCTTTCCTTATCCATAATTACAAAAGTTTTTTCGACACCTTGAATAGAGTCGAGGCGAAATTTAACGGTATGGGGACTAGTGTTAGCTCATTTGCGGAAATTTTCATGCGGATCTAAACTGGGTAATCAGTCATAATTCAATTTTATAACTTTTTCCCAGTAAAAGAAATATTTTCAAAATGGGTATCAAATTGTGTGCAATTATTTGATTTGTCTATGTATACAGGGATTTTTCTTTTGCTCAGATAGTAAAAAGTACAGCTTTCACCATGTGCGCGGTATGTCGTCTGACAATTTACAGCGTCCGAATTCCAGTGTGCACAATAAAAATGCATTTGTAATTTTTCATTTTTATCGAATCCACAATATATTGGTGACAAATTGTCGAGAATTTCTTGCCTTATCCATAATTACAAAAGTTTTTTCGACACCTTGATTAGAGTCGAGTCGAAATTCAACGGTATGGGGACTTGTGTTAGCTCATTTGCGGAAATTGTCGTGCGGCCCTAAACTGGGAAATCAGTGATATTTCACTTGTTTATAACTTTTTTCCGGTAAAAGAAATATTTTCAAAATGGGTATCAAATTGTGTGAAATTATTTGATTTGTCTATGTTTGCAGGGATTTTTCTTTTGCTGAGATATTAAAAGTACAGCTTTCACCATGTGCACGGTATGTCGTCTGACAATTTACAGTGTCCGAATTCCAGTGTGCACAATAAGACTGCATTTGTAATTTTTCATTTTTATCGAATCCACAATATATTGGTGTCAAATTGTCGCGAATTCCTTACCTTATCCATAATTACGAAAGTTTTTTCGACACCTTGAATAGAGTCGATTCGAAATTCAACGGTATGGGGACTAGTGTTAGCTCATTTGCGGAAATTGTCATGCGGCCCTAAACTGGGAAATCAGTGATATTTCACTTGTTTATAACTTTTTTCCAGTAAAAGAAATATTTTCAAAATGGGTATCAAATTGTGTGAAATTATTTGATTTGTCTATGTTTACAGGGATTTTTCATTTGCACAGATAGTAAAAAGTACAGCTTTCACCATGTGCGCGGCATGACGTCTGACAATTTTTCAGCGTCCGAATTCCAGTGTGCACAATAAGACTGCATTTCTACTTTTTCCTTTTTATAGAATCCACAAAATATTGGTGTCAAATTGTCGGGAATTTCTTGCCTTATCCATAATTAGAAAAGTTTGTTCGACACCTTGAATAGAGTCGAGGCAAAATTCAACGGTATGCGGAGTAGTGCTAGCTCATTTGCGGAAATTTTCATGCGGACCTAAAATGGGTAATCAGTCATAATTCACTTTTTTATAACTTTTTTCCAGTGAAAGAAATATTTTCAAAATGGGTATAAAATTGTGTGCAATTATGTGATTTCTCTATGTATACCGGGATTTTTCTTTTGCTCAGATAGTAAAATGTACAGCTTTCACCATGTGCGCGGTATGTCGTCTGACAATATACAGCGTCCGAATTCCAGTGTGAACAATAAGAATGCATTTGTAATTTTTCCTTTTTATAGAATCCACAAAAAATTGCTGTCCAATTGTCGGGAATTTCTTGCCTTATCCATAATTAGAAAAGTTTGTTCGACACCTTGAATAGAGTCGAGGCAAAATTCAACGGTATGCGGAGTAGTGCTAGCTAATTTGCGGAATTTTTAATGCGGACCTAAACTGGGTAATCAGTCATAATTCACTTTTTTATAACTTTTTTCCAGTAAAAGAAATATTTTCAAAATGGGTATCAAATTGTGTGCAATTATTTGATTCGTCTATGTATACAGGGATTTTCTTTTGCTCAGATAGTAAAAAGTACAGCTTTCACCATGTGCGCGGTATGTCGTCTGACAATATACAGCGTCCGAATTCCAGTGTGCACAATAAGACTGCATTTGTAATTTTTCCTTTTTATCGAATCCACAATATATTGGTGTCCAATTGTCGGGAATTTCTTGCCTTATCCATGATTACAAAAGTTTGTTCGACACCTTGAATAGAGTTGAGGCAAAATTCAACGGTATGGGGACTAGTGTTAGCTCATTTGCGGAAATTTTCATGCGGACCTAAACTGGGTAATCAGTCATAATTCACTTTTTTATAATTTTTTCCAGTAAAAGAAATATTTTCAAAATGGGTATCAAATTGTGTGAAATTATTTGATTAGTCTATGTATACAGGGATTTTTCTTTTGCTCAGATATTAAAAAGTACAGCTTTCGCCATGTGCGCGGTATGTCGTCTGACAATTTACAGCGTCCGAATTCCAGTGTGCACAATAAGACTGCATTTCTACTTTTTCCTTTTTATAGAATCCACAAAATATTGGTGTCAAATTGTCGAGAATTTCTTGCCTTATCCATAATTACAAAAGTTTTTTCGACACGTTGAATAGAGTCGAGGCAAAATTTAACGGTATGGGGACTTGTGTTAGCTCATTTGCGGAAATTCTCATGCGGCCCTAAACTGGGAAATCAGTGATATGTCACTTGTTTTATAACTTTTTTCCAGTAAAAGAAATATTTTCAAAATGGGTATCAAATTGTGTGAAATTATTTGATTTATCTATGTTTACAGGGATGTTTCATTTGGTCAGATAGGAAAAAGTACAGCTTTCACTATATGCGCGGCATGTCCTCTGACAATTTACAGCGTCCGAATTCCAGTGTGCACAATAAGAATGCATTTATAATTTTTCCTTTTTATAGAATCCACAAAATATTGGTGTCAAATTGTCGAGACTTTCTTGCCTTATCCATAATTGCTAAAGTTTTTTTGACACCTTGAATAGAGTCGAGGCAAAATTCAACGGTATGGGGACTATTGTTAGCTCATTTGCGGAAATTTTCATGCGGACCTAAAGTGGGTAATCAGACATAATTCACGTTTTTATAACTTGTTTCCAGTAAAATAAATATTTTCAAAATGGGTATCAAATTGTGTGCAATTATTTGATTTGTCTATGTATCCTGGCATTTTTCTTTTGCTCAGATAGTAAAATGTACAGCTTTCACGATGTGCGCGGTATGTCGTCTGACAATATACAGCGTCCGAATTCCAGTGTGCACAATAAGAATGCATTTGTAATTTTTCCTTTTTAGAGAATCCACAAAATATTGCTGTCCAATTGTCGGGAATTTCTTGCCTTATCCATAATTAAGAAAGTTTTTTCGACACCTTGATTAGAGTTGGGTCGAATTTCAACGGTATGGGGACTAGTGTTAGCTCATTTGCGGAAATTTCATGCGGACCTAAACTGGGTAATCAGTCATAACTCACTCTTTTATAACTTTTTTCCAGTAAAAGAAATATTTTCAAAATGCGTATCAAATTGTGTGCAATTATTTGATTCGTCTATGTATACAGGGATTTTTCTTTTGCTCAGATAGTAAAAAGTACAGCTTTCACCATGTGCGCGGTATGTCGTCTGACAATTTACAGCGTCCGAATTCCAGTGTGCAAAATAAGACCGCATTTGTAATTTTACCTTTTTATCGAATCCACAATATATTGATGTCAAATTGTCGTGAATTTCTTGCCTTATCCATAATTACAAAAGTTTTTTCGACTACTTGATTAGAGTCGAGTCGAAATTCAACGGTATGGGGATTGTGTTAGCTCATTTGCAGAAATTGTCATGCGGCCCTAAACTGGGAAATCAGTGATATTTCACTTGGTTTTAACTTTTTTCCAGTGAAAGAAATATTTTCAAAATGGGTATCAAATTGTGTGCAATTATTTGATATGTCTATGTTTACAGGGATTTTTCATTTGCTCAGATAGTAAAAAGTACAGCTTTCACCATGTGCGCGGTATGTCGTCTGACAATTTACAGCGTCCGAATTCCAGTGTGCACAATACGACTGCATTTGTAATTTTTCCTTTTTATCGAATCCACAATATATTGGTGTCCAATTGTCGGGAATTTCTTGCCTTATCCATAATTACAAAAGTTTGTTCGACACCTTGAATAGAGTCGAGGCAAAATTCAACGGTATGGGGACTAGTGTTAGCTCATTTGCGGAAATTTTCATGCGGACCTAAACTGGGTAATCAGTCATAATTCACTTTTTTATAACTTTTTTCCAGTAAAAGAAATATTTTCAAAATGGGTATCAAATTGTGTGCAATTATTTGATTTGTCTATGTATACAGGGATTTTTCTTTTGCTCAGATAGTAAAAAGTACAGCTTTCACCATGTGCGCGGTATGTCGTCTGACAATATACAGCGTCCGAATTCCAGTGTGAACAATAAGAATGCATTTGTAATTTTTCCTTTTTATAGAACCCACAACATATTGCTGTCCAATTGTCGGGAACTTTCTTGCCTTATCCATAATTACAAAAGTTTGTTCGACACCTTGAATAGAGTCGAGGAAAAATTCAACGGTATGGGGACTAGTGTTAGCTCATTTGCGGAAATTTCATGCGGACCTAAACTGGGTAATCAGTCATAACTCACTCTTTTATAACTTTTTTCCAGTAAAAGAAATATTTTCAAAATGCGTATCAAATTGTGTGCAATTATTTGATTCGTCTATGTATACAGGGATTTTTCTTTTGCTCAGATAGTAAAAAGTACAGCTTTCACCATGTGCGCGGTATGTCGTCTGACAATTTACAGCGTCCGAATTCCAGTGTGCAAAATAAGACCGCATTTGTAATTTTACCTTTTTATCGAATCCACAATATATTGATGTCAAATTGTCGAGAATTTCTTGCCTTATCCATAATTACAAAAGTTTTTTCGACTACTTGATTAGAGTCGAGTCGAAATTCAACGGTATGGGGATTGTGTTAGCTCATTTGCAGAAATTGTCATGCGGCCCTAAACTGGGAAATCAGTGATATTTCACTTGGTTTTAACTTTTTTCCAGTGAAAGAAATATTTTCAAAATGGGTATCAAATTGTGTGCAATTATTTGATATGTCTATGTTTACAGGGATTTTTCATTTGCTCAGATAGTAAAAAGTACAGCTTTCACCATGTGCGCGGTATGTCGTCTGACAATTTACAGCGTCCGAATTCCAGTGTGCACAATACGACTGCATTTGTAATTTTTCCTTTTTATCGAATCCACAATATATTGGTGTCCAATTGTCGGGAATTTCTTGCCTTATCCATAATTACAAAAGTTTGTTCGACACCTTGAATAGAGTCGAGGCAAAATTCAACGGTATGGGGACTAGTGTTAGCTCATTTGCGGAAATTTTCATGCGGACCTAAACTGGGTAATCAGTCATAATTCACTTTTTTATAACTTTTTTCCAGTAAAAGAAATATTTTCAAAATGGGTATCAAATTGTGTGCAATTATTTGATTTGTCTATGTATACAGGGATTTTTCTTTTGCTCAGATAGTAAAAAGTACAGCTTTCACCATGTGCGCGGTATGTCGTCTGACAATATACAGCGTCCGAATTCCAGTGTGAACAATAAGAATGCATTTGTAATTTTTCCTTTTTATAGAATCCACAAAATATTGCTGTCCAATTGTCGGGAAATTTCTTGCCTTATCCATAATTACAAAAGTTTGTTCGACACCTTGAATAGAGTCGAGGCAAAATTCAACGGTATGGGGACTAGTGTTAGCTCATTTGCGGAAATTTCATGCGGACATTAACTGGGTAATCAGTCATAACTCACTCTTTTATAACTTTTTTCCAGTAAAAGAAATATTTTCAAAATGGGTATCAAATTGTGTCGCAATTATTTGATTTGTCTATGTATACAGGGATTTTTCTTTTGCTCAGATATTAAAAAGTACAGCTTTCACCATGTGCGCGGCATAACGTCTAACAATATACAGCGTCCGAATTCCAGTGTGAACAATAAGAATGCATTTGTAATTTTTCCTTTTTATAGAATCCACAAAATATTGTTGTCCAATTGTCGGGAATTTCTTGCCTTATCCATAATTACAAAAGTTTGTTCGACACATTGAATAGAGTCGAGTCAAAATTAAACGGTGTGGGGAGTAGTGTTAGCTCATTTGCGGAAATTTTCATGGGGACCTAAACTGGGTAATCAGTCATAATTCACTTTTTTATAGCTTTTTTCCAGTAAAAGAAATATTTTCAAAATGGGTATCAAATTCTGTGCAATTATTTGATTCGTCTATGTATACAGGGATTTTTCTTTTGCTCAGATAGTAAAAAGTAAAGCTTTCACCATGTGCGCGGTATGTCGTCTGACTATTTACAGCGTCCGAATTCCAGTGTTCACAATAAGACCGCATTTGTAATTTTTCCTTTTTATCGAATCCGCAATATATTGGTGTCAAATTGTCGAGAATTAATTGCCTTATCCATGATTACAAAAGTTTGTTCGACACCTTGAATAGAGTCGAGTCGAAATTCAACGGTATGGGGACTAGTGTTAGCTCATTTGCGGAAATTGTCATGCGGCCCTAAACTGGGAAATCAGTGATATTTCACTTGTTTATAATTTTTTCCAGTAAAAGAAATATTTTCAAAATGGGTATCAAATTGTGTGCAATTATGTGATTTGTCTATGTATACAGGGATTTTTCTTTTGCTCAGATAGTAAAAAGTACAGCTTTCACCATGTGCGCGGTATGTCGTCTGACAATATACAGCGTCCGAATTCCAGTGTGAACAATAAGAATGCATTTGTAATTTTTCCTTTTTATAGAATGCACAAAATATTGCTGTCCAATTGTCGGGAAATTTCTTGCCTTATCCATAATTACAAAAGTTTGTTCGACACCTTGAATAGAGTCGAGGCAAAATTCAATGGTATGGGGACTAGTGTTAGCTCATTTGCGGAAATTTCATGCGGACCTAAACTGGGTAATCAGTCATAACTCACTTTTTTATAACTTTTTGCAGTAAAAGAAATATTTACAAAATGGGTATCAAATTGTGTGCAATTATTTGATTTGTCTATGTTTACAGGGATTTTTCATTTCCTCAGATAGTAAAAAGTACAGCTTTCACCATGTGCGCGGTATGTCGTCTGACAATTTACAGCGTCCGTATTCCAGTGTGCACAATAAGACTGCATTTGTAATTTTTCCTTTTTATCGAATCCACAATATATTGGTGTCCAATTGTCGGGAATTCCTTAACTTATCCATAATTACAAAAGTTTTTTCGACACTTTGAATAGAGTCGATTCGAAATTCAACGGTATGTGGACTTGTGTTAGCTCATTTGTGGAAATTGTCATGCGGCCCTAAACTGGGAAATCAGTCATATTTCATTTGTTTATAACTTTTTTCCAGTTAAAGAAATATTTTCAAAATGGGTATCAAATTGTGTGAAATTATTTGATTTATCTATGTTTACAGGGATGTTTCATTTGGTCAGATAGTAAAAAGTACAGCTTTCACTATGTGCGCGGTATGTCGTCTGACAATTTACAGCGTCCGAATTCCAGTGTGCACAATAAGACTGCATTTGTAATTTTTCATTTTTATAGAATCCAGAAAATATTGGTGTCAAATTGTCGGAAATTTCTTGCCTTATCCATAATTACGAAAGTTTTTTCGACACCTTGAATAGAGTCGATTCGAAATTCAACGGTATGGGGACTTGTGTTAGCTCATTTGTGGAAATTGTCATGCGGCCCTAAACTGGGAAATTAGTCATATTTCACTTGTTTATAAATTTTTCCAGTAAAAGAAATATTTTCAAAATGGGTATCAAATTGTGTGCAATTATTTGATATGTCTATGTTTACAGGGATTTTTCATTTGGTCAGATAGTAAAAAGTACAGCTTTCACCATGTGCGCGGCATAACGTCTGACAATTTACAGCGTCCGAATTCCAGTGTGCACAATGAGACTGCATTTCTCCTTTTTCCTTTTTATAGAATCCACAAAATATTGGTGTCAAATTGTCGGGAAATTTCTTGCCTTATCCATAATTACAAAAGGTATTTCGACACGTTGAATAGAGTCGAGGCGAAATTTAACGGTATGGGGACTTGTGTTAGCTCATTTGCGGAATTGTCATGCGGCCCTAAACTGGGAAATCAGTCATAATTCACTTTTTTATAACTTTTTTCCAGTAAAAGAAATATTTTCAAAATGGGTATCAAATTGTGTGCAATTATTTGATTTGTCTATGTATACAGGGATTTTTCTTTTGCTCAGATAGTAAAATGTAGAGCTTTCACCATGTGCGCGGTATGTCGTCTAACAATATACAGCGTCCGAATTCCAGTGTGAACAATAAGAATGCATTTGTAATTTTTCCTTTTTATAGAATCCACAAAATATTGTTGTCCAATTGTCGGGAATTTCTTGCCTTATCCATAATTACAAAAGTTTGTTCGACACATTGAATAGAGTCGAGTCAAAATTAAACGGTATGGGGAGTAGTGTTAGCTCATTTGCGGAAATTTTCATGGGGACCTAAACTGGGTAATCAGTCATAATTCACTTTTTTATAGCTTTTTTCCAGTAAAAGAAATATTTTCAAAATGGGTATCAAATTCTGTGCAATTATTTGATTCGTCTATGTATACAGGGATTTTTCTTTTGCTCAGATAGTAAAAAGTAAAGCTTTCACCATGTGCGCGGTATGTCGTCTGACTATTTACAGCGTCCGAATTCCAGTGTTCACAATAAGACCGCATTTGTAATTTTTCCTTTTTATCGAATCCGCAATATATTGGTGTCAAATTGTCGAGAATTAATTGCCTTATCCATGATTACAAAAGTTTGTTCGAAACCTTGAATAGAGTCGAGTCGAAATTCAACGGTATGGGGACTAGTGTTATCTCATTTGCGGAAATTTTCATGCGGACCTAAACTGGGAAATCAGTCATTATTCACTTTTTTATAACTTTTTTCCAGTAAAAGAAATATTTTCAAAATGGGTATCAAATTGTGTGAAATTATTTGATTTATCTATGTTTACAGGGATGTTTCATTTGGTCAGATAGTAAAAAGTACAGCTTTCACCATGTGCGCGGTATGTCGTCTGACAATTTACAGCCTCCGAATTCCAGTGTGCACAATATGACTGCATTTGTCATTTTTTCTTTTTATACAATCCACAAAATATTGGTGTCAAATTGTCGAGAATTTCTTGACTTATCCATGATTACAAAAGTTTGTTCGACACCTTGAATAGAGTCGAGTCGAAATTCAACGGTATGGGGATTGTGTTAGCTCATTTGCGGAAATTTTCATGCGGACCTAAACTGGGTAATCAGTCATAATTCACTTTTTTATAACTTTTCTCCAGTAAAAGAAATATTTTGAAAATGGGTATCAAATTGTGTGCAATTATTTGATTTGTCTATGTATACAGGGATTTTTCTTTTGCTCAGATAGTAAAATGTACAGCTTTCACCATGTGCGCGGTATGTCGTCTGACAATATACAGCGTCCGAATTCCAGTGTGCACAATAAGACTGCATTTGTAATTTTTCCTTTTTATCGAATCCACAATATATTGGTGTCCAATTGTCGGGAATTCCTTACCTTATCCATAATTACAAATGTTTTTTCGACACCTTGAATAGAGTCGATTCGAAATTCAACGGTATGGGGAGTTGTGTTAGCTCATTTGTGGAAATAGTCATGCGGCCCTAAACTGGGAAATCAGTCATAATTCACTTGTTTATAACTTTTTTCCAGTAAAAGAAATATTTTCAAAATGGGTATCAAATTGTGTGAAATTATTTGATTTATCGATGTTTACAGGGATGTTTCATTTGGTCAGATAGTAAAAAGTACAGCTTTCACCATGTGCGCGATATGTCGTCTGATAATTTAGAGCGTCCGAATTCCAGTGTGCACAATAAGACTACATTTGTAATTTTTCCTTTTTATAGAATCCACAAAATATTGTTTTCAAATTGTCGGGAATTTCTTGCCTTATCCATAATTACAAAAGTTTGTTCGACACCTTGAATTGAGTCGAGGCAAAATTCAACGGTATGGGGACTAGTGTTAGCTCATTTGCGGAAATTTTCATGCGGAACTAAACTGGGTAATCAGTCATAATTCACTTTTTTATAACTTTTTTCCAGTAAAAGTAATATTTTCAAAATGGGTATCAAATTGTGTGCAATTATTTGATTTGTCTATGTTTACAGGGATTTTTCATTTGCTCAGATAGTAAAAATTACAGGTTTCACCATCTGCGCGGTATGTCGTCTGACAATTTACAGCGTCCGAATTCCACTGTGCACAATAAGAATGCATTTCTACTTTTTCCTTTTTAGAGAATCCACAAAATATTGGTTTCAAATTGTCGAAAATTTCTTGCCGTATCCATAATTACAAAAGTTTTTTCGACACGTTGAATAGAGTCGAGGCGAAATTTAACGGTATGGGGACTTGTGTTAGCTCATTTGCGGAAATTGTCATGCGGCCCTAAACTGGGAAATCAGTCATAATTCACTTTTTTATAACTTTTTTCCAGTAAAAGTAATATTTTCAAAATGGGTATCAAATTGTGTGCAATTATTTGATTTGTCTATGTTTACAGGGATTTTTCATTTGCTCAGATAGTAAAAAGTACAGCTTTCACCATCTGCGCGGTATGTCGTCTGACAATTTACAGCGTCCGAATTCCACTGTGCACAATAAGACTGCATTTCTACTTTTTCCTCTTTAGAGAATCCACAAAATATTGGTGTCAAATTGTCGAAAATTTCTTGCCGTATCCATAATTGCTAAAGTTTTTTTGACACCTTGAATAGAGTCGAGGCAAAATTCAACGGTATGGGGACTAGTGTTAGCTCATTTGCGGAAATTTTCATGCGGACCTAAAATGAGTAATCAATCATAATTCACTTTTTTATAACTTTTTTCCTGTAATGGAAATATTTTCAAAATGGGTATCAAATTATGTGCAATTATTTGATTCGTCTATGTATACAAAGGTTTTTCATTTGCTCAGATAGTAAAAAGTACAGCTTTCACTATGTGCGCGGTATGTCGTCTGACAATTTGCAGCGTCCGAATTCCAGTGTGCACAATAAGACTGCATTTGTAATTTTTCCTTTTTATAGAATCCAGAAAATATTGGTGTCAAATTGTCGGGAATTTCTTGCCTTATCCATGATTACAAAAGTTTGTTCGACACCTTGAATAGAGTCGAGGCAAAATTCAACGGTATGGGGACTAGTGTTAGCTCATTTGCGGAAATTTTCATGCGGACCTAAAATGGGTAATCAGTCATAATTCACTTTTTTATAACTTTTTCCAGTGAAAGAAATATTTTCAAAATGGGTATCAAATTGTGTGCAATTATTTGATTTGTCTATGTTTACAGGGATGTTTCATTTGGTCAGATAGTAAAAAGTACAGCTTTCACTATGTGCGCGGTATGTCGTCTGACAATTTGCAGCGTCCGAATTCCAGTGTGCACAATAAGACTGCATTTGTAATTTTTCCTTTTTATAGAATCCAGAAAATATTGGTGTCCAATTGTCGGAAATTCCTTACCTTATCCATAATTACAAAAGTTTTTTCGACACATTGAATAGAGTCAATTCGAAATTCAACGGTATGTGGACTTGTGTTAGCTCATTTGTGGAAATTGTCATGCGGCCCTAAACTGGGAAATCAGTCATATTTCACTTGTTTATAAATTTTTCCAGTAAAAGAAATATTTTCAAAATGGGTATCAAATTTTGTGAAATTATGTGATTTATCTATGTTTACAGGGATGTTTCATTTGGTCAGATAGTAAAAAGTACAGCTTTCACTATGTGCGCGGTATGTCGTCTGACAATTTGCAGCGTCCGAATTCCAGTGTGCACAATAAGACTGCATTTGTAATTTTTCCTTTTTATCAAATCCACAATATATTGGTGTCCAATTGTCGGAAATTCCTTACCTTATCCATAATTACGAAAGTTTTTTCGAAACCTTGAATAGAGTCGATTCAAAATTCAACGGTATGGGGACTTGTGTTAGCTCATTTGTGGAAATTGTCATGCGGCCCTAAACTGGGAAATTAGTCATATTTCACTTGTTTATAACTTTTTTCCAGTAAAAGAAATATTTTCAAAATGGGTATCAAATTGTGTGCAATTATTTGATATGTCTATGTTTACAGGGATTTTTCATTTGCTCAGATAGTAAAAAGTACAGCTTTCACCATGTGCGCGGCATAACGTCTGACAATTTACAGCGTCCGAATTCCAGTGTGCACAATGAGACTGCATTTCTACTTTTTCCTTTTTATAGAATCCACAAAATATTGGTGTCAAATTGTCGAGAATTTCTTGCCTTATCCATAATTACAAAAGTTATTTCGACACGTTGAATAGAGTCGAGGCGAAATTTAACGGTATGGGGACTTGTGTTAGCTCATTTGCGGAATTGTCATGCGGCCCTAAACTGGGAAATCAGTGATATTTCACTTGTTTATAAATTTTTCCAGTAAACGAAATATTTTCAAAATGGGTATCACATTGTGTGCAATTATTTGATTTGTCTATGTATACAGGGATTTTTCTTTTGCTCAGATAGTAAAATGTAGAGCTTTCACCATGTGCGCGGTATGTCGTCTAACAATATACAGCGTCCGAATTCCAGTGTGAACAATAAGAATGCATTTGTAATTTTTCCTTTTTATAGAATCCACAAAATATTGCTGTCCAATTGTCGGGAATTTCTTGCCTTATCCATAATTACAAAAGTTTGTTCGACACCTTGAATAGAGTCGAGTCAAAATTAAACGGTATGGGGAGTAGTGTTAGCTCATTTGCGGTAATTTTCATGCGAACCTAAACTGGGTAATCAGTCATAATTGACTTTTTTATAACTTTTTTCCATTAAAAGAAATATTTTCAAAATGGGTATCAAATTCTGTGCAATTATTTGATTTATCTACGTTTACAGGGATGTTTCATTTGGTCAGATAGTAAAAAGTACAGCTTTCACTATGTTCGCGGTATGTCGTCTGACAATTTACAGCGTCCGAATTCCAGTGTTCACAATAAGACTGCATTTGTAATTTTTAATTTTTATCGAATCCACAATATATTGTTGTCCAATTGTCGGAAATTCCTTACCTTATCCATAATTACAAAAGTTTTTTCGACACATTGAATAGAGTCGATTCGAAATTCAATGGTATGTGGACTTGTGTTAGCTCATTTGTGGAAATTGTCATGCGGCCCTAAACTGGGAAATCAGTAATATTTCACTTGTTTATAACTTTTTTCCAGTAAAAGAAATATTTTCAAAATGGGTATCAAATTGTGTGAAATTATTTGATTTATCTATGTTTACAGGGATGTTTCATTTGGTCAGATAGTAAAAAGTACAGCTTTCACTATGTGCGCGGTATGTCGTCTGACAATTTACAGCGTCCGAATTCCAGTGTGCACAATAAGACCGCATTTGTAATTTTTCCTTTTTATCGAATCCACAATATATTGGTGTCAAATTGCCGAGAATTTCTTGCCTTATCCATAAGTACAAAAGTTTTTTCGACAACTTGATTAGAGTCGAGTCGAAATTCAACGGCATGGGGACTTGTATTAGCTCATTTGCGGAAATTGTCATGCGGCCGTAAACTGGGAAATCAGTGATATTTCACTTGTTTATAACTTTTTTCCAGTAAAAGAAATATTTTCAAAATGGGTATCAAATTGTGTGCAATTATTTGATTTGTCTATGTTTACAGGGATTTTTCATTTGCTCAGATAGTAAAAAGTACAGCTTTCACCATGTGCGCGGTATGTCGTCTGACAATTTACAGCGTCCGAATCCCAGTGTGCACAATAAGACTGCATTTGTAATTTTTCCTTTTTATAAAATCCACAAAATATTGGTGTCAAATTGTCGAGAATTTCTTGCCTTATCCATGATAACAAAAGTTTCTTCGACACGTTGAATAGAGTCGAGGCGAAATTCAACGGTATGGGGACTTGTGTTAGCTCATTTGCTGAAATTTTCATGCGGACCTAAACAGGGTAATCAGTCATAATTCAATTTTTTATAACTTTTTTCCAGTAAGAGAAATATTTTCAAAATGGATATCAAATTGTGTGCAATGATTTGATTTTCTATGTATACAGGTATTTTTCTTTTGTTCAGATAGTAAAAAGTACAGCTTTCACCATGTGCGCGGTATGTCGTCTGACAATTTACAGCGTCCGAATTCCAGTGTGCACAATAAAACTGCATTTGTAATTTTTCCTTTTTATCGAATCCACAATATATTGGTGTCCAATTGTCGGGAATTCCTTACCTTGTCCATAATTACAAAAGTTTTTTCGACAACTTGAATAGAGTCGATTCGAAATTCAACGGTATGGGGATTGTGTTAGCTAATTTGTGGAAATTTTCATGCGGCCCTAAACTGGGAAATCAGTGATAATTCACTTGTTTATAACTTTTTTCCAGTAGAAGAAATATTTTCAAAATTGGTATCAAATTGTGTGAAATTATTTAATATATACATGTTTACAGGGATGTTTCATTTGGTCAGATAGTAAAAAGTACAGCTTTCACTATGTGCGCGGTATGTCGTCTGACAATTTACAGCGTCCGAATTCCAGTGTGCACAATAAGACTGCATTTGTAATTTTTCCTTTTTATAGAATCCACAAAATATTGGTGTCAAATTGTCGAGAATATCGTGCCTTATCCATTATTACAAAAGTTTGTTCGACACCTTGAATTGAGTCGAGGCAAAATTCAACGGTATGGGGACTAGTGTTAGCTCATTTGCGGAAATTTTCATGCGGACCTAAACTGGGTAATCAGTCATAATTCACGTTTTTATAACTTTTTTCCAGTAAAATAAATATTTTCAAAATGGGTATCAAATTGTGTGCAATTATTTGATATATCTATGTTTACAGGGATTTTTCATTTGCTCAGATAGTAAAAAGTACAGCTTTCACCATGGGCGCGGCATGACGTATGACAATTTATAGCGTCAGAATTCCAGCGTGCACAATAAGAATGCATTTCTACTTTTTCGTTTTTAGAGAATCCACAAAATATTGCTGTCAAATTGTCCTGAATTTCTTGCCTTATCCATAATTACAAATGTTTTTTCGACACGTTGAATAGAGTCGAGGCGAAATTTAACGGTATGGGGACTTGTGTTAGCTCATTTGAGGAAATTGTCATGCGGCTGTAAACTGGGAAATCAGTGATATTGCACTTGTTTATAACTTTTTTCCAGTAAAAGAAATATTTTCAAAATGGGTATGAAATTGTGTGAAATTTTTTGATTTATCTATGTTTACAGGGATGTTTCATTTGGTCAGATAGTAAAAAGTACAGCTTTCACCACGGGCGCGGCATGACGTATTACAATTTATAGCGTCCGAATTCCAGTGTGCACAATAAGACTGCATTTGTAATTTTTCCTTTTTATAATCCACAATATATTGGTGTCAAATTGTTGGGAAATTCTCACGTTATCTATAATGAAAAAAGTTATTTCGACAACTTGAATAGAGTCGAGGCGAAATTCAACGGTATGGGGACGTGTGTTAGCTCATTTGCGGAAAATGTCATGCGGCCCTAAACTGGGAAATCAGTGATATTTCACTTGTTTATAACTTTTTTCCAGTAAAAGAAATATTTTCAAAATGGGTATCAAATTTTGTGCAATTATTTGATTTGTCTATGTTTACAGGGATTTTTCATTTGCTCAGATGGTAAAAAGTACAGCTTTCACCATGTGCGCGGTATGTCGTCTGACAATTTACAGCGTCCGAATTCCAGTGTGCACAATAAGACTGCATTTGTAATTTTTCATTTTTATCGAATCCACAATATATTGGTGTCCAATTGTCGGGAATTCCTTACCTTATCCATAATTACAAAAGTTTTTTCGACACCTTGAATAGAGTCGATTCTAAATTCAACGGTATGTGGACTTGTGTTAGCTCATTTGTGGAAATTTTCATGCGGCCCTAAACGGGGAAATCAGTCATATTTCACTTATTTATAAATTTTTTCCAGTAAAAGAAATATTTTCAAAATGGGTATCAAATTGTGTGCAATTATTTGATATGTCTATGTTTACAGGGATTTTTCATTTGCTCAGATAGTAAAAAGTACAGCTTTCACCATGTTCGCGGCATGACGTCTGACAATTATAGCGTCCGAATTCCAGTATGCACAATCAGACTGCATTTGTAATTTTTCCTTTTTATAGAATCCACAAAATATTGGTGTCAAATTGTCGAGAATACCGTGCCTTATCCATAATTACAAAAGTTTGTTCGACACCTTGAATTGAGTCGAGGCAAAATTCAACAGTATGGGGACTAGTGTTAGCTCATTTGCGGAAATTTTCATGCGGACCTAAACTGAGTAATCAGTCATAATTCACGTTTTTATAACTTTTTTCCAGTAAAATAAATATTTTCAAAATGGGTATCAAATTGTGTGCAATTATTTGATATATCTATGTTTACAGGGATTTTTCATTTGCTCAGATAGTAAAAAGTACAGCTTTCACCACGGGCGCGGCATGTCGTATGACAATTTATAGCGTCCGAATTCCAGTGTGCACAATAAGAATGCATTTCTACTTTTTCGTTTTTAGAGAATCCACAAAATATTGGTGTCAAATTGTCCTGAATTTCTTGCCTTATCCATAATTACAAATGTTTTTTCGACACGTTGAATAGAGTCGAGGCGAAATTTAACGGTATGGGGACTTGTGTTAGCTCATTTGAGGAAATTGTCATGCGGCTGTAAACTGGGAAATCAGTGATATTGCACTTGTTTATAACTTTTTTCCAGTAAAAGAAATATTTTCAAAATGGGTATCAAATGGTGTCAAATTTTTTGATTTATCTATGTTTACAGGGATGTTTCATTTGGTCAGATAGTAAAAAGTACAGCTTTCACCACGGGCGCGGCATGACGTATGACAATTTATAGCGTCCGAATTCCAGTGTGCACAATAAGACTGCATTTGTAATTTTTCCTTTTTATCGAATCCACAATATATTGGTGTCAAATTGTTGGGAAATTCTCACGTTATCTATAATGAAAAAAGTTATTTCGACAACTTGAATAGAGTCGAGGCGAAATTCAACGGTATGGGGACGTGTGTTAGCTCATTTGCGGAAAATGTCATGCGGCCCTAAACTGGGAAATCAGTGATATTTCACTTGTTTATGACTTTTTTCCAGTAAAAGAAATATTTTCAAAATGGGTATCAAATTTTGTGCAATTATTTGATTTGTCTATGTTTACAGGGATTTTTAATTTGCTCAGATAGTAAAAAGTACAGCTTTCACCATGTGCGCGGTATGTCGTCTGACAATTTACAGCGTCCGAATTCCAGTGTGCACAATAAGACTGCATTTGTAATTTTTCCTTTTTATCGAATCCACAATATATTGGTGTCCAATTGTCGGGAATTCCTTACCTTATCCATAATTACAAAAGTTTTTTCGACACCTTGAATAGAGTCGATTCTAAATTCAACGGTATGTGGACTTGTGTTAGCTCATTTGTGGAAATTTTCATGCGGCCCTAAACGGGGAAATCAGTCATATTTCACTTATTTATAATTTTTTTCCAGTAAAAGAAATATTTTCAAAATGGGTATCAAATTGTGTGCAATTATTTGATATGTCTATGTTTACAGGGATTTTTCATTTGCTCAGATAGTAAAAAGTACAGCTTTCACCATGTTCGCGGCATGACGTCTGACAATTTACAGCGTCCGAATTCCAGTATGCACAATAAGACTAAATTTGTAATTTTTCCTTTTTATAGAATCCACAAAATATTGGTGTCAAATTGTCGGGAATTTCGTGCCTTATTCATAATAACAAAAGTTTTTTTGACACCTTGAATAGAGTCGAGGCAAAATTCAACGGTATGGGGACTAGTGTTAGCTCATTTGCGGAAATTTTCATGCGGACCTAAACTGGGTAATCAGTCATAATTCACGTTTTTATAACTTTTTTCCAGTAAAAGAAATATTTTCAAAATGGGTATCAAATTTTGTGCAATTATTTGATATGTCTATGTTTACAGGGATTTTTCATTTGCTCAGATAGTAAAAAGTACAGCTTTCACCATGTGCGCGGCATGACGTCTGACAATTTACAGCGTCCGAATTCCAGTGTGCACAATAAGAATGCATTTCTACTTTTTCCTTATTAGAGAATCCACAATATATTGGTGTCAAATTGTCGAGAATGTCTTGCCTTATCCATAATTAAAAAAGTTTTTTCGACACCTTGATTAGAGTCGAGTCGAAATTCAACGGTATGGGGACTTGTGTTAGCTCATTTGCGGAAATTGTCATGATGCCCTAAACTGGGAAATCAGTCATATTTGATATGTTTATAACTTTTTTCCAGTAAAAGAAATATTTTCAAAATGGGTATCAAATTGTGTGAAATTATTTGATGTGTCTATGTGTACAGGGATTTTTCATTTGGTAAGATAGTAAAAAGTACAGCTTTCACCATATGCGCGGTATGTCGTCTGAAAATTTACAGCGTCAGAATTCCAGTGTGCACAATAAGACTGCATTTGTAATTTTTCCTTTTTATCGAATCCACAATATATTGGTATCCAATTGTCGGGAATTCCTTACCATATCCATAATTACAAAAGTTTGTTCGACATCTTGAATAGAGTCGAGGCAAAATTCAACAGTATGGGGACAAGTGTTAGCTCATTTGCGTAAATTTTCGTGCGGACCTAAACTGGGTAATGAGTCATAATTCACGTTTTTATAACTTTTTTCCAGTAAAAGAAATATTTTCAAAATGGGTATCAAATTGTGTGCAATTATTTGATTTGTCTATGTATACAGGGATTTTTCTTTTGCTCAGATAGTAAAAAGTACAGCTTTCACGATGTGCGCGGTATGTCGTCTGACAATATACAGCGTCCGAAAATCAGTGTGCACAATTTTTCCTTTTTATAGAATCCACAAAATATTGCTGTCCAATTGTCGCGAATTTCTTGCCTTATCCATAATTACAAAAGTTTGTTCGACACCTATATTAGAGTTGGGTCGAAATTCAACGGTATGGGGACTTGTGTTAGCTGATTTGCTGAAATTTTCATGCGGCCCTAAACTGGGAATTCAGTGATATTTAACATGTTTATAACTTTTTTCCAGTAAAAGAAATATTTTCAAAATGGGTATCAAATTGTGTCGCAATTATTTGATTTGTCTATGTATACAGGGATTTTTCTTTTGCTCAGATATTAAAAAGTACAGCTTTCACCATGTGCGCGGTATGTCGTCTTACAATATACAGCGTCCGAATTCCAGTGTGAACAATAAGAATGCATTTGTAATTTTTCCTTTTTATAGAATCCACAAAATATTGCTGTCCTATAATCGGGAATTTCTTGCCTTATCCATAATTACAAAAGTTTGTTCGACACCTTGAATAGAGTCGAGGCAAAATTCAACGGTATGGGGACTAGTGTTAGCACATTTGCGGAATTTTCATGCGGACCTAAACTGGGTAATCAGTCATAATTCACGTTTTTATAACTTTTTTCCAGTAAAAGAAATATTTTCAAAATTGGTATCAAATTGTGTGCAATTATTTGATTTGTCTATGTTTACATGGATTTTTAATTTGCTCGGATAGTAAAAAGTACAGCTTTTACCATGTGCGCGTTATGTAGTTTGACAATTTACAGCGTCCGAATTCCAGTGTGCACAATAAGAATGCATTTCTACTTTTTCCTTTTTAGAGAATCCACGAAATATTGGTGTCAAATTGTCGCGAATTTCTTGCCTTATCCATAATTACAAAAGTTTTTTCGACACGTTAATAGAGTCGAGGCGAAATTGAACGGTATTGGGACTTGTGTTAGCTCATTTGCGGAAATTGTCATGCGGCCCTAAATTGGGAAATCAGTGATGTTTCACTTGTTTATAACTTTTTTCCAGTAAAAGAAATATTCTCAAAATGGGTATCAAATTGTGTGAAATTATTTGATTTATCTATGTTTACAGGGATGTTTCATTTGGACAGATAGTAAAAAGTACAGCTTTCACATTGTGCGCGGTATGTCGTCTGACAATTTACAGCGTCCGAATTCCAGTGTGCACAATAAGACTGCATTTCTACTTTTTCCTTTTTATAGAATCCACAAAATATTGCTGTCCTATAATCGGGAATTTCTTGCCTTATCCATAATTACAAAAGTTTGTTCGACACCTTGAATAGAGTCGAGGCAAAATTCAACGGTATGGGGACTAGTGTTAGCACATTTGCGGAATTTTCATGCGGACCTAAACTGGGTAATCAGTCATAATTCACGTTTTTATAACTTTTTTCCAGTAAAATAAATATTTTCAAAATTGGTATCAAATTGTGTGCAATTATTTGATTTGTCTATGTTTACATGGATTTTTAATTTGCTCGGATAGTAAAAAGTACAGCTTTTACCATGTGCGCGTTATGTAGTTTGACAATTTACAGCGTCCGAATTCCAGTGTGCACAATAAGACTGCATTTCTACTTTTTCCTTTTTATAGAATCCACAAAATATTGGTGTCAAATTGTCGGGAATTTCGTGCCTTATTCATAATAACAAAAGTTTTTTTGACACCTTGAATAGAGTCGAGGCAAAATTCAACGGTATGGGGACTAGTGTTAGCTCATTTGCGGAAATTTTCATGCGGACCTAAACTGGGTAATCAGTCACAATTCACGTTTTTATAACTTTTTTCCAGTAAAAGAAATATTTTCAAAATGGGTATCAAATTGTGTGCAATTATTTGATTTATCTACGTTTACAGGGATGTTTCATTTGGTCAGATAGTAAAAAGTACAGATTTAACGATGTGCGCGGTATGTCGTCTGACAATATACAGCGTCCGAATTCCAGTGTGCACAATAAGACTGCATTTCTAATTGTTCCTTTTTATCGAATGCACAAAATATTGGTGTCCAATTGTTGGGAAATTCTCACGTTATCTATAATGTAAAAAGTTATTTCGACACCTTGAATAGAGTCGAGGCAAAATTCAACGGTATGGGGACGTGTGTTAGCTCATTTGCGGAAAATGTCATGCGGCCCTAAACTGGGTAATCAGTCATATTTCACTTGTTTATAACTTTTTTCAAGTAAAAAAAATATTTTCAAAATGGGTATCAAATTGTGTGCAATTATTTGATTTGTCTATGTATACAGGGATTTTTCTTTTGCTCAGATAGTAAAAAGTACAGCTTTCACCATGTGCCCGGTATGTCGTCTGACAATATACAGCGTCCGAATTCCAGTGTGAACAATAAGAATGCATTTTTAATTTTTCCTTTTTATAGAATCCACAAAATATTGCTGTCCAATTGTCGAGAATTTCTTGCCTTATCCATAATTACAAAAGTTTGTTCGTCACCTTGAATAGAGTCGAGGCAAAATTCAACGGTATGGGAGTAGTGTTAGCTCATTTGCGGAAATTTTCATGCGGACCTAAACTGGGTAATCAGTCATATTTCATATGTTTATAACTTTTTTCCAGTAAAAGAAATATTTTCAAAATGGGTATCAAATTGTGTGAAATTATTTGATTTGTCTATGTGTACAGGGATTTTTCATTTGGTCAGATAGTAAAAAGTACAGCTTTCACCATATGCGCGGTATGTCGTCTGAAAATTTACAGCTTCAGAATTCCAGTGAGCACAATAAGACTACATTTGTAATTTTTCCTTTTTAGCGAATCCACAATATATTGGTATCCAATTGTCGGGAATTCCTTACCTTATCCATAATTACAAAAGTTTGTTCGACATCTTGAATAGAGTCGAGGCAAAATTCAACAGTATGGGGACTTGTGTTAGCTCATTTGCGGAAATTTTCGTGCGGACCTAAACTGGGTAATGAGTCATAATTCACGTTTTTATACCTTTTTTGCAGGAAAAGAAATATTTTCAAAAGCGGTATCAAATTGTGTGCAATTATTTGATTTGTCTATGTATACAGGGATTTTTCTTTTGCTCAGATAGTAAAAAGTACAGCTTTCACCATGTGCGCGGTATGTCGTCTGACAATATACAGCGTCCGAATTCCAGTGTGCACAATAAGAATGCATTTGTAATTTTTCCTTTTTATCGAATCCACAATATATTGGTGTCCAATTGTCGGGAATTCATTACCTTATCCATAATTACAAAAGTTTTTTCGACACCTTGAATAGAGTCGATTCTAAATTCAACGGTATGGGGACTAGTGTTAGCTCATTTGTGGAAATTGTCATGCGGCCCTAAACTGGGAAATCAGTCATATTTCACTTGTTTATAACTTTTTTCCAGTAAAAGAAATATTTTCAAAATGGGTATCAAAATGTGTGCAATTATTTGATTTATCTATGTTTACAGAGATTTTTCTTTTGCTCAGATAGTAAAAAGTACAGCTTTCACCATGTGCGCGGTATGTCGTCTGACAATTTACAGCGTCCGAATTCCAGTGTGCACAATAAGAATGCATTTGTAATTTTTCCTTTGTATAGAATCCACAAAATATTGCTGTCCAATTGTCGGGAATTTCTTGCCTTATCCATAATTACAAAAGTTTTTTCGACACCTTGATTAGAGTCGGGTCGAAATTCAACGGTATGGGGACTTGTGTTAGCTCATTTGCGGAAATTGTCATACGGCCCTAAACTGGGAATTCAGTCATATTTCACTTGTTTATATCTTTTTTCCAGTAAAAGAAATATTTTCAAAATGGGTATCAAATTGTGTGCAATTATTTGATTTGTCTATCTATACAGGGATTTTTCTTTTGCTCAGATAGTAAAAAGTACAGCTTTCACCATGTGCGCGGTATGTCGTCTGACAATATACAGCGTCCGAATTCCAGTGTGAACAATAAGAATGCATTTGTAATTTTTCCTTTTTATAGAATCCACACAATATTGCTGTCCAATTGTCGGGAAGTTTCTTGCCTTATCCATAATTACAAAAGTTTGTTCGACACCTTGAATAGAGTCGAGGCAAAATTCAACGGTATGGGGAGTAGTGTTAGCTCATTTGCGGAAATTTTCATGCGGACCTAAACTGGGTAATCAGTCATAATTCACTTTTTTATAACTTTTTTCCAGTAAAAGAAATATTTTCAAAATGGGTATCAAATTGTGTGCAATTATTTGATTTGTCTATATATACAGGGATTTTCTTTTGCTCAGATAGTAAAAAGTACAGCTTTCACCATGTACGCGGTATGTCGTCTGACAATTTACAGCGTCCGAATTCCAGTGTGCACAATAAGACTGCATTTGTAATTTTTCCTTTTTATCGAATCCAAAATATATTGGTGTCCAATTGTCGGGAATTCCTTACCTTATCCATAATTACGAAAGTTTTTTCGACACTTTGAATAGAGTCGATTCGAAATTCAACGGTATGGGGACTTGTGTTAGCTCATTTGTGGAAATTGTCATGCAGCCCTAAACTGGGAAATTAGTCATATTCACTTTTTTATAACTTTTTTCTAGTAAAAGAAATATTTTCAAAATGGGTATCAAATTGTGTGCAATTATTTGATATGTCTATATTTACAGGGATTTTTCATTTGCTCAGATAGTAAAAAGTACAGCTTTCACCATGTGCGCGGCATGACGTCTGACAATTTAGAGCGTCCGAATTCCAGTGTGCACAATGAGACTGCATTTCTACTTTTTCCTTTTTATAGAATCCACAAAATATTGGTGTCAAATTGTCGAGAATTTCTTAACTTATCCATAATTACAAAAGTTATTTCGACACGTTGAATAGAGTCGAGGCGAAATTTAACGGTATGGGGACTTCTGTTAGCTCATTTGCGGAAATTCTCATGCGGCCCTAAACTGGGAAATCACTGATATTTCACTTGTTTATAACTTTTTTCCAGTAAAAGAAATATTTTCAAAATTGTTATCAAATTGTGTGCAATTATTTGGTATGTCGATGATTACAGGGATTTTTCATTTGCTCAGATAGTAAAAAGTACAGCTTTCCCCATGTGCGCGGCATGACGTCTGACAATTTACAGCGTCCGAATTCCAGTGTGCACAATAAGTCTGCATTTCTACTTTTTTCTTTTTATAGAATCCACAAAATATTGGTGTCAAATTGTCGAAGATTTCTTGCCTTATCCATAATAACAAAAGTTTGTTCGACACCTTGAATAGAGTCGAGGGAAAATTCAAAGGTATGGGGACTAGAGTTAGCTCATTTGCGGAAATTTTCATGCGGACATAAACTGGATAATCAGTCATAATTCACTTTCTTATAACTTTTTTCCAGTAAAAGAAATATTTACAAAATGGGTATCAAATTGTGTGCAATTATTTGATTTGTCTATGTATACAGGGATTTTTCTTTTGCTCAGATAGTAAAATGTACAGCTTTCATCATGTGCGCGGTATGTCGTCTGACAATATACAGCGTCCGAATTCCAGTGTGCACAATAAGAATGCATTTGTAATTTTTCCTTTTTATAGAATCCACAAAATATTGCCGTCCAATTGTCGGGAATTTCTTGCCTTATCCATAATAACAAATGTTTTTTCAACACCTTGATTTGAGTCGAGGCGAAATTTAACGGTATGGGGACTTGTGTTGGCTCATTTGCGGAAATTGTCATGCGGCCCTAAACTGGGAAATCAGTGATATTTCACTTGTTTATAACTTTTTTCCAGTAAAAGAAATATTTTCAAAATGGGTATCAAATTGTGTGAAATTATTGGATTTATCTACGTTTACAGGGATGTTTCATTTGGTCAGATAGTAAAAAGTACAGCTTTCACTATGTGCGCTGTATGTCGTCTGACAATTTACAGCGTCCGAATTCCAGTCTGCACAATAAGACTGCATTTGTAATTTTTCCTTTTTATAGAATCCACAAACTATTGGTGTCAAATTGTCGAGAATTTCTTGCCTTATCCATAATTACAAAAGTTTGTTCGACTCTTTGAATAGAGTCGAGGTAAAATTCAACGGTATGGGGACTAGTGCTAGCTCATTTGCGGAAATTTTCATGCGGACCTAAACTGGGTAATCAATCATAATTCACTTTTTTATAACTTTTTTCCAGACAAAGAAATATTTTCAAAATGGGTATCAAATTGTGTGAAATTATTTGATTTATCTATGTTTACAGGGATGTTTCATTTGGTCAGATAGTAAAAAGTACTGCTTTCACTATGTGCGTGGTATGTCGTCTGACAATTTACAGCGTACGAATTCCAGTGTGCACAATAAGAATGCATTTGTAATTTTTCCTTTTTATAGAATCCACAAAATATTCATGTCAAATTGTCGAGAATTTCTTGCCTTATCCATAATTAAAAAAGTTTGTTCGACTCTTTAAATAGAGTCGAGGCAAAATTCAACGGTATGGGGACTAGTGCTAGCTCATTTGCGGAAATCTTCATGCGGACCTAAACTGGGTAATCAGTCATAATTCACTTTTTTATAACTTTTTTCCAGTAAAAGAAATATTTTCAAAATGGGTATCAAATTGTGTGAAATTATTTGATTTATCTATGTTTACAGGGATGTTTCATTTGTTCAGATAGTAAAAAGTACAGCTTTCACTATGTGCGCGGTATGTCGTCTGACAATTTACAGCGTCCGAATTCCAGTGTGCACAATAAGACTGCATTTGTAATTTTTCCTTTTTATAGAATCCACAAAATATTGGTGTCAAATTGTCGGGAATCTCTTGCCTTATCCATAATTACAAAAGTTTTTTCGACACCTTGAATAGAGTCGAGGCAAAATTCAACTGTATGGGGACTAGTGTTAGCTCATTTGCGGAAAATTTCATGCGGACCTAAACTGGGTAATCTGTCATAATTCACTTTTTTATAACTTTTTTCCAGTAAAAGAAATATTTTCAAAATGGGTATCAAATTGTGTGCAATTATTTGATTTGTCTATGTATACAAGAATTTTTCTTTTGCTCAGATAGTAAAAAGTACAGCTTTCACCATGTGCGCGGTATGTCTTCTGACAATTTACAGCGTCCGAATTCCAGTGTGCACAATAAGACTAAATTTGTAATTTTTCCTTTTTATCGAATCCACAATATATTGGTGTCAAATTGTCGTGAATTTCTTGCCTTATCCATAATATCAAAAGTTTTTTCGACACCTTGATTAGAGTCGAGTCGAAATTCAACGGTATGGGGACTTGTGTTAGCTCATTTGCGGAAATTGTCATGCGGCCCTAAACTGGGAAATCAGTCATATTTCAATTGTTTATAACTTTTTTCCAGTAAAAAAAATATTTTCAAAATGGGTATCAAATTGTGTGCAATTATTTGATATGTCTCTGTTTACAGGGATTTTTCATTTGCTCAGATAGTAAAAAGTACAGCCTTCACCATGTGCGCGGCATGACGTCTGACAATTTACAGCGTCCGAATTCCAGTGTGCACAATAAGACTGCATTTCTACTTTTTCCTTTTTATAGAATCCACAAAATATTGGTGTCAAATTGTCGGGAAACTCTTGCCTTATCCATAATTACAAAAGTTTGTTCGACACCTTGAATAGAGTCGAGGCAAAATTCAAAGGTATGGGGACTAGTGTTAGCTCATTTGCGGAAATTTTCATGCGGACCTAAACTGGGTAATCAGTCATAATTCACTTTTTAATAACTTTTTTCCAGTAAAAGAAATATTTTCAAAATGGGTATCAAATTGTGTGCAATTATTTGATTTGTCTATGTGTACAGGGATTTTTCTTTGCTCAGATAGTAAAATGTACAGCTTTCACCATGTGCGCGGTATGTCGTCTGACAATATACAGCGTCCGAATTCCAGTGTGCACAATAAGAATGCATTTGTAATTTTTCCTTTTTATAGAATCCACAAAATATTGCGATCCAATTGTCGGGAATTTCTTGCCTTATCCATAATGACAAAACTTTTTTCGACACCTTGATTACAGTCGGGTCGAAATTCAACGGTATGGGGACTTGTGTTAGCTCATTTGAGGGAATTGTCAAGCGGCCCTAAACTGGGAAATCAGTGATAATTCACATGTTTATAACTTTTTTCCAGTAAAAGAAATATTTTCAAAATGCGTATCAAATTGTGTGCAATTATTTGATTTGTATATATATACAGGTATTTTTCTTTTGCTCAGATAGTAAAATGTACAGCTTTCACCATGTGCGCTGTATGTCGTCTGACAATATACAGCGTCCGAATTCCAGTGTGAACAATAAGAATGCATTTGTAATTTTTCGTTTTTATAGAATCCACAAAATATTGCTGTCCAATTGTCGGGAATTTCTTGCCTTATCCATAATTACACAAGTTTGTTCGACACCTTGAATAGAGTCGAGGTAAAATTCAACGGTATGGGGAGTAGTGTTAGCTCATTTGCGGAAATTTTCATGCGGACCTAAACTACGTAATCAGTCATAATTCACTTTTTTATAACTTTTTTCCAGTAAAAGAAATATTTTCAAAATGGGTATCAAATTGTGTGCAAGTATTTGATGCGTCTATGTATACAGGGATTTTTCATTTGCTCAGATAGTAAATAATACAGCTTTCACCATGTGCGCGGCATGACGTCTGACAATTTACAGCGTCCGAATTCCAGTGTGCACAATAAGATTGCATTTCTACTTTTTCCTTTTTATAGAATCCACAAAATATTGGTGTCAAATTGTCGCGAATTTCTTGCCTTATCCATAATTACAAAAGTTTTTTCGACACGTTGAATAGAGTCGAGGCGAAATTTAACGGTATGGGGACTTGTGTTAGCTCATTTGCGGAAATTGTCATGCGGCCCTAAACTGGGAAATCAGTGATATTTCACTTCTTTATAAATTTTTTCCAGTAAAAGAAATATTTTCAAAATGGGTATCAAATTGTGTGAAATTATTTGATTTGTCGATGTTTACAGGGATTTTTCCTTTGCTCAGATAGTAAAAAGTACAGCTTTCACCATGCGCGCGGCATGACGTCTGACTATTTACAGCGTCCGAATTCAAGTGTGCACAATAAGACTGCATTTGTAATTTTTCCATTTTATAGAATCCACAAAATATTGCTGTCCAGTTGTTGGCAATTTCTTGCCTTATCCATAATTACAAAAGTTTGTTCGACACCTTGAAGAGAGTCGAGGCAAAATTCAACAGTATGGGGAGTAGTGTTAGCTCATTTGCGGAAATTTTCATGCGGACCTAAACTGGGTAATCAGTCATAATTCACTTTTTTATAACTTTTTTCCAGTAAAAGAAATATTTTCAAAATGGGTATCAAATTGTGTGCAATTATTTGATTCGTCTATGTATACAGGGATTTTTCTTTTGCTCAGATAGTAAAATGTACAGCTTTCACCATGTGCGCGGTATGTCGTCTGACAATATACAGCGTCCGAATTCCAGTGTGCACAATAAGACTGCATTTGTAATTTTTCCTTTTTATCGAATTCACAATGTATTGGTGTCCAATTGTCGGGAATTCCTTACCTTATCCATAATTGCAAAAGTTTTTTCGACACCTTGAATAGCGTCGATTCGAAATTCAACGGTATGGGGACTTGTGTTAGCTCATTTGTGGAAATTGTCATGCGGCCCTAAACTGGGAAATCAGTCATATTTCACTTGTTTATAACTTTTTTCCAGTAAAAGAAATATTATCAAAATGGGTATCAAATTGTGTACAATTATTTGATATGTCTATGGTTACAGGGATTTTTAATTTGCTCAGATAGTAAAAAGTACAGCTTTCACCATGTGCGCGGTATGTCGTCTGAAAATATACATCGTCCGAATTCCAGTGTGCACAATAAGAATGCATTTGTAATTTTTCCTTTTTATAGAATCCACAAAATATTGCGATCCAATTGTCGGGAATTTCTTGCCTTATCCATAATGACAAAACTTTTTTCGACACCTTGATTACAGTCGGGTCGAAATTCAACGGTATGGGGACTTGTGTTAGCTCATTTGAGGGAATTGTCAAGCGGCCCTAAACTGGGAAATCAGTGATAATTCACATGTTTATAACTTTTTTCCAGTAAAAGAAATATTTTCAAAATGCGTATCAAATTGTGTGCAATTATTTGATTTGTATATGTATACAGGTATTTTTCTTTTGCTCAGATAGTAAAATGTACAGCTTTCACCATGTGCGCTGTATGTCGTCTGACAATATACAGCGTCCGAATTCCAGTGTGAACAATAAGAATGCATTTGTAATTTTTCGTTTTTATAGAATCCACAAAATATTGCTGTCCAATTGTCGGGAATTTCTTGCCTTATCCATAATTACACAAGTTTGTTCGACACCTTGAATAGAGTCGAGGTAAAATTCAACGGTATGGGGAGTAGTGTTAGCTCATTTGCGGAAATTTTCATGCGGACCTAAACTACGTAATCAGTCATAATTCACTTTTTTATAACTTTTTTCCAGTAAAAGAAATATTTTCAAAATGGGTATCAAATTGTGTGCAAGTATTTGATGCGTCTATGTATACAGGGATTTTTCATTTGCTCAGATAGTAAATAATACAGCTTTCACCATGTGCGCGGCATGACGTCTGACAATTTACAGCGTCCGAATTCCAGTGTGCACAATAAGATTGCATTTCTACTTTTTCCTTTTTATAGAATCCACAAAATATTGGTGTCAAATTGTCGCGAATTTCTTGCCTTATCCATAATTACAAAAGTTTTTTCGACACGTTGAATAGAGTCGAGGCGAAATTTAACGGTATGGGGACTTGTGTTAGCTCATTTGCGGAAATTGTCATGCGGCCCTAAACTGGGAAATCAGTGATATTTCACTTCTTTATAAATTTTTTCCAGTAAAAGAAATATTTTCAAAATGGGTATCAAATTGTGTGAAATTATTTGATTTGTCGATGTTTACAGGGATTTTTCCTTTGCTCAGATAGTAAAAAGTACAGCTTTCACCATGCGCGCGGCATGACGTCTGACTATTTACAGCGTCCGAATTCAAGTGTGCACAATAAGACTGCATTTGTAATTTTTCCATTTTATAGAATCCACAAAATATTGCTGTCCAGTTGTTGGGAATTTCTTGCCTTATCCATAATTACAAAAGTTTGTTCGACACCTTGAAGAGAGT
Organism: Acanthosepion esculentum; assembly: GCA_964036315.1. NCBI lineage: Eukaryota > Metazoa > Mollusca > Cephalopoda > Sepiida > Sepiidae > Acanthosepion > Acanthosepion esculentum. The sequence goes on from OZ038514.1 coordinate 69,657,960, forward strand.
CGAGGCAAAATTCAACAGTATGGGGAGTAGTGTTAGCTCATTTGCGGAAATTTTCATGCGGACCTAAACTGGGTAATCAGTCATAATTCACTTTTTTATAACTTTTTTCCAGTAAAAGAAATATTTTCAAAATGGGTATCAAATTGTGTGCAATTATTTGATTCGTCTATGTATACAGGGATTTTTCTTTTGCTCAGATAGTAAAATGTACAGCTTTCACCATGTGCGCGGTATGTCGTCTGACAATATACAGCGTCCGAATTCCAGTGTGCACAATAAGACTGCATTTGTAATTTTTCCTTTTTATCGAATTCACAATGTATTGGTGTCCAATTGTCGGGAATTCCTTACCTTATCCATAATTGCAAAAGTTTTTTCGACACCTTGAATAGCGTCGATTCGAAATTCAACGGTATGGGGACTTGTGTTAGCTCATTTGTGGAAATTGTCATGCGGCCCTAAACTGGGAAATCAGTCATATTTCACTTGTTTATAACTTTTTTCCAGTAAAAGAAATATTATCAAAATGGGTATCAAATTGTGTACAATTATTTGATATGTCTATGGTTACAGGGATTTTTAATTTGCTCAGATAGTAAAAAGTACAGCTTTCACCATGTGCGCGGTATGTCGTCTGAAAATATACATCGTCCGAATTCCAGTGTGCACAATAAGAATGCATTTGTAATTTTTCCTTTTTATAGAATCCACAAAATATTGCGATCCAATTGTCGGGAATTTCTTGCCTTATCCATAATGACAAAACTTTTTTCGACACCTTGATTACAGTCGGGTCGAAATTCAACGGTATGGGGACTTGTGTTAGCTCATTTGAGGGAATTGTCAAGCGGCCCTAAACTGGGAAATCAGTGATAATTCACATGTTTATAACTTTTTTCCAGTAAAAGAAATATTTTCAAAATGCGTATCAAATTGTGTGCAATTATTTGATTTGTATATGTATACAGGTATTTTTCTTTTGCTCAGATAGTAAAATGTACAGCTTTCACCATGTGCGCTGTATGTCGTCTGACAATATACAGCGTCCGAATTCCAGTGTGAACAATAAGAATGCATTTGTAATTTTTCGTTTTTATAGAATCCACAAAATATTGCTGTCCAATTGTCGGGAATTTCTTGCCTTATCCATAATTACACAAGTTTGTTCGACACCTTGAATAGAGTCGAGGTAAAATTCAACGGTATGGGGAGTAGTGTTAGCTCATTTGCGGAAATTTTCATGCGGACCTAAACTACGTAATCAGTCATAATTCACTTTTTTATAACTTTTTTCCAGTAAAAGAAATATTTTCAAAATGGGTATCAAATTGTGTGCAAGTATTTGATGCGTCTATGTATACAGGGATTTTTCATTTGCTCAGATAGTAAATAATACAGCTTTCACCATGTGCGCGGCATGACGTCTGACAATTTACAGCGTCCGAATTCCAGTGTGCACAATAAGATTGCATTTCTACTTTTTCCTTTTTATAGAATCCACAAAATATTGGTGTCAAATTGTCGCGAATTTCTTGCCTTATCCATAATTACAAAAGTTTTTTCGACACGTTGAATAGAGTCGAGGCGAAATTTAACGGTATGGGGACTTGTGTTAGCTCATTTGCGGAAATTGTCATGCGGCCCTAAACTGGGAAATCAGTGATATTTCACTTCTTTATAAATTTTTTCCAGTAAAAGAAATATTTTCAAAATGGGTATCAAATTGTGTGAAATTATTTGATTTGTCGATGTTTACAGGGATTTTTCCTTTGCTCAGATAGTAAAAAGTACAGCTTTCACCATGCGCGCGGCATGACGTCTGACTATTTACAGCGTCCGAATTCAAGTGTGCACAATAAGACTGCATTTGTAATTTTTCCATTTTATAGAATCCACAAAATATTGCTGTCCAGTTGTTGGGAATTTCTTGCCTTATCCATAATTACAAAAGTTTGTTCGACACCTTGAAGAGAGTCGAGGCAAAATTCAACAGTATGGGGAGTAGTGTTAGCTCATTTGCGGAAATTTTCATGCGGACCTAAACTGGGTAATCAGTCATAATTCACTTTTTTATAACTTTTTTCCAGTAAAAGAAATATTTTCAAAATGGGTATCAAATTGTGTGCAATTATTTGATTCGTCTATGTATACAGGGATTTTTCTTTTGCTCAGATAGTAAAATGTACAGCTTTCACCATGTGCGCGGTATGTCGTCTGACAATATACAGCGTCCGAATTCCAGTGTGCACAATAAGACTGCATTTGTAATTTTTCCTTTTTATCGAATTCACAATGTATTGGTGTCCAATTGTCGGGAATTCCTTACCTTATCCATAATTGCAAAAGTTTTTTCGACACCTTGAATAGCGTCGATTCGAAATTCAACGGTATGGGGACTTGTGTTAGCTCATTTGTGGAAATTGTCATGCGGCCCTAAACTGGGAAATCAGTCATATTTCACTTGTTTATAACTTTTTTCCAGTAAAAGAAATATTATCAAAATGGGTATCAAATTGTGTACAATTATTTGATATGTCTATGGTTACAGGGATTTTTAATTTGCTCAGATAGTAAAAAGTACAGCTTTCACCATGTGCGCGGCATGACGTCTGACAATTTACAGCGTCCGAATTCCAGTGTGCACAATAAGCCTGCATTTCTACTTTTACCTTTTTATAGAATCCACAAAATATTGGTGTCAAATTGTCGCGAATTTCTTGCCTTATCCATAATTAGAAATGTTTTTTCGACACGTTGAATAGAGTCGAGGTGACATTTAACGGTATGGGGAGTTGTGTTAGCTCATTTGCGGAAATTGTCATGCGGCCTTAAACTGGGAAATCAGTGATATTTCACTTGTTTATAACTTTTTTCCAGTAAAAGAAATATTTTCAAAATGGGTATCAAATTGTTTGAAATTATTTGATTTATCTATGTTTGCAGGGATGTTTCATTTGGTCAGATAGTATAAAGTACAGTTTTCACTATGTGCGCGGTATGTCGTCTGACAATTTACAGCGTCCGAATTCCAGTGTGCACAATAAGACTGCATTTGTAATTTTTCCTTTTTATAGAATCCACAAAATATTGGTGTTAAATTGTCGAAGATTTCTTGCCTTATCCATAATTACAAAAGTTTGTTCGACACCTTGAATAGAGTCGAGGCAAAATTCAACGGTATGGGGTCTAGTGTTAGCTCATTTTCGGAAATTTTCATGCGGACCTAAACTGGGTAATCAGTCATAATTCACGTTTTTATAACGTTTTTCCAGTAAAAGAAATATTTTCAAAATGGGTATCAAATTGTGTGCAATTATTTGATTTGTCTATGTATACAGGGATTTTTCTTTTGCTCAGATAATAAAAAGTTCAGCTTTCACCATATACGCGGTATGTCGTCTGACAATATACAACGTCCGAATTCCAGTGTGCACAATAAGACTGCATTTGTAATTTTCCTTTTTATCGAATCCACAATATATTGGTGTCCAATTGTCGGGAATTCCTTACCTTATCCATAATTACAAAAGTTTTTTCGACACCTTGAATAGAGTCGATTCGAAATTCAACGGTATGGGGACTTGTGTTAGCTCATTTGTGGAAATTGTCATTCGGCCCTAAACTGGGAAATCAGTCATATTTCACTTGTTTATAACTTTTTTCCAGTAAAAGAGATATTTTCAAAATGGGTATCAAATTGTGTGCAATTATTTGATATGTCTATGGTTACAGGGATTTTTCATTTGCTCAGGTAGTAAAAAGTACAGCTTTCACCATGTGCGCGGCATGACGTCTGACAATTTACAGGGTCCGAATTCCAGTGTGCACAATAAGACTGCATTTCTACTTTTTCCTTTTTATAGAATCCACAAAATATTGGTGTCAAATTGTCGCGAATTTCTTGCCTTATACATGATTAGAAAAGTTTTTTCGACACCTTGATTAGAGTCGAGTCAAAATTCAACGGTATGGGGAATTGTGTTAGCTCATTTGCGGAAATTGTCATGCGGCCCTAAACTAGGAAATCAGTGATATTTCACTTGTTTATAACTTTTTTCCAGTAAAAGAAATATTTTCAAAATGGGTATCAAATTGTGTGCAATTATTTGATATGTCTATGTTTACAGGGATTTTTCATTTGCTCAGATAGTAAAAAGTACAGCTTTCACCATGTGCGCGGTATGTCGTCTGACAATATACAGCGTCCGAATTCCAGTGTGAACAATAAGAATGCATTTGTAATTTTTCCTTTTTATAGAATCCACAAAATATTGCTGTCCAATTGTCGGGAATTTCTTGCCTTATCCATAATTACAAAAGTTTTTTCGACACGTTGAATAGAGTCGAGGTGAAATTTAACGGTATGGGGACTTGTGTTAGCTCATTTGCGGAAATTGTCATGCGGCCCTAAACTGGGAAATCAGTGATATTTCACTTGTTTTATAACTTTTTTCCAGTAATAGAAATATTTTCAAAATGGATATCAAATTGTGTGAAATAATTTGATTTATCTATGTTTACAGGGATGTTTCATTTGGTCAGATAGTAAAAAGTAGAGCTTTCACTATGTGCGCGGTATGTCGTCTGACAATTTACAGCGTCCGAATTCCAGTGTGCACAATAAGACTGCATTTGTAATTTTTCCTTTTTATAGAATCCACACAATATTGGTGTCAAATTGTCGAGAATTTCTTGCCTTATCCATAATTACAAAAGTTTGTTCGACACCTTGAATAGAGTCGAGGCAAAATTCAACGGTATGGGGACTATTGTTAGCTCATTTGCGGAAATTGTCATGCGTCCCTAAACTGGGAATTCAGTGATATTTCACATGTTTATAACTTTTTTTCAGTAAAAGAAATATTTTCAAAATGGGTATCAAATTGTGTGCAATTATTTGATTTGTCTATATTTACAGGGATTTTTCATTTGCTGAGATAGTAAAAATTACAGCTTTCACCATGTGCGCGTTATGTCGTCTGACAATTTACAGCGTCCGAATTCCAGTGTGCACAATAAGACTGCATTTGTAATTTTTCCTTTTTATCGAACCCACAATATATTGGTGTCCAATTGTCGGGAATTCCTTACCTTATCCATAATTACAAAAGTTTTTTCGACACCTTGAATAGAGTCGAGGCGAAATTCAACGGTATGTGGACTTGTGTTAGCTCATTTATGGAAATTGTCATGCGGCCCTAAACTGGGAAATCAGTCATATTTCACTTGTTTATAACTTTTTTCCAGTAAAAGAAATATTTTCAAAATGGGTATCAAATTGTGTGAAATTATTTGATATGTCTATGTTTACAGGGATTTTTCTTTTGCTCAGATAGTAGAAAGTACAGCTTTCACCATGTGCGCGGCATGACGTCTGACAATTTACAACGTCCGAATTCCAGTGTGCACAATAAGACTGCATTTCTACTTTTTCCTTTTTATAGAATCCACAAAATATTGGTGGCAAATTGTCGGGAATTTCGTGCCTTATCCATAATTACAAAAGTTTGTTCGACACCTTGAATAGAGTCGAGGCAAAATTCAACGGTATGGGGACTAGTGTTAGCTCATTTGCGGAAATTTTCATGCGGACCTAAACTGGGTAATCAGTCATAATTCACTTTTTTGTAACTTTTTTCCAGTAAAAAAAATATTTTCAAAATGGGTATCAAATTGTGTGCAATTATTTGATTTGTCTATGTATACAGGGATTTTTCTTTTGCTCAGATAGTAAAAAGTACAGCTTTCACCATGTGCGCGGTATGTCGTCTGACAATATACAGCGTCCGAATTCCAGTGTGAACAGTAAGAATGCATTTGTAATTTTTCCTTTTTATAGAATCCACAAAATATTGCTGTCCAATTGTCGGGAATTTCTTGCCTTATCCACAATTACAAAAGTTTGTTCGACACCTTGAATAGAGTCGAGGCAAAATTCAACGGTATGGGGACTAGTGTTAGCTCATTTGCGGAAATTTTCATGCGGACCTAAACTGGGAAATCAGTCATGTTTCACTTGTTTATAACTTTTTTCCAGTAAAAGAAATATTTTCAAAATGGGTATCAAATTGTGTGCAATTATTTGATATGTCTATGTTTACAGGGATTTTTCATTTGCTCAGACAGTAAAAAGTACAGCTTTCACCATGTGCGCGGCATGACGTCTGACAATTTATAGCGTCCGAATTCTAGTGTGCACAATAAGAATAAGAATGCATTTCTTGTAATGCCGTTGCCACAAAAGAGCCAGGAGAAATCGGCTCGTAACCGCCTGGGATTGCTGGTAAGCCAATTCGCACAAAAAGCCAAAAGCATACATATTGCTGCAGCCTGAGAATGCTTGTAAGGCAGATGCCACAAATGAGCCAGGAGAAATCGCTTCGTAGCAGCCTGGGATTGCTTGTAAGGCAATTAGCACAAAAATCAGGAGAATTGGACTAGCGTCAGCCTGAGATTGCTTGTAAGTCAGTTGTCACAAAAGAGCCACTATATGTCGATTTGTAGCGGTCTGAGTTTGCTTGTAAGGCAGTTTCACAAAATTGCCAGGCGTATTCGGCTTGTAGCCGCCTGGTATTGCTTGTAAGGCAATTGGCACAAAATGCTAGGGAAATTGGGATTGCTGCAGCCTGAGATTGCTTGTAAGGCAGTTGTCACAAAAGAGTCAGGATATGTTGATTTATAGCGGCCTGATTTTATTTGTACGGCAGTTTTCACAAAAGTGCCAAGAGAAGTCGGCTCGTATCAACCTGACATTGCTTGTAAGGCAGTTGTCACAAAAGCGCCAGGAGAATTCGGCTTGTAGCAGCCTGAGATTTCTTGTAAGGCATTTGCCACAAAAGGGCCAGGAGAAATCGGCTCGTAGCCGCCTTGGAGTGCTTGTAAGGCAATTCGCACAAAAAGCCATGAGAATTCATATTGCTGCAGCCTGAGAATGCTTGTAAGGCAGATGCCAAAAATGAGCCAGGAGAAATCGCTTCGTAGCAGCCTGGGATTGCTTGTAAGGCAATTGGCACACAAAGTCAGGAGAATTGGACTAGTGGCAGCCTGAGATTGCTTGTAATCCCAGGCTGTTACGAGCCGATTTCTCCTGGCTCAATTGTGGCATATGCCTTACAAGCATTCTCAGGCTGCTACAAGCCAAATTCTCCTGGCTTTGTGTGCCAATTGCCTTACAAGCAATCCCAGGCGGCTACGAGCCGACTTCTTTTAACTCTTTTGTGAAAACTGCCTTACACGAAATCTCAGCCTGATGCCACAAATGAGCCAGGTGAAATTGGCTCGTAGCAGCCTGCCATGCTTGTAAGGAAGTTGCCACAAAAGAGCCAGGAGAAATCGGGTCGTAGCCGCCTGCGATTGCTTCTAAGGCAATTGGCAAAAAAAAAACAAGAGAATTGGGATTGCTGCAGCCTGAGATTGCTTGTAAAGCAGTTGTCACAATAGAGCCAGGAGAATTCGGCTTGTAGCAGCCTGAGATTGCTTGTAAGGCAGTTACCACAAAAGCCCAGGAGTAATCGGCACGTAGGCGCCTGGGATTGCTTTTAAGGCAATTGGCACAAAATGTCAGGAGAATTGTGCTGACGGCAGACTGTGATTGCTTCTAATGCAGTTGTCACAAAAGAGCCAGGCGTATTCGGCCTTAGCAGCCTGAGATTGCTTGTAAGGCAATTCGCATATAAAGCCAGGAGAATTCATATTGCTGCAGCTTGAGCCAGGAAAATTCGGCTTGTAGTAGCCGGAGAATTCTTGTAAGGCAGTTGCCAGAAAAGAGCCAGTAGAAATTGGCTCGTAGAAGCCTGTGATTGCTTGCAAGGCAGTTTCACAAACGAGACAGGCGAATTCGGCTTGTAGCTGCCTGAGATTTCGTGAAAGGCAGTTTTCACAAAAGAGCCAAGAGAAGTCGGATCGTAGCCGCCTGACATTGCTTTTAAGGCAGTTGTAACAAAAGAGCCAGGAGAAATCGGCTCTTAGCCCCCCTGGGATTGCTTGTAAGGCAATTGGCACAAAAAGCCAGGAGAAGTGGGATTGCTTCAGCCTGAGATTGCTTTTCAGGCAGTTGTCACAATAGAGCCAGGATAATTCGGCTTGTAGCAGCTTGAGATTGCTTGTAAGGCAGTTACCACAAAACAGCCAGGAGAAATCGTCACGTAGGCGCCTGGGATTGCTTTTTTAAGGCAATTGGCACAAAAAGTAATTGGCCTAGCGGCAGCCGGATATTGCTTCTAAGACAGTTCGCACAAAAGAGACAGTAGATGTCGATTTGTAGCGGCCTGAGATTGCTTGCAAGGCAGTTGTCTCAAGAGAGCCGGGAGAATTCGGTTTGTAGCAGCCTGAGATTGCTTTTAAGTCAGTTGCCACAAAAGAGCCAGGAGAAATCGGCTCGTGGCCGCCTGGAATTGCTTGTAAGACAATTGGCACAAAAAGCCAGGAGAATTGGGATTGCTGCTGCCTGAGATTGCTTCTAAAGGAAGTTTTCACAAATGAACCAAGAAAAGTCGGCTCGTAGAAATATTGGTGTCCAATTGTTCAAGTGAAATATGACTGATTTCCCAGTTTAGGGAAGCATGACAATTTCCGCAAATGAGCTAACACAAGTCCACATACCGTTGAATTTCGACTCGACTCTAATCAAGGTGTCGAAAAAACTTTTGTAATTATGGATAAGGCAAGAAATTCTCGAGAATTGGACACCAATATTTTGTGGATTGCATAAAAAGGAAAAATTACAAATGCATTCTTATTGTGGACACTGTAATTAGACGCTGTAAATTGTCAGACGACATACCGCGCACATGGTAAAAGCTGTACTTTTTACTATCTGAGCAAATGAAAAATCCCTGTATAAATAGACAAATCAAATAATTGCACACAATTTGATATCCATTTTGAAAATATATCTTTTACTGGAAAAAAAAGTTATAAACAAGTGAAATATCACTGATTTCCCAGTTTAGGGCCGCATGACAATTTCCGCAAATGAGCTAACACAAGCCCCATAGCGATAAATGTCGACTCGACTCTTTTGAAGGCGTCGAAAAAACTTTTGTAATTATGGAAAACGCAATAAATTCTCGACAATTGGACACCAATATTTTGTGGATTCGATAAAAAGGAAAAATTAGAAATGCAGTCTTATTGTCCAAACTGGAATTCGGACGCTGTAAATTGTCAGTCGACATACCGCGCAGATGGTGAAAGCTGTACTTTTTACTATCTGAGCAAATGAAAAATCCCTGTATAAATAGACAAATCAAATAATTGCACACAATTTGATACCCATTTTTAAAATATTTCTTTTACTGGAAAAAAGTTATAAACAAGTGAATTATGACTGATTTCCCAGTTTAGTACCGCGTGACAATTTCCGCAAATGAGTTAATATTTGTGCCCATACCGTTAAATTTCGACTCGACTCTTTTGAAGGCGTCGAAAAAACTTTTGTAATTATGGAAAAGGCAAGAAATTCCCGACAATTAGACACCAACATTTTGTGGATTAGATAAAATGGAAAAATTAGAAATGCAGTCTTATTGTGCACACTGGAATTCGGACGCTGTAAATTTTCAGATGGCATATCGCGCACATGGTGAAAGCTGTACTTTTTACTATCTGACCAAAAGAAAAATCCCATGTAAACATAGATAAATATAATAATTTGGCACAATTTGATACCGATTTTGAAAATATTTCTTTTTCTGGAAAAAAGTTATAAACAAGTTAATTAGCACTGATTTCCCAGTTTAGTTCCGCGTGACAATTTCCGCAAATGAGTTAACACAAAGTCCCCATACAGTTGAATTTCTAATCGACTCTAATTAAGGTGTCGAAAAAACTTTTGTAATTATGGATAAGGCAAGAAATTATCGACAATTGGACAGTAATATTTTGTGGATTCTATAAAAAGGAAAAATTACAAATGCATTCTTATTGGCCACACTGGAATTCGGACGCTGTAAATTGTCAGACGACATACCGCGCACATGTTGAAAGCTGTTCTTTTTACTATCTGAGCAAATGAAAACTCCCTGTAAACATAGACAAATCAAATAATTGCACACAATTTGATATCCATTTTCAAAATATTTCTTTTACTGGAAAAAAGTTATAAACAAGTGAAATATCACTGACTTCCCAGTTTAGGGCCGCATGACAATTTCCGCAAATGAGCTAACACAAGTCCCCATACCGTTTAATTTCGCCTCGACTCTATTCAATGTGTCGAAAAAACTTTTGGAATTATGGATAAAGTAAGACATTCCCGAAAATTGGACACCAATATTTTGTGAATTCGATAAAAAGGAAAAATTAGAAATGCAGTCTTACTGTGCTCACTGGAATTCGGACGCTGTAAATTGTCAGACGACATACCGCGCACATGGTGAAAGCTGTACTTTTTACTATCTGAGCAAATGAAAAATCCCTGTAAACATAGACAAATCAAATAATTAAACACAATTTGAGACCCATTTCAAAAATATTTCTTTTACTGGAAAAAATTATAAACAAGTGAAATATGACTGATTACCCATATTAAATGCGCATGATGATTTCAGCAAATGAGATAACACAAGTCCCCATACCGTTGAATGTAGCCTCGTCTCTATTCAATGTGTCGAAAAAACTTTTGTAATTATGGATAAGGCAAAAAATTCCCGACAATAGGACTCCAATATTTTGTGGATTCTATAAAAAGGAAAAATTAGAAATGCAGTGTTATTGTGCACACTGGAATTCGGACGCTATAAATTGTCAGACGACATACCGCGAACATGGTGAAAGCTGTACTTTTTACTATCTCAGCAAATGAAAAATCCCTGTAAACATAGACAAATCAAATAATTGCACACAATTTGATACCCAGTTTGAAAATATTTCTTTTACTGGAAAAAAGGTATAAACAAGTGAAATATGGCTGATTCGCAGGTTAGGGCCGCATGAGAATTTCCGCAAATGACCTAACACAACTCCCCATACCGTTGAATTTCGACTCGACTCTAATCAAGGTGTCGAAAACACTTTTGTAAGTATGGATAAGGCAAGAATTTCTCGACAATTGGACAGCAATAATTTGCGGATTCTATAAAAAGGCAAAATTAGAAATGCAATCTTATTGTGCACACTGGAATTCGGACGCTGTAAATTGTCAGACGACATAGCGCGCACATGGTGAAAGCTGTATTTTTTACTATCTGAGCAAATGAAAAATCCCCGTAGGCATAGACAAATCCCAAAATTGCACACAATTTGATACCAATTTTGAAAATATTTCTTTTACTGGAAAAAAGTTATAAACAAGTGAAATATGGCTGATTCCCAGGTTAGGGCCGCATGACAATTTCCGCAAATGAGCTAACACAAGTCCCCATACCGTTGAATTTCGCCTCGACTCAATTCAAGGTGTCGAAAAAACATTTGTAATTATGGATAAGGTACGGAATTCCCGACAAATGGACACCAATATTTTGTGGATTCTATAAAAAGGAAAAATTAGAAATGCAATCTTAATGTGCACACTGGAATTCGGACGCTGTAAATTGTCAGACGAAATACCGCGCACATGGTGAAAGCTGTACTTTGTACGATCTGACCAAATGAAAAATCCCTGTAAACATAGACAAATCAAATAATTAAACACAATTTGAGACCCATTTCAAAAATATTTCTTTTACTGGAAAAAAGTTATAAACAAGTGAGATATGACATATTTCCCAGTTTAAGGCCGCATGAGAATTTCCGCAAATGAGCTAACACAAGTCCCCATACTGTTGAATTTCGACACGACTCTAATCAATGTGTAGAAAAAACTTTTGTAATTATGGATAAGGCAAGAAATTCCCGACAATTGGAAAACAATATTTTGTGGATTAGATAAAATGGAAAAATTAGAAATGCAGTCTTATTGTGCACACTGGAATTCGGACGCTGTAAATTTTCAGACGGCATGTCGCGCACATGGTGAAAGCTGTACTTTTTACTATCTGACCAAAAGAAAAATCCCATGTAAACATAGATAAATATAATAATTTGGCACAATTTGATACCGATTTTGAAAATATTTCTTTTTCTGGAAAAAAGTTATAAACAAGTGAATTATGACTGATTTACCAGTTTAGTTCCGCGTGACAATTTCCGCAAATGAGTTAACACAAAGTCCCCATACAGTTGAATTTCGAATCGACTCTAATCAAGGTGTCGAAAAAACTTTTGTAATTATGGATAAGGCAAGAAATTATCGACAATTGGACAGTAATATTTTGTGGATTCTATAAAAAGGAAAAATTACAAATGCATTCTTATTACCCACACTGGAATTCGGACGCTGTAAATTGTCAGACGACATACCGCGCACATGTTGAAAGCTGTTCTTTTTACTATCTGAGCAAATGAAAAATCCCTGTAAACATAGACAAATCAAATAATTGCACACAATTTGATATCCATTTTCAAGATATTTCTTTTACTGGAAAAAAGTTATAAACAAGTGAAATATCACTGACTTCCCAGTTTAGGGCCGCATGACAATTTCCGCAAATGAGCTAACACAAGTCCCCATACCGTTGAATTTCGCCTCGACTCTATTCAATGTGTCGAAAAAACTTTTGTAATTATGGATAAAGTAAGACATTCCCGAAAATTGGACACCAATATTTTGTGAATTCGAAAAAAAGGAAAAATTGGAAATGCAGTCTTACTGTGCTCACTGGAATTCGGACGCTGTAAATTGTAAGACGACATACCGCGAACATGGTGAAAGCTGTACTTTTTACTATCTCAGCAAATGAAAAATCCCTGTAAACATAGACAAATCAAATAATTGCACACAATTTGATACCCAGTTTGAAAATATTTCTTTTACTGGAAAAAAGGTATAAACAAGTGAAATATGACTTATTTCCCAGTTTAGGGCCGCATGAGAATTTCCGCAAATGACCTAACACAACTCCTCATACCGGTGAATTTCGACTCGACTCTAATCAAGGTGTCGAAAACACTTTTGTAATTATGGATAAGGCAAGAATTTCTCGACAATTGGACAGCAATATTTTGTGGATTCTATAAAAAGGCAAAATTAGAAATGCAATCTTATTGTGCACACTGGAATTCGGACGCTGTAAATTGTCAGACGACATACCGCGCACATGGTGAAAGCTGTATTTTTTACTATCTGAGCAAATGAAAAATCCCCGTAGACATAGACAAATCCCAAAATTGCACACAATTTGATACCAATTTTGAAAATATTTCTTTTACTGGAAAAAAGTTATAAACAAGTGAAATATGGCTGATTCCCAGGTTAGGGCCGCATGACAATTTCCGCAAATGAGCTAACACAAGTCCCCATACCGTTGAATTTCGCCTTGACTCAATTCAAGGTGTCGAAAAAACATTTGTAATTATGGATAAGGTACGGAATTCCCGACAAATGGACACCAATATTTTGTGGATTCTATAAAAAGGAAAAATTAGAAATGCAATCTTAATGTGCACACTGGAATTCGGACGCTGTAAATTGTCAGACGAAATACCGCGCACATGGTGAAAGCTGTACTTTGTACGATCTGACCAAATGAAAAATCCCTGTAAACATAGACAAATCAAATAATTAAACACAATTTGAGACCCATTTCAAAAATATTTCTTTTACTGGAAAAAAGTTATAAACAAGTGAGATATGACATATTTCCCAGTTTAGGGCCGCATGAGAATTTCCGCAAATGAGCTAACACAAGTCCCCATACTGTTGAATTTCGACACGACTCTAATCAATGTGTAGAAAAAACTTTTGTAATTATGGATAAGGCAAGAAATTCCCGACAATTGGAAAACAATATTTTGTGGATTAGATAAAATGGAAAAATTAGAAATGCAGTCTTATTGTGCACACTGGAATTCGGACGCTGTAAATTTTCAGACGGCATGTCGCGCACATGGTGAAAGCTGTACTTTTTACTATCTGACCAAAAGAAAAATCCCATGTAAACATAGATAAATATAATAATTTGGCACAATTTGATACCGATTTTGAAAATATTTCTTTTTCTGGAAAAAAGTTATAAACAAGTGAATTATGACTGATTTCCCAGTTTAGTTCCGCGTGACAATTTCCGCAAATGAGTTAACACAAAGTCCCCATACAGTTGAATTTCGAATCGACTCTAATCAAGGTGTCGAAAAAACTTTTGTAATTATGGATAAGGCAAGAAATTATCGACAATTGGACAGTAATATTTTGTGGATTCTATAAAAAGGAAAAATTACAAATGCATTCTTATTACCCACACTGGAATTCGGACGCTGTAAATTGTCAGACGACATACCGCGCACATGTTGAAAGCTGTTCTTTTTACTATCTGAGCAAATGAATAATCCCTGTAAACATAGACAAATCAAATAATTGCACACAATTTGATATCCATTTTCAAGATATTTCTTTTACTGGAAAAAAGTTATAAACAAGTGAAATATCACTGACTTCCCAGTTTAGGGCCGCATGACAATTTCCGCAAATGAGCTAACACAAGTCCCCATACCGTTGAATGTAGCCTCGACTCTATTCAATGTGTCGAAAAAACTTTTGTAATTATGGATAAAGTAAGACATTCCCGAAAATTGGACACCAATATTTTGTGAATTCGAAAAAAAGGAAAAATTGGAAATGCAGTCTTACTGTGCTCACTGGAATTCGGACTCTGTAAATTGTCAGACGACATACCGCGAACATGGTGAAAGCTGTACTTTTTACTATCTCAGCAAATGAAAAATCCCTGTAAACATAGACAAATCAAATAATTGCACACAATTTGATACCCAGTTTGAAAATATTTCTTTTACTGGAAAAAAGGTATAAACAAGTGAAATATGACTTATTTCCCAGTTTAGGGCCGCATGAGAATTTCCGCAAATGACCTAACACAACTCCTCATACCGGTGAATTTCGACTCGACTCTAATCAAGGTGTCGAAAACACTTTTGTAATTATGGATAAGGCAAGAATTTCTCGACAATTGGACAGCAATATTTTGTGGATTCTATAAAAAGGCAAAATTAGAAATGCAATCTTATTGTGCACACTGGAATTCGGACGCTGTAAATTGTCAGACGACATACCGCGCACATGGTGAAAGCTGTATTTTTTACTATCTGAGCAAATGAAAAATCCCCGTAGACATAGACAAATCCCATAATTGCACACAATTTGATACCATTTTTGAAAATAATTCTTTTACTGGAAAAAAGGTATAAACAAGTGAAATATGGCTGATTCGCAGGTTAGGGCCGCATGACAATTTCCGCAAATGAGGTAACACAAGTCCCCATACCGTTGAATTTCGCCTCGACTCTATTCAAGGTGTCGAAAAAACATTTGTAATTATGGATAAGGTACGGAATTCCCGACAATTGGACACCAATATTTTGTGGATTCTATAAAAAGGAAAAATTAGAAATGCAGTCTTAATGTGCACACTGGAATTCGGACGCTGTAAATTGTCAGACGAAATACCGCGCACATGGTGAAAGCTGTACTTTTTACGATCTGACCAAATGAAAGATCCCTGTAAACATAGACAAACCAAATAATTAAACACAATTTGAGACCCATTTCAAAAATATTTCTTTTACTGGAAAAAAGTTATAAACAAGTGAGATATGACTTATTTCCCAGTTTAGGGCCGCAAGAGAATTTCCGCAAATGAGCTAACACAAGTCCCCATACTGTTGAATTTCGACTCGACTCTAATCAAGGTGTCGAAAAAACTTTTGTAAATATGGATAAGGCAAGAAATTCCCGACAATTGGAAAACAATATTTTGTGGATACTATAAAAAGGAAAAATTAGAAATGCAGTCTTATTGTGCACACTGGAATTCGGAGGCTGTAAATCGTCAGACGACATAACGTGCACATGATGAAAGCTGTACTTTTTACAATCTGACCAAATGAAAAATCACTGTATACATAGAGCCACCAAATAATTGCACACAATTTGATACCCATTTTGAAAATATTTCTTTTACTGGTAAAAAGTTATAAACAAGTGAGTTATGACTTATTTCCCAGTTTAGGGCCGCATGAGAATTTCCGCAAATGAGCTAACACAATCCCCATACCGTTGAATTTCGCCTCGACTCTATTCAATGTGTCGAAAAAACTTTTGTAATTATGGATAAGGTAAGAAATTCCCGAAAATTGGACACCAATATTTTGTGGATTCTATAAAAATGCAAAATTAGAAATGCAATCTTATTGTGCACACTGGAATTCGGACGCTGTAAATTGTCAGACGACATACCGCGCACATGGTCAAAGCTGTACTTTTTACTTTCTGACCAAATGAAAAATCCCTGTAAACATAGACAAATCAAATAATTAAACACAATTTGAGACCCATTTCAAAAATATTTCTTTTACTGGAAAAAATTATAAACACGTGAAATATGACTGATTACCCATATTAAATCCGCATGATGATTTCCGCAAATGAGATAACACAAGTCCCCATACCGTTGAATGTAGCCTCGACTCTATTCAATGTGTCGAAAAAACTTTTGTAATTATGGATAGGCAAAAAATTCTCGACAATAGGACACCAATATTTTGTGGATTCTATAAAAAGGAAAAATTAGAAATGCAGTGTTATTGTGCACACTGGAATTCGGACGCTGTAAATTGTCAGACGACATACCGCGAACATGGTGAAAGCTGTACTTTTTACTATCTCAGCAAATGAAAAATCCCTGTAAACATAGACAAATCAAATAATTGCACACAATTTGATACCCAGTTTGAAAATATTTCTTTTACTGGAAAAAAGGTATAAACAAGTGAAATATGACTTATTTCCCAGTTTAGGGCCGCATGAGAATTTCCGCAAATGACCTAACACAACTCCCCATACCGTTGAATTTCGACTCGACTCTAATCAAGGTGTCGAAAACACTTTTGTAATTATGGATAAGGCAAGAATTTCTCGACAATTGGACAGCAATATTTTGTGGATTCTATAAAAAGGCAAAATTAGAAATGAAATCTTATTGTGCACACTGGAATTCGGACGCTGTAAATTGTCAGACGACATACCGCGCACATGGTGAAAGCTGTATTTTTTACTATCTGAGCAAATGAAAAATCCCCGTAGACATAGACAAATCCCATAATTGCACACAATTTGATACCGATTTTGAAAATATTTCTTTTACTGGAAAAAAGTTATAAACAAGTGAAATATGGCTGATTCCCAGGTTAGGGCCGCATGACAATTTCCGCAAATGAGCTAACACAAGTCCCCATACCGTTGAATTTCGCCTCGACTCCATTCAAGTTGTCGAAAAAACATTTGTAATTATGGATAAGGTACGGAATTCCCGACAAATGGAAACCAATATTTTGTGGATTCTATTAAAAGGAAAAATTAGAAATGCAGTCTTAATGTGCACACTGGAATTCGGACGCTGTAAATTGTCAGACGAAATACCGCGCACATGGTGAAAGCTGTACTTTTTACGATCTGACCAAATGAAAAATCCCTGTAAACATAGGCAAATCAAATAATTAAACACAATTTGAGACCCATTTCAAAAATATTTCTTTTACTGGAAAAAAGTTATAAACAAGTGAGATATGACTTATTTCCCAGTTTAGGGCCGCATGAGAATTTCCGCAAATGAGCTAACACAAGTCCCCATACTGTTGAATTTCGACTCGACTCTAATCAATGTGTCGAAAAAACTTTTGTAATTATGGATAAGGCAAGAAATTCCCGACAATTGGAAAAAAATATTTTGTGGATACTATAAAAAGGAAAAATTAGAAATGCAGACTTATTGTGCACACTGGAATTCGGAGGCTGTAAATCGTCAGACGACATAACTTGCACATGGTGAAAGCTGTACTTTTTACAATCTGACCAAATGAAAAATCACTGTATACATAGACCCACCAAATAATTGCACACAATTTGATACCCATTTTGAAAATATTTCTTTTACTGGAAAAATGTTATAAACAAGTGAGTTATGACTTATTTCCCAGTTTAGGGCCGCATGAGAATTTCCGCAAATCAGCTAACACAATCCCCATACCGTTGAATTTCGCCTCGACTCTATTCAATGTGTCGAAAAAACTTTTGTAATTATGGATAAGGTAAGAAATTCCCGAAAATTGGACACCAATATTTTGTGGATTCTATAAAAAGGCAAATTTATAAATGCAATCTTATTGTGCACACTGGAATTCGGACGCTGTAAATTGTCAGACGACATACCGCATACATGGTCAAAGCTGTACTTTTTACTATCTGACCAAATGAAAAATCCCTGTAAACATAGACAAATCAAATAATTAAACACAATTTGAGACCCATTTCAAAAATATTTCTTTTACTGGAAAAAATTATAAACACGTGAAATATGACTGATTACCCATATTAAATCCGCATGATGATTTCCGCAAATGACATAACACAAGTCCCCATACCGTTGAATGTAGCCTCGACTCTATTCAATGTGTCGAAAAAACTTTTGTAATTATGGATAAGGCAAAAAATTCCCGACAATAGGACAGCAATATTGTGTGGATTCTATAAAAAGGAAAAATTAGAAATGCAGTGTTATTGTGCACACTGGAATTCGGACGCTGTAAATTGTCAGACGACATACCGCGCACCTGGTGAAACGTGTACTTTTTACTATCTGACCAAATGAAAAATCCATGTATACATAGACCAACCAGATAATTGCACACAATTTGATACCCATTTTGAAAATATTTCTTTTACTGGAAAAAATTATAAAAAAGTGAAATATGACTTATTTACCAGTTTAGGGCCGCATGAGAATTTCCGCAAATGAGCTAACACATGTCTCCATACCGTTGAATTTCGACTCGACTCTAATCAATGTGTCGAAAAAACTTTTGTAATTATGGATAAGGCAAGAAATTCCAAACAATTGGAGAGCAATATTTTGTCGATTCTATAAAAAGGAAAAATTAGATATGCAGTCTTATTGTGCACACTGGAATTCGGACGCTGTAAATTGTCAGACGACATACCGCGCACCTGGTGAAACGTGTACTTTTTACTATCTGTCCAAATGAAAAATCCCTGTATACATAGACCAACCAGATAATTGCACACAATTTGATAACCATTTTGAAAATATTTCTTTTACTGGAAAAAAGCTATAAACAAGTGAAATATGACTAATTACCCAGTTTAGGGCCGCATGAAAATTTCCGCAAATGAACTAACACAATTCCCCATACCGTTGAATTTCGCCTCGACTCTATTCAAGTTGTCGAAAAACCTTTTGTAATTATGGATAAGGCATGAAATTCCCGACATTTGGACACCAATATTTTGTGGATTCGATAAAAAGGAAAAATTAGACATGCAGTCTTATTGTGCACACTGGAATTCGGACGCTGTAAACCGTCAGACAACATACCGCGCACATGGTGAAAGCTGTACTTTTTACTATCTGAGCAAATGAAAAATCACTGTATACATAGACCAACCAAATAATTGCACACAATTTGATACCCATTTTGAAAATATTTCTTTTACTGGAAAAAAGTTATAAACAAGTGAGATATGACTTATTTCCCAGTTTAGGGCCGCATGAGAATTTCCGCAAATGAGCTAACACAAGTCCCCATACCGTTGAATTTCGACTCGACTCTAATCAAGGTGTCGAAAAAACGTTTGTAATTATGGATAAGGCAAGAGATTCCTGACAATTGGAGAGCAATATTTTGTGGATTCTATAAAAAGGAAAAATTAGAAATGCAGTGTTATTGTGCATAATGGAATTCGGAGGCTGTAAATCGTCAGACGACATACCGCGCACATGGTGAAAGCTGTACTTTATACTATCTGACCAAATGAAAAATCACTGTATACATAGACCAACCAAATAATTGGACACAATTTGATACCCATTTTGAAAATATTTCTTTTCCTGGAAAAATTTATAAACAAGTGAGATATGACTTATTTCCCGGTTTAGGGCCGCATGAGAATTTCTGCAAATGGGCTAACACAAGTCCCCATACCGTTGAATTTCGACTCGACTCTAATCAATGTGTCGAAAAAACGTTTGTAATTATGGATAAGGCAAGAGATTCCCGACAATTGGAGAGCAATATTTGTCGATTCTATAAGAAGGAAAAATTAGAAATGCAGTCTTATTGTGCACACTGGAATTCGGACGCTGTAAATTGTCAGACGACATACAGCGCACCTGGTGAAACGTGTACTTTTTACTATCTGACCAAATGAAAAATCCCTGTATACATAGACCAAACTGGGTATAATTTCTGTGCAAATAGTTTTTTCGACACTTTGCATAGAGTCGAGGCGAAATTCAACGGTATGGGGACTAATGTTAGCTCATTTGCGGAAATTGTCATGCGGACCTAAACTGGGTAATCATTCATATTTCACTTGTTTATAACTTTTTTCCAGTAAAAGAAATATTTTCTAAATGGGTATCAAATTCTGTGCAAATACTTGTTTGGTCTATGTATACAGGGATGTTTCATTTCGTCAGATAGTAAAACGTACAGCTTTCACCATGTGCGCGGTATGTCGTCTGACAATTTACAGCGTACGAATTCCAGTGTGCACAATAACACTGCATTTCTAATTTTTCCTTTTTATAGAATCCACAAAATATTGGTGTCCTAGTTTCGGTAATTTCTTGCCTTATCCATAATTACAAAAGTTTTTTCGACACCTTGAATAGAGTCGAAGCGAAATTCAACGGTATGGGGACTTGTGTTAGCTCATTTGCGGAAATTTTCATGCGGCCCTAAACTCGGAAATCGGTCATATTTCACTTGTTTATAAATTTTGCAGTAAAAGAAATATTTTCAAAATGGGTTGGCTTCCGGTCAATATTTGATTGTTTGTGCAAGATTATACACTACGTCCAGCAGCTCTGTTTCTGATCTCTTGGTTCCGGTGCATATTTGAGAGTCTAATGTAAAAAGATAAACTACGTCCAGCAGCATGGCCTCTGACCTGTTGGCTTCCGGTCCATATTTGTGCTTCTTTTGTAAGATGATACACTACGTCCAGCAGCCATGACTCTGATCTGTTGGTTTCTGGTGCATATTTGAGC
This sequence comes from Acanthosepion esculentum, assembly GCA_964036315.1. Classification (NCBI taxonomy): domain Eukaryota; kingdom Metazoa; phylum Mollusca; class Cephalopoda; order Sepiida; family Sepiidae; genus Acanthosepion; species Acanthosepion esculentum. The sequence continues at coordinate 69,679,079 of OZ038514.1, forward strand.
GTCTAATGAAAAAGATATACTCCGCCCATCCGCATAACCTCTGATCTGTTGTTCTCGGTTCCATATTTGAGCGTCTAATGTAAGATTTTAGACTACGTCCAGTAGCATGGCCTCTGACCTGTTGGCTTCCGGTCCATATTAGTGCGTCTTGTGTTTGATAATACACTACGTCCAGCAGCCATGATTCTGATCTGCAAGCAACAGGGACTCTGACGTGTTGGCTTCCGGTCCATATTTGAGCGTCTTGTGTCAGATGATACACTACGTCCAACAGCCGGGATTCTGATCTGTTGGTTTCAGGTGCATATTTGAGCGTCTAATGTAAAAAGCTAAACTACGTCCAGCAGCTTGGCCTCTGATCTGTTGGTTTCCAATCCATATTTGAGCGTCTACTGTAAGATTTTAGACTACGTCCAGAAGCATGGCCTCTTACCAGTTGGCTTCCGGTTCATATTAGAGCGTCTTGTATCAGATGATACACTACGTCCAGCATCCCTGTTTCTGATCTCTTGGTTTCTGGTGCATATTTGAGCGTCTAATGTAGAAAGATAAACTACGTCCCGCAGCATGGCCTCTGATCTGTTGGTTTCCCGTCCATATTTGAGCTTCTAATGTAAGAATTTAGACTACGTCCAGCAGCATGACCTCTGACCTTTTGGCTTCCGGTCCATATTTGAGCGTCTTTTGTAAGATGATACACTACGTCCAGCAGCCATGTTTGTGATCTCTTGGTTTCTGGTGCATATTTGAGCGTCTAATGTAAAAACATAAACTACGTCCAGCAGAATGGCCTCTGATCGGTTGGTTTCCGGTCCATATTTGAGCGTCTAATGTAAGATTTTAAACTACGCCCTGCAGCATGGCCTCTGACCTGTTAGCTTCCGGTCCATATTTGAAAGTCTTGTGTAAGAAGATACACTACGTCCAGCAGCCATGATTCTGATCTGTTGGTTTTTGGTGCATATTTGAGCGTCTAATGTAAAAAGATAAACTACGTCCAGCAGCCCTGTTTCTGATCTCTTGGTTTCTTGTGCATATTTGAGCGTCTAATGTAAAAAGATAAACTACCTCCAGCAGCATGGCATCTGATCTGTTGGTTTCCGGTCCATATTTGAGCGTCTAATGTAAGACCTTAGACTACGTCCAGCAGCATGGCGTCTGACCTGTTAGCTTCCGGTCCATATTTGAGCGTCTTGTGTAAGATGATACACTAGGTCCAGCAGCCATGATTCTGATCTGTTGCTTCTGGTGCATATTTGAGGGTTTAATATAAAAAGCTAAACTACGTCCAGCAGCATGGCCTCTTATCTGTTGGTTTCCATCCATATTTGAGCGTCTAATGTAAGATTTTAGACTACGTCCAGCAGCATAACCTCTGACCTTTTGGCTTCATGTCCATATTTGAGGGTCTTGTGTAAGATGATAAACTACGTCCGGCAACCATGTTTCTGATCTCTTGGTTTCTGTTGCATATTTGAGCGTCTAATGTAAAAAGATAAACTACGTCCAGCTGCATGGCCTCGGATCTGTTGGTTTCCCGTCCATATTTGAGGGTTTATTGTAAGATTTTAGATTACGTCTAGCAGCATGGCCTCTGACCTGTTGGCTTCTGTCCATATTTGAGCGTCTTGTGTAAGATGATACACTACGTCCAGCAGCCATGATTCTGATCTGTTGGTTCTGGTGCATATTTTAGCGTCTAATGTAAAAAGATAAACTACGTCCAGCAGCATGGCCTCTGATCTCTTGGTTTCCCATCCATATTTGAGCCTCTAATGTAAGATATATAGTCCAGCAGCATGGCCTCTGACCTGTTGGCTTCCGGTCAATATTTGAGCTTCTTGTGTAAGATGATACTCTACGTCCAGCAGCCGGGATTCTGATCTGTTGGTTTCTGGTGCATATTTGAGAGTCTAATGTAAAAAGCTAAACTACGTCCAGCAGCTTGGCCTCTTATCTGTTGGTTTCCAGTCCATATTTGAGCGTCTAATGTAAGATTGTAGACTACGTCCAGCAGCATTGCCTCTTACCAGTTGGCTTCCGGTTCGTATTTGAGCGTCTTGTATCATATGATACACTACGTCCAGCATCCCTGTTTCTGATCTCTTGGTTTCTGGTGCATATTTCAGCGTCTAATGTAGAAAGATAAACCAAGTCCAGAAGCATGGCCTCTGATCTGTTGGTTTCCGGTCCATGTTTGAGCGTCTTTTGTAAGATGATACACTACGTCCAGCAGCCATGTTTGTGTCCTCTTGGTTTCTGGTGCATATTTGAGCGTCTAATGTAAAAAGATAAACTACGTCCAGCAGAATGGCCTCTGATCGGTTGGTTTCCGGTCCATATTTGAGCGTCTAATGTAAGATTTTAGACTACGTCCTGCAGCATGGCCTCTGACCTGTTAGCTCCCAGTCCATATTTAGCGTCTTGTGTAAAAAGATACACTACGTCCAGCATCCATTATTCTGATCTGTTGGTTTCTGGTGCATATTTGAGCGTCTTATGTAACATGATACACTACGTCCAGCAGCCCTGTTTCTGATCTCTTGGATTCTTGTGTATATTCGAGCGTCTAATGTAAAAAGATAAACTACGTCCAGCAGCATGGCCTCTGATCTGTTGGTTTCCGGTCTATGTTTGAGCGTCTAATGTAAGATTTTAGACTACGTCCAGCAGCATGACCTCTGACATTTTGGCTTCCGGTCCATATTTGAGCGTCTAATGTAAGATTTTAGACTACGTCCAGAAGCATGACCTCTGACCTCTTGGCTTCCGGTCCATATTTGAGCGTCTTGTGTAAGATGATACACTACATCCAGCAGCCCTTTTTCTGATCTCTTGGTTTCTGGTGCATATTTGAGCGTCTAATGTAAAAGGATAAACTACGTCCAGCAGCATGGCCTCTGATCTGTTGGTTTCCAGTCCATATTTGAGCGTCTAATGTAAGATTTTACACTACGTCCAGCAGCATGGCTTCTGACCTGTTGGCTTCCGGTCCATATTTGAGCGTCTTGTGTAAGATGATACACTACGTCCAGCAGCCATGATTCTGATCAGTTGGTTTCTGGTGCATATTTGAGCGTTTAATGTAAAAAGATAAACTACACCCAGCAGCATGGCCTCTGATCTGTTGGTTTCTGCTCCATATTTGAGCATCTAATGTAAGATTTTAGACTACGACCAGCAGCATGGCCTCTGACCTGTTGGATTCCGGTCCATATTTGAGCGTCTTCTGTAAGATGATACACTACGACCAGCAGAGCTGTTTCTGATCCCTTGGTTTCTGGTGCATACTTGAGCGTCTAATGTAAAAAGATAAACTACGTCCAGTAGCATGGCTTCTGATCTATTGGTTTCCGGTCGATATTTGAGCGTCTAATTTAAGATTTTAGATTACGTCCAGCAGCATGGCCACTGACCTGTTGGCTTCCGGTCCATATTTGAGCGTCTTGTGTCAGATGATACACTACGTCCAGCAGCCATGATTCTGATCTTTTGGTTTCTGGTGCATATTTGAGCGTCTAATATAAAAAGAAAAACTACGTCCAGCAGCATGGCCTCTGATCTGTTGGTTTACGGTCCATATTTGAGCGTCTAATGTAAGATTTTAGATTAAGACCAGCAGCATGGCCTCTGACTTGTTGGCTTCCGGTCCACATGTAAGCGTCTTGTGTAAGATGATACACTACGTCCAGCAGCCCTGTTTCTGATCTCTTGGATTCTGGTGCATATTTGAGCGTCTAATGTAAAAAGATAAACTACGTCCAGCAGCATGGCCTCTGATCTGTTGGTTTCCGGTCCATATTTGAGCGTCTCATGTAAGATTCTAAACTACGTCCAGCAGCATGGCCTCTGACCTGTTGGCTTCCCGTCCATATTTGAGCGTCTTGTGTAAGATGATACACTACGTCCAGCAGCCCTGTTTCTGATCTCTTGGTTTCTTGTGCATATTTGAGCGTCTAATGTAAAAAGATAAACTACGCCCAGCAGCATGGCCTCTGATCTGTTGGTTTCCGGTCCATATTTGAGCGTCTCATGAAAGATTTTAAACTACGTCCAGCAGCTGCCTCTGACCTGTTGGCCTCCGGTCCATATTTGTGCGTCTTGTGTAAGATGATACACTACATCCAGCAGCCCTGTTTCTGATCTCTTGGTTTCTCGTGCATATTTGAGCGTCTAATGTAAAAAGATAAACTACGACCAGCAGCATGGCCTCTGATCTGTTGGTTTCCCGTCCATATTTGAGCGTCTAATGTAAGATTTTAGACTACGTCCAGCAGCATGGCCTCTGACCTGTTGGCTTCCGGTCCATATTTGAGCGTCTCGTGTTTGATGATACACTACGTCCAGCAGCCCTGATTCTGATCTGTTGGTTTCTGGTGCATATTTGAGCGTCTAATGTAAATAGATAAACTACGTCCAGCAGGATGGCCTCTGATCTGTTGGATTCCGGTCCAGATTTTAGCCTCTAATGTAAGATTTTAGACTACTTCCAGCAGCATGGCCTCTGACCTGTTGGCTTCCGGTCCATATTTGAGCGTCTTGTGTAAGATGATACACTACATCCAGCAGCCCTGTTTCTGATCTGTTGGTTTCCGGTCCATATTTGAGCGTCTAATGTATGATTTTTGACTACGTCCAGCAGCATGGCCTCTGACCTGTTGGCTTCTGGTCCATATTTGAGCGTCTTGTGTAAGATGATACACTACATCCAGCAGCCCTGTTTCTGATCTCTGGGATTCTCGTGCATATTTGAGCGTCTAATGTAAAAAGATAAACTACGTCCAGCAGCATGGCCTCTGATCTGTTGGTTTCCCGTCCATATTTGAGCGTCTAATGTAAGATTTTAGACTACGTCCAGCAGCATGGCCTCTGACCGGTTGGCTTCCGGTCCATATTTGAGCGTATTGTGTTTGATGATACACTACGTCCAGCAGCCCTGATTCTGATCTCTTGGTTTCTGGTGCATATTTGAGCATCTAATGTAAATAGATAAACTACGCCCAGCAACATGGCCTCTGACCTGTTGGCTTCCGGTCCATATTTGAGCGTCTTGTGTAAGATGATACACTACGTCCAGCAGCCCTGTTTCTGATCTGTTCGTTTCCCGTCCATATTTGAGCGTCTAATGTAAGATTTTAGACTACGTCCAGCAGCATGGCCTCTGACCGGTTGGCTTCCGGTCCATATTTGAGCGTCTTGTGTTTGATCATACACTACGTCCAGCAGCCATGATTCTGATCTGTTGGTTTCTGGTGCATATTTGACCGTCTAATGTAAAAAGATAAACTACGTCCAGCAGTATGGTCTCGGATCTGTTGTTTTACGGTCCATATTTGAGCGTCTAATGTAAGATTTTAGGCTATTGTCCAGCAGCATGGCTTCTGACATGTTGGCTTCCGCTCCATATTTGAGCGTCTTGTGTAAGATGATACACTAAGTCCAGCAGACCTGTTTCTGACCTCTTTGTTCCTGATGCATATTTGAGCATCTAATGTAAAAAGATAAACTACGTCCAGCAGCATGGCCTCTGATCTGTTGGTTTCCGGTCCATATTTGAGCGTCTAATGTAAGATTTTAAACTACGTCCAGCCGCATGGCCTCTGACCTGTTGGCTTCCGGTCCATATTTGAGCGTCTTGTGTAAGATGATACACTACATCCAGCAGCCCTGTTTCTGATCTCTTGGTTTCTGGTGCATATTTGAGCGTCTAATGTAAAAAGATAAATACGCCCAGCAGCATGGCCTGTGATCTGTTGGATTCCGGTCCATATTTTAGCGTCTAATGTAAGATTTTAGACTACGCCCAGCAGCATGGCCTCTGACCTGTTGGCTTCCAGTCCATATTTGAGCGTCTTGTGTAAGATGATACACTACGTCCAGCAGCCCTGTTTCTGATCTGTTGGTTTCTGGTCAATATTTGAGCGTTTAATGTAAGATTTTAGACTACGTCAAGCAGGATGGCCTCTGACCTGTTGGCATCCGGTCCATATTTGAGCGTCTTGTGTAAGATGATACACTACGTCCAGCAGCCCTGTTTCTGATCTCTTGGTTTCTGGTCCATATTTGAGCGTCTAATGTAAGAAGATAAACTACTTCCAGCAGCATGGCCTCTGATCTGTTGGTTTCCGGTCCATATTTGAGCCTCCAATGTAAGATCTTAGACTACGTCCAGCAGCATGGCCTCTGACCTGTTAGCTTCCGGTCCATATTTGAGAGTCTTGTGTAAGATGATACACTACGTCCAGCAGCCATGATTCTCATCTGTTGCTTCTGGTGCATAGAATGGCCTCTGATCTGTTGGTGTCAAATTGTCGGATATTTCTTACCTTATCCATAAGTACAAATGTTTTTTCGACACCTTAAATAGAGTCGAGGCGAAATTCAACGGTCTGCGGCTTGTGTTAGCTCATTTGAGGAAATTGTCATGCAGCCCTTAACTGGGAAATCAGTCATATTTCACTAGTTTATAACTTTTTTCCAGTAAAAGAAATATTTTCAAAATTGGTATCAAATTGTGTGCAATTATTTGATTTGTCTATGTTTACAGGGATTTTTCATTTGCTCAGATAGTAAAAAGTACAGCTTTCACCATGTGCGCGGTATGTCGTCTGACAATTTACAGCGTCCGAATTCCAGTGTGCACAATAAGAATGCATTTCTAATTTTTCCTTTTCATAGAATCCACAAAATATTGCTGTCCAATTGTCGAGAATTTCTTGTCTTATCCATGATTACAAAAGTTTTTTCGACTCCTTGAATAGAGTCGAGGCGAATTTCAACGGTATGGGGACTTTTGTTAGCTCATTTGCGGAAATTGTCATGCGGACCTAAACTGGGTAATCAGTCATATTTCACTTGTTTATAACTTTTTTCCAGTAAAAGAAATATTTTCAAAATGGGTATCAATTTGTGTGCAATTATTTGGTTGGTCTATGTATACAGGGATTTTTCATTTGGTCAGATAGTAAAAAGTACTGCTTTCACCAGGTGCGCGGTATGTCGTCTGACAATTTACAGCGTCCGAATTCCAGTGTGCACAATAAGACTGCATTTCTAATTTTTCCTTTTTATAGAATCCACAAAATATTGCTGTAAAATTGTCGAGAATTTTATGCCTTATCCATAATTACAAAAGTTTTTTCGACACATTGATTAGAGTCGAGTCGAAATTCAACTGTATGGGGACTTGGGTTAGCTCATTTGCAGAATTTGTCACGCGGCCCGAAATTTGGAAATCAGTCATATTTCACTTGTTAATAACTTTTTTCCAGTAAAAGAAATATTTTAAAATGGGTATCAAATTGTGTGCAATTATTTGATTTGTCTATGTTTACAATGATATTTCATTTGCTCAGATAGTAAAAAGTACAGCTTTCGCCATGTGCGCGGTATGTCGTTTGACAATTTACAGCGACCGAATTCCAGTGTGCACAATAAGAATGCATTTCTAATTTTTCCTTTTTATAGAATCGACAAAATATTGTGTGAAAATTTACAGCGTCAGAATTCCAGTGTGCACAATAAGACTGCATATCTAATTTTTCCATTTAAAAGAATCTACAAAATATTGGGCTCCAATTGTCAGGAATTTCTTGCCTTATCCATAATTACAAAAGTATTTTCGACACATTGAATAGATTCGAGGCGAAATTTAACGGTATGGGGATTGTGTTAGCTCATTTGCAGAAAATGTCATGCGACCCTAAACTGGGAAATCAGTCATATTTCACTTGTTTATAACTTTTTCCAGTAAAAGCAATATTTTCAAAATGGGTATCAAATTGTGTGCAATTATTTGATTTGTCTACGTTTACAGGGATTTTTCATTTGGTCAGATAGTAAAAAGTACAGCTTTCACCATGTGCGCGGTATGTCGTCTGACAATTTACAGTGTCAGAATTCCAGTGTGCACAATAAGACTGCATTTCTCATTTTTCCTTTTTATCGAATCAACAAAATATTGGTGTCCAATTGTTGGGAATTTCTTGCCTTATCCATAATTACAAAAGTTTTTTCGTCACCTTGATTAGAGTCGATTCGAAATTCAACGGTATGGGGACTTGTGACAGTTCATTTGCGGAAATTTTCATGCGACCCTAAACTTTGAAGTCAGTCATATTTCACTTGTTTATAACTTTTTTCCAGTAAAAGAAATATTTTAAAAATGGGTATGAAATTTTGTGCAATTATTTGATTTGTCTATGTCTACAGGGATTTTTCATTTGCTCAGATAGTAAAAAGCCCAGCTCTCAGCATGTGCGCGGTATGTCGTCTGACAATTTACAGCGTCCGAATTCCAGTGTGCACAATAAGACTGCATTTTCTAATTTTTCTTTTTTATAGCATCCACAAAATATTGGTGATCAATTGTCTGGAATTTATTGCCTTATCCATAATTACAAAAGATTTTTCGACACCTTGAATAAAGTCGAGGCGAAATTCAACGGTATGTGTACTTGTGTTAGCTCATTTGCGGAAATTGTCATGCGGCCCTAAACTGGGAAATCAGTCATAATTCACTTGTTTATTGCTTTTTTCCAGTAAAAGAAATATTTTTAAAATGGGTATAAAATTGTGTGCAATTATTTGATTTGTCTATTTTTACAGGGATTTTCATTTGGTCAGATAGTAAAAAGTACAGTTTTCACCCTGTGCGCGGTATGTCGTCTGACAATTTACATCGTCAGAATTCCAGTGTGCACAATAAGACTGCATTTCTAATTTTTCCTTTTAAACGAATCCACAAAATATTGGACTCCAATTGTCAGGAATTTCTTGCCTTATCCATAATTACAAAAGTTTTTTCGACACCTTGAATAAAGTCGAGGCGAAATTCAACGGTATGTGTACTTGTGTTAGCTCATTTGCGGAAATTGTCATGCGGCCCTAAACTGGGAAATCAGTCATATTTCAATAGTTTATAACTTTTTTCCAGTAACAGAAATATTTTCAAACTGAATATCAAATTGTGTGCAATTATTTGATTTGTCTATGTATACAGGGATTTTTCATTTGCTCAGAAATTAAAAAGTACATCTTTCACCATGTGCGCGGTATGTCGTCTGACAATTTACAGCGTCCGAATTCCAGTGTGCACAATAAGACTGCATTTCTAATTTTTCCTTTTGATAGAATCCACAAAATATTGCTGTCCAATTGTCGAGAATTTCTTGCCGGATCCATAATTAAAAAAGTTTTTTCGACACCTTGAATAGAGTCGAGAAGAAATTCAACGGTATGGGGACTTCTCTTAGCCCATTTGCGGATATTTTCATGCGGTCACTAAACTGGGAATTAGTCATAATTCACTTGTTTATAACTTTTTTCCTGTAAAAGAAATATTTTCTAAATGGTTATCAGATTGTGTGCAATTATGTGATTTGTCTATGTATAAAAGGATTTTTCATTTGCTCAGATAGTAAAAAGTACAGCTTTCACCATATGCGGGTTATGTGGTCTGACAGTTTACAGCGTCCGAATTCCAGTGTGCAAAATAAGACTGCATTTCTTATTTTTCAATTTTATAGAATCCACAAAATATTGGTGACCAATTGTCGGGAATTTCTTGCCTTATCCATAATTACAAAAGATTTTTCGACACCTTGAATAAAGTCGAGGCGAAATTTAACGGTATGTGTACTTGTGTTAGCTCATTTGCGGAAATTGTCATGCGGCCTTAAACTGGGAAATCAGTCATAATTCACTTGTTTATAACTTTTTCCTGTAAAAGAAATATTTTCAAACGGGGTATCAATTTGTGTGCAATTATTTGATTTGAGTATGTTTACAGGGATTTTTCATTTGGTCAGATAGTAAAAAGTACAGCTTTCACCATTTGCGCGGTATGTCTTCTTCCAATTTACAGCGTCCGAATTCCAGTGTTCACAATAAGACTGCATTTCTAATTTTGCGATTTTAACGAATCCACAAAATATTGGTCTCCAATTGTCAGGAATTTCTTGCCTTATCCATAATTACAAAAGTATTTTCGACACATTGAATAGATTCGAGGCGAAATTCAACGGTATGGGGACTTGTGTTAGCTCATTTGCGGAAAATGTCATGCGACCCTAAACTGGGAAATCAGTCATATTTCACTTGTTTATAACTTTTTTCCAGTAAAAGAAATATTTTCAAAATGGGTATCAAATTGTGTGCAATTATTTGATTTGTCCATGTATACAGGGATTTTTCATTTAGTCAGATATTAAAAAGTACAGCTTTCACCATGTGCGTGATATGTCGTCTGACAATTTACAGCGTCCGAATTCCAGTGTGCACAATAAGACTGCATTTCTAATTTTTCCTTTTTATAGAATCCACAAAATATTGCTGTCCAATTGTCGCGAATTGCCTTATCCATAATTTCAAAAGATTTTTCGTCACCTTGATTAGTGTCGAGTCGAAATTCAACGGTATGGTGACTTGTCTTAGTTCATTTGCGGAAATTGACATGCGGCCCTTAACTGGGAAATCAGTCATAATTCACGTGTTTATAACTTTTTTCCAGTAAAAGAAATATTTTCAAAATGGATATCAAATTGTGTGCAATTATTTGATTTGTCTATGTTTACAGGGATTTTTCATTTGCTCAGATAGTAAAAAGTACAGATTTAATCATGTGCGCGGTATGTCATCTGACAATTTAAAGCGACCGAATTCCAATGTGCCCAAAAAGACTGCATTCCTAATTTTTCCTTTTCATAGAATCCACAAAATATTGCTGTCCAATTGTCGGGAATGTCTTGCCTTATCCATAATTACAAAAGTTTTTTCGACACATTGATTAGAGTCGTGTCGAAATTCAACGGTATAGGGAATTGTGTTAACTCATTTGCGGAAATTGTCATGCGTACCTAAACTGGGAAATGAGTCATATTTCACTTGTTTATTACTTTTTTCCAGTAAAAGAAATATTTTTGAAATGGGTCTCAAATTGTGTTTAATTATTTGATTTGTCTATGTTTACAGGGATTTTTCATTTGGTCAGATCGTAAAAAGTACTGCTTTCACCATGTGCGCGGTATTTCGTCTGACAATTTACAGCGTCCGAATTCCAGTGTGCACAATAACACAGCATTTCTAATTTTTCCTTTTTATAGAATCCACAAAATATTGGTGTCCTATTGTCGGGAATTTGTTGCCTTATCCATAATTACAAAAGTTTTTTCGACACATTGACTAGAGTCGAGGCTAAATTAAACGGAATGGGGACTTGTGTTATCTCATTTGCGGAAATTGTCATGCGGACTTAATATGGGTAATCAGTCATATTTCACTTGTTTATTATTTTTTCCAGTAAAAGAAATATTTTCAAACTGGGTATCAAATTTTGTGCAATTATTTGGTTTGTCTATGTATACAGGGACTTTTCATTTGGTCAGATAGTAGAAATTACAGCTTTCACCATGTATGCGGTATGTCGTCTGACAATTTACAGCGTCCGAATTCCAGTGTGCACAGTAAGACTGCATTTCTAATTTTTCCTTTTTATAGAATCCACAAAATATTGGTGTCCATTTGTCAGGAATTTCTTGCCTTATCCATAATTAGAAAAGTTTTTTCGACACATTGAATAGAGTCGAGGCGAAATTCAACGGTATGGGGACTAGTTTTAGCTCATTTGCAGAAATTGACTTGCGGACCTAAAATATTTCTTTTACTGGAAAAAAGTTATAAACAAGTGAAATATGACTGATTTCCAGTTTAGGTCCGCATGACAATTTCTGCAAATGAACTAACACAAGTCCACATATCGTTGAATTTCGCCTCGACTCTATTCAAGGTGTCGAAAAAACTTTTGTAATTATTGATGAAGCAAGATATTCCAGACAATTGGACAGCAATATTTTGTGGATTCTATAAAAAGGAAAAAGTAGAAATGCAGTCTTATTGTGCACACTGGAATTCGGACGCTGTAAATTGTCATACGACATATCGCGCACATGGTGAAAGCTGTACTTTTTACTATCTGACCAAATGAAAAATCCCTGTGAACATAGATAAATCAAATAATTTCACACAATTTGATACCCATTTTGAAAATATTTCTTTTACTGGAAAAAATTATAAACAAGTGAAATATGACTGATTTTCCAGTTTAGGTCCGCATGACAATTTCCGCAAATGAGCTAACACAAGTCCCCATATCGTTGAATTTAGCCTCGACTCTATTCAAGGTGTCGAAAATACTTTTGTAATTATGGAAAAGGTAAGAAACTCTCGTCAATTTGATAGTAATATTTTGTGGATTCGATAAAAAGGAAAAATTCGAAATGCAGTCTTTTTGTGCACAGTGGAATTCAGACGCTGTAAATTGTCAGACGTCATACCGCGCTCATGGAGAAAGCTGTACTTTTTACTATCTGACAAAATGAAAAATCCCTGTAACCATAGACAAATCAAATCATTTCACACAATTTGATACCTATTTTGAAGATATTTTTTTACTGGAAAAACTTATAAACAAGTGAAATATGAATGATTTCCCAGTTTAGGGCCGCATGACAATTTCCGCAAATGAGCTAACACAAGTCCCCATATCGTTGAATTTCGACTCGACTCTAATCAAGTTGTCGAAAAAACTTTTGTAATTATGGAAAAGGCAAGAAATATCCGACAATTGGACACCAATATTTTGTGCATTCGATAAAAAGGAAAAATTAGAAATGCAGTCTTATTTTGCACACTGGAATTTGAACGCTGAAATTTTCAGACGGCATATCGCGCACATGGTGAAAGCTGTACTTTTTACTATCTGACCAAATGAAAAATCCCTTACAAGCAATCTCAGGCTGCTACAAAACGGCATTTCCTGGCTCTTTTGTGAAAACTCCCTTACAAGCAATCTCAGGCTGGTACAAGCCCACACCTGCTGGCTCTTCTGTGAAAACTGCGCTAAAATCAATCTCAGGCTGCTACAAGCCGAATACGCCTTGCTCTTTTGTGGCAACTGCATTACAAGCAGTCTCAGGCTGCTACAAAACGACATATCCTGGCTCTTTTGTGAAAACTGACTTACAACAATCTCAGGCTAATACAAGCCTACACCTGCTGGCTCTTCTGTGAAAACTGCCTTACAAGCAATCTCAGGCTGCTATGGGCCGACTTCATCGGGCAATTTGTGAAAACTGTCTTACAAAGGATCTCAGGTTGCTACAAGCCGATTTCTCCTGCCTATATTCTGCCAACTGCCTTCCAAGCAATCTCAGGCTTCTACGAGCCTGGCTCTTCTATGACAACTGCCTTACAAGCAATCTCAGGCTGCTACGAGCCGATCTCCTGGCTCTTTTGTGCCAATTGCCTTACAAGCCATCCCAGGCTGCTACTAGCGGATTTCTCCTGGCTCTTTTGTGGCAACTGCCTTACTAGCAATCTCAGGCTGCTACAAGCCGAATTCTCCTGGCTCTTTTGTGACAACTGATTAAAAGCAATCCCAGTCTTCTACGAGTCGTCATCTCCTTTTTTTTGTGACAAATGCCTTCAAAGCAATCTCAGACTGCTACAAGCCGTCTACGCCTGACATTACAAGCAATCTCAGGGTGCAGCAAGCCTAATTCTACTGGCTTTTCTGCCAATTGCCTTACAAGCCATCCCAGGCTGCTACGGGCTGATTTCTTCTGGCTCTTTTTTGGCAACTGCCTTACAAGCAATCTCAGGCTGCTACAAGCTGAATTCTCCTGGCTCTTTTGTGACAACTGCCTTACAAGCAATGTCAGGCTGCTCCGAGCCGACTTCTCTTGACTCTCTTGTGAAAACTGCCTTACAAGCAATCTCAGGCTTCTACAAGCCGAATACGCCTGGCTCTTTTGTAGCAACTGCCTTACATGCAATCACAGCAGCAAGCCCAATTCTCTTGGATTTTTGTGCCAATTTCATTACAAGCAATTCCACGCAGCTACGAGCCCGTTTCCCCTGGCTTTTTGTGAAAATTGCTTTACACGCAATCTCAGGCTTCTACAAACTTACACCTGCTGACTCTTTTTTGACAACTCCCTTACAAGCAATCTCCCGCTGCTATCGGCCGACTTCTCCGGGCTATTTGTGAAAAGTGTCTTACAAAGGATCTCAGGCTGCTACAAGCCGATTTCTCCTGCCTCTTTTGTGCCAACTTACTTCCAAGCAATCTCAGGCTGCTACGAGCCGACTACGCCTGGATCTTCTATGACAAATGCCTTACAAGCAATCTACGGCTGCAACAAATCGATCTCCTGGCTCTTACGTGACAACTGCCTTAAAAGAAATCTCAGGCTACTACAAGCTGACTACGCCTTTCTCTTTTGTGGCAACTGCCTTACAAGCAATCTCAGGCTGCAGCAAGCCCAATTCTCCTGGCTTTTTTTGCCAATTGCCTTACAAGTAATCCCAGGCTGCTACGAGCGTATTTCACCTGGCTCTTTTGTGGCAACTGCCTTACAAGCAATCTCAGGCCTCTACAAGACGAATTCTCCTGGGTCTTTTGTGAGAACTGCCTTACAAGCAATCTCAGGATGCTACGGGCCGACTACACCTGGCTCTTCTATGACAAGTGGCTTACAAGCAAACTCAGGCTGCTACAAGCCGATTTCTCCTGGCTCTTTTTTGGCAACTGCCTTACAAGCAATTTCAGGCTGCTACGAGCCGACTTTTCTTGGTTTGTTTGTGAAAACTGCCTTACAAGCCATCTCAGGCTGCAGCAACCCCAACTCTTTTGGCTTTTTGTGCCAATTGGCTTACAAGCAATCCCAGGCACCTACGAGCCGATTTCTCCTGGCTCTTTTGTGGCAACTGTCTTACAAGCAAACTCAGGCTGCTACAAGCCAAATTCTCCTGGCTCTTTTGTGAAAACTGCCTTACAAGAAATGTTAGACTGCTACAAAACGACATCTCCTGTCTCTTTTGTGAAAACTGCCTTACAAGCAATCTCAGGCAGCAGCAATCCCAATTCTCTTGGTTTTTGTGCCAATTGTCTTACAAGCAATCCCAGGCTGCTACAAGCCGAATTCTCCTGGCTCTCTTGAGACAACTGCCTTACAAGCAAAATCAGGATGCTACGAGCCGACTTCTCATGGTTCTTTTTTGAAAACTGCCTTACAAGCAATCTCAGGCTGCTACAAACCCACATCTCCTGTCTCTTTTGTGAAAACTGTCTTACAAGCAATCTCAGCCTAAAACATCTCCTGTCTCTTTTGTGAAACTGCCTTGCAAGCATTCTCAGGCCGCTACAAATCGACATCTACTGTCTCTTTTGTGCGAACTGTCTTACAAGCAATATCAGGCTGCTGCTAGGCCAATTACTTTTTGTGCCAATTGCCTTAAAAAAGCAATCCCAGGCGGCTACGTGACGATTTCTCCTGGCTGTTTTGTGGTAACTGCCTTACAAGCAATCTCAAGCTGCTACAAGCCGAATTATCCTGGCTCTATTTTGACAACTGCCTGAAAAGCAATCTCAGGCTGCAGCAATCCCACTTCTCCTGGCTTTTTGTGCCAATTGCCTTACAAGCAATCCCAGGTGGGCTAAGAGCCGATTTCTCCTGGCTCTTTTGTTACAACTGCCTTAAAAGCAATGTCAGGCGGCTACGATCCGACTTCTCTTGGCTCTTTTGTGAAAACTGTCTTTCAAGAAATCTCAGGCAGCTACAAGCCGAATTCGCCTGTCTCTTTTGTGAAACTGCCTTACAAGCAATCACAGGCTGCTACGAGCCAATTTCTCCTGGCTCTTTTCTGGCAACTGCCTTACAAGAATTCTCCGGCTACTACAAGCCGAATTTTCCTGGCTCTTTTGTGACACCTGCCTTACAAGCAATCTCAAGCTGCAGCAATATGAATTCTCCTGGCTTTCTATGCGAATTGCCCTACAAGCCGAATTCGCCTGTCTCTTTTGTGAAACTGCCTTACAAGCAAGCACAGGCCGCTACGAGCCGATTTCTCCTGGCTCATATGTGGCAACTGCTTTACAAGCAATCTCAGGCTGCTGCAAGCCGAATTCTCCTGGCTCTTTTGTGCAAATTGCCTTACAAGCAATCCCAGGGGTCTACGAGACGACTTCTCTTGTCTCTTTTGTAAAAACTTCCTTAAAAACAATCTCAGATTGCTACAAATCGACATATCCTGGCTCTTTTGTGACAACTGCCTTACATGCAATCTCAGGCATCCGGTAGTCCAATTCTCCTGATTTTTTGTGCCAATTGCCATACAAGCAATCCTAGGCTGCTACGAACCGATTTCTCATGGCTCATTTGTGGCATCTGTCTTACAAGCATTCTCAGGCTACAGGAATATGAATTCTTATGGCTTTTTGTGCGAATTGCCTTATAAGCAATCCCAGGCGGCTACGAGCCGATTTCTTCTGGCTCTTTTGTGACAACTGCCTTACAAGAAATCTCAGGCTGCTAAAAGCCGAATTTTCCTGGAGCTTTGGTGACAACTGCCTTACAAGCAATATCGGGTTGCTACGAGCCGATTTCTCCTGTCTCTTTTGTGACAACTGCCTTACAAGCAATCTCAGGCCGCTACAAGCCGAATACGCCTGGCTCTTTTGTGAGAAATGCCTTGCAAGCAATCTCATGCCGCTACAAATCGACATCTTCTGTCTCTTTTGTGACAACTGCCTTACAAGCAATCTCAGGCTCGTGCAAGCCGAATTCTCCTGGCTCTTTTGTGCAAATTGATTTACAAGCAATCCCAGGCGTCTAGGAGCCGACGTCTCTTGGCTCTTTTGTGAAAACTGCCTTCCAAGCAAACTCAGTCTCTTTTTTTCAAAACTGCCTTACAATCAATCTCAGCCTGCTACAAGCCGAATACGCCTGGCTCTTGTGTGAAACGCCACCCAGAAGGCAGTCCCAGAAAGACCCACGCAGACGACCCCCAAGCCAAGAAAGTCCCACGCAGACGAACCCCTGTCCCAAAAAGTCCCATGCAGAAGACCCCCAGTCCCAGAAAGTCCCATGCAGACGACCCCCACCAAGGAGACAGTCCCAGAAAGTCCCACGCAGACGACCCCCCAACCAGGATACAGTCCCAGAAAGTCCCACGCAGACGACCCCCAGTCCCAGAAAGTCCCACGCAGACGACACCCCACCCAGGAGACAGTCTCAGAAAGTCCAACGTAGACGACCCCCACTCACAAAAATCCCACGCAGACGGCCCCCAGTCCAAGAAAGTCCCACGCAGACGACCCCCCACCCAGGAGACAGTCCCAGCAAGTCCCACGCAGACGAACCCCAGTCCCAGAAAGTCCCACGCAGACGACCCCCACCCAGCAGACTGTCCCAGAAAGTCCAACGCAGACGACCCCCAGTCCCAGAAAGTCCCACGCAGACGACCCCCAGTCCCAGCAAGTCCCACGCAGACGACTCCCAGTCCCAGAAAGTCCCATGCAGACAACACCCACCCAGGACACAGTGCCAGAAAGTCCCTAGCAGACGACCCCCCACACAGGAGACAGTCCCAGAAAGTCCCACGCAGACGACCCCCAGTCCCAGAAAGTCCTACGCAGACGACACCCCACCCAGGAGTCAGTCCCAGAAAGTCCCATGCAGACGACCCCCACTCCCAGAAATTCCCACGTAGACGGCCCCCAGTCACAGAAAGTCCCACGCAGACGACCCCCAGTCCTAGAAAGTCCCACGCAGACGACCCCCACCCAGCAGACTGTCCCAGAAAGTCCAACGCAGACGACCCCCAGTCCCAGAAAGTCCCACGCAGACGACCCCCAGTCCCAGCAAGTCCCACGCAGACGACTCCCAGTCCCAGCAAGTCCCACGCAGACGACCCCCAACCATGAGACAGTCACAGAAAGTCCCACTCAGATGACCCCCAGTCACAGAAAGTCCCACGCAGACGACCCCCAGTGCCAGAAAGTCCCACGCAGACGAACCCCAGTCCCAGAAAGTCCAACGCAGACGACACCCTACCAAGGAGACAGTTCCAGAAAGTCCCATGCAGACGACACCCAGTCCCAGAAAAAGACACGCAGACGATCCACACCCAGGTGACAGTGCCAGAAAGTCCCACTCAGACGACCCGCCACCCAGGACACAGTCCCAGAAAGTCCCACGCAGACGACCCCCAGTCCAAAAAGTCCCACGCAGACGACCCCCACCCAGGAGACAGTCCCAGAAAGTCCCAAACAGTCGACCTCACACCCAGGAGACAGTCCCAGAAAGTCCCACGCAGACGACCCCCACTCCCAGAAAGTCCCACGCAGATGGCCCCCAGTCCCAGAAAGTCCCACGCAGACAACCCCGAGTCCAAGAAAGTCCCAGGCAGACAACCCCCCACCCAGGAGACAGTCCCAGAAAGTCTCACGCAGACGACCAACAGTCCCAGAATATCCCACGCAGACGACACCCCACCCAGGAGACTGTCCCAGAAAAACCCACGCAGACGACCCCCAGTCCCATAAAGTCCCAAAAAAGACCCCCCAACAGGGAGACATTCCCAGAAATTCCCACGCAGACGACCCCCCAGACAGGAGACAGTCCCAGAAAGTCCCACGCAGACGACCCACACACCCAGAAAGTCCCACGCAGACGGCCCCCAATCCCAGAAAGTCCCAAGCAGACGACCCCCAGTCCCAGAAAGTCCCACACAGACAACCCCCCCACCCAGGAGAGGGTCCCAGAAAGTCCCACGCAGACAATCCACATTCCCAGAAAGTCCCACGCAGACGATCCCCCAAACAGCAGACAGTCCGAGAAAGTCCAACGCAGACGACCCCCACTACCAGAAAGTTTCACGCAGACGGCCCCCATTCCCAGAAAGTCCCAATCAGACGACCGCCAGTCCCAGAAAGTCCCACGCAGACGACCACCAGTCCCAGAAAAACCCACGCAGAAGACCCCCCACCCAGGAGACAGTCCCAGAAAGTCCCACGCAGAAGACCCTCACTCCCAGAAAGTCCCACGCAAATGGCCCCCAGTCCAAGAAATTCCCACGCCGACGACACCCAGTCCCAGAAAGTCCCATGCAGCCCCCCCACCCAGGAGTCAGTCACAGAAAGTCCCAGGCAGACGACCCACAGTCCCAGAAAGTCCCACGCAGACGAACACACACCCAGGAGACAGTCCCAGAAAGACCCACGCAGACGAGCCCCAGTCCCAGAATGTCCCACGCAGAGACGCCCAGTCCCAGAAAGTCCCACGCTGACGACCCCTTATTCCCAGAAAGACCCACGCTGACGACCCCCCAGACAGGAGACAGTCCCAGAAAGTCCCACGCAGACGACCCACACTCCCAGAAAGTCCCACGCAGACGGCACCCAGTCCCAGAAAGTCCCACGCAGAGGACCCCCAGTCCCAGAAAGTCCCACGCAGACAACCCCCCACCAAGGAGACAGTCCCAGAAAGTCCCACGCAGACGACCAACAGTCCCAGAAAGTCCCACGCAGACGACCACCCACCCAGGAGACAGTCCCAGAAAGTCCCACGCAGACGACCCCCCACTCAGGAGACAGTCCCAGAATGTCCCACGCAGAGGAGCCCCCACCCAGGAGACAGTCCCAGAAAGTCCCACGCATACGATCCCCAGTCCCAGAAAGTCCCATGCAGAGGACCCCCACCCAGTAGACAGTCCCAGAAAGTCCCACGCAGACGACCCGCAGTCTCAGAAAGTCCCACGCAGACGACACCCTACCAAGGAGACAGTCCCAGAAAGTCCCACGCAGACGACCCGCCACCCAGGAGAGGGTTCCAGAAATTCCCACGCAGACAATCCACAGTCCCAGAAAATCCCACGCAGACGACACCCCATCCAGGAGACAGCCCCAGAAAGTCCCACGCAGACGACCCGCACTCCCAGAAAGTCCCACGAAGAAGGCCCCCAGTGCCAGAAAGTCCCACGCAGACAACCCCCAGTCCAAGTAAGTCCAAGGCAGACAGTCCCCACCCAGGAGACAGTCCCAGAAAGTCCCACGCAGACGAACCCCAGTCCCAGCAAGTCCCACGCAGACGACCTCCCACCCAGGAGACTGTCCCAGAATGTCCCACGCAGACGAGCCCCCACCCAGGAGACAGGCCCAGAAAGTCCCACGGAGACGATCCCCAGTCCCAGAAAGTCACATGCAGAGGACCCCCCACCCAGGTGACAATCCCAGATATCCCACGCAGACGACCCCACACCCAACAGACAGTCCCAGAAAGTCCCACGCAGAACACCCCAGTCCCAGGATGTCCCATGCAGACGACACCCATCCAGGAGACAGTCCCAGAAAGTCCCACGCAGACGATCTCCACTACCAGAAAGTTTCACGCAGACGGCCCCCAGTCCCAGAAAGTCCCAAGCAGAGGGCCCCCAGTCCCAGAAAGTCCCACGCAGACGACCCCAATCCCAGAAAGTCCCACGCAGACAAAACCCCACCCAGGAGACACTCCCAGAAAGTCCCACGCAGACGACCCCTAGTCCAAGAAAGTCCCACGCAGACGACACCCAGTCCCAGGAAGTCCCACGCAGACGACACCCAGTCCCAGGAGACAGTCCCAGAAATTTCCACGCAGACGTCCCCCTGTCCCAGAAAGTCCCACGCAGACGTCCCACAGTCCCAGAAAGTCCCACGCAGACGACCCCCAGTCCCAGAAAGTTCCACGCAGACGTCCCCCAGTCCCAGAAAGTCCCACGCAGACGACCCCCAGTCCCAGAAAATCCCACGTAGACGACACCCAAGCCAGGAGACAGTCCCACAAAGTTCCACGCAGACGACACCCAGTCCCAGAATGTCCCACGCAGAGACGCCCAGTCCCAGAAAGTCCCACGCTGACGACCCCTTATTCCCAGAAAGACCCACGCTGACGAGCACCGAGACAGGAGACAGTCCCAGAAAGTCCCACGCAGACGACCCACACTCCCAGAAAGTCCCACGCAGACGGCACCCAGTCCCAGAAAGTCCCACGCAGACGACCCCCAGTCCCAGAAAGTCCCACGCAGACAACCCCCCACCAAGGAGACAGTCCCAGGAAGTCCCACGCAGACGACCAACAGTCCCAGAAAGTCCCACGCAGACGACCACCCACCCAGGAGACAGTCCCAGAAAGACCCACGCAGACGACCCCCAGTCCCAGAAAGTCCCACGCAGACGACCCCCCACTCAGGAGACAGTCCCAGAATGTCCCACGCAGAGGAGCCCCCACCCAGGAGACAGTCCAAGATATCCCACGCAGACGACACCCCACCCAGTAGACAGTCCCAGAAAGTCCCACGCAGACGACCCGCTGTCCCAGAAAGTCCCACGCAGACGACACCCCATCCAGGAGACAGTCCCAGAAAGTCCCACGCAGACGACCCCCACTCCCAGAAAGTCCCACGAAGAAGGCCCCCAGTGCCAGAAAGTCCCACGCAGACAACCCCCAGTCCAAGTAAGTCCCAGGCAGACAATCCCCACCCAGGAGACAGTCCCAGAAAGTCCCACGCAGACGAACCCCAGTCCCAGCAAGTCCCACGCAGACGACCCCCCACCCAGGAGACAGTCCCAGAATGTCCCACGCAGACGAGACCCCACCCAGGAGACAGGCCCAGAAAGTCCCACGGAGACGATCCCCAGTCCCAGAAAGTCACATGCAGAGGACCCCCCACCCAGGTGACAATCCCAGATATCCCACGCAGACGACCCCACACCCAACAGACAGTCCCAGAAAGTCCCACGCAGAACACCACAGTCCCAGGATGTCCCATGCAGACGACACCGATCCAGGAGACAGTCCCAGAAAGTCCCACGCAGACGACCCCCACTACCAGAAAGTTTCACGCAGACGGCCCCCAGTCCGAGAAAGTCCCAAGCAGACGGCCCCCAGTCCCAGAAAGTCCCACGCAGACGACCCCCAGTCCCAGAAAGTCCCACGCAGACAAAACCCCACCCAGGAGACACTCCCAGAAAGTACCACGAAGGGGGGCCCCCACCAAGGAGACAGTCCCAGAAAGTCCCACTTGACGATCCCCAGTCCCAGAAAGTCCCATGCAGAGGACCCCCCACCCAGGAGACAGTCCCAGATATCCCAGGCAGACGACCCCCCACACAGGAGACAGTCCCATATAGCCCACGCAGACGACACCCCACCCAGTAGACAGTCCCAGAAAGTCCCACGCAGACGACCCCCAGTCCCAGAGAGTGCCACGCAGACGACTCCCTACCAAGGAGACAGTCCCAGAAAGTGCCACGCAGACGAGCCCCAGTCCCAGAAAAACCCACGCAGACGATCCCCACCCAGGAGACTGTCCCAGAAAGTCCCACGCAGACGACCACCCACCCAGGAGAGGGTCCCAGAAATTCCCACGCAGACGACCCACAGTCACAGAAAGTCCCACGCAGACGACCCCCACTCCCAGAAAGTCCCACGCAGACGGCCCCGAGTCCCAGAAACTCCTACGCAGACAACCCCCAGTCCAAGAAAGTCCCAGGCAGACAATCCCCACCCAGGAGACAGTCCCAGAAAGTCCCACGCAGACGACCCCCAGTCCCAGAAAGTCCCAAAAACGACCCCCCACCCAGGAGACAGTCCCAGAAAGTCCCACGCAGACGAGCCCCCACCCAGGAGACAGGCCCAGAAAGTCCCACGGAGACGACCCCAGTCCCAGAAAGTCACATGCAGAGGAGCCCCCACCCAGGTGACAGTCCCAGATATCCCACGCAGACGACCCCACACCCATCAGACAGTCCCAGAAAGTCCCACGCAGAAGACCCCCAGTCCAAGGATGTCCCATGCAGAAGACACCCACCCAGGAGACAGTCCCAGAAAGTCCCACACAGACGACCCCCCACCCAGGAGACAGTCCCAGAAAGTCCAACGGAGACGACCCCTAGTCCCAGAAAGTCCCACGCAGACGACACCCAGTCCCAGAAAGTCCCACGCAGACGACACCCAGTCCCAGAAAGTCCCACGCAGACTACCACCCACCCAGGAGACAGTCCCAGAAAGACCCACGCAGACGAACCCCAGTCCCAGAAAGTCCCACGCAGACGACACCCCACCCAGGATACACTCCTAGAAAGTCGCTCGAGGAGGAGCCCCCACCAAGGCGACAGTCCCAGAAAGTCCCACGCAGTCGATCCCCCGTCCCAGAAAGTCCCATGCAGAGGACCACCCACCCAGGAGACAGTCCCAGATATCCCACGCAGACGACCCCACACCCAACAGACAGTCCCAGAAAGTCCCACGCAGAACACCACAGTCCCAGGATGTCCCATGCAGACGACACCGATCCAGGAGACAGTCCCAGAAAGTCCCACGCAGACGACCCCCACTACCAGAAAGTTTCACGCAGACGGCCCCCAGTCCGAGAAAGTCCCAAGCAGACGGCCCCCAGTCCCAGAAAGTCCCACGCAGACGACCCCCAGTCCCAGAAAGTCCCACGCAGACAAAACCCCACCCAGGAGACACTCCCAGAATGTACCACGAAGGGGGGCCCCCACCAAGGAGACAGTCCCAGAAAGTCCCACTTGACGATCCCCAGTCCCAGAAAGTCCCATGCAGAGGACCCCCCACCCAGGAGACAGTCCCAGATATCCCAGGCAGACGACCCCCCACACAGGAGACAGTCCCATATAGCCCACGCAGACGACACCCCACCCAGTAGACAGTCCCAGAAAGTCCCACGCAGACGACCCCCAGTCCCAGAGAGTGCCACGCAGACGACTCCCTACCAAGGAGACAGTCCCAGAAAGTGCCACGCAGACGAGCCCCAGTCCCAGAAAAACCCACGCAGACGATCCCCACCCAGGAGACTGTCCCAGAAAGTCCCACGCAGACGACCACCCACCCAGGAGAGGGTCCCAGAAATTCCCACGCAGACGACCCACAGTCACAGAAAGTCCCACGCAGACGACCCCCACTCCCAGAAAGTCCCACGCAGACGGCCCCGAGTCCCAGAAACTCCTACGCAGACAACCCCCAGTCCAAGAAAGTCCCAGGCAGACAATCCCCACCCAGGAGACAGTCCCAGAAAGTCCCACGCAGACGACCCCCAGTCCCAGAAAGTCCCAAAAACGACCCCCCACCCAGGAGACAGTCCCAGAAAGTCCCACGCAGACGAGCCCCCACCCAGGAGACAGGCCCAGAAAGTCCCACGGAGACGACCCCAGTCCCAGAAAGTCACATGCAGAGGAGCCCCCACCCAGGTGACAGTCCCAGATATCCCACGCAGACGACCCCACACCCATCAGACAGTCCCAGAAAGTCCCACGCAGAAGACCCCCAGTCCAAGGATGTCCCATGCAGAAGACACCCACCCAGGAGACAGTCCCAGAAAGTCCCACACAGACGACCCCCCACCCAGGAGACAGTCCCAGAAAGTCCAACGGAGACGACCCCTAGTCCCAGAAAGTCCCACGCAGACGACACCCAGTCCCAGAAAGTCCCACGCAGACGACACCCAGTCCCAGAAAGTCCCACGCAGACTACCACCCACCCAGGAGACAGTCCCAGAAAGACCCACGCAGACGAACCCCAGTCCCAGAAAGTCCCACGCAGACGACACCCCACCCAGGATACACTCCTAGAAAGTCGCTCGAGGAGGAGCCCCCACCAAGGCGACAGTCCCAGAAAGTCCCACGCAGTCGATCCCCCGTCCCAGAAAGTCCCATGCAGAGGACCACCCACCCAGGAGACAGTCCCAGATATCCCACGCAGACGACCCCCCACCCAGTAGACAGTCCCAGAAAGTCCCACGCAGACGACCCGCAGTCCCAGAAAGTCCCACGCAGACGACACCCTACCAAGGAGACAGTCCCAGAAAGTCCCACGCAGACGACCCCAGTCCCAGAAAAACCCACGCAGACGATCCCCACCCAGGAGACTGTCCCAGAAAGTCCCACGCAGACGACACGCCACCCAGGAGAGGGCCCCAGAAATTCCCACGCAGACGACCCCGAACCAAGGGAGACAGTCCCAGAAAGTCCCACGCAGACGACCCCGAACCAAGGGAGACAGTCCCAGAAAGTCCCACGCAGACGACCGCCACTACCAGAAAGAATCACGCAGACGGCACCCAGTCCCAGAAAGCCCCAAGCAGACGACCCCGAAACCCAGAAAGTCCCACGCAGACGATCCCAGTCCTAGAAAGTCCCACGCAGAGGACCCGTCCACCCAGGAGACAGTCCCAGAAAGTGCCACGCAGACGACCCCCAGTCCCAGAAAATCCCATGCAGACGACCCGCCAACCAGGAGACAGTCACAGAAAGTCCAACGCAGACGAACCCCACTCCCAGAAAGTCCCAAGCAGACGACCCCCAGTCCCAGAAAGTCCCACGCAGACGACCCCCAGTGCCAGAAAGTCCCACGCAGACGACCCCCCACCCAGGAGACAGTCACGGAAAGTCCCACGCAGACGAACCCCACTCCCAGAAAGTCCCAAGCAGACGGCCCCCAGTCCGAGAAAGTCCCACGCATACGACCCCCACTCCCAGAAAGTCCCCCGCAGACGACCCAATAGTCCCAGAAAGTCCCACGCAGACGACCCGCCAGACAGAAGACAGTCCCAGAAAGTCCCACGCAGACGAACCCCAGTCCCAGCAAGTCCCACGCAGACGACGCCCCGACCAGGAGAGAGTCCCAGAAAGTCCCACGCAGACGAACCTTAGTCCCAGAAACTCCCACGCTGACGACCCCCAGTCCCAGAAGGTCCCACGCAGACGACCCCCAGTCCTAGGTCCTACGCAGAGGACACCCTACCAAGGAGACGGTCCCAGAAAGTCCCACGCAGACGACCACCAGTCCCAGAAAAACCCACGCAGACGATCCCCACCCAGGAGACTGTCCCAGAAAGTCCCCACGCAGACGACCCGCCACCCACAAGAGGGTCCCAGAAATTCCCACGCAGACGACCCACAGTCCCAGAAAGTCCCACGCAGACGACCCCCCACCCAGGAGACAGTCCCAGAAGGTCCCATGCAGACGACCCTCACTACCAGAAAATCCCACGCAGAAGGCCCCCAGTCCAAGAATGTCCCACGCAGACAACACCCCACCCAGGAGACAGTCCCAGAAAGTCCCACGCAGACGACCCACAGTTCCAGAAAGTCCCACGCAGACGACCCCCCCCCCCAACCAGGAGACAGTCCCAGAAAGTCCCACGCAGACGACACCCAGTCCCAGAAGTCCCACGCAGACGACCCCCAGTCCCAGAAAGTCCCACGCAGACGACACCCAGTCCCAGAAAGTCCCACGCAGACGACCCACCACGCAAGAGACAGTCCCAGAAAGTCCCACGCAGAGGAGCCCCCACCCAGGAGACAGTCCCAGAAAGTCCCACGCAGACGACACCCAGTCCCAGAAAGTCTCACGTAGACGACCCCCAGTCCCAGGAAGTCCCACGCAGACGGCACCCAGTCCCAGAAAGTCCCACGCAGACGACCCCCTAGTCCCAGAAAGTCACACACAGACCACCCCAAACAGGAGACAGTCCCAGAATGTCCCACGCAGACGACACCAGTCCCTGCAAGTCCCACGCAGACGACCCCCCCACTAAGGAGACAGTCCAAGAAAGACCCACGGAGACGCAGACGACCCCCAGTCCCAGAAATTCACACGCAGACGACCCCCCACCCAGGCGACAGTCCCAGAAAGTCCCTGGCAGACGACCCCCAGTCCCATAAAGTCACAGCAAGAGGACGCCCAGTCCCAGCATATCCCACGCAGACGACCCACAGTCACAGGAAGTCCCGCGCAGACGACACCCCACTAAGGAAACAGTGCCAGAAATTCCCACGCAGACGGCCCCTAGTCCCAGAAAGTCCCACGCAGACGACTCCCCACGCAGGAGACACTCCCAGAAAGTCCCACCCAGACGAACCCCCACCCAGGAGACAGTCCCAGAAAGTCCCTGGCAGACGACCCCCAGTCCCAGAAAGTCACAGCAAGAGGACGCCCAGTCCCAGCATATCCCACGCAGACGACAACCAGTCACAGGAAGTCCCACGCAGACGACACCCCACTAAGGAAACAGTGCCAGAAATTCCCACGCAGACGACCCCTAGTCCCAGAAAGTCCCACGCAGACGACTCCCCACGCAGGAGACACTCCCAGAAAGTCCCACCCAGACGAACCCCCACCCAGGAGACAGTCCCAGAAATTCCCACGCAGACGACCCCTAGTCCCAGATAGTCCCACGCAGACGACCCCCCAGACAGGATAAAGTCACAGAAAGGCCCACGCAGACGACCCCCAGTCCCAGAAAGTCCCAAGCAGACGACCCCCCACCCAGGAGACAGTCGCAGAAAGTTCCATTCAGAGACCACCCAACCAGGAGACAGTCATAGAAAGTCCTACGTAGACGAACCCCAGTCCCAGCAAGTCCCACACAGACGACGCCCCGACCAGGAGACAGTCCCAGAAAGTCCCACGCAGACCAACCTTACTCCCAGAAACTCCCACGCTGACGACCCCCAGTCCCAGAACGTCCCACGCAGACGACCCGCAGTCCTAGAAAGTCCCACGCAGAGGACACCCTACCAAGGAGAAAGTCCCAGAAAGTCCCACGCAGACGACCCCCAGTCCCGGAAAAACCAACGCAGACAATCCCCACCCAGGAGACTGTCCCAGAAAGTCCCAACGCAGACGACCCGCCACCCACAAGAGGGTCCCAGAAATTCCCAGGCAGACGGCCCCAGTCCCAGAAAGTCCCACGCAGACGACCCCCAGTCCCAGAAAGTCCCACGCAGACAAAACCCCATCCAGGAGACAGTCCCAGAATGTCCCACGGAGACGACACACAGTCCCAGAAAGTCCCACGCAGACAACCACCCACCCAGGAGACAGTCCCAGAAAGACCCACGCAGACGAACCCCAGTCCCAGAAAGTCCCACGCAGACGACACCCCACCCAGGAGACACTCCTAGAAAGTCCCTCGAGGAGGAGCCCCCACCCAGTAGACAGTCCCAGAAAGTCCCACGCAGACGATCCCCAGTCCCAGAAAGTCCCATAAAGAGGACCACCCACCCAGGAGACAGTCCCAGATATCCCACGCAGACGACCCCCCACCCAGTAGACAGTCCCAGAAAGTCCCACGCAGACGACCCGCAGTCCCAGAAAGTCCCACGCAGACGACACCCTACCAAGGAGACAGTCCCAGAAAGTCCGACGCAGACGACCCCCAGTCCCAGAAAAACCCACGCAGACGATCCCCACCCAGGAGACTGTCCCAGAAAGTCCCACGCAGACGACACGCCACCCAGGAGAGGGGCCAAGAAATTCCCACGCAGACGATCCACAGTCCCAGAAAGTCCCACGCAGACGACCGCCACTACCAGAAAGAATCACGCAGACGGCCCCGAGTCCCAGAAACTCCTACGCAGACAACCCCCATTCCAAGAAAGTCCCAGGCAGACAATCCCCACCCAGGAGACAGTCCCAGAAAGTCCCACGCAGACGACCCCCAGTCCCAGAAAGTCCCAAAAACGACCCCCCACCCAGGAGACAGTCCCAGAAAGTCCCACGCAGACGAGCCCCCACCCAGGAGACAGGCCCAGAAAGTCCCACGGAGACGACCCCAGTCCCAGAAAGTCACATGCAGAGGAGCCCCCACCCAGGTGACAGTCCCAGATATCCCACGCAGACGACCCCACACCCATCAGACAGTCCCAGAAAGTCCCACGCAGAAGACCCCCAGTCCAAGGATGTCCCATGCAGAAGACACCCACCCAGGAGACAGTCCCAGAAAGTCCCACACAGACGACCCCCCACCCAGGAGACAGTCCCAGAAAGTCCAACGGAGACGACCCCTAGTCCCAGAAAGTCCCACGCAGACGACACCCAGTCCCAGAAAGTCCCACGCAGACGACACCCAGTCCCAGAAAGTCCCACGCAGACTACCACCCACCCAGGAGACAGTCCCAGAAAGACCCACGCAGACGAACCCCAGTCCCAGAAAGTCCCACGCAGACGACACCCCACCCAGGATACACTCCTAGAAAGTCGCTCGAGGAGGAGCCCCCACCAAGGCGACAGTCCCAGAAAGTCCCACGCAGTCGATCCCCCGTCCCAGAAAGTCCCATGCAGAGGACCACCCACCCAGGAGACAGTCCCAGATATCCCACGCAGACGACCCCCCACCAAGTAGACAGTCCCAGAAAGTCCCACGCAGACGACCCGCAGTCCCAGAAAGTCCCACGCAGACGACACCCTACCAAGGAGACAGTCCCAGAAAGTCCCACGCAGACGACCCCCAGTCCCAGAAAAACCCACGCAGACGATCCCCACCCAGGAGACTGTCCCAGAAAGTCCCACGCAGACGACACGCCACCCAGGAGAGGGCCCCAGAAATTCCCACGCAGACGATCCACAGTCCCAGAAAGTCCCACGCAGACGACCCCGAACCAAGGGAGACAGTCCCAGAAAGTCCCACGCAGACGACCGCCACTACCAGAAAGAATCACGCAGACGGCACCCAGTCCCAGAAAGCCCCAAGCAGACGACCCCGAAACCCAGAAAGTCCCACGCAGACGATCCCAGTCCTAGAAAGTCCCACGCAGAGGACCCGTCCACCCAGGAGACAGTCCCAGAAAGTGCCACGCAGACGACCCCCAGTCCCAGAAAATCCCATGCAGACGACCCGCCAACCAGGAGACAGTCACAGAAAGTCCAACGCAGACGAACCCCACTCCCAGAAAGTCCCAAGCAGACGACCCCCAGTCCCAGAAAGTCCCACGCAGACGACCCCCAGTGCCAGAAAGTCCCACGCAGACTACCCCCCACCCAGGAGACAGTCACGGAAAGTCCCACGCAGACGAACCCCACTCCCAGAAAGTCCCAAGCAGACGGCCCCCAGTCCGAGAAAGTCCCACGCATACGACCCCCACTCCCAGAAAGTCCCCCGCAGACGACCCAATAGTCCCAGAAAGTCCCACGCAGACGACCCGCCAGACAGAAGACAGTCCCAGAAAGTCCCACGCAGACGAACCCCAGTCCCAGCAAGTCCCACGCAGACGACGCCCCGACCAGGAGAGAGTCCCAGAAAGTCCCACGCAGACGAACCTTAGTCCCAGAAACTCCCACGCTGACGACCCCCAGTCCCAGAAGGTCCCACGCAGACGACCCCCAGTCCTAGGTCCTACGCAGAGGACACCCTACCAAGGAGACGGTCCCAGAAAGTCCCACGCAGACGACCACCAGTCCCAGAAAAACCCACGCAGACGATCCCCACCCAGGAGACTGTCCCAGAAAGTCCCCACGCAGACGACCCGCCACCCACAAGAGGGTCCCAGAAATTCCCACGCAGACGACCCACAGTCCCAGAAAGTCCCACGCAGACGACCCCCCACCCAGGAGACAGTCCCAGAAGGTCCCATGCAGACGACCCTCACTACCAGAAAATCCCACGCAGAAGGCCCCCAGTCCAAGAATGTCCCACGCAGACAACACCCCACCCAGGAGACAGTCCCAGAAAGTCCCACGCAGACGACCCACAGTTCCAGAAAGTCCCACGCAGACGACCCCCCCCCCCAACCAGGAGACAGTCCCAGAAAGTCCCACGCAGACGACACCCAGTCCCAGAAGTCCCACGCAGACGACCCCCAGTCCCAGAAAGTCCCACGCAGACGACACCCAGTCCCAGAAAGTCCCACGCAGACGACCCACCACGCAAGAGACAGTCCCAGAAAGTCCCACGCAGAGGAGCCCCCACCCAGGAGACAGTCCCAGAAAGTCCCACGCAGACGACACCCAGTCCCAGAAAGTCTCACGTAGACGACCCCCAGTCCCAGGAAGTCCCACGCAGACGGCACCCAGTCCCAGAAAGTCCCACGCAGACGACCCCCTAGTCCCAGAAAGTCACACACAGACCACCCCAAACAGGAGACAGTCCCAGAATGTCCCACGCAGACGACACCAGTCCCTGCAAGTCCCACGCAGACGACCCCCCCCACTAAGGAGACAGTCCAAGAAAGACCCACGGAGACGCAGACGACCCCCAGTCCCAGAAATTCACACGCAGACGACCCCCCACCCAGGCGACAGTCCCAGAAAGTCCCTGGCAGACGACCCCCAGTCCCATAAAGTCACAGCAAGAGGACGCCCAGTCCCAGCATATCCCACGCAGACGACCCACAGTCACAGGAAGTCCCGCGCAGACGACACCCCACTAAGGAAACAGTGCCAGAAATTCCCACGCAGACGGCCCCTAGTCCCAGAAAGTCCCACGCAGACGACTCCCCACGCAGGAGACACTCCCAGAAAGTCCCACCCAGACGAACCCCCACCCAGGAGACAGTCCCAGAAAGTCCCTGGCAGACGACCCCCAGTCCCAGAAAGTCACAGCAAGAGGACGCCCAGTCCCAGCATATCCCACGCAGACGACAACCAGTCACAGGAAGTCCCACGCAGACGACACCCCACTAAGGAAACAGTGCCAGAAATTCCCACGCAGACGACCCCTAGTCCCAGAAAGTCCCACGCAGACGACTCCCCACGCAGGAGACACTCCCAGAAAGTCCCACCCAGACGAACCCCCACCCAGGAGACAGTCCCAGAAATTCCCACGCAGACGACCCCTAGTCCCAGATAGTCCCACGCAGACGACCCCCCAGACAGGATAAAGTCACAGAAAGGCCCACGCAGACGACCCCCAGTCCCAGAAAGTCTCAAGCAGACGACCCCCCACCCAGGAGACAGTCGCAGAAAGTTCCATTCAGAGACCACCCAACCAGGAGACAGTCATAGAAAGTCCTACGTAGACGAACCCCAGTCCCAGCAAGTCCCACACAGACGACGCCCCGACCAGGAGACAGTCCCAGAAAGTCCCACGCAGACCAACCTTACTCCCAGAAACTCCCACGCTGACGACCCCCAGTCCCAGAACGTCCCACGCAGACGACCCGCAGTCCTAGAAAGTCCCACGCAGAGGACACCCTACCAAGGAGAAAGTCCCAGAAAGTCCCACGCAGACGACCCCCAGTCCCGGAAAAACCAACGCAGACAATCCCCACCCAGGAGACTGTCCCAGAAAGTCCCAACGCAGACGACCCGCCACCCACAAGAGGGTCCCAGAAATTCCCAGGCAGACGGCCCCAGTCCCAGAAAGTCCCACGCAGACGACCCCCAGTCCCAGAAAGTCCCACGCAGACAAAACCCCATCCAGGAGACAGTCCCAGAATGTCCCACGGAGACGACACACAGTCCCAGAAAGTCCCACGCAGACAACCACCCACCCAGGAGACAGTCCCAGAAAGACCCACGCAGACGAACCCCAGTCCCAGAAAGTCCCACGCAGACGACACCCCACCCAGGAGACACTCCTAGAAAGTCCCTCGAGGAGGAGCCCACACCCAGTAGACAGTCCCAGAAAGTCCCACGCAGACGATCCCCAGTCCCAGAAAGTCCCATAAAGAGGACCACCCACCCAGGAGACAGTCCCAGATATCCCACGCAGACGACCCCCCACCCAGTAGACAGTCCCAGAAAGTCCCACGCAGACGACCCGCAGTCCCAGAAAGTCCCACGCAGACGACACCCTACCAAGGAGACAGTCCCAGAAAGTCCGACGCAGACCACCCCCAGTCCCAGAAAAACCCACGCAGACGATCCCCACCCAGGAGACTGTCCCAGAAAGTCCCACGCAGACGACACGCCACCCAGGAGAGGGGCCAAGAAATTCCCACGCAGACGATCCACAGTCCCAGAAAGTCCCACGCAGACGACCGCCACTACCAGAAAGAATCACGCAGACGGCCCCCAGTCCCAGAAAGTCCCAAGCAGACGACCCCCAGTCCCATAAATTCCCACGCAGACGATCCCAGTCCCAGAAAGTCCCACGCAGAGGACCCGTCCACCCAGGAGACAGTCCCAGAAAGTCCCACGCAGACGACCCCCAGTCCCAGAAAATCCCATGCAGACGACTCCCCAACCAGGAGACAGTCACAGAAAGTCCCACGCAGACGAACCCCACTCAGAGAAAGTCCCAAGCAGACGACCCCCAGTCCCAGAAAGTCCCACGCAGACGACCGCCCACCAAGGAGACAGTCACAGAAAGTCCCACGCAGACGAACCCCACACCCAGAAAGTCCCAAGCAGACGGCCCCCAGTCCGAGAAAGTCCTACGCATACGACCCCCACTCCCAGAAAGTCCCCCGCAGACGACCCAATAGTCCCAGAAAGTCCCACGCAGACGACCTGCCAGACAGAAGGGAGTCCCAGAAAGTCCCACGCAGACGAACCCCAGTCCCAGCAAGTCCCACGAAGACGACGCCCCGACCAGGAGAGAGTCCCAGAAAGTCCCACGCAGACGAACCTTAGTCCCAGAAACTCCCACGCTGACGACCCCCAGTCCCAGAAGGTCCCACGCAGAGGACACCCTACCAAGGAGACGGTCCCAGAAAGTCCCACGCAGACGACCCCCAGTCCCAGATAAACCCACGCAGACGATCCCCACCCAGGAGACTGTCCCAGAAAGTCCCACGCAGACGACCCGCCACCCACAAGAGAGTCCCAGAAATTCCCACGCAGACGACCCACAGTCCCAGAAAGTCCCATGCAGACGACCCACACTACCAGAAAATCCCACGCAGACGGCCCCCAGTCCAAGAATGTCCCACGCAGACAACACCCCACCCAGGAGACAGTCCCAGAAAGTCCCACGCAGACGACCCACAGTTCCAGAAAGTCCCACGCAGACGACCCCCCCCAACCAGGAGACAATCCCAGAAAGTCCCACGCAGACGACACCCAGTCCCAGAAAGTCCCACGCAGACGACCCCCAGTCCCAGAAAGTCCCACGCAGACGACACCCAGTCACAGAGAGTCCCACGCAGATGACCCACCACGCAAGAGACAGTCCCAGAAAGTCCCACGCAGACGACCCGCCACCCACAAGAGAGTCCCAGAAATTCCCACGCAGACGACCCACAGTCCCAGAAAGTCCCATGCAGACGACCCACACTACCAGAAAATCCCACGCAGACGGCCCCCAGTCCAAGAATGTCCCACGCAGACAACACCCCACCCAGGAGACAGTCCCAGAAAGACCCACGCAGACCACCCCCAGTCCCATTAAGTCCCACGTAGACGACCCCCAGTCCCAGGAAGTCCCACGCAGACGGCACCCAGTCCCAGAAAGTCCCACGCAGACGACCCCCTAGTCCCAGAAATTCACACGCAGACGACCCCCCAAACTGGAGACAGTCCCAGATAGTCCCACGCAGACGACACCCAGTCCCAGCAAGTCCCACGCAGACGTCCTCCCCACACAGGAGACAGTCCCAGAAACACCCACGGAGACTAACCCCAGTCCCAGAAAGTCGCACGCAGACGACCCCCAGTCCCAGATATTCACAGGCAGACGACCCCCCACCCAGGCGACAGTCCCAGAAAGTCCCTGGCAGACGACCCCCAGTCCCAGAAAGTCACAGCAAGAGGACCCCCAGTCCCAGCAAATCCCACGCAGACGACCCCCCACCCACGAGACAGTCCCAGAGAGTCCCACGCAGACTACCACAGTCCAGGAATGTCCCACGCAGACGACCCCCAGTCCGAGAAAGTCCAACGCAGACGACCCCCAGTCACAGGAAGTCCCACGCAGACGACACCCCACTAAGGAGACAGTCCCAGAAATTCCCACGCAGACGACACCTAGTCCCAGAAAGTCCCACGCAGACGACTCCCCACGCAGGAGACACTCCCAGAAAGTCTCACCCAGACGAACCCCCACCCAGGAGACAGTCCCAGAAATTCCCACGCAGACGACCCCTAGTCCCAGATAGTCCCACGCAGACAACCCCCCAGACAGGATAAAGTCACAGAAAGGCCCACGCAGACGACCCCTAGTCCCAGAAAGTCCCAAGCAGACGACCCCCCACCCAGGAGACAGTCGCAGAAAGTTCCATGCAGAGACCCCCCAACCAGGAGACAGTCATAGAAAGTCCTACGTAGACGACCGACAGTCCCAGAAAGTCCCACGCAGACGACCCCCCCACTCAGGTGACAGTCCCAGAAAGTCCCACGCAGACTACCCCCAGTCCCAGAAAGTCCCACGCAGACGACCCCCAGTCCCAGAAGTCCCACGCAGACGACACCCCAACTAGGAGACAGTCCCAGAAAGATCCACGCAGACGGCCCCCAGTCCCAGAAAGTCCCACACATACGACCCCAGTCCTAGAAAGTCCCACGCAATCAACCCCCCACCCAGGAGACAGTCCCAGAAATTCCCACGCAGACGACCCCCCACCCAGGAGACAGTCCCAGAAAGTCCCATGCAGACGACCCCCCAACCAGGAGACATTCCCAGAAAGTCCCACGCAGACGACCCCCTGTCCCAGAAACTCCCACGCAGAGGAACACCCACCCAGGAGACAGTCCCAGAAAGTCCCACGCGGACGACCCCCCACCCAGGAGACAGTCCCAGAAACTCCCACGCAGATGACCCCCATTCCCAGAAAGTCCCACGCAGACGACCCCCACCCAGGAGACAGTCCCTAGAAGTCCCATGCAGACGACCCCCACCCAGGAGACAGTCCCAGAAAGTCCAACGCAGACGAATCCCCACACAGGAGACAGTCCCAGAGAGACCCACGCAGACGACCCAGTACCATAAAGTCCAACACAGACCACCCCCAGTCCTAGTAATTCCCATGCAGAAGAGCCCCACCCATGAGACAGTCCCAGAAAGTCCCACGCAGACGACCCCCACCGAGGAGACAGTCCAAGAAAGTCCCAAACAGACAACCCCACACCCAGGAGACAGTCCCAGAAAGTCCCAGGCAGAAGACCACCAGTCGCAGAAAGTCCCGAGCAGACAACCCCAGTCCCAGAAAGTCCCACGCAGATGACCCCCCACCAAGGAGTCAGTCCCAGAAAGTCCCACGCAGATGACCTCTAGTCCCAGAAAGTCCCACGTAGACGACCCCCAGTCCCAGAAAGTCCCACGCTGCCGACACCCAGTCCCAGAAATATCCTACGCAGACGACCCCCTATTCCCAGAAACTCCCACGGAGACGACCCCCCAGACAGGAGACAGTCCCAGAAATTTCGACGCAAACGACCAACCCACCCAGGTGACAGTCCCAGAAAGTCCCACGCAGAATTCCCCCAGTCCCAGAATGTCCCACGCAGACGACCCCCAGTCCCAGAAAGTCCCACGCAGACGACACCCAGTCCCAGAAACTCTCACGCAGACGACCCCACACCCAGGAGATAGTCCAAGCAAGTCCCACGCAGACGACCCCCAGTCCCAGAAAGTCCAATGCAGACGACCCCCCACCCAGGAGACAGACCCAGATATCCCACCCAGACGACCCCCAGTCCCAGTAAGTCCCACGCAGACGACCCCCACCCAGGAGACATTCCCAGGAAGTCCCACGCAGACGAACACTCACCCAGGAGACAGTCCCAGAAAGTCCCACGCAGACGACCCCCAGTCCAAGAAAGCCCCACGCAGACAAGCCCCCACCCGGGAAACAGTCCAAGAAAGTCCCACGTAGACGACCCCCAGTCCCAGAAAGACCCACGCAGACGACCCCCACCCAGGAGAGAGTCCCAGAAAGTCACACGCAGACGACCCCCACCCAGGAGAGAGTCCCAGAAAGACACACGCAGACGACCCCCACCCAGGAGAGAGTCCCAGAAAGACCCACGCAGACGACCCCCAGTCCCAGAACGTCCCACGCAGACGAACCCCCACCCAGGAGACAATCCCAGAAAGTCCCAGGCAGACGACCTCCAGTCCAATAAAGTCCCAGGCAGACGACCCCCCACCCAGGGGACAGTCCAAGATATCCCACGCAGACGACCCTCCAGTTCCAGAAAGTCCCACTCAGGAGACCCACCACCCAGGAGACAGTCCCAGAAAGCCCACGCAGACGACCCCAGTCCCAGAAAGTCCCACGCAGACGACACCCCACCCAGGAGACAATCCAAGAAAGGCCCACGCAGACAACCCCCAGTCCCAGAAAGTCCCACGCAGACGACCCCCCACCCAGGAGAGAGTCCAAGAAAGACCCACACATACGACCCCCCACCCTGGACACAGTCCCAGAAAGTCCCACGCAGACTACCCCCAGTCCCAGAAAGTCCCACGAAGACGACCCCCAGTCCCAGAAAGTCCAACGCAGACGAGCCCCAGTCCCAGAAAGTCACACGCAGACGACACCCCAACTAGGAGACAATCCAAGAAAGGCCCACGCAGACAACCCCCAGTCCCAGAAAGTCCCACGCAGACGACCCCCCACCCAGGAGAGAGTCCAAGAATGACCCACGCATACGACCCCCCACCCTGGACACAGTCCCAGAAAGTCCCACGCAGACGACCCCCAGTCCCAGAAAGTCCCACGCAGTCGATCCCCAGTCCCAGCAAGTCCCACGCAGACGACCCCCCACTCAGGAGACAGTCCCAGAAAGTCCCACGCAGACTACCCCCAGTCCCAGAAAGTCCCACGAAGACGACCCCCAGTCCCAGAAAGTCCAACGCAGACGAGCCCCAGTCCCAGAAAGTCACACGCAGACGACACCACAACTAGGAGACAGTCCCAGAAAGAACCACGCAGACGGCCCCCAGTCTCAGAAATTCCCACACATACTACCCCAGTCCTAAAAAAGTCCCGAGCAATCAACCCCCCACCCAGGAGACAGTCCCAGACAGACCCACGCAGACGACCCCCAGTCCCAGAAAGTCCCACGCAGACGACTCCCCACCCAGGAGAGATGCCCAGAAAGACCCAGGCAGACGACTCCCCACCCAGGAGAGATGCCCAGAAAGACCCACGCAGACGACCCCCAGTCCCAGAAAGTCCCACGGAGACGATACCCCACCCAGGAGACAGTCCCAGAAAGTCCCACGCAGACGACTCCCCACCCAGGAGAGATGCCCAGAAAGACCCACGCAGACGACTCCCCACCCAGGAGAGATGCCCAGAAAGACCCACGCAGACGACCCCCAGTCCCAGAAAGTCCAACGCAGACGACTCCCCACCCAGGAGAGAGTGGCATCTGCCTTACAAGCATTCTCAGGCTGCAGCAATATGAATTCTCCTGGTTTTTTGTGCGAATTGCCTTACAAGCAATCACAGTCGGCTACGAGCCGATTTCTCCTTGCTCTTTTGTAGCAACTGCATTACAAGAAATCTCAGGCTGCTACAAGCCGAATTCTCCTGGCGCTTTTGTGACAACTGCCTTACAAGCAATGTCAGGCTGCTACGAGCCGACTTCTCTTGGCTCTTTTGTGGCAACTGCCTTACAAGAAATCTCAGGCTGTACAAGACGAATTCTCCTGGCGCTTTTGTGACAACTGCCTTACAAGCAATGTCAGGCTGCTAAGAGCCGACTTCTCTTGGCTCTTTTGTGAAACTGCCTTATATGTAATATCAAGCCGCTACAAATCGACATCTCATGTCTCTTTTTTGACAACTCCATTACAAGCAATCTCAGGCTGCCGCCAGGACAGTTCTCCTGACTTTTTGTACCAATTGTCTTAAAAGAAATCCCAGGCGGCTACGTGCCGATTTCTCCTGGCTCTTTTGTGAAAACTGCCTTACAAGCAATCTCAGGCTGCAGCTAGTCCAATTCTCCTGATTTTTTGTGCCAATTACATTAAAAGCAATCCCAGGCTGCTACGAACCGATTTCTCCTGGGTCATTTGTGGCTTCTGCCTTACAAGCATTCTCAGGCTGCAGCAATATGAATTCTTCTGGCTTTTTGTGCAAATTGCCTTACAAGCAATCCCAGGCAGCTATGAGCCGATTTCTCTTGGCTCTTTTGTGAAAACTGCCTTACAAGTAATCTCAGGCTGCTACAAGCCGAATTATCCTGGCGCTTTTATGACAACTGCCTTACAAGAAATGTCAGGCTGCTACGAGCCGACTTCTCTTGGCTCTTTTGTGAAAACTGCCTTACAAGCAATCTCAGGCCGATACAAATCGACATCTCCTGTCTTTTTTGTGACAACTACATTACAAGCAATCTCAGGCTGCCGCCAGGACAGTACTCCTGACTTTTTGTACCAATTGCATTAAATGCAATCCCAGACGGTTACGTGCCTGTTTCCCTGGCTCTTTTGTCGTAACTGCCTTACAAGCAATCTCAGTCTGCTGCAAGCCGAATACTCCTGGCTCTTTTGTGCAAATTGCCTTACAAGTAATCCGAGGCGTCTAAGAGATGACTTCTCTTGTCTCTTTTGTGAAAACTGCATTAAAAGACATCTCAGAATGCTACAAAACGACATCTCCTGTCTCTTATGTGAAACTGCCTTACAAGCAATCTCAGGCCGCTACAAGCCGAATACACCTGTCTCTTTTGTGAAACTGCCTTGCAAGCAATCTCAGGCTGCTACAAGCCGAATTCTCCTGGCGCTTTTGTGACAACTGCCTTACAAGCAATGTTAGGCAGCAACAAGCCGACTTCTCTTGGCTCTTTTGTGAAAACTGCCTTACAAGTAATATCAGGCCGCTACAAATCGACATCTCCTGTCTCTTTTGTGAAAACTGCCTTACAAGCAATCTCAGGCTGCCGCCAGGACAGTTCTCCTGACTTTTTGTACCAATTGCCTTAAAAGCAATCCCAGGCGGCTACGTGCCGATTTCTCCTGGCTTTTTTGTGGTAACTGCCTTACAAGCAATCTCAGGCTGCTACAAGCCGAATTCTCCTGGTTCTATTGTGACAACTGCCTTACAAGCAATCTCATGCTGCAGCAATCCCAATTCTCCTATCTTTTTGTGCCAATTGCTTTACAAGCAATCCCAGCCGTCTACGAGCCGATTTCGCCTGGCTCATTTGTGGTAAATGCCTTACAAGCAATGTCAGGTTGCTGCAAGCCGAATTCTCCTGGCGCTTTTGTGCAAATTGCCTTACAAGCAATCACAGGCGTCTACGAGCTGACTTCTCTTGTCTCTTTTTTTGAACCTCTGCCTTAAAAGCAATCTGAGGCTGGCTGCAAGACGAATTCTCCTGGCTCTTTTGTGAAACTGCCTTACAAGCAATCTCAGGCATCCGCTAGTCCAATTCTCCTCATTTTTTGTGTCAATTGTCTTACAAGCAATCCCAGGCTGCAACGAACCGATTTCTCGTGGCTCATTTGCGGC
Organism: Acanthosepion esculentum; assembly: GCA_964036315.1. Taxonomy (NCBI): domain Eukaryota; kingdom Metazoa; phylum Mollusca; class Cephalopoda; order Sepiida; family Sepiidae; genus Acanthosepion; species Acanthosepion esculentum. The sequence goes on from OZ038514.1 coordinate 69,719,040, forward strand.
ATCTGCCTTACAAGCATTCTCAGGGTGCAGCAATATGAATTCACCTGGCTTTTTGTGCGAAAGCCTTACAAGCAATTCCAGGCGGCTACAAATCGACATATCCTGGCTCTTTTGTGAAAACTGCCTTACAAGTAATATCAGTCCGCTACAAATCGACATCTCCTGTCTCATTTGTGACAACTGCCTTACAAGCAATCTCAGGCTGCTACAATACGAATACGCCTGGCTCTTTTGTGAAACTGCCTTGCAAGCAATCTGAGGCCGCTACAAATCGACATCTTCTGTCTCTTTTGTGAAAACTGCCTTACAAGCAATCTCAGGCTGCAGCCAGGACAGTTCTCCTGACGTTTTGTGCCAATTGCCTTAAAAGCAATCCCAGGCGGCTACGTGCCGATTTCTCCTGGCTCTTTTGTGGTAACTGCCTTACAGGCAATCTCAGGCTGCTACAAGCCGAATTCTCCTGGTTCTATTGTGACAACTGCCTTAAAAGCAATCTCAGGCTGCAGCAATCCCAATTCTCCAAGGTTTTTTTGCCAATTGCCTTACAAGCAATCCCATCCGGCTACGAGCCGATTTCTCCTGGCTCATTTGTGGCAACTGCCTTACAAGCAAACCGAGGCGGCTACGAGCCGATTTCTCCTGGCCTTTTGTGGCAACTGCCTTACAATAAATCTCATGCTGCTACAAGCCGAATTCTCCTGGCGCTTTTGTGACAACTGCCTTACAAGCAATGTCAGGCCGCTACAAATCGACATATCCTGGCTCATTTTTGAAAACTGCTTTAAAAGCAATCTCAGGCTGCTACAAACGACATCTCATGTCTGTTTTTTTAAACTGCCTTACAAGCAATCTCAGCCTGCTACAAGCCGAATACGCATGGCTCTTTTGTGAAACTGCCTTACAAGAATCTCCGGCCGCTACAAATCGACATATGCTGGCTCTTTTGTTACAACTGCCTTACAAGCAATCTCAGGCTGCAGCAATATGAATTCTTTTGTCTTTTTGTGCGAATTGTCTTACAAGCAATCCCAGGTGGCTATGAGCCGTTTTTTCCTGGCCCTTTTTATGGCAACTGCTTTACAAGAAATGTCAGGCTGCTACGAGACGACTTCTCTTGGCTCTTTTGGGAAAACTGCCTTACAAGTAATATCAGGCTGCTACAAGACGACATCTCCTGTCTCTTTTGTGAAACTGCCTTACAAGCAATCTCAGGCCGCTACAAGCCGAATACGCCTGGCTCCTTTGTGAAATTGCCTTGCAAGAAATATCAGGCCGCTACAAATCGTCATCTCCTTCTCTTTTGTGACAACTGCCTTACAAGCAATCTCACGCTGCCGCCAGCACAGTTCTCCTGACTTTTTGTGCCAATTGCCTTAAAAGCAACCACAGCGGCTAAGCACCGATTTCTCCTGGCTCTTTTGTGGTAACTGTCTTAAAAGCAATCTCAGGCCGCTACAAATCGACATATCCTGGCTCTTTTGTGAAAACTGCCTTACAAGCAATCTCAGGCTGCCGCTAGTCCAATTCTCCTGACTTTTTGTGCCAATTGCCTTACATGCAATCCCAGTCGGCTACGAGCCCATTTCACCTGGCCCTTTTGTGGCAACTGCCTTACAAGAAATCTCAGTCTACTACAAGCCGAATTCTTTTGGCGCTTTTGTGACAACTGCCTTACAAGCAATGTCAGGCTGCTACGAGCCGACTTCCCTTGGCTCTTTTGTGAAAACTGCCTTACAAGTAATCTCAGGCTCCTACAAGCCGAATTTTCCTGGCGCTTTTGTGACAACTGCCTTACAAGCAATGTCAGGTTGGTACGAGCCGACTTCTCTTGGCTCTTTTGTGAAAACTGCTTTACAAGTAATATCAGGCCGCTACAAATGGACATCTCCTGTCTCTTTTGTGACAACTACCTTACAAGCAATCTCAGGCTGCTGCCAGGACAGTTCTCCTAACTTTTTGTGCCAATTGCCTTAAAAGCAATCCCAAGCGTCTACGTGCCGATTTCTCCTGGCTCTTTTGTGGTAACTGCTTTACAAGCAATCTCAGGCTGTAGCAATCCCAATTCTCCTAGCTTTTTGTGCCAAATGCCTTACATGCAATCCCAGGCGGCTACGAGCCGATTTCTCCTGGCTCATTTGTGGGAACTGCCTTACAAGCAAACCCAGGCGTCTACGAGCCAATTTCTCCTGGCCCTTTTGTGGCAACTGCCTTACAAGTAATTTCAGGCTGCTACAAGCCGAATTCTCCTGGCGATGTGTGACAACTGCCTTACAAGCAATGTGAGTTTGCTACGAGCCGACTTCTCTTGGCTCTTTTGTGAAACTGCCTTACAAGTAAGATCAGGCTGCTACAAAACGACATCTCCTGTCTCTTTTGTGAAACTGCCTTACAAGCAATCTCAGGCCGCTACAAATCGACATATCCTGGCTCTTTTGTGACAACTGCTTTACAAGCAATTTCAGGCTGCCGCTAGTCCAATTCTCCTGATTTTTTGTGCTAATTGCCTTACAAGCAATCCCCGCCTGCTACGAACCGATTTCTCCTGGCTCATTTGTGGTATCTGCCTTACAAGCATTCTCAAGCTGCAGCAATATGAATTCTCCTGGCTTTTTGTGCGAATTGCCTTACAAGCAATCCCAAGCGGCTACGATCCGATTTCTCCTGGCTCATTTGTGGCAACTTCCTTACAAGCAATCTTAGGCTGCTGCAAGCCGAATTCTCCTGTCTTACAAATTGGCTTACAAGCAAGTCCAGGCGTCTACGAACCGACTTCTCTTGTCTCTTTTGTGAAAACTGCCTTAAAAGCAATCTCAGACTCCTACAAAACAACATCTCCTGTCTCTTTTTTAAAAACTGCCTTACAATCAATCTCAGCCTGCTACAAGCCGAATACGCCGGGCTTTTTTGTGACAACAGCCTTACTGAGATTACTTGTTAGGCAGTTTTCACAAAAGAGAAGGAGATGACGATTTGTAGCAGCCTGATATTGCTTGCAAGGCAATTTCACAAAAGAGTCAAGAGAAGTCGGCTTGTAGCAGCCTGACATTGTTTGTAAGGCAGTTGTCACAAAAGCTCCAGGAGAATTCGGCTTGTAGCAGCTTGATATTACTTGTAAGGCAGTTTTCACAAAAGAGCCAAGAGAAGTCGGCTCGTAGCAGCCTGACATTGCTTGTAAGGCAGTTGTCACAAAAGCCCATGGAGAATTCGGCTTGTAGCAGCCTGAGATTTCTTGTAAGGCAGTTGCCACAAAAGAGCCTGGAGAAATCGGCTCGTAGGCGCCTGGGATTGCTTATAAGGCAATTCGCACAAAAAGCCAGGAGAATTCATATTGCTGCAGCATGAGAATGCTTGTAAGGCAGATGCCACAAATGAGCCAAGAGAAATCGGTTCATATCAGCCTGGGATTGCTTGTAAGGCAATTGGCACAAAAAGTCAGGAGAATTGTACTAGCGACTGCTTGAGATTGCTTGTAAGGCAGTTTAACAAAAGAGCCAGGCGTATTCGGCTTGTATCAGGCTGAGATTGATTGTAAGGCAGTTTGAAAAAAGAGACAGGAGATGTTGTTTTGTAGCAGCCTGATATTACTTGTAAGGCAGTTGTCACAAAAGCGCCAGGAGAATTCGTCTTGTAGCAGCCTGAGATTTCTTGTAATGCAGTTGCTACAAAAGGGCCAGGATAAATCGTCTCGTAGCCGCCTGGGATTGCTTGTAAGGCACTTTGCACAAAAGAGCCAAAAGAATTCGTCTTGCAGCAGCCTGAGATTGCTTGTAAGGCAGTTGCCACAAATGAGCCATGAGAAATCGGCTCGTAGACGCCTGGGATTGCTTGTAAGGCAATTGGCACAAAAAGCTAGGAGTATTGGGATTGCTGCAGCCTGAGATTGCTTGTAAGGCATTTGTCACTATATAACCAGGAGAATTCGGCTTGTAGCAGCCTGAGATTGCTTGTAAGGCAGTTACAACAAAAGAGACAGGAGAAATCGGCTCGTAGCCGCCTGGGATTGCTTGTAAGGCAATTCGCATAAAATCCAGAAGAATTCATATTGCTGCAGCCTGAGAATGCTTGTAAGGCAGATGCCACAAATGAGACAGGAGAAATCGCTTCGTAGCAGCCTGGGATTGCATGTAAGGCAATTGGCACAAAAAGTCAGGCGAATTGGACTAGCGGCAGCCTGAGATTGGAAGGAACCGGAAACCCAATCCTAAACAGGAAACAAGGGATAAACCTCTACTCCTATTCAAAAAATCTATCTACTGCTACTGAAGGAAGAAAATAAATAAATAACATTTCAGAGTTTAGGCGGAGACGTTAGAATTATAGAGTTGAAGTAGACTTTAGAAGGAACCGGAAACCCAATCCTAAACAGGAGACAAGGGATAAACCTCTACTCCTATTCAAAAAACCTATCTACTCCTACTGAAGGAAGAAAATAAAGTCAGTTTCACAAAAGAGCCAGGCTTATTCGGCTTGTAGCAGGCTGAGATTGAGTGTAAGGCATTTTTAAAAAAAGAGAAAAGAGAAATCGTTTTGTAGCAGCCTGAGATTGCTTTTAAGGCAGTTTTCACAAAAGCGACAAGAGAAGTCGGCTCGTAGACGCCTGGGATTGCTTGTAAGGCAATTTGCGCAAAAGAGCCAGGAGAATTCGGCATGCATCAGCCTGAGATTGCTTGTAAGGGAGTTGCCACAAATGAGCCAGGAGAAATCGGCTCGTAGCCGCCTGGGATTGCTTGAAAGACAACTGGCACAAAAAGCTAAGAGAATTGGGATTGCTGCAGCCTGAGATTACCTGTAAGGCTGTTGTCACAATAGAACCAGGAGAATTCGGCTTGTAGCAGCCTGAGATTGCTTGTAAGGCAGTTACCACAAGAGAGCCTGGAGAAATCGGCACGTAGACGCCTGGGATTGCTATTAAGTCAATTGGCACAAAAAGTCAGGAGAACTGTCCTGGCGGTAGCCTGATATTGCTTGTAAGGCAGTTGTCACAAAAGCGCCAGGTGAATTCGGCTTGTAGCAGCCTGAGATTACTTGTAAGGCAGTTTTCACATAAGAGCCAAGAGAATTCGGCTCGTAGCAGCCTGACATTGCTTTTAAGGCAGTTGTCACAAAAGCGCCAGGAGAATTCGGCTTGAAGCAGCCTGAGATTTCTTGTAAGGCAGTTGCCACGAAAGAGACAGGAGATGTCGATTTGCAGCACAAAGGAGCCAGGAGAATTCGGCTTGCAGCAGCCTGAGATTGCTTGTAAGGCAGTTGTCACAAAAGAGACAGGAGTTGTCGATTTGTAGCGGCCTGAGATTGCTTGCAAGGCAGTTTCACAAAATAGCCAGGCGTATTCGGCTTGTAGCAGCCTGTCTCCTGGGTGGGGGGTCGTCTGCGTGGGACTTTCTGGGACTGGGGGTCGTCTGCTTGGGCCTTTCTGGGACTGTCTCATGGGTGGCGGGTCGTCTGAGTGGGACTTTCTGGGTCTGGGAGTCGTCTGCGTGGGACATTCTGGGACTGTCTCCTGGGTAGGGGGTCGTCTGCGTGGGATATCTGGGACTGTCTCCTGGGTGGGGGCTCATCTTCAGGGGACTTTCTGGGACTGGGGGTCGTCTGCGTGGGATATTCTTGGACTGTCTCATGGGTAGGGTCTCGTCTGCATGGGACTTTCTGGGACTGGGGGTCGTCTGCGTGGGACTTTCTGGGACTGTCTCCTAAGTGGGGGGTCGTTTGCTTGGGACATGGTGGGACTGGTGGTCGTCTCCTGGGTGGGGGCTCATCTGCGTGGGACTTTCTGGGACTGTCACCTGGGAGTGGGGTCGTCTGCGTGGGATATCTAGGACTGTCTCCTGGGTGGGGGGCGTCTGCGTGGGACTTTCTGGGACTGGGGGTCGTCTCCGTGGGACTTTCTGGGACTGTCTCCTGGATGGGGGGGTCGTCTGCGTGGGACTTTCTGGGACTGTCTCCTGGGTGGGGTGTCGACTGTTTGGGACTTTCTGTGACTGTCTCCTGGTTGGGGGGGTCGTCGGCTTGGGACCTTCTGGAACTGGGGGTCATCTGCGTGGGATTTTCTTGTACTGGGGGTCGTCTGCGGGGACATTCTGGGACTGTCTCCTGGGTGGGAGGTCGTCTGCGTGGGACTTTCTGGGACTGGGGGTCGTCTGCGTGGGACTTTCTGGGACTGTCTCCTGTCTGGTGGGTCGTCTGCGTGGGACTTTCTGGGACTGGAGGTCGTCTGCATGGGACTTTCTGGGACTGTCTCCTGGGTGGGGTGTCGTCTGCGTGGGACTTTCTGTGACTGTCTCCTGGGTGGGGGCCGTCTGCGTGGGACTTTCTGGGACTGGGTGTCGTCTGCGTCGGACTTTCTTGGACTGTATCCTGGGTGGGGGGTCTTCTGCGTGGGACTTTCTGGGAATAGGTGTCGTCTGCGTGGGACTTTCTAGGACTGTCTCCTGGGTGAGGGGTCGTCTGCGTGGGACTTTCTGGGACTGGGTGTCGTCTCCGTGCGACTTTCTGGGACTGTCTCCTGGGTGGTGGGGGGGTCGTTTGCGTTGGACTTTCTGGGACTGTCTCCTGGGTAGGGGTCGTCTGCGTGGGATTTTCGGAGACTGGGAGTCGTCTGCGTGGGACTTTCTGGGACTGGGTGTCGTCTCCGTGGGACTTTCTGTGACTGTCTCCTGGGTGGGGGGTCGTCTGCGTGGGACTTTCTGGGAATGTCTCCTGGTGGGGGTCGTCTGCGTGGGATTTTCTGGGATTGGGGTTCGTCTGCGTGGGACTTTCTGGGACTGTCTCCTGGGTGGGGGGGTCGTCTGCGTAGGACTTTCTGGGACTGTCTCCTTGGTGGCGGTCGCCTGCGTGGGACTTTTTAGGACTGGGGGTCGTCTGCATGGGACTTTCTGGGACTGTCTTCTGGGTGGGGGATCGTCTGCGTGGGACTTTCTAGGACTGGGGGTCGTCTGCGTGGGACTTTCTGGGACCGGGGGTCGTCTGCGTGGGACTTAGGCAGTCTCACACAAGAGCCAGGCGTATTCGGTTTGCAGCAGCTTGAGATTGCTTGAAAGGCAGTTTTGAAAGAAAGAGACAGGAGATGTCGTTTCGTAGCAGCCTGAGATTGCTTGGAAGGCAATTTGCACAAAAGAGCCAAGAGAAGTCGGCTTGCAGCAGCCTGAGATTGCTTGTAAAGCAGTTGCCACTAATGAGCCAGGAGAAATCGGCTCGTAGTAAGGCAAATGGCACAAAATGCCAGGAGAATTGAGATTGCTGCAGCATGAGATTGCTTGTAAGGCAGTTGTCACAAAAGAGACAGGAGAAGTCGGCTCGTAGCAGGCTGACATTTCTTGTAAGGCAGTTGTCACAAAAGCGCCAGGAGAATTCGGCTTGTAGCAGCCTGAGATTTCTTGTAAGGCAGTTGCCACAAAAGAGCTTGGAGAAATCGGCTCGTAGGGGCCTGTGATATCTTGTAAGGCAATTCGCACAAAAAGCCAGGAGAATTCATATTGCTGCAGTCAGATGCGAAAAATGAGCCAGGGGAAATCGGTTCGTAGCAGCCTGGGATTGCTTGTAAGGCAATTATAAGAAAAAGTCAGGAGAATTGGACTGGCGGCAGCCTGAGATTGCTGGTAAGGCAGTTGTCACAAAAGAGCCAGGATATGTCGATTTGTAGCGGCTTGAGATTGCTTGAAAGGCAGTTTCACAAAAGAGCCAGGCGTATTCGGCTTGTAGCAGGCTGAGATTGCTTGTACGGCAGTTTAAAAAAGAGACAGATGTCGTTTTGTAGCAACCTGAGATTGGTATTAAGGCAGTTTTCACAAATGAGCCAAGAGAATTCGTCTCGTAGAGGATTGGGATTGCTTGTAAGGCAGTTGTCACAATATAGCCAGGAGAATTCGGCTTGTAGCCGCCTGAGATTGCTTGTAAGGCAGTTTTCACAAAAAGTCAGGAGAATTGTGCTGGCGGCAGCCTGAGATTGCTTTTAAGGCAGTTGTCACAAAAGAGACAGGAGATGTCGATTTGTACCGTCCTGAGATTGCTTGTAAGGCAGTTTCAAAAAAAGAAATAGTAGATGTCGTCTTGTAGCAGCCTGATATTACTTGTAAGGCAGTTTTCAAAAAAGAGCCAAGAGAAGTCGGCTCGTAGCAGTCTGACATTGCTTGTAAGCCAGTTGTCACAAAAGCGCCAGGAGAAACCGGCTTGTAGCAGCCTGAGATTTCTTGTAAGGCAGTTGCCACAAAAGTGACAGGAGAAATCGGCTCGAAGCCGCCTGTAAGGCAATTCGCACAAAAAGCCAGGAGAATTCATATTGCTGCAGCCTGAGAATGATTGTAAGGCAGATGCCACAAATGAGCCAGGAGAAATCGCTTCGTAGCAGCCTGGGATTGCTTGTAAGTCTTTTGGCACAAAAGTCAGAATAGGACTAGCGGCAGGCTGAGATTGCTTGTGAGCCAGGATATGTCGATTTGTAGCGGCTCGAGATTGCTTGTAAAGCTTTTTTACAAAAGTGCCAGGCGTATTCGAGATTGCTTGTAAGGCAGTTTTTATAAAAAAGAGACAGAAGATGTCGTTTTGTAGCAGCCTGAGATTGCTTTTAAGGCAGTTTTCACAAATGAGACAAGAGAAGTCGGCTCGTAGACGCCTGGGATTGCTTGTAAGGCAATTTGCACAAAAGAGCCAGGAGAATTCGGCTTGCAGCAGCCTGAGATTGCTTGTAAGGCATTTGCCACAAATGAGCCAGGAGAAATCGGCTCGTAGCCGCATGGGTTTGCTCGTTAGGCAATATGCACAAAAAGCCAGGAGAATTGGGATTGCTGCAGCCTGAGATTGCTTGTAAGGCAGTTGTCAAAATAGAGCCAGGAGAATTCGGCTTGTAGCAGCCTGAGATTGCTTGTAAGGCAGTTGTCACAAAAGAGCCAGAAGATGTCGATTGTTAGCGGCCTCAGTTTGATTGCAAGGCAGTTTCACAAAAGAGACAGGATATGTCGATTTGTATCGGCCTGATATTAATTGTAAGGCAGTTTTCCCAAAAGTGCCAAGAGAAGTCACCTCGTATCAGCCTGACATTGCTTGTAAGGCAGTTGTCACAAAAGAGCCAGGAGAATTAGGCTTGTAGAAGCCTGAGATTTCTTGTAAGGCAGTTGCCACAAAAGGGCCAAGAGAAATCGGCTCGTAGCCGCCTTGGAGTGATTGTAAGGCAATTCGCACAAAAGTCCTACAGCCTGAGAATGCTTGTAAGGCAGATACCACAAAAGAGCCAGGAGAAATCGGCACGTGGCCGCCTTGGATTGCTTTTAAAGCAATTGGCACAAAATGTCAGAAGAATATGGCTGGATCCAGCCTGAGATTGCTTGTAAGGCAGTTGTCACAAAAGAGCCAGAAGATGTCGATTTTTAGCGGCCTCAGTTTGATTGCAAGCCAGTTTCACAAAAGTGCCAGGCGTATTCAGCTTGTAGCAGGCTGAGATTGCTTGTAAGGCAGTTTTCACGAAAGAGACAAGAGATGTGGGTTTGTAGCAGCCTGAGATTGCTTGAAAGGCAGTTTTCACAAAAGAGCCAAGAGAAGTCGGCTCGTATCAATCTGACATTGCTTGTAAGGCAGTTTTCACAAAAGAGCCAGGAGAATTCGGCTTGTTGCAGACTGAGATTGCTTGTAAGGCAGTTGCTGCAAAAGAGCCAGGAGAAATCGTCTCGTATCCGCCTGGGATGGCTTGTAAGACAATTGGCACAAAAAGCCATGAGAATTGGGCTTATAGCAGCTTGAGAATGCTTGTAAGGCAGATGCCACAATTGAGCCACAAGGAATCGGCACGTAGCAGCCTGGGATTTCTTGTAAGGCAATTGGCACAAAAAGTCAGGAGAATTGGACTAGTGGCAGCTATCCCAGGCTGTTACGAGCCGATTTCTCCTGGCTCAATTGTGGCATATTCCTTACAAGCATTCTCAGGCTGGCTTTGTTTGCCAATTGCCTTACAAGCAATTCCTGGCTTTGTGTGCCAATTGCCTTACAAGCAATCCCAGTCGGCTACGAGCCGACTTCTATTGGCTCTTTTGTGAAAACTGCCTTACACGAAATCTCAGCCTGATGCCACAAATGAGCCAGGAGAAATCGGCTCGTAGCAGCCTGCCATGCTTGTAAGGAAGTTGCCACAAAAGAGCCAGGAGAAATCGGGTCGTAGCCGCCTGGGATTGCTTCTAATGCCATTGGCAAAAAAACCCCAAGAGAATTGGGATTGCTGCAGCCTGAGATTGCTTGTAAAGCAGTTGTCACAATAGAGCCAGGAGAATTCGGCTTGTAGCAGCCTGAGATTGCTTGTAAGGCAGTTACCACAAAAGCCCAGGAGTAATCGGCACGTAGCCGCCTGGGATTGCTTTTAAGGCAATTGGCACAAAATGTCAGGAGAATTGTGCTGACGGCAGCCTGTGATTGCTTGTAATGCAGTTGTCACAAAAGAGCCAGGCGTATTCGGCCTTAGCAGCCTGAGATTGCTTGTAAGGCAATTCGCATAGAAAGCCAGGAGAATTCATATTGCTGCAGCTTGAGATTGCTTGTAAGGCAGGTGTAACAAAAGAGCCAGGCAAATTCGGCTTGTAGTAGCCGGAGAATTCTTGTAAGGCAGTTGCCAGAAAAGAGCCAGGAGAAATTGGCTCGTAGCACCCTGTGATTGCTTGTAAGGCAGTTTCACAAAAGAGACAGGCGAATTCGGCTTGTAGTTGCCTGAGATTTCTTGAAATGCAGTTTTCACAAAAGGGCCAATAGAAGTCGGATCGTAGCCGCCTGACATTGCTTTTAAGGCAGTTGTAACAAAAGAGCCAGGAGAAATCGGCTCTTAGCCCCCCTGGGATTGCTTGTAAGGCAATTGGCACAAAAAGCCAGGAGAAGTGGGATTGCTGCAGCCTGAGATTGCTTTTCAGGCAGTTGTCACAATAGAGCAAGGATAATTCGGCTTGTAGCAGCTTGAGATTGCTTGTAAGGCAGTTACCACAGAACAGCCAGGAGAAATCGTCACGTAGCCGCCTGGGATTGCTTTTTTAAGGCAATTGGCACAAAAAGTAATTGGCCTAGCGGGAGCCTGATATTGCTTGTAAGACAGTTCGCACAAAAGAGACAGTAGATGTCGATTTGTAGCAGCCTGGGATTGCTTGGAAGGCAGTTTCACAAAAGAGACAGGCGTATTCATCTTGTTACAGGCTGAGATTGATTGTAAGGCAGTTTTCACAAATGAGACAGGAGATGTGGGTTTGTAGCAGCCAGAGATTGCTTGTAAGGGAGATTTCACAAAAGTGCCATGAGAAGTCGGCTCGTAGCATCCTGATATTGCTTGTAAGGCAGTTGTCTCAAGAGAGCCAGGAGAATTCGGCTTGTAGCAGCCTGAGATTGCTTGTAAGGCAGTTGCCACAAAAGAGCCAGGAGAAATCGGCTCGTGGCCGCCTGGGATTGCTTGTAAGGCAATTGGCACAAAAAGTCAGGAGACTATGGCTGGATCCAGCCTGAGATTGCTTGTAAGGCAGTTGTCACAAAAGAGCCAGAAGATGTCGATTTGTAGCGGCCTCAATTTGATTGCAAGGCAGTTTCACAAAAGAACCAGGCGTATTCGGCTTGTAGCAGGCTGAGATTGCTTGTAAGGCAGTTTTCACAAAATAGACAAGAGATGTGGGTTTGTAGCAGCCTGAGATTGCTTGAAAGGCAGTTTTCACAAAAGAGCCAGGAGAATTCGGCTTGTTGCAGACTGAGATTGCTTGTAAGGCAGTTGCTGCAAAAGAGCCAGGAGAAATCGTCTGGTAGCCGCCTGGGATGGCTTGTAAGACAATTGGCACAAAAAGCCAGGAGAATTGGACTAGTGGCAGCCTGAGATTGCTTGTAATCCCAGGCTGTTACGAGCCGATTTCTCCTGGCTCAATTTTGGCATATGCCTTACAAGCATTCTCAGGCTGCTACAAGCCAAATTCTCCTGGCTTTGTGTGCCAATTGCCTTACAAGCAGGAGATCGATTTGTTGCAGCCGTAGATTGCTTGTAAGATCCAGGCGTAGTCGGCTCGTAGCAGCCTGAGATTGCTTGGAAGTAAGTTGGCACAAAAGAGGCAGGAGAAATCGGCTTGTAGCAGCCTGAGATCCTTTGTAAGACAGTTTTCAGAAATAGCCCGGAGAAGTCGGCCGATAGCAGCGGGAGATTGCTTGTAAGAGAGTTGTCAAAAAAGAGTCAGCAGGTGTAAGTTTGTAGAAGCCTGAGATTGCGTGTAAAGCAATTTTCACAAAAAGCCAGGGGAAACGGGTTCGTAGCTGCGTGGAATTGCTTGTAATGAAATTGGCACAAAAATCCAAGAGAATTAGGCTTGCTGCTGTGATTGCATGTAAGGCAGTTGTCACAAAAGAGCCAGGCGTATTCGGCTTGTAGCAGCCTGAGATTGCTTGTAATGCAGTTGCCACAAAAAAGCCAGAAGAAATCAGCCCGTAGCAGCCTGGGATGGCTTGTAAGGCAATTGGCAAAAAAACCAGTAGAATTAGGCTTGCTGCACCCTGAGATTGCTTGTAAGGCCAGGCGTAGACGGCTTGTAGCAGTCTGAGATTACTTTTAAGGCAGTTGCCACAAAAGAGCCAGGAGAAATCCGCTAGTACGAGCCTGGGATGGCTTGTAAGGCAATTGGCAAAAAAGAGCCAGGGGATCGGCTCGTAGCAGCCTAAGATTGCTTGTAAGGCAGTTGTCATAGAAGAGCCAGGCTCGTAGAAGCCTGAGATTGCTTGGAAGGCAGTTGGCAGAATAGAGGCAGGAGAAATCGGCTTGTAGCAACCTGAGATCCTTTGTAAGACAGTTTTCACAAATTGCCCGATGAAGTCGGCCCATAGCAGCCTGAGATTGCTTGTAAGGCAGTTTTCACAGAAGAGCCAGCAGGTGTAGGCTTGTATTAGCCTGAGATTGTTGTAAGGCAGTTTTCACAAAAGAGCCAGGATATGTCGTTTTGTAGCAGCCTGAGTCTGCTTGTAAGGTAGTTGCCACAAAAGAGCAAGGCGTATTCGGCTTGTAGCAGCCTGAGATTTCATGTAAGGCAGTTTTCACAAAAGTCTTAAGAGAAATCGGATCGTAGCAGCCTGACATTGCTTGTAAGGGAGTTGTCACAAAAGAGCCAGTAGAATTCGTTTTATAGCAGCCTGAGATTGCTTGTAAGGCAGTCGCCACAAAAGAGCCTTGAGAAATCGACTCGTAGCAGCCTGGGATTATTTTGTAAGGCAATTGGCAAAAAAGCCAGGAACATTGGGCTTGCTGCAGCCTGAGATTGCTTGTAAGGCAGTTGTCATGAAAGAGCCAGGAGATCGATTTTTTAGCAGCCGGAGATTGCTTGTAATGCAGTTGTCTTAAAAGTGCCAGCAGGTGTAGGCTTGTAGAAGAATGAGATTGCTTGTAAGCCAATTTTCACAAATCTCCCAGGAGAACCGGCTTGTAGAATCCTAAGATTGCGTGTAAGGCACTTTCCACAAAAAGCCAGGAGAAATGGGCTCGTAGCAGCCTGAGATTGCTTGTAAGGCAGGTGTCACAAAAGAGCCAGGCGTATTCGCCTTGTAGCAGCCTGAGATTGCTTGTAATGCAGTTGCCACAAAAGAGCCAGAAGAAATCAGCTCGTAGCAGCCTGGGATGGATTATAGGGCAATTAGCAAAAAAGCCAGTAGAATTAGGCTTGCTGCACCCTGAGATTGCTTGTAAGGCCAGGCGTAGACGGCTTGTAGCAGTCTGAGTTTACTTTTAAGGCATTTGTCACAAAAAAGGAGATGACGGCTCGTAGAAACCTGAGATTGCTTTTAATCAGTTGTCACAAAAGAGCCAGGAGAATTCGGCTTGTAGCAGCCTGAGATTGCTTGTAAGGCAGTTGCCACAAAAGAGCCAGGAGAAATCCGCTAGTACCAGCCTGGGATGGCTTGTAAGGCAATTGGCAAAAAAGAGCCAGGAGATCGGCTCGTAGCAGCCTGAGATTGCTTGTAAGGCAGTTGTCATAGAAGCGCCAGGCTCGTAGAAGCCTGAGATTGCTTGGAAGGCAGTTGGCAGAATAGAGGCAGGAGAAATCGGCTTGTAGCAACCTGAGATCCTTTGTAAGACAGTTTTCACAAATTGCCCGATGAAGTCGGCCCATAGCAGCCTGAGATTGCTTGTAAGGCAGTTTTCACAGAAGAGCCAGCAGGTGTAGGCTTGTATTAGCCTGAGATTATTGTAAGGCAGTTTTCACAAAAGAGCCAGGATATGTCGTTTTGTAGCAGCCTGACACTGCTTGTAAGGTAGTTGCCACAAAAGAGCAAGGCGTATTCGGCTTGTAGCAGCCTGAGATTTCATGTAAGGCAGTTTTCACAAAAGTCTTAAGAGAAATCGGATCGTAGCAGCCTGACATTGCTTGTAAGGGAGTTGTCACAAAAGAGCCTGTAGAATTCGTCTTGTAGCAGCCTGAGATTGCTTGTAAGGCAGTCGCCACAAAAGAGCCTTGAGAAATCGGCTCGTAGCAGCCTGGGATTATTTTGTAAGGCAATTGGCAAAAAAGCCAGGAACATTGGGCTTGCTGCAGCCTGAGATTGCTTGTAAGTCAGTTGTCACGAAAGAGCCAGGAGATCGATTTTTTAGCAGCCTGAGTCTTAAAAGTGCCAGCAGGTGTAGGCTTGTAGAAGAATGAGATTGGTTGTAAGCCAATTTTCACAAATCTCCCAGGAGAACCGGCTCGTAGAATCCTAAGATTGCGTGTAAGGCACTTTCCACAGAAAGACAGGAGAAATGGGCTCGTAGCAGCCTGAGATTGCTTGTAAGGCAGGTGTCACGAAAGAGCTAGGCGTATTCGGATTGTAGCAGCCTGAGATCGCTTGTAAGGTTGTTTTCACAAAATGTGCCAGCAGAATTGGGCTTGCTGCAGCCTGAGATTCGTTGTAAGGCAGTTGTCACAACAAGCCAGAAGAAATGGGCTCGTAGCTGCGTGGGATTGCTTGTAAGGCAAATGGCACAAAAAACCAGGGGAATTGGCTTGCTGCAGCCTGAGATTGATTGTAAGGCAGTTTTCACAAAAGAGCCAGGAAATGCCGTTTTGTAGCAGCCTGAGATTGCTTGTAAGGGATTTTTCATTTGGTCAGATAGTAAAAAGTACAGCTTTAACCATGTGCGCGGTATGTCGTGTGACAATTTAGAGCGTCCGATTTACAGTGTGCACAATAAGACTGGATTTCTAATTTTTCTTTTTATCGAATTCACAAAATATTGGTGTCCAAATGTCGGGAATTTCTTGCCTTATCCATAATTACAAAATGCAGCGATATGGGGACATGTGTTAGCTCATTTGCTGAAATTTTCATGCGGCCCTCAACTGGGAAATCAGTCATATTTCAGTTCTTTATAACTTTTTTCCATTAAAAGAAACATTTTAAAAATGGTTACAAATTTGTGTGCAATTATTTGATTTGTCTATGTTTACAGGGATTTTTCATTTGGTCAGATAGTAAAAAGTACAGCTTTCACCATGTGCGCGGAAAAATCCCTGTATTCATAGACCAAACAAATACTTGCACACAATTTGATACCCATTTTGAAAATATTTCTTTTACTGGAAAAAAGTTATAAACAAGTGAAATATGATTGATTTCCCAGTTTAGGGCCGCATGATAAATTACCGCAAATGAGCTAACACAAGTCCCCATAACGTTGAATTTCGCCTCGACTCTATTCAAAATGTCGAAAAAACTTTTGTAATTATAGATAAGGCAAGAAATTTCCGACAATTGGAGAGCAATATTTTGTGGATTCTATAAAAAGGCAAAATTAGAAATGCAGTCTTATTGTGCACACTGGAATTCAGACGCTGTAAATTGTCAGACGACATCCGCGCACATGGTGAAAGCTGTACTTTTTAATATCTGACCAAATGAAAAATCCCTGGAGACATAGACCAACCAAATAATTGCACACAATTTGATACCCATTCTGAAAATATTTCTTAACTGGAAAAAAGTTATAAACAAGTGAATTATGACTGATTACCCAGTTTAGGTCCGCATGACAATTTCCGCAAATGAGCTAACACTAGTCCCCATACCGTTGAATCTCGCGTCGACTCTATTCAAGGTGTCGAAAAAACTTTTGTAATTATGGATAAGGCAAGAAATTCTCGACAATTGGACACCAATATTTTGTGGATTAGATAAAAAGGAAAAATTAGAAATGCAGTGTTATTGTGCACACTGGAATTCGGACGCTGTAAATTGTCAGACGACATACCGCGCACATGGTGAAAGCTGTACCTTTAACTATCTGGCCAAATTAAAAATCCCAGTATTCATAGACCAAACAAATAATTGCACACAATTTGATACCCATTGTGAAAATATTTCTTTTACTGGAAAAATGTTATAAACAAGTGAAATATGACTGATTTCCCAGTTTAGGGTCGCATGACAATTTCCGCAAATGAGCTAACACAAGTCCCCATACCGTTGACTTTCGACTCGATTCTATTCAAGGTGTCGAAAAAAATTTTGTAATTATGGATAAGGCAAGAAATTTCCGACAATAGGAGAGCAATATTTTGTGGATTCTATAAAAAGGAAAAATTACAAATGCAGTCTTATTGTGCACACTGGAATTCGGACGCTGTAAATTGTCAGACGACATACCGCGCACATGGTGAAAGCTGTACTTTTTACTATCTGAGCAAATAAACAAAACCTGTAAACATAGACAAATCAAATAATTGCACACAATTTGATACCCATTTTGAAAATATTTCTTTTACTGGAAAAAAGTTATAAACAAGTGAATTATGACAGATTTCCAAGTTTAGGGCCGCATGACACTTTCCGCAAATGAGCTAACACAATCCCCATACCGTTGACTTTCGACTCGATTCTATTCAAGGTGTCGAAAAAACTTTTGAAATTATTGATAAGGGAAGAAATTACCGATAATTGGACACCAATATTTTGTGGATTCGATAAAAAGAAATATTAGAAATGCAGTCTTATTGTGCACACTGAAATACCGACTCTGTAAATTGTCAGACGACATAACGCGCACATGGTGAAAGCTGTACTTTTTACTATCTGAGCAAATGAAAAATCCCTGTAAACATAGACAAATCAAATAATTGCACACAATTTGATACACATTTTGAAAAGATTTCTTTTACTAGAAAAAAGTTACAAACAAGTGAAATATGACTCATTTCCCAGTTTAGGGCCGCATGACAATTTCCGGAAATGAGATAACACAAGTTCCCATTTCGTTGAATTTCGACACGACTCTAATCAAGGTGTCGAAAAAACTTTTGTAATTATGGATAAGGTAAGAAATTCCCGACAATTGGACAGCAATATTTTGTGGATTCTATAAAAAGGAAAAATTACAAATGCAGTCTTATTGTTCACACTGGAATTCGGACGCTGTAAATTGTCAGACGACATACCGCGCACATGGTGAAAGCTGTACTTTTTACTATCTGAGCAAATGAAAAATCCCTGTAAACATAGACAAATCAAATAATTGCACACAATTTGATACCGCTTTTGAAAATGTTTCTATTAATGGAAAAAAGTTATAAACAAGTGAAATATGACTTATTTCCCAGTTTATGGCCGCATGAGAATTTCCGCTAATGAGCTAACACAGGTCCCCATACCGTTGAATTTCGACTCGACTCTAATCAATGTGTCGAAAAAACTTTTGTAATTATGGATAATGCAAGAAATTCCCGACAATTGGAGAGCAATATTTTGTCGATTCTATAAAAAGGAAAAATTAGAAATGCAGTCTTATTTTGCACACTGGAATTCGGACGCTGTAAATTGTCAGACGACATACCGCGCACCTGGTGAAAGCTGTACTTTTTACTATCTGACCAAATGAAAAATCACGGTATACATAGACAAACCAAATAATTGCACACAATTTATACCCATTTTGAAAATATATCTTTTACTGGAAAAAAGCTATAAACAAGTGAAATATGACTGATATCCCAGTTTAGGGCCGCATGACAATTTCAGCAAATGAGCTAACACATGTCCCCATACCGTTGAATTTCGCCTCGACTCTATTCAAGGTGTCGAAAAAACGTTTGTAATTATGGATAAGGTAAGAAATTGCCGACAATGGGACACCAATATTTTGTGGATTCGATAAAAAGGAAAGATTCGAAATGCAGTCTTATTGTGCTCACTGGAATTCGGACGCTGTAAATTGTCAGACGACATACCGCGCACATGCTGAAAGCTGTACTTTTTACTATCTGACCAAATAAAAAATCCCTGTAAACATAAACAAATCGAATAATTGCACACAATTTGATACCCAGTATTAAAATATTTCTTTTACTGGAAAAAAGTTATATACAAGTGAAATATGACTGATTTCCCAGTTTAGGGCCGCATGACAATTTCCGCAAATGAGCTAACACAAGTCCCCATACCGTTGAATTTCGACTCGACTCTAATCAAGGTGTCGAAAAAACTTTTGTAATCATTGATAAGGTAAGAAATTCCCGACAAATGTACAACAATATTTTGTGGATTCGATAAAAAGGAAAAATTACAAATGCATACTTATTGTGCACACTGGAATTCGGACGCTGTAAATTGTCAGACGACATACCGTGCACATGGTGAAAGCTGTACTTTTTATTATCTGACAAAATGAAAAATCCCTGGAAACATAGACAAATCAAATAATTTCGAACTATTTGATACCCATTTTGAAAATATTTCTTTTACTGGAAAAAGGTTATAATCAAGTGAAATATGACTGATTACCCAGTTTAAGTCCGCATGACAATTTCCGCAAATGAGCTAACACAAGTCCCCATACCGTTGAATTTCGCCTCGACTCTATTCAAGGTGTCGAAAAACTTTTGTAATTATGGATAAGGCAAGAAATTCCCGAAAATAGGACACCAATATTTTGTGTATTCTATAAAAAGGAAAAATTAGAAAAGCAGTGTTATTGTGCACACTGGAATTCGGACGCTGTAAATTGTAAGACGACATACCGCGCACATGGTCAAAGCTGTACTTTTTACTATCTCAGCAAATTAAAAATCCCTGTAAACATAGACAAATCAAATAATTGCACACAATTTGATAACCATTTTGAAAATATTTCTTTTACTGGAAAAATGTTATAAACAAGTGAATTATGACTGATTTTCCAGTTTAGGGCCGCATGACAATGTCCGTACATGAGCTACCACAAGTCCCCATACCGTTGAATTTCGACTCGACTCTAAACAAGTTGGCGAAAAAACTTTTGTAATTATGGATAAGGTAAGAAATTCCCGACAATTGGACACCAATATTTAGTGGATTCGATAAAAAGGAAAAATTAGAAATGCAGTCTTATTGTGCACACCGGAATTCAGACGCTGTAAATTGTCAGACGACATACCGCGCACATGGTGAAATGTGTACTTTTTACTATCTGAGAAAATGAAAAATCCCTGTATACATAGACAAATCAAATAATTGCACACAATTTGATACCCATTCTGAAAATATTTCTTTCACTGGATAAAAGTTATAAACAAGTGAAATATCACTGATTTCCCAGTTCAGGGCCGCATGACAATGTCCGTAAATGAGCTAACACAAGTCCCCATACCGTTGAAATTCGCCTTAACTCTATTCAAGGTGTCGAAAAACCTTTTGTAATTATGGATAAGGTAAGAAATTCCCGACAATTAGACAGCAATATTTTGTGGATTCGAAAAAAATAAAAATTAGAAATCCAGTCTTATTGTGCACACTGGAATTTGGACGCTGTAAATTGTCAGACGACATAACGCGCACATGGTGACAGCTGTACCTTTTACTATCTGAGAAAATGAAAAATCCCTGTAAACGTAGACAAATCGAATAATTGCACAGAATTTGATACCCATTGTGAAAATATTTCTTTCACTGGAAAAAAGTTATAAACAAGTGAAATATCACTGATTTCCCAGTTCAGGGCCGCATGACAATGTCCGTACATGAGCTAACACAAGTCCCCATACCGTTGAATTTCGCCTTAACTCTATTCAAGGTTTCGAAAAACATTTTGTAATTATGGATAAGGTAAGAAATTCCGGATATTGGACACCAATATTTTGTGGATTCGATGAAAAGGAAAAATTAGAAATTCAGTCTTATTGTGCACACTGGAATTCGGACGCTGTAAATTGTCAGACGACATACCGCGCACATGGTGAAAGCTGTACTTATTACTATCTGAGCAAATGAAAAATCGCTGTAAACGTAGACAAATCAAATAATTGCACACAATTTGATATCCATTTTGAAAATATTTCTTTTACTGGAAAAAAGTTGTAAAGAAGTGAAATATCACTGATTTCTGAGTTTAGGGCCGCATGACAATTACCGTAAATGAGCTAACAAAATTCCCCATTCCGTTGAATTTCGCCTCGACTCTATTAAAGGTGTCGAAAAAACTTTTGTAATTATGGAAAAGGCAAGAAATTCCCGAAAATTGGACACCAATATTTTGTGTATTCTTTAAAAAGGTAAAATTAGAAATGCAGTTTATTGTGCACACTGGAATTCGGGCGATGTAAATTGTCAGAAGACATATCGTGCACATGGTGAATGCTGTACTTTTTCCTATCTGACCAAATGAAAAATCACTGTATACATAGAACAACCAAATAATTGCACACAATTTGATACTAATTTTGAAAATATTTCTTTTACTGGAAAAAAGTTATAAACAAGGGAAATAGGACTGATTACCCAGTTTAGGGCCCCATGACAAATTTTGTGCAATTATTTGGTTTGTCTATATTTACAGGGAGTTTTCATTTGGTCAGATAGTAAAAAGTACAGCTTTCACCATGTGCGCGTTATGTCGTCTGACAATTTACAGCGTCCGAATTCCAGTGTGCACAATAAGACTCCATTTCTCATTTTTCCTTTTTATAGAATCCACAATATATTGCTGTCCAATTGTCGGGAATTTCTAGCCTTATCCATAATTACAAACTTTTTTCGACACCTTGAATAGAGTCGAGGCGAAATTCAACGGTATGGGGACTAGTGTTAGATCATTTGCGGAAATTGTCATGCGGACCTAAACTGGGTAATCAGTCATATTTCCCTTGTTTATAACTTTTTTCCAATAAAAGAAATATTTTCAAAATTAGTATCAAATTGTGTGCAATTATTTGGTTGTTCTATGTATACAGTGATTTTTCATTTGGCCAGATAGTAAAAAGTACAGCATTCACCATGTGCACGGTATGTCTTCTGACAATTTACATCGCCCGAATTCCAGTGTGCACAATAAACTGCATTTCTAATTTTTCCTTTTTATCGAGTCCACAAAATATTGGTGTCCAATTGTCGGGAATTTCTTGCCTTATCCATAATTACAAAAGTGTTTTCGACACCCTTATAGGGTCGAGTCGAAATTCAACGGAATGGGGACTTGTGTTAGCAAATTTGCCGAAATTGTCATGCGGCCCGAAACTCGGAAATATGTCATATTTCACTACTTTATAACTTTTTTTCCAGCAAAAGAAATATTTTCAAAATGGGTGTCAAATTGTGTGCAAGTATTTGATTTGTCTACTTTTACAGGGATTTGTCATTTGGTCAGATAGTAAAAAGTAGAGCTTTCACCATGTTCGCGGTATGTCGTCTGACAATTTACAGCGTCCCAATTCCAGTGCGCAAATAAGTCTGCATTTGTAATTTTTCCTTTTTATAGAATCCACAAAATATTGCTGTCCAATTGTCGGGAATTTCTTGCCTTATGCATAATTACAAAAGATTTTCGACACATTGATTAGAGACGATTCGAAATTCAACGGTATGGGGACTTGCGTTAGATCATTTGCGGAAATGGTCATGCGGCCCTAAACTGGGAATTCAGTCATATTTCACTTCCATAAAATATTGCTGTCCAATTGTCGGGAATTTCTTGCCTTATCCATAATTAGAAATTTTTTTCGACACCTTAATTAGCAAAAGTGCCAACAGCTGATAGCAAAAGTGCCAACAGCTGATAGCAAAAGTGACAACAGCTGATAGCAAAATTGCCAACAGCTAATAGCAAAAGGGCCAACAGCTGATAGAAAAAGTGCCAACAGCTGATAGCAAATGTGCCAACAGCTGATAGCAGATGTGGCAACAGCACCACAGTGCCAACTAGTCCTAGGTATGACTATAAACTACAACTGACAGCAAGGTTTCTGATCACAAAGGGTCCCAGCTATGAGCAAATAGTGACCACCCACTAAAAAAAAAACACTATGGAAGTATAAAAATATATGTTTATATAAAAACTAGCGAACAACACCAGTTGATAGCAAAAGTGCCAACAGCACCACAGCTGATAGCAAAAGTGCCAACAGCTGATAGCAAAAAGGCCAACAGCTCATACCAAAAGTGCCAAAAGCTGATAGCAAAAGTGCCAACAGCTGATAGCAAAAGTGCCAACAGCTGATAGCAAAAGTGCCAACCACACCACATTGCCAACTAGTCCAAGTTATGACTATAAACTACATCTGACAGCAAGGCTTCAGATCACAAAGGGTCCCAGCTATGAGCAAATAGTGACCCCCCACTAAAAAAAAACAATACGAAAGTATAAAAATACATGTTTATATAAAAACTTGCTAACAAAACCAGTTGATAGCAAAAGTGCCAACAGCACCACAGCTGATAGCAAAAGTGCCCACAGCTGATAGCAAAAGTGCCAACAGCTGATAGCAAAAGTGCCAACAGCTTATAGCAAAAGTGCCAACAGCACCACAGTGCCAACTAGTCCTAGGTATGACTATAAACTACATCTGACAGCAAGGCTTCTGATCACAAAGGGTCCCAGGTATGAGCAAATAGTGACCCCCACTAAAAAAAAAACTCTATGAAAGTATAAAAATACATGTTTATATACAAAACTGGCGAACATCACCAGTTGATAGCAAAAGGGCCAACAGCACCACAGCTCATAGCAAAAGTGCCAACAGCTGATAGCAAAAGTGACAACAGCTGATAGCAAAAGTGCCAACAGCACCACAGTGCCAACTAGTCCTAGGTATGACTATAAACTACAACTGACAGCAAGGCTTCTGATCACAAAGGGTCCCAGCTATGAGCAAATAGTGACCCCCACTAAAAAAAATACACTATGAAATTATAAAAATACATGTTTATATAAAAACTTGAGAACAACACCAGTTGATAGCAAAAGTGCCAACAGCAGCACAGCTGATAGCAAAAGTGCCAACAGCTGATAGCAAAATTGCTAACAGCTAATAGCAAAAGGGCCAACAGCTGATAGAAAAAGTGCCAACAGCTGATAGCAAATGTGCCAACAGCTGATAGCAAAAGTGGCAACAGCACCACAGTGCCAACTAGTCCTAGGTATGACTATAAACTACAACTGACAGCAAGGTTTCTGATCACAAAGGGTCCCAGCTATGAGCAAATAGTGACCCCCCACTAAAAAAAAAAACTATGAAAGCATAAAAATACATGTTTATATAAAAACTTGCGAACAACACCAGTTGATAGCAAAAGTGCCAACAGCACCACAGCTGATAGCAAAAGTGCCAACAGCTGATAGCAAAAGGGCCAACAGCTCATACCAAAAGTGCCAAAAGCTGATAGCAAAAGTGCCGACAGCTGATAGCAAAAGTGCCAACAGCTGATAGCAAAAGTGCCAACCACACCACATTGCCAACTAGTCCTAGGTATGACTATATACTACATCTGACAGCAAGGCTTCAGATCACAAAGGGTCCCAGCTATGAGCAAATAGTGACCCCCCACTAAAGAAAAACACTACGAAAGTGTAAAAATACATGTTTATATAAAAACTTGCTAACAAAACCAGTTGATAGCAAAAGTGCCAACAGCACCACAGCTGATAGCAAAAGTGCCCACAGCTGATAGCAAAAGTGCCAACAGCTGATAGCAAAAGTGCCAACAGCTTATAGCAAAAGTGCCAACAGCACCACAGTGCCAACTAGTCCTAGGTATGACTATAAACTACATCTGACAGCAAGGCTTCTGATCACAAAGGGTCCCAGGTATGAGCAAATAGTGACCCCCACTAAAAAAAAAACTCTATGAAAGTATAAAAATACATGTTTATATAAAAAACTGGCGAACATCACCAGTTGATAGCAAAAGGGCCAACAGCACCACAGCTCATAGCAAAAGTGCCAACAGCTGATAGCAAAGGTGCCAACAGCTGATAGCAAAAGTGCCAACTGCACCACAGTGCCAACTAGTCCTAGGTATGACTATAAACTACATCTGACAGCAAGGCTTCTGATCACAAATGGTCCCAGCTATGAGCAAATAGTGACCCCCACTAAAAAAAATACACTATGAAATTATAAAAATACATGTTTATATAAAAACTTGAGAACAACACCAGTTGATAGAAGAAGTGCCAACAGCACCACAGCTGATAGCAAACGTGCCAAAAGCTGATAGCAAAATTGCCAACAGCTAATAGCAAAAGGGCCAACAGCTGATAGAAAAAGTGCCAACAGCTGATAGCAAATGTGCCAACAGCTGATAGCAAAAGTGGCAACAGCACCACAGTGCCAACTAGTCCTAGGTATGACTATAAACTACAACTGACAGCAAGGTTTCTGATCACAAAGGGTCCCAGCTATGAGCAAATAGTGACCCCCCACTAAAAAAAAAACACTATGAAAGTATAAAAATACATGTTTATATAAAAACTTGCGAACAACACCAGTTGATAGCAAAAGTGCCAACAGCACCACAGCTGATAGCAAAAGTGCCCACAGCTGATAGCAAAAGTGCCAACAGCTTATAGCAAAAGTGCCAACAGCACCACAGTGCCAACTAGTCCTAGGTATGACTATAAACTACATCTGACAGCAAGGCTTCTGATCACAAAGGGTCCCAGGTATGAGCAAATAGTGACCCCCACTAAAAAAAAAACTCTATGAAAGTATAAAAATACATGTTTATATAAAAAACTGGCGAACATCACCAGTTGATAGCAAAAGGGCCAACAGCACCACAGCTCATAGCAAAAGTGCCAACAGCTGATAGCAAAAGTGCCAACATCTGATAGCAAAAGTGTCAACAACTTATAGCAAAAGTGCCAACAGCACCACAGTGCCAACTAGTCCTAAGTATGATTATAAACTACATCCGACAGCAAGGTTTCTGATCACAAAGGTCCCAGCTATGAGCAAATAGTGACCCCCCACTAAAAAAAAAAACTATGAAAGCATAAAAATACATGTTTATATAAAAACTTGCGAACAACACCAGTTGATAGCAAAAGTGCCAACAGCACCACAGCTGATAGCAAAAGTGCCAACAGCTGATAGCAAAAGGGCCAACAGCTCATACCATAGTGCCAAAAGCTGATAGCAAAAGTGCCAACAGCTGATAGCAAAAGTGCCAACAGCTGATAGAAAAAGTGCCAACCACACCACATTGCCAACTAGTCCTAGGTATGACTATATACTACATCTGACAGCAAGGCTTCAGATCACAAAGGGTCCCAGCTATGAGCAAATAGTGACCCCCAACTAAAAAAAAACACTACGAAAGTATAAAAATACATGTTTATATAAAAACTTGCTAACAAAACCAGTTGATAGCAAAAGTGCCAACAGCACCACAGCTGATAGCAAAAGTGCCCACAGCTGATAGCAAAAGTGCCAACAGCTGATAGCAAAAGTGCCAACAGCTTATAGCAAAAGTGCCAACAGCACCACAGTGCCAACTAGTCCTAGGTATGACTATAAACTACATCTGACAGCAAGGCTTCTGATCACAAAGGGTCCCAGGTATGAGCAAATAGTGACCCCCACTAAAAAAAAAACTCTATGAAAGTATAAAAATACATGTTTATATACAAAACTGGCGAACATCACCAGTTGATAGCAAAAGGGCCAACAGCACCACAGCTCATAGCAAAAGTGCCAACAGCTGATAGCAAAAGTGCCAACAGCTGATAGCAAAAGTGACAACAGCTGATAGCAAAAGTGCCAACAGCACCACAGTGCCAACTAGTCCTAGGTATGACTATAAACTACATCTGACAGCAAGGCTTCTGATCACAAATGGTCCCAGCTATGAGCAAATAGTGACCCCCACTAAAAAAAATACACTATGAAATTATAAAAATACATGTTTATATAAAAACTTGAGAACAACACCAGTTGATAGAAGAAGTGCCAACAGCACCACAGCTGATAGCAAACGTGCCAACAGCTGATAGCAAAATTGCCAACAGCTAATAGCAAAAGGGCCAACAGCTGATAGAAAAAGTGCCAACAGCTGATAGCAAATGTGCCAACAGCTGATAGCAAAAGTGGCAACAGCACCACAGTGCCAACTAGTCCTAGGTATGACTATAAACTACAACTGACAGCAAGGTTTCTGATCACAAAGGGTCCCAGCTATGAGCAAATAGTGACCCCCCACTAAAAAAAAAACACTATGAAAGTATAAAAATACATGTTTATTTAAAAACTTGCGAACAACCCCAGTTGATAGCAAAAGTGCCAACAGCACCACAGCTGATAGCAAAAGTGCCCACAGCTGATAGCAAAAGTGCCAACAGCTGATAGCAAAAGTGCCAACAACTTATAGCAAAAGTGCCAACAGCACCACAGTGCCAACTAGTCCTAGGTATGACTATAAACTACATCTGACAGCAAGGCTTCTGATCACAAAGGGTCCCAGGTATGAGCAAATAGTGACCCCCACTAAAAAAAAAACTCAATGAAAGTATAAAAATACATGTTTATATAAAAAACTGGCGAACATCACCAGTTGATAGCAAAAGGGCCAACAGCACCACAGCTCATAGCAAAAGTGCCAACAGCTGATAGCAAAAGTGCCAACATCTGATAGCAAAAGTGTCAACACCTTATAGCAAAAGTGCAAACAGCACCACAGTGCCAACTAGTCCTAGGTATGACTATAAACTACATCTGACTGCAAGGCTTCTGATCACAAAGTGTCCAAGGTATGAGCAAATAGTCACCCCCACTAAAAAAAAAACTCTATGAAAGTATAAAAATACATGTTTATATAAAAAACTGGCGAACATCACCAGTTGATAGCAAAAGGGCCAACAGCACCACAGCTCATAGCAAAAGTGCCAACAGCTGATAGCAAAAGTGCCAACATCTGATAGCAAAAGTGTCAACAACTTATAGCAAAAGTGCCAACAGCACCACAGTGCCAACTAGTCCTAAGTATGATTATAAACTACATCCGACAGCAAGGTTTCTGATCACAAAGGGTTCCAGCTATGAGCCAATAGTGACCCCCCACTAAAAAAAAAAAGACTGTGAAAGTGTAAAAATGCATGTTTATATAAAAACTTGCGAACAACACCAGTTGATAGCAAAAGTGCCAACAGAACCACAGCTGATAGCAAAAGTGCCAACAGCTGATAGCAAAAGTGCCAACAGCTGATAGCAAAAGTGCCAACAGCTGATAGCAAAAGTGCCAACAGCACCACAGTGCCAACTAGTCGTAGGTATGACTAAAAACTACATCTGACAGCAAGGCTTCTGATCACAAAGGGTCCCAGCTATGAGCAAATAGTGACCCCCCACTAAAAAAAACACTATGAAAGTATAAAAATACATGTTTATATAAAAACTTGCGAACAACACCAGTTGATAGCAAAAGTGCCAACAGCACCACAGCTGATAGCAAAAGTGCCAACAGCTGATAGCAAAAGTGCCAACAGCTGATAGAAAAAGAGCCAACAGCACCACAGTGCCAACTAGTCCTAGGTATGACTATAAACTACATCTGACAGCAAGGCTTCTGATTTCAAAGGGTCCCAGCTATGAGCAAATAGAGACCCCCCACTAAAAAAAAACACTATGAAATTATAAAAATACACGTTTCTATAAAAACTTGCGAACAACACCAGTTGATAGCAAAAGTGCCAACAGCTGATAGCGAAGGTGCCAACAGCTGATAGCAAAAGTGCCAACAGCTGATAGCAAAAGTGCCAACAGCACCACAGCTGATAGCAAAAGTGCCAACAACACCGGCTGATAGCAAAAGTGCCAACAGCACCACAGCTGATAGCAGAAGTGCCAACAACACCGGCTGATAGCAAAAGTGCCAACAGCACCACATCTGATAGCAAAAGTGCCAACAACACCGGCTGATAGCAAAAGTGCCAACAGCACCACAGCTGATAGCAAAATTGCCAACAGCAGATAGCAAAAGTGCCAACATCTTATAGCAAAAGTGCCAACAGCTGATAGCAAAAGTGCCACAGCTGATAGCAAAATGCCAACAACACCGACTGATAGCAAATGTGCCAACAGCCCCACAGCTGATAGCAAAAGTGCCAACAGCTTATAGCAAAAGTGCCAACCGCTGATAGCAAAAGTGCCAACAGCGCCACAGTGCCAACTAGTCCTAGATATGACTATAAACTACAACTGACAGCAAGGCTTCTGATCACAAAGGGTCCCAGCTATGAGCAGATAGTGACCCGCCACTAAAAAAAAACACTATGAAAGTATAAAAATACATGTTTATATAAAAACGTGCGAACAACACCAGTTGATAGCAAAAGTGCCAACAGCACCTCAGCTGATAGCAAAAGTGCCAACAGCTGATAGCAAAAGTGCCAACAGCTGATAGCAAAAGTGCCAACAGCTGATAGCAAAAGTGCCAACAGCACAACAGTGCCAACTTGTCCTAGGTATGATTATAAACTACATCTGACAGCAAGGCTTCTGCTCACAAAGGGTCCCAGCTATGAGCAAATAGTGACCCCCCACTAAAAAAAAACACTATGAAAGTATAAAAATACATGTTTATATAAAAACTTGCGAACAACACCAGTTGATAGCAAAAGTGCCAACAGCACCACAGCTGATAGCAAAAGTGCCAACAGCTGATAGCAAAAGTGCCAACAGCTGATAGCAAAAGTGCCAAAAGCTGATAGTAAAAGTGCCAACAGCTGATAGCAAAAGTGCCAAAAGCTGATAGCAAAAGTGCCAACAGCTGATAGCAAAAGTGCCAACAGCACCACAGATGATAGAAAAAGTGCCAACAGCTGATAGCAAAAGTGCCAACAGCTCATAGCAAAAGTGCCAAAAGCTGATAGCAAAAGTGCCAACAGCTGATAGCAAAAGTGTCAACAGCTGATAGCAAAAGTGCCAACAGCTGATAGCAAAAGTGCCAACAGCTGATAGCAAAAGTGCCAAAAGCTGATAGCAAAAGTGCCAACAGCTGATAGCAAAAGTGCCAACAGCTGATAGCAAAAGTGCCAACAGCACCACAGTGCCAACTAGTCCTAGGTATGACTATGAACTACATCTGACAGCAAGGCTTCTGATCACAAAGGGTCCCAGCTATGAGCAAATAGTGACACCCCACTAAAAAAAAAAACACTATGAAAGTATAAAAATACATTTTTATATAAAAACTTGCGAACAACACCAGTTTATAGCAAAAGTGCCAACAGCACCACAGCTGATAGCAAAAGTGCCAACAGCTGATAGCAAAAGTGCCAAAAGCTGATAGCAAAAGTGCCAACAGCTGATAGCAAAAGTGCCAACAGCACCACAGTGCCAACTAGTCCTAGGTATGACTATAAACTACATCTGGCAGCAAGGCTTCTGATCACAAAGGGTTTCAGCTATGAGCAAATAGTGATGTCCCACTAAAAAAAAAACACTATGAAAGTATAAAAATACATGTTTATATAAAAACTTGCGAACAACACCAGTTGATAGCAAAAGTGCCAACATCACAACAGCTCATAGCAAAAGTACCAACAGCTGATAGCAAAAGTGCCAACAGCTGATAGCAAAGGTGCCAACAGCTGATAGCAAAAGTGCCAACAGCACCACAGTGCCAACTAGTCCTAGGTATGACTATAAACTACATCTGACAGCAATGCTTCTGATGACAAAGGGTCCCAGCTATGAGCAAATAGTGACCCCCCACTAAAAAAAAAACACTATGAAAGTATAAAAATACATGTTTATATAAAAACTTGCGAACAACACCAGTTGATAGCAAAAGTGCCAACAGCACCACAGCTGATAGCAAAAGTGCCAACAGCTGATAGCAAAAGTGCCAACAGCTGATAGCAAAAGTGCCAACAGCAACACAGTACCAACTAGTCCTAGGTATGACTATAAACTACATCTGACAGCAAGCTTCTGATCACAAAGTGTCACAGCTATGAGCAAATAATGACCCCCCACTAAAAAAAAAACTCTACGAAAGTATAAAAATACATGTTTATATAAAAACTTGCGAACAACACCAGTTGATAGCAAAAGTGCCAACAGCACCAGAGCTGATAGCAAAAGTGCCAACAGCCGATAGCAAAAGTGCCAACAGCTGATAGCAAAAGTGCCAACAGCTGATAACAAAAGTGCCAAAAGCTGATAGCAAAAGTGCCAACAGCTGATAGCAAAAGTGCCAACAGCTGATTGCAAAAGTGCCAACAGCACCACAGTGCCAACTAGTACTAGGTATGACAATAAACTACATCTGACAGCAAGCTTCTGATCAAAAAGGGTCCCAGCTATGAGCAAATAGTGTCCCCCCACTAAAAAAAAAACACTATGAAATTATAAAAATACATGTTTATATAAAAACTAGCGAATAACACCAGTTGATAGCAAAAGTGCCAACATCACCACAGCTGATAGCAAAAGTGCCAACAGCTTATAGCAAAAGTGCCAACAGCTGATAGCAAAAGTGCCAAAAGCAGATAGCAAAAGTCCCAACAGCACCACAGTGCCAACTAGTCCTAGGTATGATTATAAACTACATCTGACAGCAATGCTTCTGATCACAAAGGGTCCCAGCTATGAGCAAATAGTGACCCCCCACTAAAAAAAACACTATGAAAGTAGAAAAATACATGTGTATATAAAAACTTGCGAACAACACCAGTTGATAGCAAAAGTGCCAACAGCACCACAGCTGATAGCAAAAGTGCCAACAGCTGATAGCAAAAGTGCCAACAGCTGATAGCAAAAGTGCCAACAGCACAACAGTGCCAACTAGTCCTAGGTATGATTATAAACTACATCTGACAGCAAGGCTTCTGATCACAAAGGGTCCCAGCTATGAGCAAATAGTGAACCCCACTAAAAAAATTACTATGAAAGTATAACAATACATGTTTATATAAAAACTTGCGAACAACACCAGTTGATAGCAAAAGTGCCAACAGCACCAGAGCTGATAGCAAAAGTGCCAACAGCCGATAGCAAAAGTGCCAACAGCTGATAGCAAAAGTGCCAACAGCACCACAGTGGCAACTAGTCCTAGGTATGACTATAAAATACATCTGACAGCATGGCTTCTGATCACAAAGGGTCCCAGCTATGAGCAAATAGTGACGCCCCAATAAAAAAAAAAACACTATGAAAGTATAAAAGTACATGTTTATATAAAAACTTGCGAACAACACCATTTGATAGCAAAAGTGCCAGCAGCACCACAGCTGATAGCAAAAGTGCCAACAGCTGATAGCAAAAGTGCCAACAGCTGATAACAAAAGTGCCAAAAGCTGATAGCAAAAGTGCCAACAGCTGATAGCAAAAGTGCCAACAGCTGATAGCAAAAGTGCCAACAGCACCACAGTGCCAACTAGTCCTAGGTATGACTATAAACTACATCTGACAGCAAGCTTCTGATCAAAAAGGGTCCCAGCTATGAGCAAATAGTGACCCCCCACTAAAAAAAAAACACTATGAAATTATAAAAATACATGTTTATATAAAAACTAGCGAATAACACCAGTTGATAGCAAAAGTGCCAACAGCACCACAGCTGATAGCAAAATTGGCAACAGCTGATAGCGAAAGTGCCAACAGCTGATGGCAAAAGTGCCAACAGCTGATAGCAAAAGTGCCAACAGCACCACAGTGCCAACTAGTCCTAGGTATGACTATAAACTACATATGACAGCAAGGCTTCTGATCACAAAGGGTCCCAGCTATGAGCAAATAGTGACACCCCACTAAAAAAAAACACTATGAAAGTATAAAAATAGATGTTTATATAAAACTTGCGAACAACACCAGTTGATAGCAAAAGTTCAAACAGCACCACAGCTGATAGCTAAAGTGCCAAAAGCTGATAGCAAAAGAGCCAACAGCTGATAGCAAAAGTGCCAACAGCTTATAGCAAAAGTGCCAACAGCACCACAGTGCCAACTAGTCCTATGTATGACTATAAACTACATCTGACAGCAAGGCTTCTGATCACAAAGGGTCCCAGCTATGAGCAAATAGTGACACCCCACTAAAAAAAAACACTATGAAAGTATAAAAATACATGTTTATATAAAAACTTGCGAACAACACGAGTTGATAGCAAAAGTGCCAACAGCACCACAGCTGATAGCAAAAGTGCCAACAGCTGATAGCAAAAGGGCCAACAGCTGATCCCAAAAGTGCCAAAAGCTGATAGCAAAAGTGCCAACAGCTGATAGCAAAATGCCAAAAGCTGATACCAAAAGTGACAACAGTTGATAGCAAAAGTGCCAAGAGCTGATAGCAAGAGTACCAACAGCTGATAGAAAAAGTGCCAACAGCACCACAGTGCCAACTAGTCCTAGGTATGACTATAAACTACATCTGACAGCAAGGCTTCTGATCACAAAGGGTCCCAGCTATGAGCAAAAAGTGACCCCCCACTAAAAAAACACTATGAAAGTATAAAAATACATGTTTATATAAAAACTTGCGAAAAAGACGAGTTGATAGCAAAAGTGCCAACAGCACCACAGCTGATAGCAAAAGTGCCAACAGCTGATAGCAAAAGTGCCAACAGCTGATAGCAAAAGTACCAACAGAACCACAGTGCCAACTAGGCCTAGGTATGACTATAAACTACATCTGACAGCAAGGCTTCTGATCACAAAGGGTCCCAGCTATGAGCAAATAGTGACCCCCCACTAAAAAAAAACACTATGAAAGTATATAAATACATGTTTATATAAAAACTTGCGAACAACACCAGTTGATAGCAAAAGTGCCAACAGCTGATAGCAAAAGTGCCAACAGCTAATAGCAAAAGGGCCAACAGCTGATACCAAAAGTGCCAAAACTGATAGCAATAGTGCCAACAGCTGATAGCAAAAGTGCCAACAGCTGATAGCAAAAGTGCCAACAGCTGATAGCAAAAGTGCCAACAGCTGATAGCAAAAGTGCCAACAGCACCACAGTGCCAACTAGTCCTAGGTATGACTATAAACTACATCTGACAGCAAGGCTTCTGATCACATAGGTTCCCAGCTATGAGCAAATAGTGACCCCCCACTAAAGAAAAAAACACTATGAAAGTATAAAAATACATGTTTATATAAAAACTTGCGAACAACACCAGTTGATAGCAAATGTGCCAACAGCTGATAGCAAAAGTGCCAACAGCTGATAGCAAAAGTGCCAACAGCTGATAGCAAAAGTGCCAACAGCACCACAGTGCCAACTAGTCCTAGGTATGACTATAAACTACATCTGACAGCAAGGCTTCTGATCACAAAGGGTCCCAGCTATGAGCAAATAGTGAACCCCCACTAAAAAAAAAACACTATGAAAGTATAAAAATACATGTTTATATAAAAAGTTGCGAACAACACCAGTTGATAGCAAAAGGGCCAACAGCACGACAGCTGATAGCAAAAGTGCCAACAGCTGATAGCATAAGTGCCAACAGCTGAAAACAAAAGTGCCAACAGCTGATAGCAAAAGTGCCAACAGCACCACAGTGCCAACTAGTCCTAGGTATGACTCTAAACTACATCTGACAGCAAGGCTTCTGATCACAAAGGGTCCCAGCTATGAGCAAATAGTGAACCCCCACTAAAAAAAAAAACACTATGAAAGTATAAAAATACATGTTTATATAAAAACTTGCGAACAACACCAGTTGATAGCAAAAGTGCCAACAGCACCACAGCTGATAGCAAAAGTGCCAACAGCTGATAGCAAAAGTGCCAACAGCTGATACCAAAAGTGCCAATAGCTGATAGCAAAAGTGCCAAAAGCTGATAGCAAAAGTGCCAACAGCTGATAGCAAAAGTGCCAACAGCAACACAGTGCCAACTATTCCTAGGTATGACTATAAACTACATCTGACAGCCAGGCTTCTGATCACAAAGGGTCCTAGCTATGAGCAAATAGTGACCCCCCACTAAAAAAAAACATTATGAAAGTATAAAAATACATGTTTATTAAAAACTTGCGAACAAAACCAGTTGAAAGCAAAAGTGCCAACAGCACCACAGCTGATAGCAAAAGAGCCAACAGCTGATAGCAAAAGTGCCAACAGCTGATAGCAAAAGTGCCAAAAGCTGATAGCAAAAGTGCCAACAGCTGATAGAAAAAGTGCCAACAGCTGATACCAAAAGTGCCAACAGCTGATAGCAAAAGTGCCAACAGCTCATACCAAAAGTGCCAACAGCTCATAGCAAAAGTGCCAACAGCTGATAGCAAAAGTGCCAACAGCACCAGAGTGCCAACTAGTCCTAGGTATGACTATAAACTACATCTGACAGCAAGGCTTCTGATCACAAAGGGTCCCAGCTATGACCAAATAGTGACACCCCACTAAAAAAAAAAACTCTATGAAAGTATAAAAATACATGTTTATATAAAAACTTGCGAACAACAACAGTTGATAGCAAAAGTGCAAACAGCACCACAGCTGATAGCAAAAGTGCCAACAGCTGATAGCAAAAGTGCCAACAGCTGATAGCAAAAGTGCCAACAGCTGATAGCAAAAGTGCCAACTGCACCACAGTGCCAACTAGTCCTAGGTCTGACTATAAACTACATCTGACAGCAAGGCTTCTGATCACAAAGGGTCCCAGCTATGAGCAAATAGTGACCCCCCACTAAAAAAAAAACACTATGAAAGTATAAAAATACTTGTTTATATAAATCTTGCGAACAACACCAGTTGATAGCAAAAGTGCCAACGGCACCACAGCTGATAGCAAAAGTGCCAACAGCTGATAGCAAAAGTGCCAAAAGCTGTTAGCAAAAGTGCCAACAGCTGATAGCAAAAGTGCCAACAGCAACACAGAGCCAACTAATCCTAGGTATGACTATAAACTACATCTGACAGCAAGGCTTCTGATCACAAAGGGTCCCAGCTATGAGCAAATAGTGACCCCCCACTAAAAAAAAACTCTACGAAAGTATAAAAATACATGTTTATATAAAAACGTGCGAACAACACCAGTTGATAGTAAAAATGCCAACAGCACCACAGCTGATAGCAAAAGTGCCAACAGCTGATAGCAAAAGTGCCAACAGCTGATAGAAAAAGTGCAAAAGCTGATAGCAAAAGTTCCAACAGCTGATAGCAAAATGCCAACTGCTGATAGCAAAAGTTCCAACATCTGATAGCAAAAGTGCCAACAGCTGATAGCAAACGTGCCAACAGCTGATAGCAAAAGTGCCAACAGCACCACAGTGCCAACTAGTCCTAGGTATGACTATAAACTACATCTGACAGCAAGGCTTCTGATCACAAAGGGTCCAAGCTATGAGCAAATAGTGACCCCCCATTAAAAAAAAGACTATGAAAGTATAAAAATACATGTTTATATAAAAAATTGCGAACAACACCAGTTGATAGCAAAAGTGCAAACAGCACCACAGCTGATAGCAAAAGTGCCAAAAGCTGATAGCAAAAGTGCCAACAGCTGATAGCAAAAGTGTCAACAGCTGATAGCAAAAGTGCCAACAGCACCACAGTGCCAACTAGTCGTAGGTATGAAAATAAACTACATCTGACAGCAAGGCTGTTGATCAAAAAGGGTCCTACCTATGAGCAAATAGTGACCCCCCATTAAAAAAAAAGACTATGAAAGTATAAAAATACATGTTTATATAAAAAATTGCGAACAACACCAGTTGATAGCAAAAATGCAAACAGCACCACACCTGATAGCAAAAGTGCCAACAGCTGATAGCAAAAGTGCCAACAGCTGATAGCGAAAGTGCCAACAGCGTCACAGTGCCAAATAGTCCAAGGTATGACTATAAACTACATCTGACAGCAAGGCTTCTGATCACAAAGGGTCCCAGCTATGAGCAAATAGTGACTCCCCAATAAAAAAAAAACTCTATGAAATTATAAAAATACATGTTTATATAAAAACTTGCGAACAACACCAGTTGATAGCAAAAGTGCCAACAGCACCACAGCTGATAACAAAAGTGCCAACAGCTGATAGCAAAAGTGCCAACAGCTGAGAGCAAATGTGCCAACAGCTCATAACAAAAGTGCCAACAGCACCACAATGCCAACTAGTCCTAGGTATGACTATAAACTACATCTGACAGCAAGGCTTCTGTTCACAAATGGTCCCAGCTTATGAGCAAATAGTGACCCCCCATTAAAAAAAAACACGATGAAAGTATAAAAATACATATTTATATAAAAAATTGCGAACAACACCAGTTGATAGCAAAATTGCAAACAGCACCACAGCTGATAGCAAAAGTGCCAAAAGCTGATAGCAAAAGTGCCAACAGCTGATAGCAAAAGTGACAAAATCTGATAGCAAAAGTGCCAACAGCTGATAGCAAAAGTGCCAAAAGCACCACAGTGCCAACTAGTCCTAGGTATGACTATAAACTACATCTGACAGCAAGGCTTCTGATCACAAAGGGTCCCAGCTATGAGCAAAGAGTGCCCCCCCACTAAAAAAAAAACTATGAAGGTATAAAATGCATGTTTATATAAAAACTTTCGAACAAAACCAGTTGATAGCAAAAGTGACAACAGCACCACAGCTGATAGCAAAAGTGCCAACAGCTGATTGCAAACGTGCCAACAGCTGATACCAAAAGTGCCAAAAGCTGATAGCAAAATTGCCAACAGCTGATAGCAAAAGTGCCAACAGCTGATACCAAAAGTGCCAACAGCTGATAGCAAAAGTGCCAACAGCTGATAGCAAAAGTGCCAACAGCTGATAGCAAAATTTCCAACAGAGCCACAGTGCCAACTTGTCCTAGGTATGACTATAAACAACATCTGACAGCAAGGCTTCTGATCACAAAGGGTCCCAGCTATGAGCAAATAGTGACACCCCACTAAAAAAAAAACACTATGAAAGTATAAAAATACCTTTTTATATAAAAACTTACGAACAACACCAGTTGATAGCAAAAGTGCCAACAGAACCACAGCTGATAGCAAAAGTGCCAACAGCTGATAGCAAAAGTGCCAACAGCTGATAGCAAAAGTGCCAACTGCACCACAGTGCCAACTAGTCCTAGGTCTGACTATAAACTACATCTGACAGCAAGGCTTCTGATCACAAAGGGTCCCAGGTATGAGCAAATAGTGACCCCCCACTAAAAAAAAAACACTATGAAAGTATAAAAATACATGTTTATATAAAAACTTGCGAACAACACCAGTTGATAGCAAAAGTGCCAACAGCACCACAGCTGATAGCAAAAGTGCCAACAGCTGATAGCAAAAGTGCCAAAAGCTGTTAGCAAAAGTGCCAACAGCTGATAGCAAAAGTGCCAACAGCAACACAGAGCCAACTAATCCTAGGTATGACTATAAACTACATCAGACAGCAAGGCTTCTGATCACAAAGGGTCCCAGCTATGAGCAAATAGTGACCCCCCATTAAAAAAAAGACTATGAAAGTATAAAAATACATGTTTATATAAAAAATTGCGAACAACACCAGATGATAGCAAAAGTGCAAACAGCACCACAGCTGATAGCAAAAGTGCCAAAAGCTGATAGCAAAAGTGCCAACAGCTGATAGCAAAAGTGCCAACAGCTGATAGCAAAAGTGCCAACAGCACCACAGTGCCAACTAGTCGTAGGTATGAAAATAAACTACATCTGACAGCAAGGCTGTTGATCAAAAAGGGTCCTACCTATGAGCAAATAGTGACCCCCCATTAAAAAAAAAGTCTATGAAAGTATAAAAATACATGTTTATATAAAAAATTGCGAACAACACCAGTTGATAGCAAAAATGCAAACAGCACCACAGCTGATAGCAAAAGTGCCAACAGCTGATAGCAAAAGTGCCAACAGCTGATAGCGAAAGTGCCAACAGCTGATAGCAAAAGTGCCAACAGCATCACAGTGCCAAATAGTCCAAGGTATGACTATAAACTACATCTGACAGCAAGGATTCTGATCACAAAGGGTCCCAGCTATGAGCAAATAGTGACTCCCCAATAAAAAAAAACTCTATGAAATTATAAAAATACATGTTTATATAAAAACTTGCGAACAACACCAGTTGATAGCAAAAGTGCCAACAGCACCACAGCTGATAACAAAACTGCCAACAGCTGATAGCAAAAGTGCCAACAGCTGAGAGCAAATGTGCCAACAGCTCATAACAAAAGTGCCAACAGCACCACAATGCCAACTAGTCCTAGGTATGACTATAAACTACATCTGACAGCAAGGCTTCTGTTCACAAAGGGTCCCAGCTTATGAGCAAATAGTGACACCCCATTAAAAAAAAAACACGATGAAAGTATAAAAATACATATTTATATAAAAAATTGCGAACAACACCAGTTGATAGCAAAATTGCAAACAGCACCACAGCTGATAGCAAAAGTGCCAAAAGCTGATAGCAAAAGTGCCAACAGCTGATAGCAAAAGTGACAAAATCTGATAGCAAAAGTGCCAACAGCTGATAGCAAAAGTGCCAAAAGCACCACAGTGCCAACTAGTCCTAGGTATGACTATAAACTACATCTGACAGCAAGGCTTCTGATCACAAAGGGTCCCAGCTATGAGCAAAGAGTGCCCCCCACTAAAAAAAAAACTATGAAGGTATAAAAATGCATGTTTATATAAAAACTTTCGAACAAAACCAGTTGATAGCAAAAGTGACAACAGCACCACAGCTGATAGCAAAAGTCCCAACAGCTGATTGCAAACGTGCCAACAGCTGATACCAAAAGTGCCAAAAGCTGATAGCAAAATTGCCAACAGCTGATAGCAAAAGTGCCAACAGCTGATACCAAAAGTGCCAACAGCTGATAGCAAAAGTGCCAACAGCTGATAGCAAAAGTGCCAACAGCTGATAGCAAAATTGCCAACAGAGCCACAGTGCCAACTTGTCCTAGGTATGACTATAAACAACATCTGACAGCAAGGCTTCTGATCACAAAGGGTCCCAGCTATGAGGAAATAGTGACACCCCACTAAAAAAAAAACACTATGAAAGTATAAAAATACCTTTTTATATAAAAACTTACGAACAACACCAGTTGATAGCAAAAGTGCCAACAGAACCACAGCTGATAGCAAAAGTGCAAACAGCTGATAGCAAAATTGCCAACAGCTGATAGCAAAAGTGCCAACAGCTGACTGCAAAAGTGCCAACAGCTGATAGCAAAAGTGCCAACAGCTGATAGCAAAAGTGCCAACAGCTGATAGCAAAAGTGCCAACAGCACCACAGTGCCAACTAATCCTAGGTATGACTATAAACTACATCTGACAGCAAGGCTTCTGATCACAAAGTGTCACAGCTATGAGCAAATAGTGAACCCCACTAAAAAAAGAAACACTATGAAAGTATAAAAATACATGTATATATAAAAAATTGCGACCAACACCAGTTGATAGCAAAAGTGCCAACAGCTGATAGCAAATGTGCCAACAGCTGATAGCAAAAGTGCCAACCGCACCACAGTGCCAACTAGTCCTAGGTATGACTATAAACTGCATCTGACAGCAAGGCTTCTGATCACAAATGGTCCCAGCTATGAGCAAATAGTTAACCCCCACTAAAAAAAAACACTATGAAAGTATAAAAATACATGTTTATATAAAAACTTGCGAACAACACCAGTTGATAGCAAAAGTGCCAACAGCTGATAGCAAAAGTGCCAACAGCTGATACCAAAATGCCAACAGCTGATAGCAAAAGTGCCAACAGCTGATAGCAAAAGTACCAACAGGTTATAGCAAAAGTGCCAACAGCTGATAGCAAAAGTGCCAACAGCTGATAGCAAAAGTGCCAACAGCTCCACAGTGCCAACTAGTCTTAGGTATGACTATGAACTACATCTGACAGCAAGGATTCTGATCACAAAGGGTCCCAGCTATGAGCAAATAGTGAGCCCCCACTAAAAAAAAAACACTATGAAAGTATAAAAATACATGTTTATATAAAAACTTGCGAACAACACCAGTTGATAGCAAAAGTGCCAACAGCACCACAGCTGATAGCAAAAGTGCCAACAGCTGATAGCAAAAGTGCCAACAGCTGAGAGAAAAAGTGCCAACAGCTGATAGCAAAAGTGCCAACAGCTGATAGCCAAATTGCCAACAGCTCATAGC
Organism: Acanthosepion esculentum; assembly: GCA_964036315.1. Classification (NCBI taxonomy): domain Eukaryota; kingdom Metazoa; phylum Mollusca; class Cephalopoda; order Sepiida; family Sepiidae; genus Acanthosepion; species Acanthosepion esculentum. The sequence goes on from OZ038514.1 coordinate 69,759,325, forward strand.
CAAAGTGCCAACAGCACCACAGTGCCAACTATTCATAAGTATGACTATAAACTACATCTGACAGCAAGGCTTCTGATCACAAAGGTTCCCAGCTATGAGCAAATAGTAACCCCAACTGAAAAAAAATCACTATGAATGTATAAAAATACATGTTTATATAAAAACTTGCGAACAAAAACCAGTTGATAGCAAAAGTGCCAACAGCACCACAGCTGATAGTAAAAGTGCCAACAGCTGAGAGCAAATTTCCAACAGCTGATAGCAAAAGTGCCAACAGCTGATACCAAAAGTGCCAACAGCTTATAGCAAAAGTTCCAACAGCTGATACCAAAAGTGCCAAAAGCTGATAGCAAAAGTGCCAACAGCTGATAGCAAAAGTGCCAACAGCACCACAGTGCCAACTAGTCGTAGGTATGACTATAAACTACATCTGACAGCAAGGCTTCTGATCACAAAGGGTCCCAGCTATGAGCAAATAGTGACCCCCCCACTAAAAAAAAAACACTATGAAAGTATAAAAATACATGTTTATATGAAAACTTGCGAACAACACCAGTTGATAGCAAAAGTGCCAACAGCACCACAGCTGATAGCAACAGTGCCAACAGCTGATAGCAAAAGTGCCAACAGCTGATAGCAAAAGTGCCAACAGCACCACAGTGCCAACTACTCCTAGGTATGACAATAAACTACATCTGGCAGCAAGGCTTATGATCACAAAGGGTCCCAGCTATGAGCAAATAGTGATCCCCCACTAAAAAAAAACACTATGAAAGTATAAAAATAAATGTTTATATAAAAACATGCGAACAACACCAGTTGATAGCAAAAGTGCCAACAAAACCACAGCTGATAGCAAAAGTGCACACAGCTGATAGCAAAAGTGCCAACAGCTGATAGCAAATGTGCCAACAGCTGATAGCAAAAGTGCCAACAGCACCACAGTGCCAACTAGTCCTAGGTATGACTATAAACTACATCTGACAGCAAGGCTTCTGATCACAAAGGGTCCCAGCTATTAACAAATAGTGACCCCCTATTAAAAAAAAATCACTATAAAAGTATAAAAATACATATTTATATAAAGACTTGCGAACAACACCAGGTGATAGCAAAAGTGCCAACAGCACCATAGCTGATAGCAAAATTGCCAACAGCTGATAGCGAAAGTGCCAACATCTTATACCAAAAGTGCCAAAAGCTGATTGCAAAAGTGCCAACAGCTCATAGCTAAAGTGCCAACAGCTGATAGCAAAAGTGCCAACATCACCACAGTGCCAACTAGTCCTAGGTATGACTATAAACTACATCTGACAGCAAGGCTTCTGATCACAAAGGGTCCCAGCTATTAACAAATAGTGACCCCCTATTAAAAAAAAATCACTATAAAAGTATAAAAATACATATTTATATAAAGACTTGCGAACAACACCAGTTGATAGCAAAAGTGCCAACAGCACCACAGCTGATAGCAAAATTGCCAACAGCTGATAGCGAAAGTGCCAACATCTTATACCAAAAGTGCCAAAAGCTGATTGCAAAAGTGCCAACAGCTCATAGCTAAAGTGCCAACAGCTGATAGCAAAAGTGCCAACAGCACCACAGTGCCAACTAGTCCTAGGTATGACTATAAACTACATCTGACAGCAAGGCTTCTGATCACAAAGGGTCCCAGCTATGAGCAAATAGTGACCCCCCACTAAAAAAAAAAACACTCTGGAGGTATAAAAATACATGTTGATATAAAAACTTGCGAACAACACCAGTTGATAGCAAAAGTGCCAACAGCACCACAGCTGATAGCAAAAGTGCCAACAGCTGAGAGCAAAGTGCCAACAGCTGATAGCAAAAGTGCCAACAGCTGATAGCAAAAGTGCCAACAGCTGATAGCAAAAGTGCCAACAGCACCACAGTGCCAACTAGTCCTAGGTATGACTATAAACTATATCTGACAGCAAGGCTTCTGATCACAAAGCGTCCCAGATATGAGCAAATAGTGACCCACCACTAAAAAAAAAACACTATGAAAGTATAAAAATACATGTTTATATAAAAACTTGCGAACAACAACAGTTGATAGCAAAAGTGCCAACAGCACCAGAGCTGATAGGAAAAGTGCCAACAGCTGATAGCAAAAGTGCCAACAGCTGATAGGAAAAGTGCCAACAGCTGATAGCAAAATGCCAACAACTGATAGCAAAAGTGCCAACAGCACCACAGTGCCAACTAGTCCTAGGTATGACTATAAACTACATCTGATAGCAAGGCTTCTGATCACAAAGGGTCCCAGCTCTGAGCAAATAGTGACCCCCCACTAAAAAAAAAACATTATGAATGTATAAAAATACATGATTATATAAAGAATTGCGAACACCAGTTGATAGCAAAAGTGCAAACAGCACCACAGCTGATAGCAAAAGAGACAACAGCTGATAGCAAAAGTGCCAACAGCTGATAGCAAAAGTTCCAACAGCTGAATACAAATGTGCCAACGGCTGATAGCAAAAGTGCCAACAGCTGATAGCAAAAGTGCCAACAGCTGATAGCAAAAGTGCCAACAGCTGATAACAAAAGTGCCTACAGCTGATAGCAAAAGTGCCAACAGCTGATAGCAAAAGTGCCAACAGCACCACAGTGCCAACAAGTCCTAGGTATGACTATAAACTACATCTGACAGCAAGGCTTCTGATCACAAAGGGTCCCAGCTATGAGCAAATAGTGACCCCCACTAAAAAAAAAAACACTATGAAAGTATAAAAATACATGTTTATATAAATACTTGCGAACAACACCAGTTGATAGCAAAAGTGCGAACAGCAACACAGCTGATAGCAAAGGTGCCAAAAGCTGAGAGCAAAAGTGCCAACAGCTGATAGCAAAAGTGCCAACAGCTGATAGCAAAAGTGCCAACAGCACCACAGTGCCAACTAGTCCTAGGTATGACTATAAACTACATCTGACAGCAAGGCTTCTGATCACAAAGGGTCCAAGCTATGAGCAAATTGTGACCCCCCCACAAAAAAAAACTCTATGAAATTATAAAAACACATATTTATATAAAAACTTGCGAACAACACCAGTTGATAGCAAAAGTGCCAACAGCTGATAGCAAAAGTGCCAACAGCTGATAGCAAAAGTTCCAACAGCTGATACCAAAAGTGCCAACAGCTGATAGCAAAAGTGCCAACCGCTGGTAGCAAAAGTGCCAACAGCTGATAGCAAAAGTGCCAACAGCACCAAAGTGCCAACTAGTCCGAGGTATGACTATAAACTACATCTGACAGCAAGGATTCTGGTCACAAAGGGTCCCAGCTATGAGCAAATAGTGACCCCCCACTAAAAAAAAAAACACTCTGAATGTATAAAAATACATGTTTATATAAAAACTTGCGAACAAGACCAGTTGATAGCAAAAGTGCCAACAACACTACAGCTGATATCTAAAGTGCCAACAGCTGATAGCAAAAGTGCCAACAGCTGATAGCAAAAGTGCCAACAGCTGATAGCAAAGTTCCAACAGCACCACAGTGCCAACTAGTCCTAGGTATGACTATAGACTACATCTGACTGCAAGGCTTCTGATCACAAAGGGTCCCAGCTATGAGCAAATAGCGACCCCCCACTAAAAAAAAAATCTATGAAAGTATAATGATACATGTTTATATAAAAACTTGCCAACAACACCAGTTGATAGCAAAAGTGCCAACAGCACCACAGCTGATAGCAAAAATTCCAACAGCTGATAGCAAATGTGCCAACAGCTGATACCAAAAGTGCCAAAAGCTGATAGCAAAAGTGCCAACAGCTGATACCAAAAGTGCCAACAGCTGATAGCAAAAGTGCCAACAGCTGATACCAAAAGTGCCAACAGCTGATAGCAAAGTTCCAACAGCACCACAGTGCCAACTAGTCCTAGGTATGACTATAGACTACATCTGACTGCAAGGCTTCTGATCACAAAGGGTCCCAGCTGTGAGCAAATAGTGACCCCCCCCAAAAAATAAAACACTATGAAAGTATAAAAATACATATTTATATAAAAACTTGCGAACAACACCAGTTGATAGCAAAAGTGCCAACAGCACTACAGCTGATAGCAAAAGTGCCAACAGCTGATAGCAAAAGTGCCAACAGCTGATAGCGAAAGTGCCAACAGCTGATAGCAAAAGTGCCAACAGCTGATAGCAAAAGTGCCAAAAGCTGATAGCAAAAGTGCCAACAGCTGATAGCAAAAGTGCCAACAGCACCACAGTGCCAACTTGTCCTAGGTATGACTATAAACTACATCTGACAGCAAGGCTTCTGATCACAAAGGGTCCCAGCTATGAGCAAATAGTGACCCCCCACTAAAAAAAAAAAAAAACACTATGTAAGTATAAAAATACATATTTATATAAAAACTTGCGAACAACACCAGTTGATAGCAAAAGTGCCAACAGCACCACAGCTGATAGCAAAAGTGCCAACAGCTGATAGCAAAAGTGCCAACAGCTGATAGCAAAAGTGCCAACATCTGATAGCAAAAGTGCCAACAGCACCACAGTGCCAACTAATCCTAGGTATGACTATAAACTACATCTGACAGCAAGGCTTCTGATCACAAAGGGTCCCAGCTATGAGCAAATAGTGACCCCCCACTAAAAAAAAACACTATGAAAGTATAAAAATACATGTTTATATAAAAACTTGCGAACAACACCAGTTGATAGCAAAAGTGCCAACAGCGCCACAGCTGATAGCAAAAGTGCCAACAGCTGATAGCAAAAGTGCCAACAGCTGATAGCAAAAGTGCCAACAGCTGATAGCAAAAGTGCCAACAGCACCACAGTGCCAACTAGTCCTAGGTATGACTATAAACTACATCTGACAGCAAGGCTTCTGATCACAAAGGGTCCCAGCTATGAGCAAATAGTGACCCCCCCACTAAAAAAAACACTATGAAAGTATAAAAATATATGTTTATATAAAAACAACTAGTCCTAGGTATGACTGTTGGTTTCCGGTCCATATTTGAGCGTCTAATGTAAGATTTTAGACTACGTCCAGCAGCATGTCCTCTGACCTGTTAGCTTCCGGTCCATATTTCATCGTCTTGTGTAAGATGATACACTACGTCCAGCAGCCATGATTCTGATCTGTTGTTTCCTGGTTCATATTTGAGCGTCTAATATAAAAAGATAAACTACGTCCAGCTGCATGGCCTCTGATCTGTTTGTTTCCGGTCCATATTTGAGCGTCTAATGTAAGATATTTGACTACGTCCTGCAGCATGGCCTCTGACCTGTTGGCTTCCGGTCCATATTCGAGCGACTTGTGTAAGATTATACTGTACGTCCAGCAGCCATGATTCTGATCTGTTGGTTTCTGGTGCATATTTGAGCGTCTAATGTAAAAAGATAAACTACGACCAGCAGCATGGACTCTGATCTGTTGGTTTCCGGTCCATATTTGAGCGTGTAATGTAAGATTTTAGACTACGACCTGCAGCATGGCCTCCGAACTGTTGGCTTCCGGTCCATATTTGAGCGTATTGTGTAAGATGATACACTACGTCCAGCAGCCATGATTCTGATCTCTAGGTTTCTGGTGCATATTTGAGCGTCTAATGTTAAAAGATAAACTACGTCCAGCAGCATGGCCTCTGATAAGTGGGTTTCTGGTCCATATTTTAGCGTCCAATGTAAGATTTTAGACTACGTCAGGCAGCATGGCTTCTGATCTGTTGGTGTCCAATTGTCGGGAATTTCTTACCTTATCCATAATTACAAATGTTTTTTCGACAATTTGAATAGAGTCGAGGCGAAATTCAACGGTATGGGGACTTGTGTTAGCTCATTTGCGGAAATTGTCATTCGGCCCTAAACTGGGAAAACAGTCATATTTCACTTGTTTATAAATTTTTCCAGTAAAAGAAATATTGTCAAAATGGGTATCAAATTTTGTGCAATTATTTGATTTGTCTATGTTTACAGGGATTTTTCATTTGCTCAGATAGTAAAAAGTACAGCATTCACCATGTGCGCGGTATGTCGTCTGACAATTTATAGCGTCCGAATTCCAATGTGCACAATAAGACTGCATTTCTAATTTTTCCTTTTTATAGAATCCACAAAATATTGGTGTCCAATTGTCGGGAATTTCTTGTCTTATCAATGATTACAAAAGTTTTTTCGACACCTAGAATAGAGTCGAGTCGAAATTCAACGGTATGGGGAGTATTGTTAGCTCATTTGCGGAAATTGTCATGCGGACCTAAACTGGGTAATCAGTCATATTTCACTTGTTTATAACTTTTTTCCAATAAAGAAATATTTTCAAAATGGGTATCAAATTGTGTGCAATTATTTGATTTGTCTATGTTTACATGGATTTTTCATTTGGTCAGATAGTAAAAAGGACAGCTTTCACCATGTGCGTGGTATGTCGTCTGACAATTTACAGCGTCCGAATTCCAGTGTGCACAATAAGACTGCATTTCTAATTTTTCCTTTTTATAGAATCCACAAAATATTGGTGTCCAATTGTCGGGAATTTCTTGCCTTATCCATAATTACAAAAGTTTTTTCGATACCATGACTAGAGTCGATGCGAAATTCAACGGTATGGGGACTTGCGTTAGCTCATTTGCGGAAATTGTCATGCGGACCTAAACTGGGTAATCAGTCATAATTCACTTGTTTATAACTTTTTTCCAGTAAAAGAAATATTTTATGTAAAGAGAAGAAAGATGTATTTATGTAAAGAGAAGGAGATGACGATTTGTAGCAGCCTGATATTTCTTGCAATGCAATTTCACAAAAGAGCCAGGCTTATTCGGCTTGTAGCGGCCTGAGATTGCTTGTAAGGCAGTTTCACAAAAGAGACAGGAGATGTCGTCTTGTAGCTGCCTGATATTACTTGTAAGGCAGTTTTCACAAAAGAGCCAAGAGAAGTCGTCTCATAGCAGCCTGACATTGCTTTTAAGGCAGTTGCCACAAAAGGGCCAGGAGAAAACGGCTCGTAGCCGCCTGGGATTGCTTGTAAGACAATTCGCACAAAAAGCCAAAAGAATTCATATTGTTGCAGCCTGAGATTGCTTGTAATGTAGTTGTAACAAAAGAGCCAGCATATGTCGATTTGTAGCGGCCTGAGATTCTTGTAAGGCAGTTTCACAAAAGAGCCATGCGTATTCGGCTTGTAGCAGGCTGAGATTGCTTGTAAGGCAGTTTAAAAAAAAGAGACAGGAGATGTCGTTTGTAGCAGCCTGAGATTGCTTTTAAGGCAGATTTCACAAAAGAGACAAGAGAAGTCGGTTCGTAGACGCCTGGGATTGCTTGTAAGGCAAATTGCACAAAAGAGCCAGGAGAATTCGTCTTGCAGCAGCCTGAGATTGCTTGTTTTGCAGTTGTCACAAATGAGCCAGGATATGTCGATTTGTAGCAGCCTGACATTGCTTGTAAAGCAGTTGTCACAAAAGTGCCAGGAGAATTCGTCTTGAAGCAGCATGAGATTTATTGTAAGGCAGTTGCCACAATAGGGCCAGGAGAAATCGGCTTGTAGCCGCCTCTGTTTGCTTGTAAGGTAGTTGCCACAAATGAGTCAGGAGATATCGGCTCGTAGCCGCCTGGGATTTCTTGTAAGGCAATTGGCAATAAAATCTTGGAGAATTGGGATTGCTGCAGCCTGAGATTGTTTTTAAGGCAGTTGTCACAATAGAACCAGGAGAATTCGGCTTGTAGCAGCCTGAGATTGCCTGTAAGGCAATTACAACAAAAGAGCCAGGAGAAATAGGCATGTAGCCGCCTGGGATTACTTTTAAGGCAATTGGCACAAAACGTCAGGAGAACTGTCCTGGCTGCAGCCTGAGATTGCTTGTAAGGCAGTTTTCACAAAAGAGACAGGAGATGTCGATTTGTAGCGGCCTGATATTACTTGTAAGGCAGTTTTCACAAAAGAGCAAGGGAAGTCGGCTCGTAGCAACCTGACATTGCTTGTAAGGCAGTTTTCACAAAAGAGCCAAGAGAAGTCGGCTCGTAGCAGCCTGACATTGCTTGTAAGGCAGTTTTCACAAAAAAGCCAAGAGAAGTCGGCTCGTAGCAGCCTGACATTGCTTGTAAGGCAGTTGCCACAAAAGAGCCAGGAGAAATTGCTTGTAATGCAATTGGCACAAAAGGTCAGGAGAATTGGACTAGCGGCAGCCTGAGATTGCTTGTAAGGCAGTTTCACAAAAGAGCCAGGCGTATTCGGCTTGTAGCAGGCTGAGGTTGATTGTAAGGCAATTCGCACCAAAGCCAGGATAATTCATATTTCTGAAGCCTGAGATTGCTTGTAAGGCAGTTGTAACAAAAGAGCCAGCATATGTCGATTTGTAGCGGCCTGAGATTGCTTGAAAGGCAGTTTCACAAAATAGCCAGGCGTATTTGGCTTGTAGCTGGCTGAGATTGATTGTAAGGCAGTTTTTAAAAAAGAGACAAAAGATGTCGTTTTGTAGCAGCGTGAGATTGCTTTTAAGGCAATTTTCACAAAAGAGACAAGAGAAGTCGGCTCGTAGACGCCTGGGATTGCTTGTAAGGCAATTTGCACAAAAGAGCCAGGAGAATTTGGCTTGCAGCAGCCTGAGATTGCTGGGGGAGTGGGGGTTCGTCTGCGTGGGACTTTCTGGGACTGTCTCCTGGGTGGGGGTCGTCTACGTGGGACGTTCTGGGACTGTCTCCTGGGTGGGGGGTCGTCTACATGGGACTTTCTGGGACTGGGGGTCGTCTGCGTTGGACTTTCTGGGACTGTCTCCTGGGTGGGGGGTCGTCTGCGTGGGACTTTCTTGGACTGGGGATCGTCTGCGTGGGACTTTGTGGGACTGGGAGTCGTCTCCGTGGAACTTTCTGGGACTGTCTCCTGGGTGGGGGGGTCGTCTACGTGGGACTTTCTGGGACTGTGACTCGTCTGCGTTGGACTTCCTGGGACTGGGGGTCGTCTGCGTGGGTCTTTCTGGGACTGTCTCCTGGGTGGGGGGTTGTCTGCGTGGGTCTTTCTGGGACTGTTTCCTGGGTGGGGAGACGTCTGCGTGGGACTTTCTGAGACAGGGGTTCGTCTGGTGGGTCTTTCTGGGATTGTCTCCTGGGTGGGGGGTCGTCTGCGTGTGACTTTCTGGGTCTGTCTCCTGGGTGGGGGGTCGTCTTCGTGGGACTTTCTGGGACTGGGTGTCGTCTGCGTGGGTCTTTCTGGGACTGGGTGTCTTCTGCGTGGGAATTTCGGGGACTGGGGGTCGTCTGCGTGGGACTTTCTGGGACTGTCTCCTGTCTGGGGGTCGTCTGCGTGGGACTTTCTGGGGCTAGGGGTCGTCTGCGTGGGAATTTCTGGGACTGTCTCCTGGGTGGGGGGTCGTCTGCGTGGGACTTTCTGGGACTGTGAGTCGTCTCCGTGGGACTTTCTGGGACTGTCTCATGGGTTGGGGGTCGTCTGCGTGGGACTTTCTGGGACTGTCTCCTTGGTGGGGGTGTCGTCTGCGTAGGACATTGTGGGACTGGGGGTCCTCTGCGTGGGACTTTCTGGGACTGGGGGTTGTCCGCGTGGGACTTTCTGGGACAGTCTCCTGGGTGGGGGTCGTCTTTTGGGGATTTTCTGGGACTGTCTCCTGGGTGGAGGGTCGTCATCGTGGGACTTTCTGGGACTAGGGGTCGTCTGATTGGGAATTTCTGGGGCTGTCTCCTGGGTGGGGGGTCGTCTGCGTAGGACTTTCTGGGACTGGGCGTCTTCTGCTTGGGACTTTCTGGGCCTGTCTCCTGTCTGGGGGGTCATCTTCCTGGGACTTTCTAGGACTAGGTGTCGTCTGCGTGGGACTTTCTGGGACTGTCTCCTGGGTGGGGGTCTTCTGCGCGGGACTTTCTGGGACTGGGGGTTGTCTGCGTTGGACTTTCTGGGACTGTCTCCTGGGTGGGGGGTCTTCTGGGTTGGACTTTCTGGGACTGGGGGTCGTCTGCGTGGGACATTCTGGGACTGTCTCCTGGGTGGGGGTCGTCTGCGTGGGAATTTCTGGGACTGTCGGTCGTCTGCGTGGGACTTTCTGGGACTGTCTCCTGGGTGGGGGGTCGTCTGCGTGGGACTTTCTGAGACTGGTGGTCGTCTGCGTGGGACTTTCTGGGACTGTTTCCTGGGTGGGTGGTCGTCTGCGTGGGAATTTCTGGTACTGTCGGTCGTCTACATAGGACTTTATATGACTGTCTCCTGGGTGGGGGGTCGTCTGCATGGGACTTTCTTCGACTGTCTCCTGGGTGGGGGGTCGTCTGCGTGGGTCTTTCTGGGACTGGGTGTCGTCCGCGTGGGAATTTCTCGGACTGTCTCCTGGGTAGGGGTTGTCTGCGTGGGATTTTCTGGAACTGTGTGGTCGTCTGCGTGGGACTTGCTGGGACTGGGTGGTCGTCTGCGTTGGACTTTCTGGGACTGTCTCCCTGGTGGGGGTCGTCTGTTTGGGTCTTTCTGCGAATGTCTCCAGGGTGGTGGGTCGTATGCATGGGACTTTCTTGGACTGTGACTTGTCTGTGTGGGAATTTCTGGGACTGGAGGTCGACAGCGTGGGACTTTCTGGTACTGTCCCCTGGGTGGGGGGTCGTCTGCGTGTGACTTTCGGGGACTGGGCGTCTCCTGCGTGGGATTTTTTGGAACTGTCTCCTGTCTGGGGGGTCGTCTTCGTGGGACTTTATTAGACTAGGGGTCGTCTGCGTTGGACTTTCTGTGACTGTCTCCTGGGTGGGGGGTCGTCTGCATGGGACTTTCTGTGACTGTCTCCTGGGTGGGGGGTCGTCTGCGTGGGACTTTCTGGGACTGTCTCCTGGGTGGGGAGTCTTCTGCGTGGGACTTTCTGGGACTGTGGGTCGTCTGCGTGGGACTTTCTGGGACTGTCTCCTGGGTAGGGGGTCGTCTGCGTGGGACTTTCTGGGACTGTCGGTCGTCTACATAGGACTTTATATGACTGTCTCCTGGGTGGGGGGTCGTCTGCATGGGAATTTCAGCGACAGTCTCCTGGGTGGGGGGTCTTCTGCGTGGTACTTTCTGGGACTGGGTGTCGTCCGCGTGGGAATTTCTGGGACTGTTTCCTGGGTGGGTGGTCGTCTGCGTGGGAATTTCTGGTACTGTCGGTCGTCTACATAGGACTTTATATGACTGTCTCCTGGGTGGGGGGTCGTCTGCATGGGACTTTCTGTGACTGTCTCCTGGGTGGGGGGTCGTCTTCGTGGGACTTTCTGGGACTGTCTCCTGGGTGGGGGTCTTCTGCGCGGGACTTTCTGGGACTGGGGGTTGTCTGCGTTGGACTTTCTGGGACTGTCTCCTGGGTGGGGGGTCTTCTGGGTTGGACTTTCTGGGACTGGGGGTCGTCTGCGTGGGACATTCTGGGACTGTCTCCTGGGTGGGGGTCGTCTGCGTGGGAATTTCTGGGACTGTCGGTCGTCTGCGTGGGACTTTCTGGGACTGTCTCCTGGGTGGGGGGTCGTCTGCGTGGGACTTTCTGAGACTGGTGGTCGTCTGCGTGGGACTTTCTGGGACTGTTTCCTGGGTGGGTGGTCGTCTGCGTGGGAATTTCTGGTACTGTCGGTCGTCTACATAGGACTTTATATGACTGTCTCCTGGGTGGGGGGTCGTCTGCATGGGACTTTCTTCGACTGTCTCCTGGGTGGGGGGTCGTCTGCGTGGGTCTTTCTGGGACTGGGTGTCGTCCGCGTGGGAATTTCTCGGACTGTCTCCTGGGTAGGGGTTGTCTGCGTGGGATTTTCTGGAACTGTGTGGTCGTCTGCGTGGGACTTGCTGGGACTGGGTGGTCGTCTGCGTTGGACTTTCTGGGACTGTCTCCCTGGTGGGGGTCGTCTGTTTGGGTCTTTCTGCGAATGTCTCCAGGGTGGTGGGTCGTATGCATGGGACTTTCTTGGACTGTGACTTGTCTGTGTGGGAATTTCTGGGACTGGAGGTCGACAGCGTGGGACTTTCTGGTACTGTCCCCTGGGTGGGGGGTCGTCTGCGTGTGACTTTCGGGGACTGGGCGTCTCCTGCGTGGGATTTTTTGGAACTGTCTCCTGTCTGGGGGGTCGTCTTCGTGGGACTTTATTAGACTAGGGGTCGTCTGCGTTGGACTTTCTGTGACTGTCTCCTGGGTGGGGGGTCGTCTGCATGGGACTTTCTGTGACTGTCTCCTGGGTGGGGGGTCGTCTGCGTGGGACTTTCTGGGACTGTCTCCTGGGTGGGGAGTCTTCTGCGTGGGACTTTCTGGGACTGTGGGTCGTCTGCGTGGGACTTTCTGGGACTGTCTCCTGGGTAGGGGGTCGTCTGCGTGGGACTTTCTGGGACTGTCGGTCGTCTACATAGGACTTTATATGACTGTCTCCTGGGTGGGGGGTCGTCTGCATGGGAATTTCAGCGACAGTCTCCTGGGTGGGGGGTCTTCTGCGTGGTACTTTCTGGGACTGGGTGTCGTCCGCGTGGGAATTTCTGGGACTGTTTCCTGGGTGGGTGGTCGTCTGCGTGGGAATTTCTGGTACTGTCGGTCGTCTACATAGGACTTTATATGACTGTCTCCTGGGTGGGGGGTCGTCTGCATGGGACTTTCTGTGACTGTCTCCTGGGTGGGGGGTCGTCTGCGTGGGACTTTCTGGGACTGTCTCCTGGGTGGGGAGTCGTCTGCGTGGGACTTTCTGGGACTGTGGGTCGTCTGCGTGGGACTTTCTGGGACTGTCTCCTGGGTAGGGGGTCGTCTGCGTGGGACTTTCGGGGACTGTCGGTCGTCTACATAGGACTTTATATGACTGTCTCCTGGGTGGGGGGTCGTCTGCATGGGAATTTCAGCGACAGTCTCCTGGGTGGGGGGTCGTCTGCGTGGTACTTTCTGGGACTGGGTGTCGTCCGCGTGGGACTTTCTGGGACTGTTTCCTGGGTGGGTGTCGTCTGCATGGGAGTTTCTTGGACTGTGACTCGTCTGCGTGGGACTTTCTGGGACTGGAGGTCGTCTGCGTGGGACTTTCTGGTACTGTCTCCTGGGTGGGGGGGTCGTTTGCCTGGGACTTTCTTGGACTTGGCCTCTTCTGCGTTGGACTTTCTGGGACTGTCTCCTGGGTGGGGGTCGTCTGCGCGCGTCTTTCTTGGACTGGGTATCGTCTGCGAAGGAATTTCTCGGACTGTCTCCTGGGTGGGGGTTCGTCTGCGTGGGACTTTCTGGGACTGGGGTTCGTCTGCGTGGGAATTTCTGGGACTGTCTCCTGGGTGGGGTGGTCTGCTTCGGTCTTTCTGGGACTGTGGGTCGTCTGCGTAGGGCTTTTTCGGACTGTCTCCTGGGTAGGGGGGCGTGTGCGTGGGACTTTCGTGGACTTGTGGTCGTCTGCGTGGGACTTTCTGGGATAGTCTCCTGGGTGGGGGGTCGTCTGCGTGGGAATTTCTGGGATTGTCGGTCGTCTACATAGGACTTTATATGACTGTCTCCTTGGTGGGGGGGTGTCGTCCGCGTGGGACTTACTTCGACTGGGCGTCTTCTGCGTGGGATTTTTTGGAACTGTCTCCTGTCTGGGGGGTCGTCTTCGTGGGACTTTATTAGACTAGGGGTCGTCTGCGTTGGACTTTCTATGACTGTCTCCTGGGTGGGTGGTCGTCTGCATGCGACTTTCTGGTACTGGGGGTCGTCTGCGTGGGACTTTCTGGGACTGTCACCTGGCTGGGGGGGTCGTCTCCGTGGGATATCTGGGACTGTCTCCTGGGTGGGGGTTCGTCTGCATTGCATTACCTGGGACTGGGTGTCGTCTGCGTGGGACATTCTGGGACTGGGGGTCGTCTGCGTGGGTCTTTTTGGGACTCTCTCCTGGGTGGGGGTCGTCTGCGTGGGACTTTCTGGGACTGTCTCCTGGGTGGGGAGTCGTCTGCGTGGGACTTTCTGGGACTGGGGGTCGTCTGCGTGGGTCTTTCTGGGACTGTCTCCTGACTGGGGGGTTGTCTGCGTTGAAATTTCTGGGCATGTCTCCTGGGTGAGGGGTCGTCTGCCTGGGACTTTCTGGGACTGGGGGTCGTCCGCGTGGGACTTTCTGGGAATGTCTCCTGGGTGGGGGTTCGTCTGCGTTGGACATTCTGGGACTGGGTGTCATCCGCGTGGGACTTTCTGGTACTGTCTCCTGGGTGTGGGGTCGTCTGCGTGGGACTTTCTGGTACTGGGGGTCGTCTGCCTGGGACTTTCTGGGACTGTCTCCTGGGTGTGGGTTCGTCTCCGTGGGATATCTGGGACTGTCTCCTGGGTGGGGGGTCGTCTGCATGGGATTACCTGGGACTGGGGGTCGTCTGAGTCAGACATTCTTGGACTGGGTCTCGTCTGCGTGGGTCTTTTCGGGACTCTCTCCTGGGTGGGGGTCGTCTGCGTGGGACTTTCTGGGACTGGGGGTCGTCTGCGTGGGTCTTTCTGGGACTGTCTCCTGACTGGGGGGTTGTCTGCGTTGAAATTTCTGGGCATGTCTCCTGGTTGGGTCTGCGTGGGTCTTTCTGGGACTGGGGGTCGTCCGCGTGGGACTTTCTTGGTATGTCTCCTGGGTGGGTTGTCGTCTGCACGGGACTTTCTGGGACTGGGGGTAGTCTGCGTGGGACTTTCTGGGAGTGTCTCCTGGGTGTGGGGTCGTCTGCGTGGGCCTTTCTGGGACAGTCTCCTGGGTGGGGAGTCCATTCTGGGACTGGGTGTCGTCCGCGTGGGACTTTCTGGTACTGTCTCCTGGGTGGGGGGTCGTCTGCGTGGGACTTTCTGTGACTGGGCGTCTTCTGCGTGGGATTTTTTGGAACTGTCTCCTGTCTGGCGGGTCGTCTTCGTGGGACTTTATTGGACTAGGGGTCGTCTGCGTTGGACTTTCTGGGACTGTCTCCTGGGTGGGGGTCGTCTGCGCGCGTCTTTCTTGGACTGGGGGTAGTCTGCGTTGGATTTTCTGGGACTGTCTCCTGGGTTGGGGGTCGTCTGCGTGGGACATTCTGGGACTGGGGTTTCTCTGCGTGGGACTTTCTGGGACTGTCTCCTGGGTGGGGGTCGTCTGCGTGGGATTTTCTGGGACTGTGGGTCGTCTGCGTGGGACTTTCTTGGACTGTCTCCTGGGTGGGGGTCGTCTGCGTGGGACTTTCTGGTACTGGGGTTCGTCTGCGTGGGACTTTCTGGGACTGTCTCCTGGGTGGGGGGTCGTCTCCGTGGGATATCTGGGACTGTCTCCTTGGTAGGTTGTCGTCTGCATGGGATTACCTGGGACTGGGGGTCGCCTGCGTGGGACATTCTTGGACTGGGGGGTCGTCTGCGTGGGTCTTTTTGGGACTCTCTCCTGGGTGGGGGGTTGTCTGCGTTGAAATTTCTGGGCATGTCTCCTGGGTGAGGGGTCTTCTGCGTTGGATTTTCTGGGACTGGGGATCGTCCGCGTGGGATTTTTGGGAATGTCTCCTGGGTGGGGTGTCGTCTGCATGGGACTTTCTGGGACTGGGGGTCGTCTGCGTGGGACTTTCTGGGACTGTCTCCTGGGTGTGGTGTCTTCTGCGTGAGCCTTTCTGGGTCTGTCTCCTGGGTGGGGGTCGTCTTCCTGGGACTGGGGGTCGTCCGCGTGGGACTTTCTGGGACTGTCGCCTTGGTGGGGGTCGTCTGCGTGGGACTTTCTGGGACTGGGCGTCTTCTGCATTGGACTTTCTGGGACTGTCTCCTGTCTGGGGGTTCGTCTTCCTGGGACTTTCTTGTACTAGGTGTCGTCTGCGTTGGACTTTCTGGGACTGTCTCCTGGGTGGGGGTCGTCTGCGCGGGACTTTCTGGGACTGGGGGTCGTCTGCACGGGAATTTCTCGGACTGTCTCCTGGGTTGGGGGTCGTCTGCGTGGGACTTTCTGGGACTGGGGGTCGTCTGCGTGGGAATTTCTGGGACTGTCTCCTGGGTGGGGGTCGTCTGCTTGGGACTTTCTGGGACTGTGCGTCGTCTGCGTGGGACTTTCTTGGACTCTCTCCTGGGTAGGGGGTCGTCTGCGTGGGACTTTCGTGGACTTGTGGTCGTCTGCGTGGGATTTCTGGGACTGTCTCCTGGGTGGGGGGTCGTCTGCGTGGGAATTTCTGTGACTGTCGGTCGTCTACGTAGGACTTTCTATGATTGTCTCCTGGTTGGGGGGGTTGTCTGCATGGGACTTTCTGCGACTGTCTCCTGGGTGGGGGGTCGTCTGCGTGGGACTTTCGTGGACTCGTGGTCGTCTGCGTGGTACTTTCGTGGACTTGTGGTCGTCTGCGTGGGACTTTCTGGGACTCTCTCCTGGGTGGGGGGTCGTCTGCGTGGGAATTTCTGGGACTGTCGGTCGTCTACATAGGTCTTTATATGACTGTCTCCTGGGTGGGGGTCGTCTGCATAGGACTTTCTGCGACTGTCTCCTTGGTGGGGGTCGTCTGCGTGGGACTTTCTGGGACTGGGTGTCGTCCGCGTGGGAATTTCTGGGACTGTCTCCTGGGTGGTGGGTCGTCTGTGTGGGACATTCTGGGACTGGAGCTCCTCTGCGTGGGACTTTCTGGGACTGTCTCCTGGGTGGGGGTCGTCTGCGTGGGACTTTCTGGGAATGTGGGCCGTCTGCGTGGGACTTTCTGGGACTGTCTCCTGGGTGGGGGTCGTCTGCGTGGGACTTTCTGGTACTGGGGGTCGTCTGCGTGGGACTTTCTGGGACTGTCTCCTGGGTGGGGGGTCGTCTGCATGGGATTACCTGGGACTGGGGGTCGTCTGAGTCAGACATTCTTGGACTGGGTGTCGTCTGCGTGGGTCTTTTCGGGACTCTCTCCTGGGTGGGGGTCGTCTGCGTGGGACTTTCTGGGACTGGGGGTCGTCTGCGTGGGTCTTTCTGGGACTGTCTCCTGACTGGGGGGTTGTCTGCGTTGAAATTTCTTGGAATGTCTCCTGGGTGGGGTGTCGTCTGCATGGGACTTTCTGGGACTGGGGGTAGTCTGCGTGGGACTTTCTGGGACTGTCTCCTGGGTGTGGGGTCGTCTGCGTGGGCCTTTCTGCGACTGACTCCTGGGTGGGGGTCGTCTGCGTGGGACTTTCTGGGACTGGGGGTCGTCCGTGTGGGACTTTCTGGGAATGTCTCCTGGGTGGGAGTTCGTCTGTGTTGGACTTTCTGGGACTGGGTGTCGTCCGCGTGGGACTTTCTGGGACTGTCTCCACGGTGGGGGTTCGTCTGCATGGGACTTTCTGGAACTGGGTGGTCGTCTGCGTGGGACTTTCTGGGACTGTCTCCTAGGTGGGGGTCGTCTGCATGGGACTTTCTTGGACGGTGACTCGTCTGCGTGGGACTTTCTGGGACTGGAGGTCGTCTGCGTGGGACTTTCTGTTACTGTCTCCTGGGTGGGGGGTCGTCTGCGTGGGACTTTCTGGTACTGTCTCCTGGGTGGGGAGTTCGTCTGCGTGGGACTTTCTTGGACTGGGCCTCTTCTGCGTGAGATTTTTTGGAACTGTCTCCTGTCTGGGGGTTCGTATTCGTGGGACTTTATTGGACTAGGTGTCGTCTGCGTTGGACTTTCTGGGACTGTCTCCTGGGTGGGGATTCGTCTGCATGGGATTACCTGGGACTGGGGGTCGTCTGCGTTGGACTTTCTGGGACTGTCTCCTGGGTGGCGGTCGTCTGCGCGGGACTTTCTGGGACTGGGGGTCGTCTACGTTGGACTTTCTGGGACTCTCTCCTGGGTGCGAGTCGTCTGCGTGGGACTTTCTGGTACTGGGGGTCGTCTGCGTGGGACTTTCTGGTACAGTCTCCTGGGTGGGGAGTCGTCTTCGTGGGACTTTCTGGGACTGGGGATCGTCCGCGTGGGATTTTTGGGAATGTCTCCTGGGTGGGGTGTCGTCTGCATGGGACTTTCTGGGACTGGGGGTCGTCTGCGTGGGACTTTCTGGGACTGTCTCCTGGGTGTGGTGTCTTCTGCGTGAGCCTTTCTGGGTCTGTCTCCTGGGTGGGGGTCGTCTTCCTGGGACTGGGGGTCGTCCGCGTGGGACTTTCTGGGAATGTCTCCTGGGTGGTGGTTCGTCTGCGTTGGACTTTCTGGGACTTGGTGTCGTCCGCGTGGGACTTTCTGGGACTGTCGCCTTGGTGGGGGTCGTCTGCGTGGGACTTTCTGGTACTGGGCGTCTTCTGCATTGGACTTTCTGGGACTGTCTCCTGTCTGGGGGTTCGTCTTCCTGGGACTTTCTTGTACTAGGTGTCGTCTGCGTTGGACTTTCTGGGACTGTCTCCTGGGTGGGGGTCGTCTGCGCGGGACTTTCTGGGACTGGGGGTCGTCTGCGCGGGAATTTCTCGGACTGTCTCCTGGGTTGGGGGTCGTCTGCGTGGGACTTTCTGGGACTGGGGGTCGTCTGCGTGGGAATTTCTGGGACTGTCTCCTGGGTGGGGGTCGTCTGCTTGGGACTTTCTGGGACTGTGCGTCGTCTGCGTGGGACTTTCTTGGACTCTCTCCTGGGTAGGGGGTCGTCTGCGTGGGACTTTCCTGGACTTGTGGTCGTCTGCGTGGGATTTCTGGGACTGTCTCCTGGGTGGGGGGTCGTCTGCGTGGGAATTTCTGTGACTGTCGGTCGTCTACGTAGGACTTTCTATGATTGTCTCCTGGGTGGGGGGGTTGTCTGCATGGGACTTTCTGCGACTGTCTCCTGGGTGGGGGGTCGTCTGCGTGGGACTTTCGTGGACTCGTGGTCGTCTGCGTGGTACTTTCGTGGACTTGTGGTCGTCTGCGTGGGACTTTCTGGGACTCTCTCCTGGGTGGGGGGTCGTCTGCGTGGGAATTTCTGGGACTGTCGGTCGTCTACATAGGTCTTTATATGACTGTCTCCTAGGTGGGGGTCGTCTGCATGGGACTTTCTTGGACGGTGACTCGTCTGCGTGGGACTTTCTGGGACTGGAGGTCGTCTGCGTGGGACTTTCTGTTACTGTCTCCTGGGTGGGGGGTCGTCTGCGTGGGACTTTCTGGTACTGTCTCCTGGGTGGGGGGTTCGTCTGCGTGGGACTTTCTGGGACTGGGCCTCTTCTGCGTGAGATTTTTTGGAACTGTCTCCTGTCTGGGGGTTCGTATTAGTGGGACTTTATTGGACTAGGTGTCGTCTGCGTTGGACTTTCTGGGACTGTCTCCTGGGTGGGGGTCGTCTGCGCGGGACTTTCTGGGACTGGGGGTCGTCTACGTTGGAATTTCTGGGACTCTCTCCTGGGTGCGGGTCGTCTGCGTGGGACTTTCTGGTACTGGGGATCGTCTGCGTGGGACTTTCTGTTACTGTCTCCTGTGTGGGGGTCGTCTGCGTGGGACTTTCTGGGACTGTGGGCCGTCTACGTGGGACTTTCTGGGACTCTCTCCTGGGTGCGGGTCGTCTGCGTGGGACTTTCTGGTACTGGGGGTTGTCTGCGTGGGACTTTCTGGGACTGTCTCCTGGGTGGGGATTCGTCTGCATGGGATTACCTGGGACTGGGGGTCGTCTGCGTTGGATTTTCTGGGACTGTCTCCTGGGTGGCGGTCGTCTGCGCGGGACTTTCTGGGACTGGGGGTCGTCTACGTTGGAATTTCTGGGACTCTCTCCTGGGTGCGAGTCGTCTGCGTGGGACTTTCTGGGTCTGGGTGTCGTCTGCGTGGGTCTTTCTGGGACTGTCTCCTGACTGGGTGGTTGTCTGCGTTGAAATTTCTGGGCATGTTTCCTGGGTGAGGGGTCTTCTGCGTGGGACTTTCTGGGACTGGGGGTCGTCCGCGTGGTACTTTCTGGGAATGTCTCCTTGGTGGGGGTCGTCTGCCTTGGACTTTCTGGGACTGGGGGTCGTCCGCGTGGGACTTTCTGGTAATGTCTCCTGGGTGGGGGTTCGTCTCCGTTGGACATTCTGGGACTGGGTGTCGTCCGCGTGGGATTTTCTGGGTCTGTCTCCTGGGTGGGGGTTCGTCTGCGTGGGACTTTCTGGAACTGGGTGGTCGTCTGCGTGGGACTTTCTGGGACTGTCTCCTCGGTGGGGGTCGTCTGCATGGGACTTTCTTGGACTGTGACTCGTCTGCGTGGGATTTTCTTGGACTGGAGTTCGTCTGCGTGGGACTTTCTGGTACTGCCTCCTTGGTGGGGGGTCGTCTGCGTAGGACTTTCTGGGACTGGGCGTCTTCTGCGTTGGACTTTCTGGGACTGTCTCCTGTCTGGGGGGTCGTCTGCGCGGGACTTTCTGGGACTGGGGGTCGTCTGCGTAGGAATTTCTCGAACTGTCTCCTGAGTGGGGGGTCGTGTGCGTGGGACTTTCTGGGACTGGGGGTCGTCTGCGTGGGAATTTCTGGGACTGGGGGTCGTCTGTGTGGGTCTTTCTGGGACTGTCTCCTTACTGGGGGGTTGTCTGCGTTGAAATTTCTGGGCATGTCTCCTGGTTGAGGGGTCTGCGTGGGACTTTCTGGTACTGGGGGTCGTCTGCGTAGGACTTTCTGGGACTGTCTCCTGTGTGGGGGTCGTCTGCGTGGGACTTTTTGGGACTGTGGGCCGTCTACGTGGGACTTTCTGGGATTCTCTCCTGGGTGCGGGTCGTCTGCGTGGGACTTTCTGGTACTGGTGGTCGTCTGCGTGGGACTTTCTGGGACTGTCTCCTGGGTGGGGATTCGTCTGCATGTGATTACCTGGGACTGGGGGTCGTCTGCGTGGGACATTCTGGGACTGGGGATCGTCCGCGTGGTACTTTCTGGGAATGTCTCCTTGGTGGGGGTCGTCTGCCTTGGACTTTCTGGGACTGGGGGTCGTCCGCGTGGGACTTTCTGGGAATGTCTCCTGGGTGGGGGTTCGTCTCCGTTGGACATTCTGGGACTGGGTGTCGTCCCCGTGGGATTTTCTGGGACTGTCTCCTGTGTGGGGGTTCGTCTGCGTGGGACTTTCTGGAACTGGGTGGTCGTCTGCGTGGGACTTTCTGGGACTGTCTCCTGGGTGGGGGTCGTCTGCATGGGACTTTCTTGGACTGTGACTCGTCTGCCTGGGATTTTCTGGGACTGGAGTTCGTCTGCGTTGGACTTTCTGGTACTGCCCCCTTTGTGGGGGATCGTCTGCGTGGGACTTTCTGGGACTGGGCGTCTTCTGCGTTGGACTTTCTGGGACTGTCTCCTGTCTGGGGGGTCTTCTTCGTGGGACTTTCTGGGACTGGGGGTCGTCTGCTTAGGAATTTCTCGAACTGTCTCCTGAGTGGGGGGTCGTGTG